>OX463757.1:85391362-86118197 GCA_949824845.1 Rhingia rostrata | reverse complement strand
CGGCTCTACACAATATCGTTGGTGCTTAAAAAATGTCTTCAGAGCAAGAAAAGAATTGATTTGGATACCGCCATGTCCTTTTATAGATATCGAGGTGAGAAAATGGTATGTCCTAGTCGCATTTTGTTCCGCATAAAAGTCAAGCCTAAGTCCGTCCTCCCTTCCTACCTTTGTGATCAAAACTCCCCGGACGATTTGATTTAAACATCATAATTCTGTAGTTGAGGAGCTAGAACAACAAACCATCGCAATGTCATATTTTTCCTCCGTAGGAAAGTGAGCGCATTTTATTATTTTGTCTTCATTGCCTAGGTAACGCCTCATAGTTAGCCCTTGTTCTACAACATCCAAACATCAAAGGGCTAGTTTGACTTATATGCCCTCATTTGATATACTTCTGAACTTCAATAATTGACCTCTAATTCTCCTTATCCTTCAATCCACTACTTACTCCATTCTGCTTTCCATCACTCAAGGGTCGGGAACTCGTGTTTTGCCTTGGAATCGCCATCCAGCGAACAATTAACTCGTTGTCTTGCAAACAAGCCTGTGGGGGGTCTAATCAAGACAAAATAAAACGCCTGAACCTCTGTATAGCATCATTGTCACATTAAAATTGCAGCACCACTGAGTTTGCTGACCACAATATTGCTACTTGATGACTTCGAAGTCCAAATACCACCACACAAAACATTAAAAAAAAAAAAACATTTTTTCTTCAACTTCCAAGGTACCTAGTTCGTAAAAAAAAAGTCTAATCATTCGATTTAAAAAAGCACCATTATGCAATCGTCTCCGCCGCCGCGCCGTTAATTGGATTCTGAAGACTTATTGCCATTGCAACCAGAAATTATCAATCTGCCGCAACACGTGGGTCTTGTTCTGAGTTTCAAGTCATAGAGCTACTGCCATAACCATTTGCCTCGTCGCACACCGGCCCGACCGTCCCGGGCCCTGGTCAATAATTGCAAATAATTATTAGCACCAGTCAAGCGCAACTGTGTGTACATATGCCATCCGTTCGGAATGGACGGCGGCGGTAGTTCAGCCACAATATAGGCACACAGGGACACGGACAATGGATATAACCTGCCACTGTCTGTCATACGCGCCGTGCGCCACCGCAAAGCACATACAGCTCACCATGACGATGACGAGCTAGATACGGGTTTTAACTACGACGCAACTGCGATTCCACTTCCAATACGAAATGGCAAAGCAAAACGTTCAGAGATTGGTAATCAGGAGCGCGTTTATTTGGTGGCACTTGCGCTCAAGCACTTGCTCGTGTGCGCGCGCCCGAGGGGTCCAGATTATTAATTGCACATTGCACTATGACGCTCGACAAGCCTGAGCTCGAGCTCTCCTCCAAAGATACCTACTCAACCCAACAAAGTGCAAATCAAATTGCTGCCACAAGTGGGTATTCCACGAGCAATCAACGATCGCAGCAACTGCGACGCTGCATAAAATTATGATTTTTCATAAATCGTTAGATTCAGCGGGACTCCATGCAGCTGTTGTGAAATGTGCAGAGCACATGCATATGCATATGCAGAGGAACGCTTGATTGGACCTACAACAGTGTGGACGCCATATTGGAGGTTCTAATAGAGACTTATTAGTTCCACTAATTGTGGGCTTTTGATGTTTATGTATAGGAGGACAAGTGCAATGTGGGTACCGATCCGTTGGAGGAATTGCAGTTTCCTCTATATCTTTGGAATCGAATGATGTGACTAAAAGCATGGGTTATCGTGAGCTTGGTTTGTTGGTTACTTTTTAAGGCAAATTTTGGTCCCGTATTTACTTTTTTATAACTACAGCATCTTGAGAATAGCCGTCACAGAAATATTTTAACAATGTCGTGCGTCTAAGGCCGATTGCTAAAGCATCTTTAAAAGCCTTCATTTGCATTAGCAATCTATATATCGTCGGCTTAATAAGAAAACCTTGTAGTTTTTATTAAAATTTTAAATATAAATTTGTTTAACTGGAGTTACTAGTTTTTTTTTCACTCTACCCTTGGAGCTATGAGGTTTGCTGACAGGTTTTTGTCAAGCTTTGTCAAGCACTTTTATATATTTGGATAATGGAGTTACGAGTGTTGATTATTTTAAAGAGGAGTTACGAGGTTTGTGACGTCTACTACGGACCGTGTTATAGTGAGCAGAAACACCGACTATTCGGATGCGGATTTGTTATAAGTGCCAGACTTAGGCATGACATTAGCGAACGCATTGTAACATTCCGCATCTTGGCAGAATTCGCCAACATAAGCCTTATACGAGCTCACGCCCTGACGGAGGAAAAATACAACACGTCTTGCAGCGCACTACGGCTAATTAACTTCTCTGTAATATCTAAACTCAAGCTTAATACGTCTGCCGGAAATGACGGCCTTCCCGCCGATGTTTCATAAAGCCGGCGGAGATACACCAGGCATACACCAAATTATGCCTGCAGAATGGAACCTTAGAAAAGTTTGCCCGATCCAAAGAACAAAAATACAGGAGACCCTCTAAACTGCGCCAACTACAGAGGCATAAGTCGCCTACAAGATTCATCTGCCGTAATATGTGAACGCCTGAAACCGTTTACCAACAACCTGATCGGCCCTTATCAGTGTGGACTTAGGCCAGGAAAGTCCACTACCGATCAAATTTTCACACTTCAGCAGATACTGTAAAAAAACCCAAGATGTCCAAATCGATACCCATGACAGAGCCATGTCTTGTTTTGGTATACCGCCAGAACTCGTCCGTTTGTGTAGAATGACGATGGAGAATTCTCGCTGCTCCATCAGGATCGGAAACGACCTGCAGCATGGACCGTCTCAAAAGCGGATGAAGAAATCCTTGTTCGATTCGAGAGGAAAATTCTTCGGTCCCGTTTGCGTTGACGGGCTTTGGAGACGAAGATTCAACGAAGAACTATACGAGTTGAACAGCGACATGGCCTGTTTAACAATGCACTGAATAATGCTGATTATCCGGTGCCCTGGAAAGCATCGGTGGAATATCCTCTCCCTAACAAGGGCAAGGACAAATCGAACCCTGCAAATCTTCGGTCAATAAGCTTTCTGTCGAATGTTAGCAGCAAGGTATTCGAAATGACAGTCAATAGAGCGCTGTCTAAATGGGTCGAGGAAAAGAAAATTATTCCGGAAAATAAGTTTGGTTTTCGAGCGACAAATGACACCAATAATACCGCGTCGAAACTAGTGTCCCACATTCAATGGGATAAATCCAAAAAAACAATAGAGGGCCCAGTGTCTGGTTCACTTTGAGAAGGCTTAGAGGGGTTTTTTACAAGCTCACCAGACTGAGCATGAGGAACTCCATGCTGTATATGATTTATGAAATGCTTATGGGAAAGAAGTTCGTTGATATAGCAACGTTATTTTCAATTAAGTCTTGAAAATTAAAATCGGTCTACAATAGGGAGCTGTGAACTCCACGCTATAACGTACGCAGATGATCTAGTGGCATTCAGAACACTTCCGAAAATCGAGGTCATCAACATACTTTTGCTACGTGACGTCGATCACATTCTGCCCTAGCGAGCTATCCGTCGGAGAGGAAAATTCTCCGATTTTGTACTATTCGGAGGATTTTAGCTTCGAGGTATTCTTCCGAAAAGCTGTTCGGAATATTTCGCCGACATTTTGTACCACATACAGGCGAATTGCGTTGAAGTGCGTTTATGTGCATTTTTCGTACAATTTTTGACAGCTAAGTGCAATTCTCTTCCCGATTTCCTCTGAAACAAATTCTTCGCGGAAATTATTTACTAATTGTAGTGAAGTGATTTTTTTCCGATGACACATAACTCGAATGGAATTTGAAACTCCGACGAAGAATGCGTTACGGGAAATTGTTCGCTCCGACGGAAACCTCGCTAGGGCAGATTTAGTGATATTGCGATGATTGGAAATTGAAGATCCATTTTAAATAAACCGAAACAATTCTGTTGAGGAACCCATTGCTTATGGCTTCTGGCGAAAATGCCTAAAACCATACACCAACTAGTTATATGCTATCTGCTCATTCCTTAGCAAAGTTGTTTAAAGCCTGTAAAATCCAAAACTGATCAAACTCCACATATACGCAGATCCTGAAAAAAAAAACACCCAATAAGTCCAAATCGATACTCACTACCTATCGATTTCGAAACCGCATACATCAGAATTAATCGGGACGAACTAAACAGAGCCATGTCTCGCTGCTCGATCAGGGTTGACAACGACTTCAGCGAAATATATGATACCAAAATAAAGGCTTTATGCATTTTTATGTGCTTCTGAAGAATTGTTTTCAAAAGTATTGTGCAAAACTCACAAGCACCTATATTGCCAGTAGTTGCACAGAATTGTGTTAGACCTCTGATATTTTCTCTGATGACGATATTGACATCATTGGTCAGACTCAACGAATGCCGGACACGTTTAGAGCAGGAAGGGGAAAAAATGGGAGTAACAGTTAACTAGGATAATACTTAGCAAATGCTGTCATCATGGAAATACACACGATATCAACGATTTATACAGCGCGTTTCAATCGACTGCTACAACTTTGAGGAAGTAAGGGACTTTATTCACCTTGGCTCCGCTATTTTCGTGCTAAGAAGGCAATTTAGTAGTAGTGCCTCCAACGAGATCCTATGGAAGACCCTGATCATATCAGATCTGCTATACTGCACCAAGGCATGAAAGCGGATGAAAAGTTTTGAGCGAAAAATGACTCGGAAAATCTTTGGTTTCGTTTACGCGCTTTGATGAGGATGATTTAGTTAAGAACTTTACAAGCTTTACTACCATAAAGACCAGGTAAAATATTTTACGTTTAAAATGGCAGGGGCAGAGTTTGAATGGACACCAATTAGTCCGAAAATTCTTAGATTCCTATCCAGAAGGCAGACGCGAAAAATGTGATATAGATCTTGATAAATCTCTGCATTGTATGCGTTGTATTTTCATCACAGAAGGATTTTTGTATTAAATTCTCTATAGCTAGGCTACTTATTAACATACCCCCAGTTAATCACTAGCTTAGCTCTATAGGGAATTCAAGGGATATGGAGCTTTTATCGGGAGAACTCTCTCACCCACAACGCGGGTCGTTTAAATCGGCTATTCGGCGACTGTAGTGCGTAGAACTTTTGCAATAATCAAGGTATTTGACGCTTAAATGATGCGTCAAGTATTCCTCTCATTCGAAATGGGTCAAATTTTTGAAGAGACTGGAACAATGCTATAGCTTTAGGAGAGATAGAAAGAAATCTCTGATTAGGACATGAAGACAGAGCAAATGATTACTAATGCTTCAGTGCGGAGAATCTTACTTTTCAACCCTGACGGTAGACGCTATAAATAAGAAGACTTCGCCTTGAGTGCTGTGCACTAGTAGAAACCTCCTCAACCAACTTAAAAATCTCAACTTAAGATGGACCGCACCATTTGTACGTAGAGTTGCTGTGCCACCAAAGTGTCCTTTTTTTCGTTATTTAAAGGTTATGGCTTTAGCAGACTTGATTCAAAAATATGTATAGGCTTTTGAAATCCACCCCTCTACGTTCTTGTCTTATGAAGTCTTTGCATATGTCCCCATCACATTCTGACGACTTATCTTTTGACAAAATCTGATTGACATCATACCACATACACATTCCCCCTCATTCTAATGAAACACACTCGTAAGAATCTTTATTCGATATTTTCGCCGCGATCCATTACCACATAGCTCTATCATGTCATCTAATTCTGAGTTCCTCTTCGGCATCTTCCATAACTTGCACGAGGAAAATCATCATCAAACTTCCTCTCCCCACATATTTTCCACTTCCAATCAGTGATCTTGTGATCTTAAAATAAAATCTCCCATCCACGGAACAGGGACTGCTGGGGAAAGGGGCGCCCGCCCGAAAACATCTCCTGCTGAGATTAAACCTAAAAAAAACGTTTTGTGCTTGTGCGCCTTTGCTAGCGCACACTTTCTTCAACTTGATGCCAGAG
This sequence comes from Rhingia rostrata, assembly GCA_949824845.1. Taxonomy (NCBI): domain Eukaryota; kingdom Metazoa; phylum Arthropoda; class Insecta; order Diptera; family Syrphidae; genus Rhingia; species Rhingia rostrata. The sequence goes on along the minus strand of OX463757.1, from coordinate 86,112,184 downwards.
ATAGCATTGGCATGGTGCAGGAAAACAGCACCGTGGGTATGATGGGCGCTCGTTCGACTTGGGCGCGCTTTTGAAGAGCGAAGCCAACATGTGTCTCATAAAGATGCATGTTTATATGGGCAGCTCCTGTACTGCAGCAACCCGCACTCTAGCCACAGATGGAACTATTACGCTGACGATGACGACAACGATGTCCTCGACTTGAACTGATGCTGTTGCAGCATTCGTGTAGCGCGATGGTGTAAACGATCTGACCTGATGCCGTTCCGCCGCCGCTTGTTTATTTTTATTCCATCAGGCTTCGTTTTGTTGCCTGTGTATGGGTATGTCACCCTTGGTCTTGGTGCTCCCGTCGCTGGCCCCAGAATGTTGGATTCTCGTACATCAGCTCTTGCAACGACAGCCCAACAGATTAGACACTTGTTCTCCTGACGATGCGCTGTTGGTTCGTAGGGAGGGGGGTGTGGAAACAGTTTTCAGTTTTAATTATGGAGAACTATGAATTTGTTGGTCTTATTAATAAATTGTTATGGGGTGCGCTTAAGGGGAAAATTATTATTATTAGGGTTGGCTTATGATGGATGTGCCCTTTGAAATGCATTAGGCAACACACCACAATCCGAAGCAGGTGGTGCGCACTTGTGTAGTGGGAATATATAGATGCGCACGCTAAGCAAGGCGTGCGCACAATTTGCTGGGACAGGCTGTGCGCGAGAGGTTTCCACAATTGTGCTGTAGTGGAATATTATTCCGTGCAAACAACACAACAACTCACGTTTGGGGATGACGTGCCGCAGAGATGGATGCTATTTTTTTTTTCGTTTTTGGTTAACAGCCACATGTAGATGTTGCATGACGTTTTGAGAACTCAACTGTGCATTTGGAGTGCGTGTGCATAGTGTGTAACATGTCGAGTTTCTCGCGTTTGACAGATAGGTGTGTCACTTCTATGGTGAATGATGTGGTGGGCCACCCAATTTGTATAAACATTTTCAGGAATGTCATCTGGATTTGGAGTGTTTAGAAATGTTGGGTCTAAAATGGAAAAGATTTGAATGATGCAAGGGATTAGGAGAAACGTTTTAATATTTTAATGTTCCATCTTGGAATGCTGCTAGTTTTAAATGATCCGATACGGTTGTTTGAAGATTGTAATTATTATGAGGAGGGATTTGCTTTATTGACACGTAAAGTAGCCATGTAGAAAATCAAAAGTAGCTGCTATGCGTTGCGGGAAATGTTGTTGAATAATAATGTACGTTTTTAATATGATCCTGTAAGCAGAATTAAATTTACTGTGTTCCGCTTTGGAGGTTTTGAAAAAGTAAATACTCTTAAGGCTTCGTCGGTCGGTTGAAGTGAATGAAGGCAACAAGATTTCATATGCTGTAAACAAGGCGTGACAATTAACATCAACAAACAAACGAAGCGCAAGTGATCATTAATAAATTTCAAAACAAGCTTTTACCTATCGCTAAATTTGAGCGGTGATCCCACCTTTCACCACTATAAGGTACTCGATCATATCTATTTACGGCTAAATAAGGACGAAACATTCACATGAGTACTTATGAGAGTAAAATGCTTCGGAAATTTTGACTCACGTTTGAGATTCAAAACACTTTTTCAACGTTCTATCCGATGCAGTGAAACAATAAGGCGCAAATAAGCCCAATGGGGATTAATTCCCAACAAAAAGGAAATAGCCCTCGAGTGGCTTATTTTTGTTTTAAATGGAAATAAGACCCGCAGCTGTTAATGCTTTTTGCTTGTGGGGTTTATTTCCATTCAATGAATCCAAACTCGCACATATCCCAAATCCAACAGTAAGTCCAAGCAGAGGGGTTGCAGGGGGGCAACATGCCTCCCAATCACATTAAACGCATACACCAAAATTGTATAGAATTCCAACATCAAATGGCAATAACACCCGCGGGGGTTAATGCTTTTTCGTGGCTGGGCTTATTATAGTCCTGAGCTATTTTCTTTTATTTAGGAAATAAGCCTCATGGAGCTTATTTCCGTGTCGGTTATTTCACTGCACCGTACTATCCATCTTGCACTTTGGAAAGGGTTTCGAAATCGAAATCGAATGGAAACATATGATCCAGCCCGAAAAATCTTCTTTTAGAGCCAGGACGCAGTAGAAGAGGAAAACCAAGACCAAAACCAACATGCATGTATTTAAAAAAATCTACACATGTGACTAGCGAATGGGTATATTATTTCGGTCTTCGACTTAAAGCCAGATGGTGAATGCAATTAACGAAGACCTCGCTTAAAGCGACATAGATCTGGACTTTTACGATGGCTGTGACATGTCCGGCAAAACGACACCAATATTTCGGCACGTACAGTATTCGAAGTCAGATAAGACTAGAGAATGACCTCTTGAGTACTCCGGCACGTACAGTATTTGATTAACAGTCAGATGAAAGACGTACTAGAGAATGACCTCTTGTTAAGTGGTTCGCCCAAGTAATACCAAAGGAGCTAACAACCGGAATAGTTGCAGAAACAAGTTAGTTGAGGCCAAGTCGGAATGTAGCGCCATTAAATGAAGTAAGTAAGCTTTCATAGCGTTTGGAAGGATCGAAAAGCGTTGAAATAAGTGGAGCACATGAAGGATTTCCATCGCACAATTAGGACGGGTTCAGTGGCCCGATGGTTAGTGCGAAGAACTGCTGCGCAGAAGGTCTATGTTCGATTCCCAGCAGTAGCAACACGTAAAGATTTTCTACTGGCCCTCATTTCCATGACCATCTGACAAAATCATCCGAGTAGTATCAATTGTAAGGAAAGGTCATCTTAAATACGCCGTTCGGAGTCGGGATACAACAGGAGGTCGCGCCAATGTTCAGGAAGTAAGTGCATGTCTTGCGTGTTTTTAATAAAAAATTCTTAGTCGAAAATTTGGTCCTGTATGTAAGGAACTCCGAGCTGTAAGAGATGTTTATATGTGGACATTGTTCAAATGATGACAACAGACACTTCGATTGAATTGCATCGACCACACTGAGACTAATTCGGCAAATGTGAGCAAGTCAAGGCAATCGACGTGTCTGTCTTAGTTTTCTTAACAACATACACGAAATGCTTAGGCAAATATAATATTCGATTCCCAGCCCAAAGTTTTGAGACGGAGAGGAGGACCGAACCTCTGGAAGCATCGTGCCCGGTATCGAAGATGATGAAATCTGTCTTGCCAAGTAAAGACCTTCAAGAACTTGTAAAGTTGCAGGTTCCACTTTGGAGAGTAGATAAAGTGGATAAATATACCAACAGTTGGGTGGTGTGCATATGTAGAAAACGACGCCTCTTAACTTTTATATGCAATTGGAAGTATTTATCTTTGAAGCTATTAAACAGAACAAATATCTAAGTTCATGATAAAAAAGTCAAAAGATGAAAACTTCCCTTTAATGCATTGTTATCCATAAATAGGTTACCACCCAACAGGCTTGCTAATGATAGATTTCCCTGTCACTTCAAAACGTCATCGATCACGTTTCTTCATACCTGCAGACACTCGAATCTAATTCAATCCCACGAATGGCACCTGCCACACTTATTCTGGTCCACAAATGTACAAACAATTAAAAGCCTACTGCCGCCCCCTCAAGTGTGTCTATTTACTGGTAATTGTCCCAAAACCAAAACAACTACCAAACCCACTCCGCAAGTTAGTATTTCATCCACCTGCTGCTGGTGTACGTAGGCTGCTGTGCAATGTAAACTCATTACTTTGATTCATATTTCCCGCAACAGCGCTTGCCCCCAATTTAATTCGACCACACGATTTATAGCCCGTGGGCCTCAAGATCAAACTGCACTTCTAGCATCCAGCTACAGATAGACCACTACAATTATTTTACACAAATTAGCGGCTTTCGTGTTGTGGGTTTGCTTGAACCGTTTGATATCCGAGGGCACGCTTCAAGATCTGATCTACGGCACGCTTCACAAGTGCGCTTCCTCGGCCTACAAGCGCACTCTATACGAAGAACCTAGATCTAGAATCTCAGCAAGTCTCCTCAGATTTAGAGAAGTACTACGAGTGGGATACCTATCGGTCCCGCGAAGCATACAGCAAGCCGATTCGTTGCATATGTCAACTCACGGCTAATATGCCATAAAGGAGAAGACAAACGACTTAGTGACGCGTGACGTGAGCTGAATCTTGTTGCAGTGGCGCAAGGGCAACAACTTTCTTGACTCTCGCTGTTTATATCTGGCTGAAGTGGATGCATAGCAGCGAGCGTACCAATACTCCCCCAGCAAAAGCATCAAGGCGCAGTGAGGAGAGGAAATCGAATGGCACACGAAAGGCCACTTTATTAACTCTTCAACTCTCAAGACGCAAGACTCTCCAGCAACGACTTGTCCTTTTTGTGTGAGTGTGGGTTTTTTTTTTCAACTCTTTTTGAGGCTTGTCGTTCGTCGACTCTGAGCTGCAGCAGCACACTTTTCCCGTTCGACGAATATAAAACTTAAGACGCAGTAAAGTTTACATATACACTGCACAAGTGCACACTGCAATGATAAGGCTTACGATGGATAGATACGCGAGTACGGGTACTCGTCGCTTATATGCAGATACATTATACACTTGTATACTTTGACTTTGTGTTTAACCCGCAATGTGTGGTGTTATCGAAGATCAGGCCGTCGTCGTTTTTGTTTTTTGGTCTTTTACGAGGTCTGCTACTAAAGCTACTTGTACTAACCGGTCCTCATCGGTGGGGAGGGTGGACGGTCGATTTGATGTAAACAAAACTGAAATTTCGTAATCCGTGCTGCGCACATGGCGTATCAGTGTGGAGCCGCACTGCGAAAAAACTGGAATAAATGCGTTCGATGGCTTTGAGATTGAGTCTTGATAGTTGAGAGGAGGCCTGCTAACAAGCAAAACATGCTCTTGGTGGCTTGCGGTCAGTAATTTCATCTTCGGATATGTGTTTATCTACAAATTGCGACTATAATTGTTGCATTTTGACAGGTATACGTGTATCGCTGTATTTCCTGGTTAAACCTCCAGCAATAATATAGGTAGGTACTCATAACGGTACTATGCGTATTAAATTTACGATTCCCTGGAAAACTTCTAGGTAGAATGTGTGAGAAAATGATGGCGTAGCCACTCCTTGTGTGCACCATTTAAAGCAAACGATACACATCCTCACTTCACACATACTCGGTCGAGTACAGAGTGTCAATATCAAATGAAGATGTAATTGCGAGGAGAATAGGGATGTACGGGAAAAAGCCAAGCGAAAACAAAAAAAAAAAACGAACGTAAATTCGCATCTTCGTATGCGATGTGTGTGCACTCCTTTGGCAGCAGATTCATGCTTCGAATACCAATTAGCACTTGTCGTTGGGACCCGTAACCGACGAACCAACAAGTGTTTGGATCACCCGTATAGGATCGCGTGGATGTCCAACAGAGTAGGAAAAATATCGTTCCTTGGTTATATGATACAACCAGCAACACGCACAACCAATTCTAATTTACGACTGTTGCGCTATTATTATTCACTAGCTGTCAGAATTGGAATCACTTATGGCTTTTGCACGTTGTGGGTAGGACCAAAAGGCTTAAAGAACAAGTCTCCCTAATTTGGTTAGACGGTTATGTAGAAACACTAGTAAGTTGTAAGCGATTAGGTTTCGCTTTGCCAGGGTGTGTAATAAATGGGAGATTCCAAAAAAGAAAAGGTTGCAAGGCGAAGCTTTTAAGGGCAGGGCCAATGGGTGGTTGTTCCCCATTAGCATGAAGCTTTCGGAGCGAGACTTGAATTGGTCGGTGTAACTAGGTGCATACCTTCTATAGGGATTGAAACAATCATTTCAACACTTAAGGTGTTTTGTTAAGTTATGTTATGTTACAAATTTTTGCGCAACAGGGTCGTTAATACCCGGGGCCTAGCTTTCTCACAACCAATGTGTGTCTCCAAATGGCGAAGTTGAGATAAGCTGTTCTTGAGAATTGATTTTCAAGTGAGATTTAACTAGAAGAAAGCTGACGACTTGTCAACGAAGCCAAATTTCTAAGTCTTGACGCAAGGATGAAATGGAAATCGCACGTAAAAATAAAACTCGAATTCAAATATAGAGCATTGTACTGGCTAATCCGCCAAATATGCCAATAAAACCTTAAATGCGCTCACGCCCCGATTGAGGAAAAAGATGATAAAACTAACAACTGCTGCTACGGGCTTCTTGACAAAACCTATGAGCGACTACCGAAGTACGATGTTAAACTCGTGCTGGGTTATTTTAACGCAAATGTAGGGAGAGAAGAAGGAAAAAATAACATCGACTGGAGCACTACCTTGTTGCAGCCAAAGGTAAGAATGCGGATATCCACCACGCCACAACAATCCAGAAATACTGTGAAAAAATTTAATGTCGAAAGACTGCAATCGCAAGAGACCGCCAAGACCTTCGCGCAACACGTATCCCTTAACCTCTAGATTCACACCATACCACCAGCATCGAATGTCGAAGAATAAAGGCAACGATGCCACAACAAGCCATTAGATCTGCCGCAACTGATGTGCTAGGTTTCTCGCGCCCACCAGCAAGAAACCCCTGCTTTGATGAGGAATACCGACATATGCTCGTAGCCAAGAACAAGTTAAGACGAGAGCTACCATTGAGCAATATAGGCAGAGAGCTCAATGGCCTTTCAAAAAGAAGAAAAAGAGCAAGGAAAGCGCGTGATCGAGGATATAGAGAGGTGCCACTACAGGAACGACGTTCGCAAGTTTTACCAAAGTGTAAAATGTTAAAGCCAAGGATACAGAGCTCGAACAGAATCCTGTCGATGTGAACAAGGAAATATCGTAGTTGAGACACATTCGATGCTGGGGATATGGAAGAACCACTTCTGCAAACTGTTAATTGGCGATGACGAACAACATTCCGCTCTCAGGCAGAACGAACCATTCAATATTGGCAACAACAGCGAAAAATGCCAACCACCCGACCTGAGTGAAGTGAGGATAGCAATATCTAAACTCAAGCTTGATAAGGCTGCTGGAAACGACGGCCTTTCCGCTGAGCTTTACAAAGCCGGCAGAGATGACTTGGTATGTAGTAACATCCACCAACTTATAGATAAATCTGGTCGGATGAAAGTTTTCCTGAAGAATATAACCTCAGCATCATTTGCACGGTCCAACTACTGAGGCATAATTCTCCTCAACATCGCCACCAAGATCCTATCTGCCGCAATAAGTGAACGCCTGAAACCGTTTGCCAACAACCTGATCGGTCCCTGTCAGTGTGGTTTTAGGACAGAAAAGTCCACAACCGATCAAATTTTCACACTTCAGCAGATCGTGGAAAAAACCCAAGGAGTCCAAATCTATAGCCACCATCTATTAATCGATTTCAAATCCGCATACGACAGCATTTATAGAGACGAACTGAACTATACAGAGCCATGTCAAGTTTTTGTATACCGCCCAAACTCTTCCGTTTGTGTAGGATGACGATGGAGAATTCTCGCTGCTCCATCCGGGTCAGAAACGACCTCACCGACACTTTCGATACCAAAAAAGAATTAAGGCAAGGCGATGCGCCGTCAATTTGATTCTTGGGAGGATTGTGGAAAACTCCCGAGCCAAACACAAGAGGCACAATTTTCCAAAAATTGGTACAACCAATAGCATACGTCAACGATGTTGACATCATTGGTAGGACTAGCCACTTTTGCTAGTAAAGAGAAGGAAGCGGCTAAAATCGGTTTAGCAGTAAATATGGGTAAGACTAAAATATATGCTGTCAACACGAAAGGACACACAACATCGACGAATTGGACAGAACGTCACCATTGACAGATATAACTTTCAGGTAGTACGAGACTTTGGCTATCACGGCTCCGCTTTTAACTCTGACAACAACATCTCGTCCAAAATTGAACGAAGAATTAAAGCCCTCACTCGATCTATCAAGGAGATCCTATAAAAGACCCTGATCATCCCAGTCCTGCCCTACGGCGCTGAAGCATGGACGGTATCAAAAGCGAAATGGATAGGAGAAATTGTCCAAGCATGGTATACTAGAAACGATGATATCCATAGGATCTCGGATTTAACTAAAATCGAAGCTGAAACTAGAATTTTCGCATGAAAGCTTAGAAACATTTTCTCGTTTTTATATGAACTATAAGGCTGATGGACTCACCAGACATGGAACTAAATTACCAACTGTACCCGACAGTGGTGCACTTGGTATTCCTATCGCCACATGCAAAAGCTTACAAGCGCAGAATGTTAACAGCAAATCAAATCAAAGATGGAATTTTGGCACAAAATGTGTCAAATTACAAAACTAATTTGGCCAAAGATGGAATTAAGAAGATCCAGGGACATTGTTGGTGTCATCAGCCATCACTAGACACTGTCAAATAATTAGGCATGCAGAAAGGTTAGACCTTAATTCCAACGACTTCAACAGGAGATGTATGGACGAAGAGGAAGAGGAAACAATACTTCATCGTCTTTGTAACTGCCCGGTCCTTTTAAACAAAAGGAAGGTTTTTCTTGGAGCTTACCTCCTTCAAAATATCTGCGATTTGTCAAACACGGAAGGGAGAAGTCTCCTCCGGTTATTAATCTGCTCTAGCGAGGTATCCATCGGTGCAAAAAATTCTCCGATTTTGTACGATTCGGAGGACATTCTTCCGAAACGCTGTTCGGAACATTTCTCTGATATTTTGTAACGCAACCCTGCGAATCGCATTGAACTGCGTTTAGGTTAATTTTTCGTGCAATTTTTGACAGCTCAGTGTAGTTTTTTCCGATTTCCTCCAACACAAATTCTTTGGGGAATTTATTTACGAATTGTAGTGAAGAGATTTTTCTCCGATGATAAATACATCGAACGGAATTTGAACCTCCGACGAAGTATGCGTTGGGGAAAAATTTCCGCTACGACGGATACCTCGCTAGGGCGTAAAAAGTTAGATTAATTTTCTTACAGGTAAAAAACCGAATCCACAAGGTATCACAAGGGATCAAAAAGTGGTCTAGATGTGCTGGCGAATCACTGGTAGCCTCAATAACCTAACCCAGCTTAACCCAGGTTCAGCGAGTTTTTTATGCACATCAGAAAATAAAATTTAAGTGCGATTTCGTTAAGTTTTCAAACTAGTATTTCAGAATTTACAATTTTTGTAAAAATGATTATTGCTCACGAAATAAATTTAAGACTATCAATATCGATTTTTTTTTTACAACATACCTGTAGATATAAAAGTGATGTAGTTTTGGTGTCGAACCGAAGAACTGTCAATTTGGCCTGCAAATAAGAAGAAAATATATTTAGTAACAAAATATACAACCGTTTTTATTTAAAAATATTTAACGACAATATAAATACATTTCCGGGCTAAATAGGGATGAGACCTAGATTGTATGCACCCTTATCTCGCCTAGGGGTGTAGCAATTTTGGAACATAGAAAAATAATTCAGCTAGGTATACACCCAGATATCGACCCAGAATCTACAGCTGAGCCGTGTCTGTCCATACCCAGTTTTTGAGCGTTAATTACTGAGCTACAATGATGAAATTTGGTAGAAACGTTGTTTTTGGTCAAATGGTAAGGAATTTTGGAAAAGTATCTGAACAAAATAGTTAGACAATCTGATTATCCATATGTCAATGTGCCAAGCCTAATTTTTGTGGCGTTTTCAGTAAAAAAAATTGCGTTTGGGGATAATTGGGCCAAAACCAATTATGTGGAACACATGAAAACAGAAACAGTAGCATACAAATTAAATTTCATTCAATTTGGCAAAATAGTTTGCTAGAAATTGACAATTTTCTTTATATGGCCTAAATGCAAAATTCCGTTATTTGGATAATATGCTTATAGCATATAAGAAGTTTAATCAAAATCGTTAGAGCCGCTTTTTAGCAAATTGAGGTTATATATGATTTTCATATGGCAGGTACCAGTAATAACATGGCTAAAACCAAAAAAAAAAAAAATGGCCTAGAATTATGACCAAACAAACTCTGGATACGAAGTTTGAAGAAAATCGGTGAAGTCTTTTAGGCTAGAAAGGGTTGTACGGACAGACGGACCGATGAACCGACGGACGGAATTCCAAAAACCATTTTTTTGAGTTCCGCTATCATCGTTATGTTAGAATCTCTTTATAAGACAAAGTTAAAAAACTGTTTTATTATACGTGCCTTAGTCGCTGACAAGTCATAGGTGTGTTATAGTCCATCCAGACATTTTGAAATAGGATTCGCAAAAATAAGGAAATTTTTTAACCGCACTCAGTTTTAGGGGATGCTTATTTCAGCGATAGGATGGGATAACGTATTACACGGTTCCCACTGCGGATTGTAGACTTCTCATATGTTTACTTGTCAGTTTGTGCAAAGTTTTATTTTTGTTGCCAAACTATACTATTCTTACAAAACTTTCAATTAAACGTCAATTCTAAACGGACGGTTTAAAAAGCTATCGCCTCTGTGAAAATATTTGAAATTTCTAAAGTCACACACTGCCTCCATCACCCTTGTAACAAAAATCACTGAAAACTCGAAAAACCTTAATCCCACGATTTGCAAAACCCCACTATATCAAAGTCCTCCCTCTGTAAGACCAATCTAGCTAAAACCTGCTTCCCACCAAATAGTCGACTAATTTAAAATCCTTTACCAAAAAGTCTACTTCACAAGGATTTCCCACTAATGAGAGAGAATTTTACGAATTCAAATGAATCCTCAAACGTTGATTGACGAGCACCTTCGTCCCTTGATTAATTACCTCATTATCATGTGAATGCAATCCGGCGATGAATAAGGAATGAGCCCAAAATGTTTCCACTCCGATTGTCGTTCCCTGTCAAAAGTTAAGCTTTTGTTAAAGTGCCTTTAACCCTTTATTTAAACGTTCACGGATCATCACCGCTCCTTTGGATAGAGTGTCGTTCTAAGGAAGTGTTGATGAGCTTGATGGAATGCTCAGATTGCCAATAGAAAAGAAGCCTCTTTGTGATGGGATTTTGGGATGGAAATTTACATTTCAATGAATAGTGCGCGATGATTAATCATGTAAACAGATTGGGTTAGAAAATTGTCAAAAAAAAATTCCATCACGAAACAGTTTTGACACCCACATATCCACACTCATGACAGTGATAAGCGAAAAAAAGGACATTTGCTAAAAAACAGAAAAAAAAAAACACAAAGAATACAATAAATAACCTCCTAAAATATTTCACAGGCATAAAAGGACACCAAAATCCTATGGAATGACAATGCACAAATCTTTCGGATAATGGACACAAATTGCATTATGACAGGACCACACACCCCTGTGTGCAAAAAAAAAAAAGGAACCTTATTGACAAACGAATTTCCTCTGCCATTGTTGTTTGCAAGCAGCAAACTATGTGCCAAAATCGATGATCCTTAAACACAAGGATGCATTAACATAACTAATGGTATTTATATCTTCTTTCGGGTTCGTTCTCCTTTTTTTCATGACTCTGCGTCAGAGAGTCAGTAGGATAAATGTCCACACATGAACATTTGAACTTAGTCCCTCTGTCTGCTGGGATGATTGATTGAGTAATGACTAGACAATTATTTCAACTTCCTTATGGATGAGTTGATTTCATGTCCCAGATAGAATTGTTGGGTGGACGAGAACGAGACCATTGTCCAGGGTATCATAATTAATAAGGCCCTTGAACCGCACTCGTATACAGGCCAAATGGGATTATGGGTGGAAAAAAATTCCCGCAAATCACTCGAAATAAAATTTCCTCATTAATTTAATCTGATTTGAGGATGATACCAATGTGGTATGATGAAGTTGGTAGTGTGGAATATTCACGGTATCCATATCTATTTAATGAATTATTCATAAGGCAAGTAGCTAATGCATTAAATCCAAGGAGCGGGGGATGTGGAAGGATAAGTGCAAGAAAACTTTTCTTTTAGATATGATAGGTGGACTTGTGTATTTGATTGGGGAATGAGTCCCCTTGGAAAATTCCACAAACATTACCTTAATCAATTGGCTTATTGAGATGTCAATCAAAAAGAATGTGTAGGCACATAACTAAGGGTATTTATGTGCAGAAGACACTTTTTCTTTTCGATGTATTTATATGGTGAATAAAATTAATATAACAGCTGCGACATATCCTTTCTATCATACGTAGGTAAGTGGTGCTCCAGTCCAAAGTGGATATTAGGCTTAACCAGAAATCTTTGAATTTTACTTCCAGTTGGTTGCGACGGTTTTAAGTTTTTATTAGCGCGGCACTTAAGATGTCGTCGCCTTCTACTTGGTCGCGCATGGAATCAAAAAATGCTTTCACGAAGTGTTGGTGTTTACTTGCTTTACATGTCCTAGTCATCTTAAACGTACAATGCAAAGTCGTCTGAGCAGGTCTAAGTAAAATTCTGAACTAGTTTTCGCTCAAAACGACCAAGGACTTTATGCTTGCAAAATGGAATATTTGACATTAACGGCCCATACCCTGCATTTTTATTCATTTGAATGTGCCCAATCCACAAAAAAGGAGATGTGAACGCCTGAAACCGATCGTCAACAAACTGATAGGACCTTTTCAGTGTGGTTTTAGCTTATGAAAGTCCACAACGAATCACTTTGGTAGACCCTGGCAAAAAAAACCCAAGAATTGCACAAGTTGTTCACCGATTTCCAAGCCGCTTACGACAGCATTTATAGGTACGTACTATACAGACGGGATCTGTGTCGCGATGGTTAGTGCGACGAACAGCCGCGCAGAATCTAAATGATTTTTCACTGACCCTCCTCTAGTGATGGTCTGACAAATCATCCGAGTAGTATATCAAGTGTCAAGAATAGCTTATCTTAACTTTGCCGTTCGGAGTCGGCATAAAGTACACACACATGAATAGTTGTGAGAAAGCTAGGCCCTGGGTACTAACGAGCCTGTTGCGCCAAAAGTTTGTATTTTTTTGCTACACAAAGCCATGTCTGGTTTTGCTAAGCCACACAAATTAGTCAGACTGTGCAGGATGACGATAGAGAATCTCGTCGAAAACGATCTCAGCGACATTTTTGATACCAAAAAGGATTTAGGCAAGGCGATGCGCTGTCAAGTGACTTCTTTAATCTGATTCTTGAGAGGATTGTGCAAAACTCTTGAGCCAACATCAGAAGCAACTATAAACAACGACATTGACATCATTGGTCGAAGTCAACTTGAAGTTCGCAATAGTTAGCTAAGGATCGGGTAATTGGAGGCTCATTTTGGTTGATGCCCAGGTTCATAACGGACCGTAGTGCCACTTATGTAGGTAAGTAAGTGCGAAGTTTTATTTCTGCCAAAAAGAATGTGACCTCAACACAAAGAATGTTATCCTCAATCGGAAAGGCTATACGGACATGTCTCTAGACAGTGGAGTAACAAGAACGGCCACACAGGAATATGTTTGCGTTGTAGAGAAAAAGGACAGATAACAAGAAACTGCAAGGAATGAAACATAAGCACGCCACTTGCAATCCATGATGCAAAACTGGAACAGATCATCACACCAGAAGCTTTATATGTACAGCATACAAATTTTCAATACATGGAATCACTATGAAGCAATAAGTGCACCCAAACAAACGTAAGTCACTGAGCGATGAGGCCCATTTTTGGACGAAAGGGTACGCGAACAAACAAAATTTTCGAGATTGGAACGATAGCAAGCCTCATGAGATCCAAAAGCGTCCTATGAATTTCGAAAAAGTCATTGTTTGGTGCGATGACGCCGGTCCATATTTAAGAACGATGTTGTCTTGTCCAACACCATCACGGCGAACGCTATGGGTCGATGATTACCAAATTCGTTTGCCCTGAATTGGATGATATAGACGCCACCAACGACATGTGGTTTCAACAGGATGGCAATACGCCGTACGAAATTCTGCAAGAGCGATTCTATGGCATGCTCATTTTTACGTGGAGGTGATGTGAAAATCACGCGATTTTTTGTAGGGTTTTCTAAAGTCACAGGTCTATACGAATAAGTCACAAAACACAGCAACCCTAAAAGCGAGGAGAAATGTCAGGAATGCCCCTTTCGCTACATATGCATGCAAAAAGATCAGATCAAACTGGAAGAGTTCAAAAAAGCAAACCGCAGATCTATAAACGCACAAGGGCAAATATTCTATCAAACTATAACTAGCAGCGCTCCATGATCTTGATAATGCTGAACGGATCACACATCAGATCCATAATCGGTGTCGTCCCTTAAGGATTCTGAAAAAAGCAGCTTGGACGAAGAAGAGGAGGACTGTATTTCTTTTCTTCTCTAGATTTGTCCAGCTCTCTTCAACAAAAGAAAACTAACTATGAGAGCACTTCTCAGATAATCTTGGTGAGCTGGCTTATATTAAAGTCCGAAACCTCATCCGCTTTATAGTCTGCTCTGAATGGTTCAGTTATGCAAACGAATATAAGGAAAATGGACAGACCCACGTGGTACAACAACATAATTTTTCTGGTCTATGTGTGCACGCGTAACTTAACCCAACCTTGTATCGTACAGGAAGATAGATTTTATAATTCTTGTCATCAAAAATGCGTCCCTTATATAAAGACATTGTGAGATCAAACAAATAAACAGCTAGATAAAACTACTCTTCCCGATGGATGTCATTTTCGAAATTAAAAACACAATTTTTCAAAGAATTCCCTTTATGTAGTTACCCATGAAAGTTTTTATTTGCCATTAATTAATTTATAGCCGATATATTCCATCTAAGCAAAGCACACGAACCTCATCTCACTCGTTAATGTGTCATCTAAAGCTTTGTTTTTGTTTTTGAAAAATTCCCCTATCCCCAGAAGCATTAAAAAACACTTTCGTAATTACCCCATAGTGCGCACTATGACAACACTTGAAAATTTTTCAGATGGCGCGATTAAAAAGAAAAACTTCTCCTTAATGTTCGAGTCTTTGTGTGTTTATTTTTTAATGTCCCGGTGGGAGAAGACTTCTATTGTTGGTCTGATCCACTTGAAGCTTTGATTTAATAACCCAACCGTAACGGATAAAAAAAAAACATCAGACAGCAAAACATCTTTTGATTAATAAACTGATGTCGGTTTAACAATTCTGACAAATTTACCATTTGGATGATATTGTGGGCACCCCGCCGAGAATTGGGCATTCAAAATTATTATTTTGATCAGAAGTTTCTAAGCTGCAAGTTGCATTGTCGTAACGGATAATTATTAAGTACATTATGGGATTTAATTATGCCAAAGTGTTTGGATAGAAATAAATCATGTGTGGTGTTCATTTTGGGTCGTTAGTTCACTTGTGAGGTTATAGTTGACTTTGAGGGTTAATTGCCTTCATAAGATTCAAAAGAAAAAACGTGTAAGGGTTTAATAAAATTGGTTAATGGGTTTTGGTAAGGTGCCTACATGTATTCAAAAAAAAAAGGTGCCACAAAAGGAGCACTTTAATAGTTTTTGAATCGTTTGATTATATGGAGTTATGTGTCTTATTCCTACCAAAAACGTTCTCAATTTAGGCTGCACCATGGATATTTATTACCAAGAGGTTATTTACGTTGGATATTTCGATTTGGACCACTGGCACTTACTTGATGCTTATGATATGATGCTTTGGAAAATCTCTGCTCGTAGGTGACGATTGTAATAAGGTCGCTACGACGCAGATATGAGAATGCTTAAATTGAAATACCGTAAAATACGTTACAAACATTCAATCTTGAAAGACTACTAGCGCAAGAAACCACCAAGCCCTGTATCCCTCAACTTCTCGATTAAAACAATACCACTAGCAGCTGATATCGAAGAACAATGGCGATGTTATCGGCAAGCCATTAGATCAGCCGTGAGTGATGTGCTAGATTTCTCGCCGACAAACACCTATGGTTTGACAAAAAAATGTTGAGAGATGCTCGCAGCCAATAACATGTAGACCTAGTTTTTGAATCCGAGCTGCAGGCAAAACGAGAGCTGAGAGCATTACATTTTATACGAAAAGAGTGAAGGAAGATCATCGACTTTTCTGAAAGAAGAAAAACAGCAACTCGAGCAAAGATGCGAAAAAGTTTTACCAAAGTGTAAAACGTCGAAGCCAGTGATACAAGGCTGGAACAGAATCCTGTCGAGATGAACAAGGAAATTTCGTTGTTAAGACAAATTTGATAGACGGGCTCAGTGGCGCTATGGTTAGTGCGATGAACTGCCGCACAAGGTCTGGGTTCGATTCCCAGCCGTAGCAACACCTAAATGATTTTTCATTTGCGCTCCTCTCGTGATGATCTGATAAATCATCCGAGTGGGATCAGTTGTCAAGGAAAACTTAGCTCAAATTCGTCGTTCGGAGTCGGCATAAAACAGGAGGTCCCGCCATCGTGCAAGAAGTACAGAACAGATGAATGGTTGTGAGAAAAATCGGCCCTTTGTACTAACGAGCCTGTTGTGCCAAAAATTTGTATTTTTTTATTTTCTATTCGCAGATTTTTCAAGATGGTGTATACTTTTATGAGTAACTACCGACTAATCATCCGAGTAGTACCAATTTTCAAGGAAAGCTTATCTCAAATTCGCTGTTCGGAGTTGGCACAAAACAGAAGGTCCCGCCATAGTGCAAGAAGTTCACACGCACAAATGAATGGTTGTGAGAAAGCTCGGTACTGGGTACTAACTAACCTGTTGCGCCAAAAATTTGTATTTTTTATTTTTGTAATACAAAGTCGATGCTGAGGAAATGAGAGAACCACTTCAGCAGACTGTTAAACGGCGATGACGATCAATCTCCCACGGTCGCGGTCGGTCAGAACGAGACATTCAATATTGGCGACCGGGACGATAGGTAAAATTACCAACCACCCTGACGAACTGAAACAAGGATAGCAAGATCTAAATGTAAAGTAACGTAAATATAGGCTTTCTGTCGAACTCTGTAAGTCAAGTGGAGGTGTGTTGGCAAGTAACATTTACCAATTCATTAGCAAAACATGGCCGGATGAAACTATTCCTGAAGAATGGGAACCTCAGAATCGTTTGCCCAATTCACAAAAAGGAGATTCTCTGAACTACAACCACTACAATAAGTCTTCTCAGCATAGTCTAGAAGATCCTATCTGCCATAACCTGTGAACTCCTGAAACCGTTTACCAATAATCAGATCAGTCGGATTTTAGACCAGGAATTAGTCCAGAACTGATGAAGTCATCATACTTCCTTCAACGGATCCTAAAAATCCCAAGAAGTCCAATTGCTTCCCATTTCATCGATTTCAAAGCCGTATCAACATCATTTATGGAGACAAACTATACAGGGCCATTACTAGTTTTGGTTTACCGACAAGCTAATCGGTCTGTGCAGAATATCAATATAGAATAGCGACCTTACCGACACATTTTATTGCAAAAAAAGGTAATGTGACTTCTTTAACATCAT
Organism: Rhingia rostrata; assembly: GCA_949824845.1. Taxonomy (NCBI): domain Eukaryota; kingdom Metazoa; phylum Arthropoda; class Insecta; order Diptera; family Syrphidae; genus Rhingia; species Rhingia rostrata. Next base: position 86,094,715 of record OX463757.1, on the reverse strand, counting down.
TCTTGAGAAGTTAATGCCAAACTCCCGAGCCAAAACCAGAGGCACAATCCATAAATCTGTGCAGATATGAAGACCATACCGCCATCAATGGTCGGACTCAAAGTTATGTCACAGCCATGTTTGCTAGTGCAGAGAAGTATAGGAAGGAAGGGTAAGAATGCTAAGACTGATTGCCTAAGTAGGCAATTTAGTATTAATACCCTCACTAGAACTACTAAGAAGATCCTATATAAGACTGTTATCATCGCGGTCCTGGTATAAGGCGCGTGCCGAACAGTAGCGGATGAAGAAATCCTTGCTCGTTTTGGGAAAAAACTTCTTCGAAAAATCGTCATTTGCGTTGGTGGGCTTTGGACATGAAGATTCTGCCAAAAACTTTACGAGGTGTACAGAAAAATAGGACGGACATGGTGAATATGCCGTTTGTCCGCAAATTGTAGAGTCCCTTGTTGGGAGCATTGTTTCGTCAGTGGGTCGGGTTGGACATTGAGAGAGTGAACAAAAACGTCCTAGCAGAGTATATTCTAATCTTAGACATTAGGTTTGAGACGAAAAGACACACTTCCGTATCGTGGTATCCGTTCCAATTAGAATTTCTAACAGATCTTCCGACAAAATTTTTTTGACTACGCGTTGGATTTCTCTTAAAGTTGTCCGACGATGCATTTTTGCGGAATCCATCAAACACGTCTATAAGCTTCACTTATTTTGTTCCGCAACGGGTACCTCAAAACCAAACTGTGTTCAGATTGGAACTGAATTTCTACTCGGACATTCTTCCGAACGGATACTTCGATAAGGCTGAGTCTCGAGTTTAAACGTCAAGTGATCGATGATGGAACAAAGCTTAGACTAAATAACTGAAATTTTCCGAATGGATACCACGATAGGGCTGAAAGCCTCGAGCTCCAGTTTCAAATGATCGGGGTGCCACAGAGCTAAGGCAGAATAACTGAAATCAGCGTGCATAGGATCTATAGGGTTGGGATGCTTTCTTCTCAGAATCGCTAGCTGAGTCGATTTAGCCATGTCTGTCCGTCTGCCCGTTTGTGTGTCACCGATTTTTGGGCCTTACATTTTAAGCTAGAGTTTTAGAATTTGGTATATAGACTCTCTATCCGACTTTTAAGAAAAACGTTCTTTTTGACAAAATGGTAACAATTTTTTTAAAAATTTGTGAACAAGATATTGAGATAATCCTAATATCTATATTTCGTCTATACAAAGTTTTTTTTGCCACGCCCACTTTTTGGAAGTGTTTTCAGTAAAAAAAAAAAGCTTTTCTATTGAACTTTAAAATATTCGAAAAAAGTTTTGAAGCGATATCATTGGCTATTCTGTAAAACATTTCTTCCGTAGAACATTTTCACCTACGCCCACTTTTTGAAGGCGTTTTTCTACCATTCGTATACCACATGCAGAAGAAAACCTTGTTTTTACCGAGCCATACAAGATTTTGATAAACTTTTCTGAACAACATGTTGGACAAAATTCAATTTTCTATATTTCATCGCCATAAAGCCCACATTTCGGGGTTTTCATTTTAAGGATGGGATGGTATAGCCTTCTCATATGTTTTTTTTACTACATTTTAGCTTCGATAAAAAGGTTATTATTTTCTTGATGATAAAAGGACAAACGTTTAAAATGTTAACAAGCATCGAATTAGCCCTAGTAATTCGGGGTACCCTTGCTGCATTCGAACATACATTAGGAATTTATTCGAATGAAAAAGACCTTCCTAAGAGCGAAACAAGGTGTTGTTTTAACAAGCCTGAAAGATTCAAAGATTCATTCATGTCAAAGGACCAGAAAGTGGGGTGATCAATACAGGAGCAATTACATATACCAATCAATGTTCACATCCAATCGCGAAGATATGCATACAGACATGGATAAAAACTGACAGCTCACATAAATTTAACATCCGTGACATTCGATCTGAAATCTGGAATTCCATTTTTTTTTTTTTTTTTTTTATAATTTACATGTATTCAAGGGGTTATGAATACCCTTTATATGTTACCACAGTACGAGCGTTAGAGAAGGATATGTTGATATGTTTTGAGGTCTTACCACTTAAAAACTCTTCTCAGTAGTATCTGCTATTAGTACGTAGAGGTTTTTTGATTTTTCAATCAAGATAAGGCAAGAAGACCATTAAAATAGCTTCCTTTCCAAAGTCTCTAATAATTGAAACTTGCCTGCATTTTATATACCACTCACAAGGCTAAAAACCACCGTCAAAGTCCTTCCTGCGGCTTTCATGGGTTACTCATAAAAATAATCGACTTCTATTTCAGTTGAGTGATTTTCCCGTTTCCCAGAACATGTATAAATATTTGAATATGTAAAGAGCAATTTCTCGCAGGCATTCACCCCAACCCCTGCGAGTTTATCCCGAACGAATAACACAAAACCCATCGAAAACCACGCACACATCCACCGCAAACAGTCCAAAGTGACATTCGAAGACAGGCAAATATTTTTATTGTACACTTTCCATGAATATGTAATTGGGCGTCTGCAATAAGCGTATCAGTGCGAAGGTTTTAAAACCTCTTCGAGCGTGAAAAATCAGAGCCCAATTTGCATAATTTGATTCCGCCGTTTTGAAAATAGGAAATTCCATATTTTTCCACATCTAACCAGCGGAGGATACCTCAATGGGTTCACAAGGCACACACACGCATACATGGGAAACATTCAATTTGGCGAAAAGTTTGTGTGTTATCCTTTTGGAATCGTGGAAAATTATGAGGATTTTTATTGCCACAAGGATAATTTATTTCCAATCTTTATTATTATGTTTTTATGATGTCTTGGTTTTTTTTTGTTGTACTTGTATTTGTCAGTTAAATTGTTTTTTTTTTTGTTTTTTTTTTTAAGGATATGCCTTCCAGTGGTGTTTTTGAGGAAGCTATTCTTCTATTTGTATTTATCTCTGCATGAGTTATGACATTCGCATAAGTCTTTGATTTTTTGCTTTATTGCACTAGCAGGAACAATAAATTGAGCCAAGCATGAAAAATAATTGGCTATTACAAAGGACCTGCAAGGCGATATGGCAAGTGCAATAAAACAGTAAAGGGAATTTAAATAAAAGTAATGACTATACAGCGATAAAATGCCAACTATACATTTATGATGAAGACGAAAGGCCATTTAGGATTGGACATCTCATAAGGGAAGAAGAATGAAATTCCGATATTCTCAAGCCCGTGTGAGGGAAATTTTGCAAAAGAGCGACTGAGCGGAGTTCTGTTATCAAATGTTTATGTCTTTCAACCTTCCCGGAAAGAAGATAATAATACCATGCCATCGTGCTCAGGAATTGGATGTGTCCATCCACTTTATGGAAGACTTTGCGGAAAGATCTAGGTTTGCGTGCTTACAAAATTCAACTCGTGCAAGACTTCAATTCTTGCACGAGTTGAATTTTGTACAGGATAACCTAGCAAAGCGTAGATTCGGTGAATACTCCCAAAACAAGATGGCCGTCGATCCCACTCTCAAAGCGAATTTTGTTTAGCGATGAAGCTTACTTTTGGTTGAATGGATACAATAAGCAAAACTGCCGTATTTGGAGGGATGATAACTCTTAAGTGTATGTTGAGACACACAGTGGCATCCACAAAATCTGACTATTTGGTGTGCTTTATGGGTTGGTGGAATAATTGGTCCGTACTTGTTTAAAAACAATGCTGGCCAGAATGTTACAGTCAATGGTGACCGCTGTAGAGCCATGATTACTGACTTTTTCGTTCATCAATTGAACAACCATGATGTGCAGGAGTTGTAGTTTCAACAACACGGCGCGACATGTCACACAGCTCGTGCCACAATTAATTTATTGAAGGAAACGTTCGGTGAGCACATAATTTCATGCTTTGGTCCTGTGAATTGACCTCCAAGATCGTGCGATTTAACGCCGCTTGACTATTTTCTGGGGGATATGTGAAGTCGATAGTTGACGCCGATAATCCCGAAATGATTGAAAACTTGGAGGACAACATTTGGCGCTTTTTTGCCGATATAAGGTCACAAATGTTGGAAAAAGTCATCAAAATTTGGACCTCCAGATTGGACTACGTCCGAGCAAGCGTTGTCAATACGCCGAATGTTTGGTTGAACAGACAGAAATTACAAAGAAAACCATCCTCAGCGACGAAGCCCACTTTCACCTTTGTGGATTCATTAACCAGCAGAATTGCCACATGCGGGCAAATAAGAATCCACGGGTGATTGTTGAAAAGCCGATGCATCTACAAAGAGTGACTGTTTGGTCCGGTTAATGGGCTGGCGGCGTCATCAGGCCGTACTTCTTCGAAATTGAGGTCGGCCAAGCAGTTTCCGTAAATGGTAATCGCTATCGAGAGATGATGACGGACTTTTTGTGGCCAGAAATTGAGGATATGGACGTGGACGATATGTGCTTCCAACAGCATTGTGCCACTTGCCACACAGCCAACGAAACAATGGCTCTTTTGCGCGAGAAATTCAATGGGCGTGTTATATCAGGTCGAGGCGATGTTAATTGGCCGCCACGATCATGTGATTTGACACCGTTGGACTTCTTTCTTTAGGGACATTAACAGTGCAACATGAAAACGTAAATATCTTCTAGACTACAACCGATATCAATATATAAAGATATGCAAGTATTGCCGAGTTTAAACGAGAAATACAGAAATTGAAGCCTAAAAAAGCTCCGGGTTATGACCTTATTACAGGAGAACTTTTTAAAATGTTACCTCGAAAAGCATTAACTAAACTCCTGAACATTGTAAATGCAGCAATTAGATAAAAATGAATACCAAGACTGTGGAAAGCCGTGGAAGTGATTATGGTTCTCAAACCAGGAAAATCACAGAATGAAATAAAATCTAACAGACGTATTTCACTTCTTCCAATAATTTCAAAAGTTTTTGAAAGTATATTACTCGGTCAATTACACCCCATTATTGATCAGAAACCCCGTTTACCTGACCATCAATTTGGATTAAGAAGTAAACATTCGACTGTGGACCAAGTTCATCGAATTACTGATGTAATTGAGAAAGCTTTCAAAGAAAAGAAAATTTGCTCAGCCGTATTTCTTGACGTGTTGCAAGCTTTTGACAAAGTTTGACATAGAGACCTTCAATACAAATTAAGAGAAGTTCTGCCTGAAAAATAATATAAAATCCTCGTGTCTTATTTTGAGAATAGACTCTTCGGTGTAAAACTTGGAAACGAATATTCGGAGTCCAAAGAAATATTGGCAGGAGTACCCCAAGGAAGCATTCTTGGACCACTCTTGCACCCCCTATTTCCACGTGATATCCCACAAAACAACGATACAATATTTGCTACGTTTGCTGACGTTTCAGCTATACTAGCAGTTGGCACAACAATAGAGGCAACAAATATGAAATTACAAAACGCTCTTAATGAGGTTAATAAATGGACAAAATCCTGGCGGATTGCACTTAACGAGAGCAAATCGATTCATGTAGATTTTCCAGTATTTCTCAACACGGTTCGAGTCCCTTTTGCAAATGAAGCGAACTATCTCTGAATGACACACGAAGCAAAATTAAAATGGAAGTCGCATGTTAAAATGAAATCCGAAGAACTTAAAAATAAATACAGAGAACTGGTTACTCGGAAAATATTCGAAGCTTAACCTTGATAACAAGCTGCTATTATAAAGGGTGATCCAAGTAGAGATACTTTTTTCAATAGCCTTTTTTGACAGATCACGTGTGAGTCGTGTCATGCTGTCATGTTATTTTTGTTTAGTATTGTTTGGCATTTCATAATGGAAAGACTTAAGCGTGAAAAACGTTTACAAATTGTTCAACTTTATTATGAAAATTCACGTTCTGTGAGGAATGCGTTTCGTGCACTTCGCTCAACTTATGGTCAACATAATCGGCCTACTGAGCGTACTATTCGCAACACCATCACCCATTTTGAGACCCAGCATTCATTATTGGATAATATTCGACCGAATAGACCACGTCCAGCACGCTGTGAAGAAAATATAGCGGCCGTAGCTGAGAGTGTACACGAAGACCGTAGAGAGTCGATTCGGCGCCGTTCGCAGCAACTTGGACTGACGTATGGAACGACTTGCCGCATTTTACGTCAAGATCTTAAATAGAAAGCGTACAAAATACAGCTTGTGCAACAACTGAAGCCGCTCGACCTTCCCAAGCGACATCGCTTCGCTCTATGGGCTCTTAAAAAGTTCCAAGAAGATCCGACGTTTTCGAGGCAAATTTTGTTTAGCGATGAGGCCCATTTCTGGCTCAATGGGTATGTAAACAAACAAAATTGCCGCATTTGGGACGAAGAGCAACCTGAAGAGATTGAAGAACTGCCACTTCATCCAGAAAAAACAACGGTTTGGTGTTGTTTGTGGGCCGGTGGAATCATCGGTCCATATTTCTTTAAAAATTATGCCGGTGCGAACGTAACCGTCAATGGAAACCGTTATCGTGCCATGATAACCGACTTTTTGATGCCTGAGATTGAAGCTCGTGATCTCGGCAACATTTGGTTTCAGCAAGACGGCGCCACTTCCCACACATCGCATCAATCAATGGACTTATTGAGAGAACATTTCGGTGAGCACATAATTTCACGTTTTGGGCCGGTCGATTGGCCACCAAGATCGTGTGATATCACACCGTTAGACTTTTTCCTGTGGGGATATGTAAAGTCAAAAGCTTATGCCGACAAACCCGCTTCGAATCAGGCCTTGAAAACATCACTCGTGTCATTCGCCAGTTACCAGTCGAAATGCTCGAACGAGTGATCGAAAATTGGACTCAACGGATGGACCATCTGCGACGTAGCAACGGCCAACATTTGATAGACATAATCTTCAAAAAATAAATGCCAAAGAATGTTCTTTCAAATGATAATAAACATTCTCCATTAAATTTGAATTTTCTGTGTTTTTTTCTTTAAAAAAGTAGGGAACCTCGAAATGGATCACCCTTTACAAGCTGCTATATATGGACATATGGTATACAACTATGGGGTTGTACCAGTGAAACAAATCTAAATATTTTACAAACTTTTGAAAAAAAAAAAAGGAATGAAGATCTACGCAGAGATCTGGGTATTCCCGCGGTTAAAGATGATACGAACAATTTTGCACTCAAATATAAAAAAACGTTTATTTTGACTCGTTAACACAACGGTCCTCCAAATTCTTGACGAAACAAATTTATTGCGGCGTCTTCAAAGAACTATCGGTTTTTTGAGTCAAAAAAATGACAAGGAACGGTCAACTACATTGATCACATTGCGATAGATAAGAGGCACGCGCGGTTAGCTAAGGACCGAAAATTGGAGAGGCATGTTGGTGTGCTGTAGCGCCACTTAAATAAGTAAGCGTGTGCTCTGGCTTATTGTGTAACACTCTCACTTTACCCCGGCATCGAATTTGAAATAACTTCCTGTAGCCTCGGGTCCTGGTTCCCGGCTTTGAATACGACGAATGCGTGGTTGGTATCGATTTGGGATTTTTTTTTTTGTAAATCCAGGATCTGCCTAGGTATTTCGCCACCGTGCACAACCATTGGAGCTCTGAACTTCCACTACTGAGATCTTCGTCTGAACCCTTATACTTTTTTTGACTCAAAAAATCGATCCCTTAGATTTGGCCCGATAATAACAAACCGCGCTATAGATCGCGGAAAGAGTAGGAACTCTCAAAGGAAAGTTAACTGCCAAACATTCATTATTAGTGATAAAAAAAAATTGCTAGATAAGTCGCATACTTAGTTGCAATACAAATACAAAAAGGGTGGTGGTTTTAGTGAGTTAAAGTCTTACACTACTTGGGCACGTGCTCATCGTGTCTATAAAGATTTCCACCAGCCCACGGAAAAAAAAACTTAAGCCAAGAACGATTCAACAGCTAGAGGATGAGATAATTCGGCACGTTAAGGACATTGAAACCCAAATATGTCTCATAGTCGTTGAAAATATGGACCATTGGACAATTGGTATTTGTTTCATACATAATTGTCATAGACCTTGCTATCATAACAAAAAATATCAAAATAATTCTCTGAAAACTTGTTGTTTTATTTTGAATTAACATCATGCATCTTCGTTGGACCACCCTATAAAATATAAGCAGAGGATGTAAGGAAAAAATGACGGCCTACAAAAAAGTGAACAATAATTACGACTTGGAAGGAATTCTAGCAATTCAACCCACAACAGAGCTCAGAAAATTAGAATTCATATCTTCACTCGTATAGTTAAGATTCAATAAATGTCTATTCAAACCTTGGAATGAGTACTATTTGTGTAAAACATTTCCAATCACAACATCACATTCTTCACACATCTCAACTTCCGATTTCAAAAGTCATCCCCAGCCATCATTAATTCATGTTCGAACATTTTTCGAATTTCATTATTCACTTCGAATGCACCATAAATATCCAAACACAAGTAAAATCATAAAAATCAAATAAAATCATTAACGCGGCCTAATTGAGACCAAGATGAATTGTTACTTGTTACATGCCCCCAAAAAAAGGGATCATAAAATATTCGGGGGTATGTAAACATCTCTGTGAAGGAATTCTTTGCGTGATTAAACAACAACGAGAGCATCCAATTAGAATTTCGGTTGAACAGAGCTCATCCGAAAATAGAATATTGTGCACCCCAAATGAAAATCTGGATGGGGATTTTCGGGCGGCAATATGTCATTTCATGCATTTTGAAATATTGCGTGAGTTGAGGGAACACAGTCGGTTGTGCACTCAAGGGGATACCGCGACATGAACGTGATACGGCGAAATTAAATGGAGGGCCTGTCGTCGCTGTATGGAAGGTGAAGTATAATTCTTTAGGTCGGTATATGGTATTCAGATTCATATTTCAATGATGAATGGTATTTCATTTTTTATGAGCTAACAAATTGCCGCCATATTGACCTTTCTTGGGCATTGGGGTGGGGGAATCCACAGTGAATACTATCAATTACCTTTTGTAATGTGTCTCCAGATGTGGGGTTTGTGTGAATATTTTCTTTTTATCAAAGCCTGGTAATAAAGGTAATTAATTGGCCATTTAAGGATTACTCGGGTTTTGAAGAATCGTAGCTTAAAATTTATTATTTAATATTGACATGTGTAAACAGCCGTAGGGATTTGATAAAAAAAAATGGGAAAATTGTCTCGATAAGGGTCCGTGTAGGGCTATGGCTACTTTAAACCGTATACAATATTTGGGCCGCCACTAAATATTTTGGTGTCAGACTCTTCTATTTACACCGTACAGGAGCAAGTACAGAACTAACGATGTAAGTAGACACCTTTGGTGTAAACATAGCCAATATCAGATATATAAGCAAGGTTTGTGGTGACGCTGGACCAGAATAAAAAAAAAACTCGCTATAATAAAAATTAAGTTTAATTGAGGTGCCCTCTAACGGAAGCTGGACAAAAATGATTATACTAGGTCACCTAATTTAGTGGACTGACCTGAAAAATTCAGTCCTTATTCGATGAGTTAACACCGTTGAGACTTACAACAAATGTAGGCGTAGTCCTGATAATTTTCCACGGCGTAAACGAAGCCTATGTGAGTTTAGTCCATTTAAGTCTACCATAGATTTCTCTTGGATGGTTTGATTGATGCTGGGATTGAGTAGTAAGTTAAGATTATGATTTACCTCATGCACCTGGTTGTCCTAAAGACACAATAAGATGATAGAGATAGATAGTTTATTTTGTATAAGAAAATTTACATATGTAGTTTGTAACCGCACATTTTACAATATAATAATTTGATAATGATAATTATCTTTCTATTAGGATATATTTGATTTAATTTAATTATGCATTTTAGATAAGAAATTAACTTTGAGGCAAAAATACAAAAAAAAACCCAATACAAACGGAAAAAAAAAACCAAAAAGAAAAGCTAAAAACAAGTTAAATAAATATATAAAAAAAAATAAATAATTGACTAGATTGTTCTTAAAAATAATAAATAAACAAATGAATAAATAGGTACGAATAATAAATAACAAAATAAAAAAAATATCAAAACATTTTATTAAATTAACACAATCAAAAACTATATAATAAATAAACAATAAATAAATAATTAAATAAATAAATAAATAATCAAATAAATAGATAAACAAATAAATAAATAAATGAATAATTAAAAAAAAAGGGAAATAAATATATAAATAGATAACTAAATAAATAAATAAATTACTAAATAAAATATAAATAAATAAATTAACACATAAGTAAAAACGAATAAATAAATAAAAAAAATAATAATAATAATAAATAAATAACAAATAAGGTTCGAGATAACATGAAGAAAGAAAAATACACTTAGAAAAATTTAAAACAAATAACACTAGATACATTAAGTATTCAATTGGTTTACAAGGGGATTATCAGAAAAGCTACATCTTAGTAAAAATGTACGCTTGAGTTTTTGGATTCTATGAGGGATCAATTCAACTTTCGCCTTTTCATGGAGGTCTAGAGTTGAATACCTCCATGGCAAATTGAGCATCATTTTCAACAATTTATTTTGCGAAATTTGCAACTTTTTAATATGACAGACAGCAGCGTCACCCCATACTTGGCAACCGTACAATAGAATTGCCTGAAAAATCAATTTGTGTAGGATAATTTTGTTTTCCATTGAAAGTAATGACTTTCGATTTATAAATGGATACAACATATTAGTTGCTATTCCGATTTTTTGTAGTGTTTTACTAACGTGTGTCTTAAATGTAAGTTTATTGTCCAAATAAACACCCAAGTATCTAACCGAAGGCTCCCAGTTTATATTTGCACCCATTGATCGTGATTTGGCTGCTGGGAAGAGCACAAGCTTTTCTTTTTCGTGTGAAAAAGATCGCTTGCGTTTTCCCTTCATTAAGCTTAATTTTCCACTTGCTATAATATTTCACCAGTACATCCATGCCATCTTTTAAATTCCTCTCAATATTGAGAGCGAATTGATGGGATGAATATACAGCAGTGTCGTCTGCGAAAATAGCTACGTCACAGTTTGACAAGTTCGGAAAATCGGACGTGTAAATATTGTAAAGGACCGGTATGAGGACAGAGCCCTGTGGTACACCTGCACTCAACAGAACTGAACTAGAAACGCTGCCATTTACGTGAACATTAAAAAAACGATTAGACAAGAAACTACTTTACAAAGAAATGGGGGGAAGTTAAAATTAATCATTTTGTAAATAAGGCCCTCATGCCAAACAGAATCAAAAGCTTTTTCTATGTCTAGTAAAATCATTCCAGTTGATTTGCCTTGCGAACGTTTGCATTTTACATAATTGCAAATTCGTAGGACCTGATGTAACGTATTGTGGAATCTTCTGAAGCCAAATTGTTCCTTTGGATAAATATTGTGCTCGTTGATGAACTTGATAATACTTTCCTTGATAACCTTTTCATATAATTTACTTAAATTGCTTAATAAACTTATAGGCCTATAGCTTTCTGGACTATTTGGTTGTTTACCAGCTTTAAGTATTGGTACCACTTTAGCTTTTTTCCATGCATCAGGGAAATATTGTAATTTAATACACGAGTTTATTATAAAAGCAATAAATTTGATACGTACTTTAGGTAGTTGTTTTATATACAAATTTCTTATATTATCAATGCCTCCTACTTTCTTAATGCGCAGATTGTTGACAATAAATTCAACGTCTTCGTCATTGATTTGTATATTAGATACGCAATTGTAATTTGCAGAAGTGAAGGCTTGAACTGTATTTCTAACGAGATTATTTGTATATGTATCACCTAGATGTTGGGAAACAACATGGTTATTTGCAAAGCTAACGGCAAGTGCATTTGCTTTTTCAATGTCCGTAAAAAAGGAATTGAATGCATTTTTAAGAAACGGTATTTGCCTGTTTTTAGTTTTGGTTACCTTAATGATGTTCCAGAACGGTTTTGAATTTTTGTCCAAGGAATACACTATGGACCAGATTCTCGTAAAGACAAACAAAAAAAGATGCTCGTTTTAAGAATTGCTCCATTGAAACCACCATGGTATTTTGGGAGTAATAGTAAGAATTAGCTAGGAGCGACAGCTTTCATTGGTAAACCATACAACGGCTTTACTTGGGCCATAACTATGCTGACAGAGAAAGCTTTACTTAAACCTAATTTTAAAAGAAACGTAAAATAAGGCATCAAATCCCGTAATAAGCGCATTTTACTTGCCTCGACTTTAAACAATCATTTGGCGTAGTTATAGACAAAAAGCAGTTGAAAACCGAATTTCAATAAGAAAGAGTTAAGGAGGCAGCAAATGCCTTACATGCATGCATAACAAGAACAAGGAATCGATATCCACACACATGCGGACTTTGGTACCGGCTTATTCTCAGAGAATTCGTGCAATAGAGATTCGATTATATTTCCAGATTGTAGCAGGTTTCAAACTGAGTAGCTGGCAATAGTAGTTGCCATCACCGAGATGACAGAAGAACTGAAAATCAATAGATCTGCAACAAATTATAATCAGGGCTTTCAAAAGCTCTGCAGACTCAGAAAAGTACGGTTAAGTACAAGATCCATTTGAAAAACCATACAAGGTCTAGGTCACTTACCACCTGTGCCATAACGAAATATTTGACGAGGATATGAAAAACCGAATGAAAAAACTTTTAATGGAATCACAAAACCCCATTTTGTCTAAGTTGGTAAAGTAATTCCATTGAGCTACATCTCAAGCATGACGATATTTTTAGAGGCCACAGTAAGAATGGTACACAATGGTATCGATTTCACTGTCCGAGTCTCTGTCAATTAAGGAACAGAAGTGGATTTAGTCCATTAGTCCACTATGTTAATATTGAAGACGCAACTCCAGATAATCTTTGATGCCAAAAAGAAAAAGAAGTCAGCGGGAGCTGGTAGGTACCTATATACAAAATTGTACCGCGATATTTACCCGCTGAAGCTGTGACATCCTCTCGACATCCTCGGCGGAGGTTCATCCTCTCCCGAAGAGAACGCACAACTTCAATCCGTGCAATTTCGGGGCGATAAGTCTCCGAGTATCAGAGAGGTATAGATATTATCAATCGGACTCTTTCCAATTAGGCAGCGACCCATATTTTTTTCAAAGAGAGCCCCACAGAGGAAGATGGAAGGGATAGATGGTGCTCTAAATTACCAACCAATCTCAAAATCAGCCCAAAATGCCGACTGTCTACATCCTTTGCAAGGCAGATAAGCTTGTCAGACAGGCCACTACCCTTGACATTGTAACGACAGTGGATGCGTTTGCTACAAGTAATTTCTGATCAAACACAGGATGCGATCAAGAAAGCAAACAACAGATGGATAAACGGCACAACGTGCCAAATATACAGGCAGTTCTGGCCTAGCTTTAACCAGAAGCACTCCATCTGCTTAATAATGCTGAGCAGATCAAATATCAGCACCATAATCGGTGTTTTCACAGGACTATGTCATCACCGAGATGACAGAAGAACTGAAAATCAATAGATCTGCAACAAATTATAATCAGGGCTTTCAAAAGCTCTGCAGAATCAGAAAAGTACGGTTAAGTACAAGATCCATTTGAAAAAATATACAAGGTCTAGGCCAACATGCAAAAAGACTTTCCAGCAATGACTTTTGCAGAAGTTGCTTGGACGAGGAAGAGAATATTTCGCACCTTCATGCTTTTGTCCAGCTCTCTCATAAAAAAAGAAAACTTCACCTGGGAGACTACTTCTTCGATAATCTGGGTGAGCTGACAGGTATCAGTGTCAAAAACCTCCTACGCTACATATTTCTGAATGATTCAACTAGACGAATGAATATAGGGAAATCAACAAATCCACTTGCCACGTGGGGTCCACAACGGACCTTTATGGTCTCAGCCATTAAAATTCGTCAACATAACAGAATTTTTTCCACTTAAAATTTAAATTAACCACCTTGAAACCTTGAGTTTTTACTTCGCCTAGAAAGTACGACTCTCATTCTTTACGTGGCAACCGTTGCTTAATACCTTGAACGTCAATAAGGTGTAAAGTCTTCCTATGTTAAGTCTTGGCAAGAGCAGATGAGAGCGGGGGAAATACGTGTAGTCACACTAATGCACATATTCTATCTGCCCTAGCGAGGTATCGGTCGGAGCGGACGATGTTCCGCAACGCATACTTCGTCGGAGGTTCAAATTCCATTCGAGGTATGTGTCATCGGAGAAAAATCACTTCGCTACAATTCGTAAATAAATTCCGCGAAAAATTTGTGTCGGAGGAAATCGGAAAGAGAATTGCACCTAGCTGTCAAAAATTGGAGTTACACTTTGATTGAGGCCCGGGATCATTCTGGACTGTAGCGCCACTTAAGAGGATTGCTAGCAGTCTTCGATTCCCAACCAGATGTCGGACGCAGCAAAGGAAGACCTCGCCTTAACTGGCGCGCACAAGTAGAAACTGACCTCAACCAACTATGATGTGAGTAACTTTATACAGTTAGCTAGGGACTTGCCTAATTGGCGAGACATGTGGGTTGAGGCCCAGGTTCATTCTGGGCTGTAGCGCCACTTAAGAAAAATAAGCCTATTGCGTGGGCGTTATCTGAAACAGCCTCTGTATTCTCACGTGCTGTTATTTATTTGTCACTTCCAACGTCAATGTATGGTCGTGAAGACAAATACCCAAATCCGCAATAGATTCACTAAGTTAGATGAGCCCCCTCAAACATAAGTTAAATGTCGCAAGTTTCAAAACGATATAAAAAAGATTGTGAGGTTAGAAAATACCTTTTTACAAACTTTTGAATGTCAGTTTAGTTTTTCGTTACTGCCTCCTTTTTTTGAAATGCACTATCAACACCTCCTAATCAGTGTATTGCAATCTCCAACCGAAAGCTTCCCTTTATATTAAACATAATAGCCTACCATGTATCGTCCTTTTGTGTAATTAGATTAACTGTTCGATGATGGTAATTTATACCTCCGCCATATTTCCAATATTATCAGGTGAAGCTGATTACATGCACTTTATTCGATTGTGGCCATGGTCATTTATAATTCGTCGATTCACTCATGTGTCAAAGTAATTTAAATACTCATCTCTCACCTACCCAAGCACATTAGCCCTTAGGGCAGTCCCACCACCATCCTGCTCAAGTAACTTATTTACATCAATGTTTCATCTAGGGGGTGCAAAGTCAGAAGCTTCCTCATTCTTCGAATTGACCACCTCCTTGTCCAAGTTCGCATATACCTATTCCAGTGCGGCGTATCCTGCGTGTACACTCGTGTGTATGTGTGTATGCATATTTATCAAATTATTATTGCCTCCTTGTGTCTCGGATATGAGCTAAAATGGCAGGTGATGATTAATGGTGCTCAGCCTCAATTTATTGCACTTTAGCCAGGAATAGAAGCCATCCATGTTTGTAATTTCCACATCCTTTCATATTTAACAACGCCCGATTGCATTAGGATGCGGTGGGTATGCTTATGCACTTTGTCATTCATCTATCTAAACTCAATTATCGTGATAATTCAGGACGATCTAAGCTAACAAGAATATTATTAATTGGCTACCCAAAGTCACTGCACACCAATAGCGCAGCGTTGGTTGTCACCGCATCAATTTAGGGTGTCCAACCGCATATACCGTCGTCAGAGTCGTGTATCCATTAGATATGAATAAATAATTTGCAATTAATAATGCACTTTCTTCAAGTTGAGTGTTCGCTTAAAGGTGCTTCCCAATTTCTATTCGGAAGATGTCGCGGCTGACCACATGAGTCATACGCAGTCGAGTGCATCTTTCCAAAAGGAGAGCAAATCAAAATCAATTACCACCACAAACAACGTGCAAGAAAAATCTCTAGCCAAACATTGTCAATATTGGAACAACAAAAAATTACAAGAAATACAAATGCGGCACACCATAGATAGAAATGTATCTCAAAATGATTCTTCCCTATTCAAGAAACCTAATTGAGATCAATAGACGGGGAACAAAGTAAACAACGACCATGTTGGGAAAAGTCTACGAAGGTGGCTTGTTAACATTCGACGATGTGTGATCTTGCGTGATGACTAATCTGATATTCACTGATAAGGATAACAAAACATAGATACGCTACATACAATCAAAAAAAAAGAAAAGAAAAAGATAAATGTAAACATCTACGAATGGACGTGTTTTGGGTACCAAAATGAGACTCGTAAGGTATAGATTTCTCATGACATCGATGGTGACTCATTCTGACCTTTGGCCACTGATCGTTTCCCGAATCGGTGTCGGGCTAGCTGTACACGTTATGGGAACTCACATAACATACTTAGATCGATTCAGTGTTTGAATTGTTGACTGAAAGTCACTTTTATGATAGGGATCGACGCACTTGAATGAAAACCAAAACAATATTGATAGAGAGGAAGTGCAGCATGATACTCGAGGTGTCAACGGGGGGTTTGTTCTGCAAGTGGTATAATGCTGTTTGAGTTGCTCAGGCGGATGGAAGGTATGAGTCATCTAGGAGGGGTTTAATACGTGATCATCGGAATTTAGATTTTGTAGAAGTTGCGACAAAAAAGAATTCAATTTTAACACCTATGTATGTTTGTGATATGGCTAGACGACGGATGTCTTTTAAAAAAGTGCACAAATTTATCAGTCAAGGGGGTCCATATTGTGCGCATTGAGAAACAGAATGCCAGTTTGCTCTGAATACTACTGCAGAAGTTATAATGAAAATACTGGATTTTTAGAGGAACAATATAATGCGCGTAATACGATAAGAGAAATAATTTTTTTAAAAATGGCGTACATAAGAATTACTTTTTAACTTTCTCTTACTAAGAGGGCGAGATTGTTTTTGTGAACTTTCTCGACCTCATGATTATAATCAAAATCTCGAAGCCGATGACGATAATGCCTCTGCTGGCTTCGTATTACCGCATTCTGTCACTCCAATGTTCCGAGACCTTGTTGATGGTTTTGGACTATAGCTAGCTAACGGATTGCTAGGATGATATTGGCCTTACGTGCTTGAACCGTTTCCAGATTATTGGTATAACATCGGCTTTTCACAGTTCCCCACACAAACAAAAAAAAGTCCAAAGGGGTCAAATGACAGCTCCGAGGCGGTCAATTGAAATCTCCAAGACGGCTGATAACACGAATTGACAATGTGGTGGGCAAAAGATCGGTTGTGGTATGGGTATGTGTGGTAAACAACTTTCTATTGACGAAATATTGATATTAAGATTGTCTAAATATTGTTGTTCAGACATTTTTACAATATCTCTAACGGTTTGGCCAAAAACAATTTTTTTTCTAAAAAAAGGGGCTTGACAGACAGTTGACGGATTGCAAAAATTTGTACACTTGTTCTGCTGTTAGCAACGAAGAGTACCATTACCAAATTTCGGTGTGGCTAAAAATTTAAGGCCTAAGAATCGGTGACATACAGACGAACGGAAGGACGAACATGGCTTATTCGGCTCAGCTATCGATTCTGAGTTGATCCATAAACTTCAAGGTACAACTAGCCAAATTATTTCTCTATGTTGCAAACTATGTATCAAAACCAATATACCCCTATGGGATAGGGTATAAATAGTCGGTTAACATGGCTATGTAACGCTCACTGTTGACCGAAAGGTTGTTCCCAGCCTCATTTTCGAATATCTAAGGTTTTAAAGAAATTCATGCAAAAACTATTAAAACCAGTAATTGAAGAAAGACGCATGATCCAAGATCATCAATTTTGCTTCCGGGTCAAACATTCCACAACCGATCAGGTGGATCGAATAACGAACGAAGTTGAAAAGCTTTAGAATGGAAAAAGATTTTCTCTAGCGCTTTTCTCGACGTATCACACGCTTTCGACAAGATATGCCACGAAGGTTTAAGGTATAAGCTTAGGAAAATACTTCAGGAAAAATTTTACAAAATACTGGAATCCTACCTTGAAAACAGACTCTTTCGTGTCAGACAGATAAGAGACTGAATACACAGAATTCAAAGAAATCCACTCCGGTGTTCGGCAAGGAAGCGTTCTTGGCCCAATATTATTCCTGCAAGAGATATGCCACAAGATCAAGAGACCATCGTAACAGCAGCGTTTGCAGACGATACGGCTAAGATTATCTATCTATAGACGAAATGTTTGTATTATCATAAACAATGATTTTGCATCGATTTTTTTTAATTTACCAAAAAGTTGATGGCATATACTTCGTCTTGCCCTCATTTACTGCAAAACCCATTTTTGCGGTTTCCTGCTCTATACTAGCAAACGTGGCTATGACATCACGTTGGGTCCTACCAATGATGTCAATATCGTCGGCGTATGCTAGTAGTTGTACAGATTTTTGGAAAATTGTGCCTCTGGTGTTGGCTCCTCAGTTTTGCACAATCCTCTCAAGAATCAGATTGAAGAAGTCACATGACCGCGCATCGCCTTGCCTAAATCCTTTTTTGGTATCGAATGTGTCAGTGAGGTCGTTTCCGACCCTGATGGAGCAGCGAGCAGTCTCCATCGTCATCCTACACAGGCGGACGAGTATGGGCGGTATACCAAAAGAAGACATGGCTCTGTATAGTTCGTCTCTATAAATGCTGTCGTATGCGGCTTTGAAGTCGATGAATAGGTGGTGGGTATCGATTAGGACTTCTTGGGTTTTTTTCCAGGATCTGCCGAAGTGTGAAGATTTGATTGGTTGTGGACTTTCCTGGCCTAAAACTACACTGATAAGGGCCGATCAGGTTGTTGGTTAACGGTTTTAGGCGATGTTGAGGGTCTCCTTTTTTGTGGATCGGCCAAACGATGCTGAGGTTCCATTCTTCAGGCATACATTCTTCCGACCAGATTCGGCTTATGAGTTGGTGGATGTTACTTACCAAGTCATCTCCGCCGGCTTTATAAAGCTCGACGGGAAGGCCGTCATTTCCGGCAGCCTTTTTAAGCTTCAGTTTAGATATTGCTATCCTCACTTCACTCAGGTCGGGTGGTTGGCAGCTTTCGCTGTCGTTGCCAATATTGAATGGTTCGTTCTGCCTGACAGCGGAATGTTGTTCCTCATCGCCGTTTAACAGTCTGCAGAAGTGGTTCTTCCATATCCTCAGCATAGACTGTGTCTCAACTACGATATTTCCTTGTTCATCTCGACAGCATTCTGTTCGAGCCTTGTTTCCTTGGCATTGACGTTTTACACTTTGGTAAAACTTGCGAACATCGTTCCTGGAGTGGCACCTCTCCATATCCTCGATCGCGCGCTTTTCTTCCTCTTTTTCTTCTTTCTAAAAAGCCGGTGTTCTTCCCTTCTTCTCTGCCTATAGAGCTTAGCCTTGTAGGCCTCGTTCTTGGCTGCGAGCGTCTGTCGGCATTCCTCATCAAACCAGGGGTTTCTTGCTGGTGGGCGCGAGAAACCTAGCACATCAGTTGCGGCTGATCTAATGGCTGCTTGTTGGCATCGTTGCCATAGTTCTTCGACATTCGATGTTGGTGGTATGGTGTTAATCGAGAGGTTTAGGGATACGCCTTGCGCGAATGTCTTGGCGGTCTCTTGCGATTGCAGTCTTTCGACATACATTTTTTTTTACAGTATTTCGGATTGTTGTGGCGTAGTGGATATCCGCATTCTTACCTTGGCTGCAACAAGGTAGTGGTCCTAGTCGATGCTAGCTCCTCGGAATGTTCGGACATCCATCCATCCAATACTGGATGCGTGGCGCTTGTCTATCGCTATGTGATCAATTTGATTGACCGTTCGTTGATCTGGAGACCGCCATGTCACCTTATGGATATCGAGGTGAGGAAACCGTGTGCTGGCTATAGTGGCTTTATATAAACGAAATATAAATATTGATTCTCTTAATGTTGTTCAGACACTCTTTCAAAATTCCTTACGGTTTGGCTAAAAACAATGTTTTTCTAATAAGAGGGAGTGGCAGTGGGCGGATTCCAAAAATTTTTACACTTGTTTTGCTTCGTCAGTCTAAGAGTCAATACACCCAATTTTTACATTCTAGCTCAAAATGTAAAGCCCTAGATCGACTCAGCTGGCGGTTCTGAGTCGATCCATATACTTTGAAATATAACTAGCGAAATGATTACTCTATGTTCAAACTTAATGTCAAAACTAATAAAGGTACTTCTATGGGATAGGATATAAAAAGATGAACATTTATTTACTCCTGCCAACGAGGCAAAATATCTAGGAATGTCCCTAGACACAAAACTAAAAAGGTAGCCAATCGTTAAAAAAAAAGCGCGACGAGGTTGAAATCAGACTCAGAGTACTGGCTAGTCCGAAAATATTCGAAGCTTAGCATAAACCGCTCCTGTATAAGCAAGTGCTAAGACCTTCTTGAACATACGGTAACAGCTTTGGGGTTGTACCAAACCAAGAAATATTGGTATACTGCAAACGTTCGAAAACAAAACGCTAAGAGTAATCGTGAATGCTTCATGGTGTATAAGGAATAGTGATATTAAGAGAGATCTAGGAATTGCTACCGAGAATATGGAAGCAACAAACTTTGATCGTAATTTTCGTACTCATGTTCACTTCGTACAAATCGTATTCATGTTCACTGCAATAATGAAATAATCCGTTCTTTGGACATGATAAACCTTGAGCCCCGACTCATAGAACAAGACCGTTCGACCTAGCGCCATAAGGAAAAAATCGCATATAATGGCGGTATTAGTAGGTGCGTTTTCTGGAAAGCTACCTACCAAACGCGAATAACACAAAAGAAGCGTAAACTACTTGTTAAGATAACTTAGTCGTAAAAAAAATCTGTGGCGCAACATGCTCGTTACGACCCAGGGCCTAGCTTTTTTCTCACAACCATTCATGTGTGCAGGTGTACTTCTTCGTACGACGATGGAGACTCTTGTGTAATGCCTAGTCCGAGCGTCTAAGTTAAGATAAGCATTTTATGACAATTGTCACTACTCGGATGATTTCTCATATCATCACTAGAGGAGGGTGAATGAAAAATCATTTAGGTGTTTCTACGGCTGGAAATCGAATCCAGACGTTTTGAGCAGCAGATCATCGCGGTTACCATCGAGCCACTGAACTTAGTCGTAGTAACCACTTAAAACTGAAAAGAAAGATAGGAATGCGCATTTTGTACTTTTATGAGCGCGCGTCCAACTTAGCATAGTGCCTCTCTGAGGAGTGAGGTTTAGCACGTAGGCATATATTGACTAATGATATATTGTCAGGTCAGAAAATATATGGATCGGGCATAGCCAATCGTACGGACCATTGGTATCGTTTGAATATGCTCACCTTCAGGCGCAACCGAAAAAAAAAATATATATTTCAAAGAAAAATGGTCCATGATACCACTCATCCAACAAATCCCCACGAAACTGTCACTTTTTGTGGATATAACGGCTTCTCGACAATCACGTGCGGGTTGGTTTTCCGAACCCCAGATGTGGCAATTTCGTTTGTTAACGTAGCAGCCGATATGAAAATGCGTCAGAAATGAAGATTTTTTGCTCAAAATCGTTGATCAATTCAAGCTGCTCTAAGGTCTAAACTATTTAGCGATAACAAAGCGGATGGTCGTGCGCCTGCAATTGCTGAGTCAATTGGAACCTGCAAGCGAATAATCTAAAGTCTTTATGCAGAAGTCTTTTAATTTTAAGGCTAGGGCATGAAATGTTGAGCGAATTGTTGTTCGTTAATTAGGTCTCACACTCTCGGCTACAGCAGCCGCAATCTCGTCTGTCCGACGACAGGGACTAGCATACCAATCTCACGAACTTTTCTGCCCAAACTTGCGTACAGCAGGCGCGGTTGCTTCACTTCGGCCAAAACCTTTTTTTCAAGTAAGGCAATGTTTGGGTTACACAGCACTCACTTTGGAAATAAGTTTTCAATGTTTGCCAAAGTTCTTTAACCGAATAACGACTCATTTCGTTCCGCAAAGGTATGATACCGACTTTCTGTTAAGATTTCTTCGCGAAACAGCTGTCAGTGTTAATGGTCTACAAAAAAAAAACACTAGATGGCACACTCTATATAATCTGAACAACACGAATGTGGATTGTTCTCCCAAGCTTTGTTTTTTCTTCCCATAATGACTTACAGTCTTTTAAGACCAATGTGCATCGATACCTCCTTTCTTCTTACCCAGAATTTCTTTAACGCCAGCTCTATGCTAAAACATATTAAGGATCTTCATAACCCATTAACAAAGATTTTCGTCAATGGCTGAGCCCTTCTACAACCAGTAAGCACTTGTTCCCGACTTATTGTTGCAACAAACGGTGGCATGTTCCTCGGCACCACCAAAGATAATCTCAACTACCTACAGCAAACAACAATAATCCGAGGGAAATCACTCTCAACCGAACAGTAGCATTCGGATTTATCGGCCTTCGGAATGATTTGCCTTAAAATTTCCATCGGTAATAATAATTGTCATAATGGTTCTTAATTGCGGTCAGAAAAATCTTGATGCGGCTGGCGACGACTATTCCTTAAAACACAAGTGTGTGGATGCAGTACGAGTGGTGTCTGGTTGGACCTGAACGTCGCGTCGTCGTCGGCTGCCTAGCTCAATGACGACCATTTCTATGAAATTTTGCTTTTCTTTTTGAATAGCCGCTATGCAGCTATTGGAAGGTAATTCGTAATTACATAATTATAGAATTCCAAATTAGACATATTTAATGAAGCCGAGCCACCTGGCTTACACGATCTTCCCTGAGGAAGCCATTCGAGTCGATAAGAAAGTACAATTGCTGTTGTTGCCTTATTAGACGGATGGAGATGTAGGATTCAAGGCAGATAAGTAGAGACTAAAGAATGAGAAATGGGATATTAGGCTAAACAGTGGTAGGTAATAATGAACAAACGCCATTTGTAATGTAATTGGATCAGAGGTAGTATACAAGCCACCAGCAATGATAGAAGGCCTCTAATGTGTTTGCATTTAATGTCAAATCTACTGGTTCGTGCAGTATTGGGACAACTTCGGTTCTCAATTCGATGTTAAAACAATACTGTGGAAGTCTTTCCAGCTTTATATCAAGGTCTGTGTATCGGTTGGGTGTTGTAAGACGAGGGTAGACTCTGATTAGCTTTAACTTGACAATGCCCAGCGGTTGTAACTCTGACTACACATCAAGTGTTTATTTTTTTTACCTCCAAGTGGTAACCATCGGATACTGGTCTCATCCAACTGGATTTGACTTGGTAAAGGACAAGCGCGAGTGTTGATAACACGACGAAAAACAGCAACACTATAAACAGCCAGGTCAGAATGGCACGAAATGAATACCCAGCCTGTTGTCCCAGGCGAACCTAGACAAGCTGATTCGAAATGTTCGGACAACAGGTTGTCTAGGAATTTCAAGGGTTAGTCAGGCCCCTTGAACAGAGATGGTGATGGATAAACCGAAAGGCCAACGGCCGCGCAATCCCGTAGTGTATACTGATGGCCCCGTGTCCAGGGGTATCTAATAAATTTGAGCTGGCTCTCCAGGTTGTGGGTTGTGCTTAGGGTTAACTACCCAACTGTGGAAAAAACTAACGGTTACGAAGCAACCAATAGCCTCGGAAAGGACTGATTTTATTGTTGACGACCCTGCTAAACGAAAAAAGAACAACGACGTTCGTATCCGCACCTGGAATGTGAGAACATTAAACAGGAGGGGTGCAAGCGAACAACTAGAGGAAGCCCTAAACTGCTACAAAGCAGACGTTACTAACATCCAGGAAATACGATGGGATAAGCCGGGCACAAGGAGGATGAAAAACTGTTACATCTACTACGGACCGTGTTATAGAGAGCAGAAACAGCGATTGGATGAGGATTTGTTATAAGTGGCAGACTTAGGCAAAAGTCTTACGTTTCCAAGACATTAGCGAACGCATTAAAACAATCCGCAATAAGGCAAAATTCGCCAACATAAGTCTTATATGCGCTCACGCCCCAACGGAGGATAAAGATGATATAGCTAAGGATTGCCTCTATGAGCTCCTTGACAAAACCTATGAGCGTCTACCGAAGTACGATGTTAAAATCGTGCTGGGAGATTTTAACGCAAAGATAGGAAGAGAAGACATCTTTAGCAGTATTGTCGGAAAACATAGCCTACACGACAACACGTCTGGTAACGGACTTAGGCTAACTGACATCGCTACGGAACGGAATGCCGCTATAGCCAGCACACGGTTTCCACACCTCGATTTCCATTAATGGACAAGGTGGTCTCTAGATCAACGAATGGTTAACCAAATTGATCATATCGGGATAGACACGCATCCAGTATTTTTGATGTCCGAACATTCCGAGGAGCTAACATCGAACCCGAGCACTACCTTGTTGCAGCCAAGATAAGAATGCGGATATCCACCACGCCACAACAATCCAGGAATACTGTGAAAAAAATTTAATGTCCAAAGACTGCAATCGCAAGAGACAGCCAACACGTATCCTTTAACCTCTTGATTAGCACTTGGCAGCTATGCTAACAAGCCATTAGCTCAGCCGCAAGTGATGTACTAGGTTTCTCGCCCCCACCAGCAACAAACCCCTGGTTTGATGAGGAATGCCGACAGATGCTGCAGGTGAAGAAGAGAGCTGGCATTGAGCTGTATAGGCAGAGAAGAAGGGAAGAACATTCCGAAAGAAGAAAAAAGAGCAAGAAAAGCGCGCGATCGAGGATATAGAGAGGTGCCACTCCAGGAACGATGTTCGCAAGTCTTACCAAAGTGTAAAACGTCAAAGCCAAGGATTCAGGGCTCGAACAGAATCCTGTCGAGATGAACATGGAAATATCGTAGTTGAGACACAGTCGAGGCTAAGGATATGGGAAAACCAGCTAGCCACGTTTGCTAGAATAGAGAATGAAGCGGCAAAAATTGGTTTGGCAGTAAATGAGGGCAAGACTAAGTATATGCTGTCAACATGAAAGGACACACGGATATAACTTTGAGGTAGTACGAGACTTTGTCTACGTACGACATTGAAGAATTGGATAGAACATCGCCATTGACAGATATAACTTTAAAGTAATGCGGGACTTTGTCTACCTCGGCTCTGACAACAAAATCTGGCCTGAAATTAAACGAAGAATTACTCTTGCCAGCCCCTGTTTCTTCGGGCTAAGAAGGCAATTTAGTAGTAAAGCGCTCACTCTAACTACTAACGCGATCCTATATAAGACTCTGATCATCCCAGTCCTGCTCTACGGCTCTGAAGCATGGACCGTCTCAAAAGCGGATAAAGAAATCCTTGGCCGATTCGAGAGAAAAATTCTTCCAAAAATCTTCAGACGAAGATCCAACCAAGAATTATACGAGTTGTACAGCGTCATGCCACTCCGCATTGGACGCTTAAAATAGCACCGTCTCGCAGTCTTCGAATTTCCAGCCAGACGTCGGACGCCGTAGAGGAAGAGTTACAATGACACGAACAACGCAATACCAAAACACTTTAGGTTGCAGGACAAGCACAGAAGACGCACGTCCAGAAAACGTATTTCCACCAATATTCGATCTGCAACAATTCAAGAGTCAAATAACATTCGAAAGCATCATCTCGGGGAGCTCTTCGGTCTTTAGAGATTCGATTTACCCGAGAATACTGCAGGAAAAAAGAAGTAGAAACCCATTTAAGAAATTTTAGATCTTTCCTTTTCATCGAAGTAGTTCATCCCACAGCACATTTTCTAGGATTTTAGGCAATTCTTAGATTTTCTGATGACTTTGGGTAGGTATGTCGAAGAA
Organism: Rhingia rostrata; assembly: GCA_949824845.1. Taxonomy (NCBI): domain Eukaryota; kingdom Metazoa; phylum Arthropoda; class Insecta; order Diptera; family Syrphidae; genus Rhingia; species Rhingia rostrata. Next base: position 86,068,930 of record OX463757.1, on the reverse strand, counting down.
CTCTAAATGCAAGCCATGCAATCGGCTCAGCAAAACTGAAATTGTGGATGCCGTCGATGTTATTGAGGTCATAAACATAAAGAGGGGTTTAGACTAAGCACTGCCTTAGTGAGGCGACTTAAAGGGTGTCCCTTCTTGTTTGCTACAGAGATTATACTCATTATATCGTATTAACTCTATGCTTTTCGGTTAGTTTAGCTAGGTATACCTAAATGTATATTGATCGACTCAGAATCGCTAGCTGAGTCGATTAAGCCTTGTCACCATTCTTACAATTCCAGTCAATTTTCTATTCTGTCTGTCAGTTCGTCCGCCCGTCTTTAAGTAACCGGTATTTAAATTTAAATTTTGAGCTAGGCTAATGAAATTTGGTACATGTGGATCCTTGTAAAGTGTTTTTCAATAAGAGCGCTACAAAGGATTTTTCTTTAAATAAACCAAGAACGGTTTTGGATATCAATGAAATTCTTTATTCCCGTGAAAGTACGTTCGATGCCATTATGTATGGAATTTGATTTCTTTTGCATGGCCACCACGGGCACGCTTGCAGAAGTCTAGACGTTGAACCCAATTTTCGACGGTTTTCAAGCATAAATCGGCCGATACTGCTGCAATTTCACGTTCGATATTCGTACGAAGTTCATCAATCGTCGCTGACTTGTTGGCATAGACTTGACGTAGCCCAGCAGGAAATAGTCTAACGGCGTCAAATCGCACGACCGAGACGGCGAAGCGACTGCACCATTTCGTGAGATAACACGTTCTCCAAACTTGGTTTCCAATAAATTGATTGTGGCATTCGCTGTGTGGCTTGTGGCGCCGTCCTGTTGGAACCACATGTCCTCCAAGTCCACATCATCCAATTGGGGCCAAAAACATTCGGTTATCACTGAACGGTAGCGATTCCCATTCACAGTAACGTGCCGGTCTTGATCATCACGGAAGAAGTACGGCCCAATGACGCCGCCGGCCCATAAACCACACCAAATCGTAATTTTTTCGGGATGCAATGATGACTCATGGAGTACGTGTGGATTGCTGCCTGACCAATACCGCTATATTGTTTTTTGACGAAGCCATTCAGCCAGAAATGAGCCTCATCGCTGAAGATGATTTTTCGAATCATTTTCAAGTTGTTGCTCAGCCCAATTCACGAACATACGACGCTTCTGGTGGTCAAGCGGCTTCAGTTCTTGCGTCAATTTAATCTTCTATGGATGTAGGCCAAGATCTTTTCGCAAAATTCGCCACAACGACATCACAGAGATGCCCAACGTTTGAGAACGACGTGTGAGAGACACATTTGGGCTTTCTTCAACTGAAGCCTCAGCGGCAGCAATATTCTCGACACTACGGACACTTCTTTGTCTCACTGGCACGGGAACATTTTGTACTGTGCCTGTGGATTCAAATTTTTCCACTAGACGCTCAATTGTTGATTTGCTAGGACGATTATGACGACCATAAATTGGACGTAGCGCTCTTAACGTTGAGGCCACTGACTCCGAATTTCGGTTGTAAATTTTAATAATTTCGACTCGGTGTGCGATCGTATATCTTTCCATCATGAAATGGCAAACCTTACTGAAGAGAAATGTCAAAAGAGCGGCAAAAAATATGGCGTCGTTTGCTGGCCCTGTCGCTCAACTTTTGTAGCGTCCCTGTTGAAAAACCCGATACGTGCTATTCGAATAAGTGTAAACATTTTTTAAATCCGCCCATTGCCACACCCCCTTTTTAGAAAAACCCAATTTCAGGCCAAACCGTTAGAGAATTTGAAAAAGTGTCTGAAGAATATATCTAGACAATCTGAATGTCTATATTTGGTCTTTACAAAGTGTTTTGCCACGCAAACTTTTTTGGGGCGTTTCCAGTAAAAAAAAAAACGTTTTTCGGTAAAATTTTAAAAATGTCGAAAAAAAATGCGATGCGAAGTAATTGGATTTGGTAATATAAACATTTCTTCAATATATCATTTTTACCCACGCCCACTTTTTGGGGGAGTTTTCATACAAAACCATCGCACCATACAAGATTTTGATAAACTTTCTGAACAATATGTTGCGACAATTTCAATTTTAATGTTTCATTGCCTTAAAACCCAAATTTAGGGGATATGAATTTTAAGTATGGAATGGGATAGGGTATAAAAGGATCCACATAGTTGATTGTATCCTTCTCTTTTTTTATTTTTTCAAATTTGAAATGCTTAGCCTAATTTTTTTTATAAATACTAAAATATACCCAAATATGATATTTGACAATTCTGGCATGATCGCAACCCGTGCCCATTGGGCATACAATTCTTTTTTTTGAGAATCTTAAGAGACATGGAAATGTACGTGTCCATTATACAACTGTACCCATACCTACAACGCATTGAAAAGGCAAGTAGACTTAAGGTTATAGCAGCATCAATTGTACAAAGACCTTAACAATATGAAGAATTGTGGTAATAATTGGAGAATTATTATATGGAATATGTCATGGATATCACATAGCTTCAAAAACATATCCTTTGAAGTAATGACATTAGCCAAATGAACATCTTGAGGGTCCCCCTTGCGGCATCTTGCCGACTAAATGCTAGCAGCTTAATGCTTGCTGTCTTGTGGGTTGAAAACAGCTACCACTTTTTTTTTTTCAAATTCTATGCCAAAACCTTGCCCGCGGGTTTTGATTGCCGAACCAAAAACACACACAAAAAAAAGCCCCACTGTACACTACATCCTTTGTTATAGGGTTAGTATAAAACTGCTTTGTTATCGCAACTTCTCCATCGACACGCATCTAAATAATAAAACTTAATGTCAACCATTCTATGGATAGGACTCTTCAGACATAATCGTGTCACAGGATTAATTTGATTGTCACACCAACAAAAAATCAACGTCAGACATCATGCAAGAAATCTTGCGCTAGCAATATAATTAACGCTTCCTAAAAATGCAAAAGACTCATTAACTGTCAGCTACAAAAAAAAAGAAAACAAAGTGTCCTTTCGACTTTTGATATTCACATACCCGTACACATACGGCGCTGACTATCTTTATCTGGTCTAATCCACATTGAAGACCCAGGCAACAATGCCAATTTAAAAGGTGACACCACAGGGATTAGGTGCATCAGATAAGCACAAATTGCAAATAGGATTGTCCTTCCCCAGTGCGGTACTTACTCCCCAAAATGGCGAAAACTGATTATTTGCAGGATTTGCATTTTATCTGTGAGTTTGTGTGTGTGTTTTTTTTAATTTCCTCTTGAGGATCCTTAAAAGCATTTAATTGCTTTTGGGTGCAGTTACCAACACGTTTTCCTTGACTTCCTTTTATCCTTCGTCATTATCGACAGATTACCAACACATGCATTTGTCGTAATGTCCACCATTCGGGAGGATTTTGATTGTGTATACCAGAAGCGGTCGTTAAGTGAACTGCATAAAGTGGTCAACTCCGGCGAATGGTTGTAGGTCTAGGTAGGTATGCCGAACAGTGAATGTATGTCGGAGATAAGTTACCTTAATCAAGGATCCGCTCATAAACTCCGAGTAGAGCAAACATTTATTTTGTTGTCTGTCTATCAAATGGTATCAGGACTCTACTCTCACCACACACACCGACTACGGTCAAACCATTTGGATTGTGTCTCAGTTGTGTACAGAGGACTATGATGGGTCGGGACCACCCAGAAAAGGACTCTATCATGTTTTTACTTCATTTTTCTTATTTTAACTCTTCTTAATGTTTACGATTGCCATCGTAATGTGACTCCTCACAAATGATTGTGCACTTCGTTGTCATATAGTGGTGGAGTCGTTCTTGTCCTCGGTTTGGTGTCGCGCTCTGGTAAGGATCAAAGTTAATGCTGTTATGAATGTGCCACCCTTTTTTTGAAAGGTGTCTGAACTTTCATTTGTAAAAAAAAAACACACACAACACGGGCATTAAGAGAACAACAAAAATTGTCCCGCTGATGGAATTACTTTTTGTCTATTTTATGAAAGGACATTAAAAAAATATTTTGCACCGCGTCAACCTTAGTCGAAGAGAATCCTTACCAAGTTTTGTTTTGCCATGCAATTGCTTCTTCGATTCTATTTGCTTTCGTTTTTTTTTGTTTTGGCGACGGGGGTAAGTACCACTGGGGGTTGCGAAATTGTTTATGGGATCGTATAGCTCCAGTCTACGTACTACTCGACGACTTGCAAGCAATTTTTGTTCCGTGCAACAATTTTTTAATGTCGACAGTGTTTGGGGTTTAATGACAATAATTAAACTTTGTCCCATCACTTTGGTCTGCTCTATGTGACGATCCTAGCTGAGGGAGTTGGTTTTAATATTTTACCCTTACTTTGTTTTGTTTCCTGCGAGTTGAATCTGTTTTTTTTCGTTTGGCTTTTTACCGTACAAAGGTTACCTTGTCCATTCTGAAGAGTAAGAGAAGTTTTTGAATGACGTGCCAGAAATGGTATCATTAATTGAATTTATGCTAGCAGCGAGATGATTCAAAATAAAAATGGGTTTGGAAAAGTTTTTATTTCTTTGACGGGCTTTTATGAGAAGTCAGCATTTTGCAGAAATATGGGGAGCTGGGAAGGTCTGACAGTAGACAACTTGGATCTTTTTTATTCAGATTTATTCACATTAATATAAAATATACCGAACTTTATATTTTCAGATGTGTTCAATCTACAAGGCACAAAGTCGGGAAAGAGAATTTAAGTCGTTATTCAAAAAGCCAGATTTGACGAGCTTGAACTAAGCTGGGAAATTGCTGAGCTCTTGCATATTTCTTACCAAAGTTGGAAGACTTGCTGGAGCATGTAGATGTATGTGTTCACTAATATTTTACAATTCGGACTATCCAACAATGCGCAGGATGAATCACACTATAAATCAATGTTGCCTTCTAGACACCCTTTCGTTTTATGAATAATGCCGACAGATGCCCGCAACCAAGAACCGGGCTTACAACGCCAAGCTGCAAGTGAAGACGCGAGCAGTCATTGAGCTTCGTGGGCTAAGAAGGAGGGAAGAAAACCTGCTTCTAAGAAAGACGAAAAAATCAAGAAAAGCCCGCGAAATCTCTACAGGAATGATGTTCTCAAGTTTTGCCAAAAAGTAAAATGCCAGGAAAACAGGGCTCGAACAGAATCCTGTCGAGATGACCACCGACAAATCTTGGTTAAGGCACAGTCGAGCTGAGATAATGGAAGAACCTCTTCTACCAACTATTAAACGGCAATGACGAACAAACTCCCGATGTTAGGCAGAACGAAAGCGAAATATACCGACAGCCTAACCTAAGCGAATTGAGGTCAATATATCAACTAAAGCTTAACAAGGCAGTAGGAAATGACCGCCTTCCCGCTGAGCTTTATAAGACCCTCAAAACTGTGCCAACTACAGAGAAATAAGTCTCCTCAACATCGCCAACAAGATTCTATCTGCTGTGATATGTGAACGCCGCACCGCCGCCGTGGGGTTTTAGGCTAAGTGAGTCCACAACTGATCACATCATCACACTTCGGCAGATTTATGAAAAACGAAAAATTACAAGTCGAAACTAATTTCATCGATTTCAGAGCCTCATATGACAGCATTTTCAGAGACATGTCTAGTTTTGGTATACCGCTCAAACTCGTCTGTTTGTGCAGGCTGACAATGGAAAATTCTCGCTGCTCCATCAGGGTTAGAAATGATCACACTGACACATGCGATACTAAAGATTTAGGCAAGGCGATGCACTGTCATGTGACTTTTTTGTTCCGATTCTTGGAGGATTGTGCGAAATTCCCGAGCCAACACCAGAGGCACAATTTATCAAAAATCGATGCAACTACTAGCATACGCCGACAATATTGCCATCATTTGTAGGACTCAACGTGATGCCATAGCCACGTTTGCTAGTAAAGAGAAGGAAGCGGCAAAAATGGGTTTGGCAGTAAATGAGGGCAAGACTAAGTACATGCTGTCAACACAAAAGGACACAAAAAATCAACGAATTGGACAGAACGTCATCATTGACGAGTATTACTTTGAGGTCGTACGGGACTTTGTCAACATTGTCTCCACAATTAACTCTGACAACATCTTGTCAGAAGTTAAACGAAGAATTACTCTTGCCACCCGCTGTTTCTTCGGGCTAAGAAGGCAATTCAGTATCAAAGCCCTCACTCGAACTACTAAGGATATCCTATACGCAACCCCTGATCTGAGCGCTCTCCGGCGGCGTTAAACATGGACCGTATCAAAAGTGGATGAAGAAATTCTTTGTCGTTTGAGAGAAAAACTCATTTAAAAACCATCGATCCCGATGTGCACACGGGCTCTGGAGATGAAGATTCAATCAAAAACAATACGAGCTTTAATGACTTCCTGTCGTAAAAATAAAAAAAATCCGCATTGGACGTATATGATTGCTAGGACATGTAGAGCGAATGGACACTAATACTCCGGATCGCAGATTCGTCGATTCCCAGCCGCACGTCGGACTCAGTAGAGGAACCCCTCGCCACAAGTGGCACGTACTAGTAGAAAGCGAACTAAATCAACTTAAAGTTCGCAACTGGAGGCAGTAAGCTAAGAACCACGATATTTGGAGAGGCATTTACGTTGAGGACCAGGTTCATTCCGGACTGTTGCGCCACTTATGTAAGCAAGTTAGTACAAAACCACTTAAGTGAAATGTTGCGTACTGCATCTTCATGAACCAGTTTTGACGTAGCAAGGGAATAAATCAGCAAGCAGCAAAGCGTTTATTTAAGAACGCGTTAAGAAAGCCACCGTAGCCTTACACTTGAAAACAAAAAGAAATGCGGTATGCAACCTTGCAGCTGTCTCTAGCTTTACGTATCCATCATTAGACCCACACTCCTGTATGGTTGCTCAGTCTGGTGGACAGCTTTCTAAACAGCTTCTAACCTCAATTTTTTGGGTAAGTACAAAGATCAGCTTGCAAATACATTAGCGGAGCTCTAAGGACAACCCAGATGCTGTCTTGCATCTAGTGCACCTAGATATTCACGGCAAACAAACCTTGAGCAGCGGTGAATCTAGGCATCTCACGATAATAGGAACTTAAGGTACAGAAAACGCCGACCAGTTTTAAGCAAACTTCAACTAAACCAATTCCAGTTGCTTTGAATGAGAGTCGGATATGATTGGAGATAATAACTCGATTCACATCTACACGGATGGGTCTAAAATATAATCTGGAGTGAGTGGAGATGTTTTCTCCGAGATGCTTAACCTAAGCATATCCTTTTGAATTTCAAAATAATGACAATAAAAAAAGCCTTGTCCTGGCTAAGGAGCTAACAGCCAAGCGGCAATCAGAACCCTGGAATCCATCTCCCTTAAATCGAAATCAGCCCACGAGAGCCGACTATCTCTTATTGAGATGGCGGAGAATTTTACCATTCACATCTTCTGGGTACCATGGAGCAGTAAGCCGGATGAGCTTTCAAGAAATACCGCCAGTAGAAATGTTAGGTATACGCCTAGCCAGATGTAAATCACAGATCAAACTTAATGCGATCAAGAAAGCAAATTGCAGAAGGAAAAACATAACGACGTGGCGGCATATATCGAGGCATCTCTAGCCAAACTATAACCAAAATTGCTCCATCTGATTGACAACGCTGAACAGATCAAATATCCGCACCAAAATCGGTGTCATTACAGGACACTGTCCTGTAGGCCTACATGCGAAAAGGACTAGGTCTCTTAAGAAATGATTTCCGGATGAGCTTGCGAGACAGGACACTACCCTGGATGTTCTACTGCCTGTAGAAAAGTTAGGTACACCCCTAGCCACATGGAAATCACAGATGAAACTAAATGCGACCAAGAAAGCAAATTGCAGAAGGAAAAACATCACGACTTGTCAAATATCGAGGTATCCTGGCCAAACTATAGCCAAAATCGCTCCACCTGGTTAACAATGCTGAACAGACCAAGCATCAGCACCACAATCGGTGGCATTACAGGACACTGTCCTATAAGCCTACATGCAAAGAGACTAGGCCTCTTAAGCAACGATTTCTGTAGAAGCTGCTTGGACGAAGAAGAGGGGGAATGTATTCCTCACCTATTGCTGAGTATTCTAGACAACCTTAATTCCGATTTGAAAAATTTTAATAATCTGTCGCGCAGCCAATGCAGAATCACCTTAATGAGCATTGTGTCGACGAAACTCTATAAGCAACAGCTATAAACGGTATCTACTTCTGTCATTTCATCATAAAAAAAAACCAAAAACCCATTTAACAATTGTGTCAATGAGTCCGATAGAATAGAACAATGCGCCTCATCAAGTGGGACAAAAATATTGAACACGTGCGCTCTCTTCAAACTTTATGCCTACACTTTATATCCTCAAGTTGTGTCCATCCTAGCCTTTTTAACTAGCAACCATTCAACCCGCAGTCGCATCAAAAGACAAACAAAAAAAAACATTCGAAAACCTTTATTCCATTCAAGTTGTATGCACGCTTCCAAAAAACTATTCGAAAAGAGACAAACACTTGAACTTGTTGAATAGACACACTAAACCCCACAATGGCCATGGATGAGTAGATGCCCAAGTGCATGGGTACAAGTACATTAACGGATCACAAGTTGTAAAAGTGCACTCACAAGCTCAACATGGGAGCTGAAGAACTCACTCAAGTGGAAATGTGTAATAACAATCGAATCACTGATCACTTCGATAATGTCAAAATTAATTTGTAACATGAAATCCACATCTACCCAAACAATCAAAACGAACTTCCAATTTCCACCCAAACAAACGAAAAAAAAAAAGATACAAATTGAACCTCAAGTTACGGATGCATAATTTGAATGCGGTAGATGCGGTTTTAGCAGCTCATTATTTCCATTAGCGGGTTAATGGGAAAAGTTCGAGTTTTGATTTTTTTTACGGCTGCAATGTTTGAATAAAAAGTTAACACGTTAAGATGTGTTTTAGGGCTTGGGAACTACTGGTGTTGAGATTGATTCTTTGTTGAAAACGGACCAATTATGGTGCTTTATGGTGTTCGTGTAGGTGATTGCATTAAAAACCTTGTTCGTGATGCAATAACTTTTAAGTCCAATAGTGAGTTTAAAAAAAAAAAACACACACAAAAACTTCTAAGAAACACGTTTTTTATAGAAAATTCCATAACAAAACGAATTAAGCCCCCTTCACACTGATGACTTATGATATGCAAACCATCGTTAAGCAATATAAATGATGCACGATTACTTTTCACACAACAATGTCATGCACGGTGTCGAGAATTTGAATTAGTTTCGGTACTCGAAGGTACTCATAAGTACGTAATTCGTTTCAAACGCTCCTTAAGACTCATACAGCAGCCCTACAATGCGACCAAAAATCAATTTGTAATCTGCCATTCGAATAATGCGTATAAAAGTCATTCCACTGAGTTGGGATGTGATCATGAAAACCCTTTTTGGACGTGTGATTTATATGCAAAGACACCGAGTAACAAGTTCTCGTCACAAATGGGAAAAATTACCAAAAAAAAAAGTAAACGATGGACAAAGTACTGTGAGAGGATGACACAAAATTCAAGTCCAAGATATCATTCTCATCATCCCTTTTTGCTTGATGTTTATTGATGACCATACGATGGACCTTATTGTTGCGTAATTTTGATGAAAAACCGTCTTCGTGCTTAACAAAGTGGAAGTGGATATAATGCTGAAGATTAATAAGTTCCATTAATCTTATAGGAAGAGCATACAACGGGAAGAATAAGCAGTGAATGCAAATGATATGAATGAGGACAATGATGGACCACGGTCCTTTTTATTCGAAAAGAAGATGTTTTGCGAGATTTTTTCCAACTACTTTTTCTTGGCATTTTTAGCACAATGAATAATGGATCGAGCATTTTTTTTATCACATTTTGTGTTGAAAGGCTAGATCACACTTTCAAGTTTGTTAGCTGGAGTGTGGCTATACAGACTGAGCCTTAGAGTGAACTTAAAGATTGTGTTCCCGTATGTATTGAAGTGGAAAAAAAATATATCAAAGTAAAGAAATCAATTTCAATTTTATTAGGTTGTGAACGAAGGCATTAAATCAACTAACCAGTAATTAACTGCTCGAAACTTTCATGGCGATGTAGTGGCTAAGACTTTCAATAAGAAACAGCAGCACCGCAGCAAACAGATCATGGAAAGGCAATCACAAGCAAGAAATCTAAATCAATCAACCTGCGAAATCAAAAATTGTAACACTCCACAACATGTCGCAACTTTTAGCACTTTTAAGCCGGTGGTTCTGAGAAATTCTTGGGACTACCAAAACCTAAGAATATCCATGAAAAACTCACGCACATGTTCCATTCATATGAGCAGAAGCATGATCAACCAGCACCGCCTACTTCGTAGTCGTCAAAAGTCAACTGGGGAGTTGGCTTGCAGTGCTGTGACACTGTGCCAAGCGTCATTGGTATGGTATATCAAAAATTGACACGAATACGCTTTAAAAATTATACCTGGCCGAATATTAACATTTGGGATAATGTCGCAAGAAAAGCGCGCGATCGAGGATATAGAGAGGTGACACTACAGGAACGATGTTCGCAAGTATTACCAAAGTGTAAAACGTCAAAGAGAAGAATACAAGGCTCGAGCAGAATCCTGTCGAGATGAACAAGGAAATGTCGTAATTGAGACACAGCCGATATATGGAAGAACCACTGAGGATATTGAAGAACCACTTCTGCAGACTGTTAAACGGCGATGACGAACAACATTCCGCTGTCAGACAGAACGAACCATTCAATATTGGCAACGACAGTGAAAACTACCAACCACTCCACCTTATTGATGTGCATATTTCAAACTTAAACTCTAACTAAACTCAAAAATAATAACGCTGCCGAAAATAAACCCCTTCCCGCTTAGCTTTATAAAGGCGACGGAGATGACTTGTGATGTAACATCCACCAACTCATAGGCCAAATCTGGTCGGAAGAAAGAATGCCTGAAGAATGGAATCTCAACATCATTGGCCCGATCCCATAAAAAGAGGCCCTCTAAACTGCGACAGCTACAGAGGCATGAGTCTCCGCAACATCGCCTACAAGATCCTATCTGCCGTAATATGTGAACGTCTGAAATCGTTTACCAACAACCTGATCGGCCCTGGTCAATCCGGTTTTAGGCCAGGAAAGTCCACAACCGATCAAATTTTCATACTTCAGAAGATCCTGGAAAAAACCCAAAAAGTCCAAATCGATACCAACCACCTAGGCATCGATTTCCAAACCGCATACGACAGAATTTAATTTATAGAGACGAACTACACAGAGCCTTGTCTAGTTTTGGTATACCGCCCAAACTCGTCGGTTTGTGTAGGATGACGATGGAGGATTCTCGATGCTCCATCAGGATCAGAAACGACCTCACCGACACATTCGATACAAAAAAAAAATGTTTATGCAAGACGATGCGCTGTCATTTGACTTCTTCCATTTGTTTTTTGAGAGGATTGTCAAAACTCCCAAGAGAACACCAGAATTTTTCAAAAATCGGTACAACTATTTACTAGAATACACGCCGACGATATTGACATCATTGGTAGGACCCAAAGTGATGTCAAAGCCACGTTTGCTAGAATAGAGAAGGAAGCGGCAAAAAATTGTTAAGCAGTAAATAAGGGGAAAGACAAAGCATATGCTGCCAACACGAAAGGAGACAGAACATCGACGAATTACAACGTCACCACTGACAGATATAACTCTGACAACAATATCTCGTAAGAACTACACTCGAGCTACTAAGGAGATTCTATATAAGACCCTGATCATCCAAGTCCTGCTCCACGGCGGTAAAGCATGGACCGTCTCAAAGCGGATGAAGAAATTCTTGGTCGATTCGAGAGAATTTGTTTTTTAACAATTTCTGCAAAAAGGGCAACCCAATAGCAAATTGCAAATCACTCATACAGTCGGTGATAAACGTCAAGCCTTCATACTTTCACTCTAGGTCATCATTTTCGAAAAGTGAAATCGCCGATGGTACTACAACCATATTAAAACAGCCGGCCTTGAGACTACAGTTGTCCGCTCACATTTATTCTTTCAAAAAGCTGTTTAAACGTAGTTTTATATTTTAACATGGAACATGACTGCAACGAAATACAGACACATAACAGCGCTGGCGACTGCGGCCATCGGCTGGGACAGACAAGACATTAACACAACAGAGAGAGACTGATAGACTCATAGAAGGAAAGCCATATAATAACGGGTGATCCAAGTAGAGATACTTTTTTCAATAGCCCTTTTTGACAGATCACGTGTGAGTCGTGTCATGCTGTCATGTTATTTTTGTTTAGTATTGTTTGGCATTTCATAATGGAAAGACTTACGCGTGAACAACGTTTGCAAATTCAACTTCATTATGAAAATTCACGTTCTGTGAGGAATGTGTTTCGTGCACTTCGCTCAACTTATGGTCAACATAATCGGCCTACTGAGCGTACTATTCGCAATACCATCTAGCCGGTCGATTGGCCACCAAGATCGTGTGATATCACACCGTTAGACTTTTTCCTGTGATGATATGTAAAGTCAAAAGCTTACGCCGACAAACCGGCTTCGATTCAGGCCTTGGAGGAAAACATCACGCGTGTCATTCGCCAGTTACCAGTCGAAATGCTCGAACGAGTGATCGAAAATTGGACTCAACGGATGGACCATCTGCGACGTAGCAACGGCCAACATTTGATAGACATAATCTTCAAAAAATAAATGCCAAAGAATGTTCTTTCAAATGATAATAAACATTCTCCATTAAATTTGAATTTTCTGTGTTTTTTTCTTTAAAAAAGTAGGGAACCTCGAAATGGATTAGATTATTAGAAAATAGGCCGAAAGGCAGTAGAATTAAGTTGTTAGTGTTTAATTTAGGGCGCCCTCATAGGGCAAGTAAGTTAGTTAAGCAGTTGATAAGTAGGCTAGTTTTTTCATAAATTTTTGTCTAGCATGTAAGTTAGTTTTAAGATTATTTAAAATAAAAATGAAATAAAAAAAAATCTCCGAGAAGGAAAATTTTTGGTATAATCGATATGTAAACAAGCAAAATTCCAAAATTGGAATGGAGCCCCGAAAACTTTGCGACCCGAGAAAGCTGATTTAAACATCGAATTCGAAAATGGTATTTAAAAAAAAACTTTGTTAAGTTTTTGAATATTTTCACTGCTATTCAGATGAAAATGATCTGAATTCCATTATATTTTAAGACTAATCATTATTTTCGGGGTGTTTAGTTTGTACATCATGAATACATTTAGCTTAGGTCAACAGTTCTTTTTTTAGTATCGGGTTTTTCAACAGGGACGCTACAAAAGTTGAGCGACAGGGACAGCTAACGCCGCCATATTTCTAGCCGCTCTTTTGACATTTCTCTTCAGTAAGGTTTGCCATTTCATGATGGAAATATTTACGATCCAACAACGAGTCGAAATTATTAATTCGAAATTCGGAGTCAGTGGCCTCAACATTAAGAGCGCTAATTTATGGTCGTCATAATCGTCCTAGCAGATCAACAATTAAGCGTCTAGTGGAAAAATTTGAATCCACAGGCACAGTACAAAATGTTCCCGTGCCAGTGAGATAAAGAAGTGCCCGTAGTGTCGAGAATATTGCTGCCGCTGAGGCTTTAGTTGAAGAAAGCCCAAATGTGTCTATCACACGTCGTTCTCAAGCGTTGGGCATCTCCTTACATCCTTACAAGATTAAATTGACGCAAGAACTGAAGCCGCTTGGCCACCAGAAGCGTCGTTTGTTCGTGAATTGGGCTGAGCAACAACTGGAAAATGATTCGGATTTTCATCGAAAAATCATCTTCAGCGAGGAGGCTCATTTCTGGCTGAATTGCTTCGTCAATAAACAAAATATGCGATCCACGCGTACTCCATGAGTCATCATTGCATCCCGAAAAAATTACGGTTTGGTGTGGTTTATGGGCCGGCGGCGTCATTGGGCCGTCCTTCTTGCGTGATGATCAAGACCGGCACGTTACTGTGAATGGGAATCGCTACCGTTCAATGATAACCGAATATTTTTGGCCCCAATTGGATGATATGGACTTGGAGGACATGTGGTTCCAACAGGACGGCGCCACAAGCCACACAGCAAATGCCACAATCAATTTATTGGAAACCAAGTTTGGAGAACGTGTTATCTCACGAAATGGTCCAGTCGCTTGGCCGCCTCGGTCGTGCGATTTGACGCCGTTAGACTATTTCCTGCTGGGCTACGTCAAGTCTGTGCCAACAAGTCAGCGACGATTGATGAGCTTCGTACGAATATCGAACGTGAAATTGCAGCATTATCGGCCGATTTATGCTTGAAAACCGTTGAAAATTGGGTTCAGCGTTTGGACTTCTGCAAGCGTGCCCGTGGTGGCCATGGAAAAGAAATAGAGTTCCATACATAATGGTGTCAAACATACTTTCACAGGAATAAAGAATTTCATTGATATCCAAAACAGTTTTTTTTTTTAAAAAAGCTTTTGTGCGGCTCTTATTGAAAAAAATCTTTACTAAACAAGTTTAGCTTTTTGAATCTTAGTACAACCAACGTGACTGACTTCCAGTTAATCTCAAAAAATAACGTCAAACTGCTAAGGTTTTTCGACGCACTAAATTGGATAATAATATCTGTACATAATTTTATTTACAACTTAATAGTGTTTTAGGATTCTTCGGGTAGTTCAATGCGAGAGGTAGAAAGAGCAAGTGAAAGGAATGATTCTTTCAGATTTATTGAAAAGGGACGGTTCTGACAACAGGACGCATTATATTTACTGCTTGCCTACCAACGATTGATTTTTTTAAATTTCACTGATATATTCAAAAGGTTGGGTCTCAAAACTATTAACAAACACACAGATAGGTCGATTCTCTTTCGATCGACGCTATGTCTAACAATAGATAGATGTTCCAAGTTACAAAAAATGTATCAAAACCTATTTACCCATTAAAAAAATGCATATTCACCCCAATTGAGGTATTCGTTCGGAAGAAAATTTTTTACGATTTGTTCGAAATCGGAGAATTCGTACCGAGGTATCCGTTCGGATTTGCATTGCCAACAGATCTTCCGACTAAATGCATCGCGACACGATTTAAAGCGTTAAGTCAACAATTTTTGACAGCTACGCGTTGAATTTTTTTGGAAGTTCTCCAACGAAAAATTGTTGCGGAATTCTTACTAAAAAGGAAATTACCCCAAAATCGTGACTAAACTAATAAACACAATTATTTGTGTATTACTACAAAATCGTGTTCTAGAAAAAAAAACAACAAGAACGCAACAAGAAAAGTTTGTTTAAATATTTTTGTTCACTCACTTTTCACATTTATAAAATTGCACAGCGCTGACAGATTGTCAAACGTACGCGAATGTATGCTTCATTTATTTTGTTTCGCAAGGGATACTCCGATGGTACACTGAGTTGGTACTGATCTTCGTTCCGGAAATTATTTGAAAGGATACGTCGACAGGGCTGATTATCTAGGAGTTTTGCCCGCTGCAAGTTCTTTTACTAATGAGCTATGCCAACGAGGTTATAACCTGGATAGGAGTTACAACCCTCTCAAATCATTATGTGGTGGAATAATTTGTTACGAATTATTGCAACTGCAATACGCCAATTTTTATTAGATATACATACTAGATCTGCAGTCTAGCGCCTAACAGCGGATGTAGATATTTGCCAAGGCATATCATATGCATCCAACAATCTTTTTATAATAAAATAATCCAACAATTTGAATACAAATAATGTAAACACTCGTTTAACAATAAAACAATTAAGACAAATTGAATCAGCAAAATCCAACTTATAAAATTAAACTGGAGTTGCTTCGCAGACCTCACACAATCTCTCTCCAGGATATCATCTGAGGACATTTTCAAATTGATTGCCAAATGCAAAACATGCAAACACAATCAGCTTTCTATACTTCAATTAGCAATGTAAATACCAACGATCTGTCTATTTTCTCAATTAATTTGATTAAGTCAACAGAATTGCGGAGAAAATGTGTTCTTGGCAACTTGGTGTCCTGGAAAATTCATAAATCCGGGGCACAACATTCATTTAGCCGGCAATTAGGTGTTTGTCATTGAATATGCTTATGTCTGGGTGAATATTTTGAATTTCAACGCATTTTCCATTTTCAAGTGTCATCGAATAGTAACAGATGTCATTTTCAGTATTATTCCGTTTTTAGTGGGTGTGACCGAATGTCATTGTTAGGTGCGTCATCCAACCCCCAACAAACACTCATTTCAGAGTGCGCCCTTTAGTTGGTTTGGTTTGGTTTCGGGTGAATATTTGCATTTGTTTTGAGTTTCATTGAAATTATGGTGCGACTTTTCGTCACAGTTAAACAAATTTAAATAGATTGGTTGTAGGTATACACATGTGAGGCAATCTAAGGCGGCTAGAGTGTTGTCTGCGATGACAGAAGCAGAAGAGCAACAATTGAATGAAATTTGTTACCCCTTTGTGTCTATTTACTCGTACAAATGACAATTAACCAACCTGGATAAATTGTGTGCATTGGTAGTCTTATTGACAGGCTTTGGGGGCGCGAACTTGACTACATTAGCAATTCGAAAACAATGCCAATTAGGTGTGAGGAAATGTGTTGGAAGTTGAAAAGGAAATGTGCTTTGGAGGCATGAAAAGAAGGCAAGCCATTGATTGTTTGGTTAGGTGTCATCAAGAATGAAGAAAGGGGTTCGTCTTTACCCTTCAAATATGTCTGACAATCAAATAGTCCTATTAACATGCAGAATTTCTGAGGAAGATATTTAGACAATAGCAATAGAGATCTGTTTTTCGTCTTTATAAAGTTTGTTACCACAGGCCCAATTTATGGGGGGTGTGGGTATTCATTTTTATTCAGTAAACAACTTTTTTTCGGTAATATTTTAAAATATTCGACAAAAACTTTTGATAGAAAATCATTTGTTAAAATAGTATAAACATTTCGTCCATACAACATTTTAACCCACGTCCAATTTATGGAGGCATTTTCTTACAAAAACCATTTTTTTACCCTAAACTAATAGCACTTACTTACTTACTTACTTAAGTGGCGCTGCAGTCCGGAGTGAACCTGGGCCTCAACCAACATGCCTCTCCAATTAGCCCGGTCCTTGGCTAACTGTCTCCAGTTGCGCACTCCACGACGGTTAACACGCTATTGACGAATGGTAAGTAGGCCGGAGTTAACATTTTTAAAGGCGATAGTTTGATAAAAAAAAAACACTTTTAGAAAATCATTTAATAAAGCAGAAAAGGTTTTTTCTTAAAGCTATTTTTCATAAACATTTTTAAAACTTTTTCATTGCTTGCTCAAACGTTTTTGGATTGTGTAAAACTCCGCATTTTTTTTTTTTAGCAAAATCAACATTTTAAGCATTCAATCGCCTCGTAACTCTCCCTTATTTGATCCTTTTGATCTTAACTTTATATCCTTTTGGATCTTTATTTTGGACGCTTATAACAGCAAACATTGCCTTAAGCTTTTAAAAGCAAAGGCGGAATTCAATCAATGCCCTTACAACTGATACAGGTGATTCGCATAAAACTGGATGACACGCGATGCAACATTCAGTTTCGAAACAGCTGCTCTGAACGTGTCCCGAAATGTACCGGATTCCAAAAAGGAGAATTTCTCCAATCTCGTTTGGAACAGATGAATCGCAGGGTAGGAGTAAATATGGAAAGTACTTCCTTCAACAAATCCATTAGACTACTTTTTTGTGGGACTCGTCACGGGTACGCAGATCAGCAAACGAAGTGCTGTCGAGGGACAACCTTGGACATAATTGCACAGTTGATAGCAACAATTTTGACATACTTTAGGAGTTCAGAGGCCCGATAGACTAACGAGCAGGAGGCCTGCGTTCAATTCCCAGAACCTGAATGATTTTTCCCTGGCCCTCCTCTTGTGATGATATGAAAATACATCCGGGTAATATCAATTGTCAAGAAAAGCTTATCTCAAGCTTAGCCGTTCGGAGCCGACATAGGACAGGAGGTCCCGCCATCGTGCAAGAAGACCAAATGCACACATGAAGCTATTCCCTGGGTACTACGGAGCCCGTTGCGCCAACAATTTGCATTTTATTTTGTATGAGTTTATCAAGCTCAAAGCAAAGATTATAAAGTCATACGGATAACGCACTGCAAACAAAAAAAAATGTTCTATGGCGGGTCGTACTGGCACAGCCCGCCATATATTTGGATCTCGTTTCTGTGCACACCGCCCGTACCATTAAGTTGGTGAGCAAACGTTACTTTTTTTTGTTCTCAATGCGTCATCTGTATGTCTTTATAGTCTTTGGTCAAAGTCAACACTAGCTCCACGATGAAATCTTATTCGAGATACGACGATGGCTGACCCTATGAAAACGACGCTATTGCGACTTAACAAAATATAAATATGTTGTTAAAACTATTAAAATCCGATACTCGAAATGGTTGCTCCACCGGAACCTAATTTAAACAGTCCTTACGGCTCCGAGTGCTAGAAAATCAGAAGGAAAGCTGAGCAAATATTACGACAAATTCGACAAAAAAAAATTCTCCGTCGAATTTTCTGTGATTTATGCGAGGAAGGCAACAGGAACAGACGATACTAGATGTGATTGTAGTACAAAAGACGTCATTGGCTCATCAAGCGACTGAGCAGTTGGGTTCAGCAAAAAAAAATCTTCAAGTCCCAGTCTAAATCAAACAGGTTTAAGAATCAAGGCATCGCGTATACCAGTGCGCTTAGACTGTATAAAATGCAGCTCCGTGCCCATGATCGAAGAGGATGGACAGATCGGGAGCCCGTTAAGAAAAGTTAGTAAGATCGAACCTCCGATTTAAGAATTCAGATATCGCGTATTCCAGAGCCCTTTTATTGAATGACATGCAGCACCAGCATCGAAGACGGTGGCAGGCTGCCTTGTATCAAGAAGAGAACCTCAACAGGCCGGGAGCCCGTAAAGTAACCGTGCCCAGCATCGAAGAGGATGGAAGGATGCCTTGTATCAGGCAGAGAATCTCAACAGGTCGGGAGCCCGTTAAGTTAAGGTTAAGCAAGTAAGATCGAACTTCCGTTTTAAGAATCAAGGTATCGCGTATGCTAGAGAGCTTTGACTGTATAAAATGCAGCACCGTGCCCAAGATCGAAGAGGATGGATGGATGCCTTGTCTCAGGCAGAGACCCTCAACAGATCGGGAGCCAGTTAAGTAAAGTTAGTAAGTAGCTACCACCACACACAGTTCCTGGTAGGCTCACTCGAGACAAATAGCGTTGTAAGCTAAATATACCCTCGACATACTACACAACAGCAGTCTAGTGGACGGAGTGGTTGAAAACAGTGTGTGGAGTGAGACAATAAATGGCTGATGATCAAGATCCGGATCACGTATTTGAACCGAGCATACTATTAGTGGTGGCTTACAAATAACACGACCAATGGCGGAGTACACAAATGCAAACCGATTAAAGCGACAAATAAAAAAGTGAACACATATCCAATTTATTTATTTTTTTTAATTTGCACGCACTCAAGGGGTTCTGAATAACCTTCGAATGTTTTACCACAGTGCACGCGTTAGATAAGGGGAAGAAAGAGAGTAATAGGAAAGATTTTAGATGGAGTGGAGACTTACTCCATGGGTGGTGTCCGAACTAACATCGGCGTCATAGTTCACACCCAAAAAAAAAGCTGTGTGTTCAGAAGACTTCCCGATATTACTTGTGGGGGTGTGACATTTATACGGCCAAAAATTTAAAAATTGCAGGGCATAGACCCACATTTCCTGTAACAATCAAGTAACACTCAATTCTGTAACCCTTTTTGTTTCAAAGCAAGAAAATACTAAAAGCAACTACCAGGTATATAAGTGTGACAATATATTCTTAAGAAAATTTCGGCGAAAATAAAAAAGATGCAAACATCCATTGGAGATTATAAAATAAAAGTAAGGACAATACCGCTGTTTGAAGTCTGCAAGTGCCTCAGAAATGCTCTAAGCTAGATAAGATATCTATGTAACCTACATTGTCTAAGATACCCCTCATCACCATCCATTTTCTCTCGCAAAATTTGTTTAGCGTTGTTAGCCAAAACAATTGACTGTTTAGTGAAGCTCCATTCCCAAACACTACCCTACCAATCTATTCTCACCGGTATTGCAAATTGACTAAAAAAAGGATAAAATAAATAAAACATCTACAAGTCCATCAATCATGTCCAAAAGAATGAAAAAAAAAACAAACCCGATTACAGATACAAATGAATGATTGTCTAACGCCAGACAATTGCAGTCTTTGGTGTCGTCTACATAATCCTGCCTTGACTACAAATCGGAAAATTATAACAAAAAAAAAAAAAAAACCAAAAATATCCTCGAATCAGCCAAATTATAGGCGAAAAGTTTTCCCCAGCCTTTTAATCCGTTTCATACATTCTATGCAAACAGTAACGCACCGTAGCGAAATATTCATTTATTTTGACAACCGGAATGATTTATTATCCGTAAGTAATTTGTAAGTAAAATCTAGGACCAGTCCTGCCGATCTCGTTCATATTCTTCAACTCTCATCCTTTTTTTCTCTGTTGTTGGGTGAAAATCGTTTTCTCGATATAAACTTGGTCCAGCAGTAAGGTTAAGGGATACATGTCGAATGATGTATCTAATCTGAGCCATGGAATGGTCAAGTGGTTTCCTCAAGTGAATCGAATGGGACGACTGGCTGTCGGTTGTGTTTTTGGCAAAGGAAGGGTTGGAGGATTTTACTTTGTGTCCTGTTTGTTGTTCCTTAAGCATGGTATTTATAAAGTGGTTGTTCCTTGGGGGTAATTTGAAACTAAATTCCCTCGAGGTCCTCTGTGTATAATATGCTTCTTTATATTATTTACGGGATAAAGAAGAAGAAAAGGTTGTGTGCGGTTAACCGGAACTTCATTTCAGATGTGCGTATGTTTAGAGTTTTTTTTTTCGACAAGTCCCCTAGAGAGATTCCTTTAGTTGGATATAGAGATCCAACACACAAACGATATGGGAATTTGTGTAATTTGTTTATTTATGCCGATTAGGTGATCTTAACTGTAAACGGATGTGTTTGGAATGTGACAGTCAGTGAACCTTAAATGGTCGTTCATTTTCGGTGTGCGAGTGGTTTTTAAGATTAACATGAATTACGCATGCGAGGAATGACTGAGGTGACAACATTGACACTTTTGATGAGTGTGACGAAATGTGAACCACTGACGAAGGTAATTGGTTTTTTTTTTTTTTTTGGGTAATGAGCCGACAGTTGGTTGTTGGTCTTTGTCGAATGAAAAGTTTGGGTAAAGTGGTACGATTTTGAAAATGGAATTGGAAATTGTTTCATTTTTTTATCGAGCTCCTAATCGTTTTACCCCCCACAGACAGGAATTGTTTAGATAAGGGCATGGAGCTAGACGGATAAATTTAAAAGCAATCTCCACAGTTAGTAAACAATTTGAGATTGTATTGGGTTAACCGATATAACTTTGAACTGGAGACGTGCATCGAAGAAATAATATTTGAGCGCCTTCAAATAGAAAAAATTTCGAGCCGAAACATACTGTTTGGTAAAAATTAAAAATGGTACAAAAATTAACTATCGCCAATTCGGCTCTTATTTTCCTTAGTTTTGAATATACAGGAATATAGTATACCGACATCTTTCATATTTGACTTTACAAGTGCAAATGTCTTGGCATTTGCAATTTTCTTCTTAGAAAGCCTTAAGTTAAGCAGTATTTCTTAGATGGAAAACCTCATCGAAGGAGGAATCGGAACAAAAATATTTCTGATTACATCATGAAAGAATTCGATGTGGCAGAATTCGATGTGGCGGACTCCAGACAATGTCCCTAAAATGCTCCAAACGTATGTGAGCTTAATAAGTAGCAAAATACTGAAAAGGTGGATCGAAATGGGCGAAATCTTGAAAAATTAAAAAAAAAAACCAATGGAAGTATACTTGCATAAGGACGCAATGCTACCAGAAAGTTTTTTTTTTAAGATTTTTTTCATTAACCAGCTCAGGTGCGTAGGGACGCAGGACGCAAAGCTACCAGAAAGTTTTTTTTTAAAGATTTTTTTCATTAACCAGCAGGTGCGTAGGGGGTCTATTCGAAGCGTGGAAATGTACAAAAAAACGTAAAATTAAAGAATTGGTTGACATTGAAATCGCATTATCAGCTGGGAAAAGAGCCAAGAAAAGGCGAACAAAATAATCTCACCCGAAGAAGCCCTTACGAAAATGAAGACATTTCAGTATAAAACAATGCGACATCAGCTGAAGGAGCTTAATGCAAATATTTACCCGGCATATTACCTAGTGTGAAAAAAGCAAAAAAAGACTGCTTCTCTCCAGAAGAAGCAACAAAGAATATAAGCTTTTTCGAGAGCATTTTAGTAGAAAATCTTCACCACAAAACTCGAATCGAGATGTGATAAACATGTTGTTACTTTCCTCGGATCCATACCATTTGAGCTTTGTAGAAAAAGAAGCCCACTTCCTCCAGAATGTATTGCATTACTAAAAGCTACAGATTTGGAAATCTTTGATCGATTTTTTCATAGTAAAAGGTCTGCCGTCCAATCGAACAAGGTTGAAAGAATGCTTTGATCTTTGCTCTGATCATTCTCCGTTCATTAAAAAATCGAGCGAGTGAATCATTAGAAATGAAAACCCATCCAGACTAACAAACGGAAAAACCAACTGGGAAGGTTTCAAAAACGATATTGAAAATAATATTCGACTGGGTGTATCGCTTAGATCGAAGACTCGAAGTCGCGGTTGACTCCTTTATCGATACCGTTCAATGCTCCTCAACAATGCAAAATAGAGAGCTATAGTAATATAGAGTACCCATGGAAATAAAAAATTTGGTTAGACAAAAAAAAAAAGGAAAGCTCGTAAAAGATGGCACCAAAGTCGTGCCCCGCAAGGTAAAACACATCTATATCGGTTGAGTAACTTGCTATGAAATTCGTTTAAAAAATTTAAAAACCATGCAGTAGGAACTTATCTACAAAGCCTAACCGCTGGAAAGGGATTCGAATTATTCGCTCTAAAAAGCAATTAAAAAGTCATAAAACTGCAAAAAAAACGCTGTGCCACCATTTAGACTAACTCAATACGTTTGGACAAAAACCGATAAGGAAAACGCAGACGTTTTTCCCGCACATCTCGAGGAAACATTTAAACCATTTGATGGTCCAGAAAACTTTAATTTATTCTAGACTACAACCGATAGTAATCTAGTTAGATATGCAAGTATTGCCGAGCTTAATCGGGAAATACAGAAATTAAAGCCTAAAAAGCTCCGGTTTATGAGCTAGTAACAGGAGAACTTATTAAAATGTTGCCTCGAAAAGCATTAACTAAACTCCTGTACATTGTAAATGCAGCAATTAGATTAGAATACATACCAAGACAGTGGAAAGTCGCGGAAGTGAATATGGTTCTCAAAACAGGAAAATCACCGAATGAAATAAAATCTTACAGACTTCTTTCACTTCTTCCAATATTTTCAAAAGTTTTAGAAAGGATATTACTCGTTCGCTTACACCCCTTTATTGATCAGAAACACCGTTTACCTGACCATCAATTTCGGTTCAGAAGTGAACATTTGACTGTGGACCAAGTTCATCGAATGATTGAGAAAGCGTACGAAAAAAAAAATTCTTGACGTGTCGTAAGCTTTTGACAAGGTTTGGCATAGAGGCCTTCAATACAAAAAAAAGTCAAGATCTGCATGAAAAATTCTGCCTGAACAATTATATAAAATCCTCGTCTCGTATCTTGAGCATAGACACTTCCGTGTGAAACTTAGAAACGAATATTCGGATGTCAAAGAAATATTGGCAGGAGTACCCCAAGGAAGTGTCATTGCACCACTCTTTTACCTCCTATTTACACGTGATATCCCACGATAAACGATACAATAGTTGCCACGTTTGCTGACGACACAGCTATACAAGCAATTGGCACAACAATAGAGGAAACAAATATGAAGTTACAAAACGCTCTTAACGATGTTAATGAATGGACAAAGTCCTAGCGGATTGCACTTAACGAGAGCAAATCGATTCATGCAGATTTTTCGTATAAACGGACAAACAATTTGCCTGTATTTCTCAATACGGTTCGAGCCCCTTTTGCCAGTCTTGACATATGGTATACAACTATGGGATTGTACCAGTGCAGTGAAACGAATCTAAACATTCTACAAAACTTTGAATGTAAGGATCATTCGTCAATGCGCCGTGGTATATAAGGAATGAAGATCTACACAGAGATCTGGGTATTGCCGCAGTTCAAGATGAAACGAAAAATTTTGCACGCAAACGTAAAAAAAACGTTTATTGAGGCACGTTACCACCACGGTCCTCCAAATTCTTGACGAGTTTCAATAGCGTATTTAAATAAACCAACTAATAAATCAGGTAATACCTACCTTACTCGTATTTTTCAACAGTGTATTGAAAATAAATTCCCGCAAATGAATGTCATCCTCAAAGACCACACAGTACACACTCAACTAATTTTCCAAATTAAATGGCTTTTGCCTTAATCCTTTGCAAAGCAAAATCCCCTAATTGATATTATCAATATAACCGATTAACCCAAAGTCCTACAAGTCATACCCACAAATTCCACCCCAGAGACACAGTGTACCAACTTCCTCAAGGAACAATCACAGATGATTAATCGTTTGTTGTACCATTAAGAAACTGACATCGTGTTATTTAATTGATTGATTTTGAAAAGTTTTCCCATTTACACAAAACCCCAGTCATATATGTAATAACGCTTTCACCCTTTTCCTGGCATACATTGGTATCCTGAAAACTCCACAATGCAACCGCAAATAATTTCGTAATTACATTCTCAACACACACACACTCACTTGTCCAACAATTGTCAATTTATCACGTAGATTTGAAAAAAAAAAATCCCAAATTACCCATGAAGAATCCAACTGTTACTGATGTCCTTTTACAATTTCCAACCATGACACAAAGGAGTCATAGGAGTTTTAAATTGATTTACACATATGAAAGACCCGAACACACAACAAAAGACAAGAAACAAACACATCCACAATAGATACGGCAAATATGTTCCACATATGAAAAAGTTACATGCCGAGGGATTTCATAAAAAGGATACATGTCACTTTTTGTAAGACTACATGCACATACACATTATTTTGGGGGAATGTCCTCGTCTATTGTGACGAAGTATCATTTCCGAAGGAAAATCTGATAAACTAATATCTGAGTAGTGCGGAGTTATGCGCGAGAGTCCCTTTCTCTATTGGTTCATGGTTAGACAGGTAGACAGAGTCCCTGAGAATGTGGAAAATTTGATTCTGAAAACAGAACCTTTCGAAAACTGATATCGTGGGGTGTTATTGTAATCAAAAAGGAAATTTTGTGTTTGTTTCTTTGAGGCGCTAGATTGGTTACAGTTCGCCGACCTCGATGGCTTTGTTGTTGAAACCGATTGTAGAGGTTGAATGAAGTTAAATTGGTT
The DNA here is from genome assembly GCA_949824845.1 of Rhingia rostrata. Lineage (NCBI taxonomy): Eukaryota > Metazoa > Arthropoda > Insecta > Diptera > Syrphidae > Rhingia > Rhingia rostrata. Next base: position 86,043,298 of record OX463757.1, on the reverse strand, counting down.
TGGATATAATAATGGAACAAAGGCGGTAATGGAAAAACAATTTACTGTTTATTGGAGGTTAGTTGTGAGAGGGATACTTGTCCGCAAGGGGTGGCAATATCGAATTACTCGGTATTATAATTACCCTCATAAGTTAAATCGGCGATGAAGGATTAGCAAGGAGTTGGCAGTAAATTTATGGAATTATACCGAGGTATAAATATCGCCAAAAGCTAAAACCTAATCAGAACCCTCAAAACCAAAACCGGCAAAATTCGAATGGGAAGAGACAGTGTCAAATTGCATCAGGGCCAAATTCAAAAAAATATATCGCTGATCTGCACTCACGCCCTCACAGAGGAGAAAGATGATGGAACCAAAGAAAGCTTCTGCGATCTCCATTCACAAGAAGTACCCGAAGTATCCTCGACGTCGAAATCGTTTAAGGCGATTTTAGAAAGGAGGGCACCTTCGGTTCCACGGTCGGAAAGCATGGTTGCACGACATCACCTCCAGACCGTTTATGGAGGTTATGTAGTGCAACCGTGGATAATCGACTTTGCAGCGAGGCAGAATATCATCACTGCCAGCACAAGATTCCCACACCTTCATAAGGGTACAACAATCATAAGGGGACTTGGCGGTCTCCAGATCAACAAACCGTTAACCGTCACTTTGCGATAGACAACAGACATGCCTCCATTAATTTGGATGTCCGAATGTTCCGAGTGGACAGCATTCGACTCGGAACATTACTTGGTGGTAGCCAATGTATGGATTCGGATATCCATCACGCCACAACATCGAACAAATAATATGAGAAGAATTGATGTCGCAAGGCTACTATAGCAGGAAGCTGCCAGAAATTTTGCCGACCGCGTCTCCCTATACCTCAATACAGTCAGCGCCAAGTGCAAAAGACCAGTGGCAACAATGCCAACAAGCCATCAGGCATGCCGGATCTGATGTTCTGGGTTCCACCAAAGATTATAAAACCATACATATGACGCATTGAAAGCAAAAAAACAGAAAACTTTGCTCACCAGCTTTATGGTACACGTGCACACATGATAAACGAGATCCAAATATATGAAGGGCTGTGCCAGTGCGACCCGCCATAAAGCATCTGTTTGGTTCCACACATCGAAAACGAACCATGCTGCAGAAGAAGACCAGAGCTGCTCGAGAGGCTTATGGCCAAAAAGAAGGGAGGAACACCGACTTCTCCGAAAAAAAAAGAAGGAACACGAACAATCGATTGACAGGTGTTACTGCAGAGGTGATGCTCAAACAATTTATCAAAGGTTAAAAAGAATAACCCAATTCTACAAGGCCCGAGCAGAAGCTTGACGAGATGAACGTGGGAATATAGTAGTATACACAGTGTCGGTGCTGAGGATTTGAAAATATCATTTCTGCAGACTGTTAAACGCAAGTGACAGCCAAAACTCGTCTGTCAGGTAGAATGAGCCATTCAACCGGGATGACAATCAAAACCTCCGTCCACTTGACCAAGACGAAAATAGCAATATTTAAGCTAAAATCCAACAAGGCTGCTGAAGCAGATGACTTGTCAACCCAGCTTTTAAACGGAGCTGGAGATAACTTATAAGGGAGCATACACCAACTCACATGTAAAATCTGGTCGGATGAAAGTATGCTCGATGAACCTACCATCGGATGCCCTATTTACAAGAAGGGAGATGCTCTGAACTGCGCCAACTACGCCCCCTAATCGTCGGAAACGTATAAAACCCTGTCAGCCATTCTGTGTGAAAGACTAAAACCGCTTGTCAGCAACCTGATTGGCCGTCATTGTGGTTTTATGTCAGGAAAGTCCACAACCGATCAAATGTTCACACATTGGCAGATCCTTGCAAAAACCCAAGAAGTCCAAATCGATACCCACCATCTAACCTATTCACCGTATTCAAAGCCTTATACGACAGCATTTATAGAGACGAACAATACCGAGCCATGACAAGTTTTTGTATACCGCCCATAGCATATCTCGTCAGAAATAAAACAAAGAAATACTCTTGACAACCGCTGTTTCTTCGGGCTAAGAAGGCAATTAAGTAGTAAAGCCCTCACTCGAACTACTAAGGTGATCTTATATAAGAATGCAAAAGAAACCTGCCTCAGCTTATTGCAGAGAACATTTGCTTAATGAGAATCGTTTTCGACTTACGGAGCTATAGGAGGGATCACGTGGACTACGCCCATTACAGTGGTTACTCTTAAGTAGAACAACATCACAGTCGACAGATACAACTATGTTCTTCAGTAATAGATCCAAAAATCGAACTACTGAAGTTAACCTTTTAAAAAACGCAATCATTCCAGTTCCTGGTGAAGCATGGACCGTCTTAAAACCGTTGTATGAATAAATCTGACCTGCCTGCGTCTTTGGAGTATGGAGGCGAATATTTAACCACGAACTTGACGATATGTAAGTTCAGTGCCAAAGGGCGCTCCTGAACAGTTCTCACCCGTCGGAGTTGACGAAGTATGGAGTTATTCAACCACGAGCTTGACTATATGTAATTTCAGTGATATAGTGCGCTCCTGAACAGTTCTCACCCGTCGGAGTTGACGAAGTATGGAGGTATTCAACCACGAGCTTGACGATATGTAAGTTCAGTGACAAAGGGCGCTCCTGAACAGTTCTCATCCGTCGAAGTTGACGAACTTCACGATATGTAATTTCAGTGACACAGGGCGCTCCTGAACAACTCTCACCTGTCTGAGTTGACGAAATATGGAGTTATTTAACTACGAAAACATGATATTCAAGTACAGTGAAACGGGCGTTCTTGGAGCGGACGGCCTTCCGATGCATAGGTTACAAAAATTTATTTAAATGACTGTGAGGGATACAAATAGAAAGGAAAACTAATTCCCACTACATATCAAGATTCTTAGATCCATTATCCACATTTTAAAGTTGTCATGGTTAAACGGGAGTGGTTTAATAGCAAACCTCTGAGCATTGCTCTATGAAGAAAGAATCATATCAGTTAAACAAAACGACTTCATTGTAAAGGTTAAATCAAATTAAACTAGGTATAGGCTATGATTCTCTATACAGATCTCTATAATTTTTAAACCTAAAAGCAATCAAATGGTTATTAGCTTCACCTTTATAAAAAAAAAATGTCCCCCTTTGTCTGAACCATCAGATCTACTTTGTTGACAAATTTCTTAATCTACAGTAAGTTTTGAAATACCCTTTTAATGGTATTAGGTAGAGCTTATTATTTGAAACGATCTATTTACGGAGATACTAAAAAGACACGATTGCTATTGGAAAATCTCACACGCAAACAAAGTAAAACATCAAGCCATGTAAAATGTCAAAGCAGCACCAAACCCAACCACAAAAAATTAAACCGCCTTCTTATTAAAAAGTCGTGAAAATATTTCCAATTTAAGAGGCTTTTCTACTGTAGATTTCAAACAAGATCTCATCCCAAACAAAAGTAAACTTTTCATCCACGCACTGTTTTACGATCTCGTACACCCGAGATTGTGGTCGTTGACCACAGAAAACTCATTAAAATAACCTTCAGTGGAAAAAAAAAATCATAAAAACTTAATTTTCGTCTTCAAATTAACATGAATTCGACAGAAAATATTGTCCTGTCAAACTTGAGTAATCCGAAAAAAAAAATGATTCAACAATTCCAATGGTACCTACCAGCTCCTACCCATAATACTTCTTTTATGACAGATACCGATCTGGAATGCATTCTTTGGAAAGTTGGAACCACTTTTCAATCAGTTAGGCCATCTTTAATGATCAACGGTTTGTTATTTTTTGAAATATTTGTCCAATGTCTGAGAGTATCTATAATGAAGCATCTAATGCATGATCGGTGTAGATCATAAAATGAATAATGGGGCAGTTTAACTGCAGTCAATTGTCCTGTTTGCCACCTAATGGAAGCGGATAGATGATGATGGCAGCATCGTGTGAAATTACCTATATATGAGGTTTGGGTCATCTCGAACATATTTACGATGTTTAGGGCACTTATGATATTTATATTACCAACAATCCATTATCAGTGTTATGTCTGATGTACACACAGAGCTGATGTAAGGAAATGAATTAGTCTTGATTGTTGGAGAACATGTGATTGTGTTCGACAAAGGATCTTGAATTAATTTCTTTATAAGAAAGAAAGAAACAAAACAGAATGGACATTAGGGGAATATTACTATTCTGAAAGGGGTTTTCTGAAAATGTATCCAAGGGAACAGTGATGTTAATTAACATACCTAAGCTATTCGCATTTACTTTGTAGCCCTTGTAGTTTTCCCGCCACAAGTGTCCACTGATTTCAGTAGTGTTTTGGTGTTATTTGAATGAAACTTCAATTAGGGATTATGGGTGTGGAAATTTTGTTCTGAAAAACGTTCCCAACCCAATTATATGGTGTACATATGAACAGACGCTGGTGGGGATATAGAGGTTTTGACAAAAATTTGTTTGAGGAGATGGTGTCTAATTGGATTTAATTTTTTGGAGATTTTGTCGAATAGAGAATTTTTTATGCATTTTGAACTTTTATCACTTTTATGTGCTTATGATGATGAAATACAGTTTGTTGCTTGTAAGGCAGACGGTGGCGAAACAACTGGCCTTATAGCGCCGAGTTGCTGGACGATAAGCAAGAAGGGAGAGCTGATAATGGGCTTCTTCGAGAGAAAATTACTACGGCGGATTGGTCCACAAAAAAGGAGATCCTCTAAGCTTCTCTAACCAACTGCAGAGGCATAATTCTCCTCAACATCGCTTACAATATACTATCTGCAGTAATATGTGAACGCATGAAACCGTTTACCAACAACCTGATCGGCCCTTATCAGTGTAGTTTTAGGCCAGGAAAGTTCACAACCGATCAAATTTTCACACTACGGCCGATCCTGGAAAAAAACCTAAGAGATCCAAATCGATAACCGCCACCTATATTCATCGATTTCAAAGCCGCATACGACAGCATTTATAGACAAACTCGTCCGTTTGTTCAGGATGATGTAGGATTCTCGCTGCTCCATCAGGGTCGAAAAAGACCGCACCGACACATTCGATACCAAAAAAAGGATTTAGGTAAGACGATGCGCTTTCATGTGACTTCTTCAATCTAATTCTTGAGAGGATTGTGCAAAACTCACGAGCCAACACCAGAGGCACAAATGGTTTTGGCAGTAAATGAGGGCAAGACGAAGTATATGCCGTCAAGACGAATGGACACACAACATCGACGAAAGGGTCAGACCGTCACCATTGACGGATGTAACTAGTACGGTTATATCCGTACTATAAGTGGTACGGGACCTTATCTATCTCGGTTCCGCTATTAACTCTGACAACAACATCTCGTCAGAAATTAAACGAAGAATTACTCTTGCCAACCGCTGTTTCTTCGGGCTAAGAACACAATTCAGTAGTAAAGCCCTCACTCGAACTACTAAGGAGATCCTATATAAGATCCTGATCATCCCAGTCCTGCTCTACGGCGCTGAAGCATGGCCCCTCTCAAAAGCGGATGAAGAAATCCTTGGTCGATTTGAGAGGAAAATTCTTCGGTTTCGTTTGCGTTGACGGACTATGGAGACGAATATTCATCCAAAAACTTTATGAGCTGTACAGCGACATGCCCCTGGTCAAAAAACTCCGCTTGGACGTTTCAGATGGCTAGGACATGTAGAACGAATGGACACCAATACTCCCGCTCGCAGAGTCTTCGATTCCCAGCCAGACGTCGGACGCAGTAGAGGAAGACATCGCCTTAAGTGGCGCGCACAAGTAGAAACCGATTTCAACCAACTTGGTGTACGCAACTGAAGGCAGTTAGCTAAGGACCGGGCTAATTGTTGGTTGAGGCCCAGGTTCACTCCGGACTGTAGCGCCACTTTAGTAAGTAAGGATTTTTTTTTCTGTGTGCGAGGAGGGCGAATGGAGGAGAAGATACAACCGCGAACTTTGTGAGCTGTACCAAGATGTGCATGTAGTCCAAAAAACGAAAGCACTTCCACTATATTGGTTCGGCCACATCCAGCGAATGGACAGTAATGCTCCAGCTAGGAGGATCTTCGCTTCCAAGCCTCCAGATCCGAGAAGGTAAGGAAGACCGAACCTCCGTTTCAAAGATCAAGCCGTTGCGGAGTACTTGGTCTAGACAACTGGGAGCAGCGAGCCCAGGATCGTAGAGCATGGAAGGCTGCAGTGCATCAGTTAGAGACTCTTCACGGGAGCCCGATTAGTAAGTAAGTAAGAACGGCTGAACTTTATATAGTTTTATAGTCTTAGATGTTTTTCAGACTTTTGCAAGTGGTGGGACAGTAAAAAAAAAAACTAAAGTCACGTTAATTTCGGTACTTGAACCAGAGACCCCGGGCTTACTACTGCCATTTTACTAATCACAAGTCCACACCACTCATACAAAAGTAAGTTTCATCAAATAGTATAGAACTGCAGAGAGTACGCATCACAGCTAAAAAAAATTGTAGACACGGGCGGTAAGTGCGAAGGGGAAATTTCGTAGATCGTATGCGTCGGCAAGGCTGTTGTTTGATGCTGGGGTAGCAATGTGAACACTGGGATATCAATATTAGTACCCCACAAAGAAAATATTCGTTGTATGAGATGCGCACTCTATGTAGTTCTATACTCTTTGGTTTCATACAATTTCTATGTTTACTAAAATTTTAAATTCGTCATTATATTTGCTTAGATTTGAAATATTTTACCATATCGGCAGAAAAGGGGCTTTAGTAGACCTTAGAACCTTAGGACCAACTCTTCAACTTAACGATGAATCTTTCAATGCATATGATATCTATGACGTGCCAAATCACTCTTCATAAAAAGAGTGCAACGATACAGATCTGACATAAACAGATTATATGTCAAACCCTGATGACTTTCAGAGGGTTAACATCAAATGTTCGCATTCTTTTTCTCAGAGTCTTTATACTTGAACCATATTTTTGAAAAAAAAAAAAAAAAAAAACAATTAAATTACCCCTCACACAAACGATGAACTCCTCGACCTCATATTTGTTTTCGATTTCATTCGATGACCGGTTGCACTCATCCGGACCATGTAAATGATTGTCCTTCGATGAAATCATTAATTTTGTGCGGTTTTCTGTTAGCAATGTCAACAAATGCAGTTTTTTATTCATTTCCACATGACTAACAATCAATGACAACTTGTAGATTTCCACGAGGCCAAGCACAATGGCTAAACAAAGATACAAACAGTTCGTGCAACAATGGCAGTGACATCGAATTGAAATGATTTGCACTTACGCAACCCACATCGCATCAAACTTCAATGGACACGCTAAACAATTGGAGTGCTAGGAAACGTAGATTGAACAATGACAATACCAGTAACCGGGGATGAACAATGACAATTAAAAAAAGATGTCAGTTGGTGCAGCTAAGTTCAATGGCCAGTCGATACTAGCTTGCTGGCCGACAACGTCAACACGAAGGGGTGTTTCTTCGCAATGGAATTTCCTATATATAGATTCAAAAAATAGGACGATACCGAAATATTTACCCCGTCCCAAGAAATATTATCGCTCGAAGCATGATATGCAGATATTGCACGTGTTCCATATACCATCATTTTTTATACCCGATTACCCCTCTGCCGTAAACGGTCTTGCCATGCAAAGTACTATTCGTGTGTGTGTTTATTAGAGTAGTAGAGTCTTAAACGCAATATGTAGCGGGCTATTCGGAATTCTATGCGACAGATGGTCAGTCATCATAGTCATCATCATCGACTTGGCATAGGGGTTGTTGAAGTAATAATGCGACGAAAGGGCAAAAAAAAAAAACCGCTCTACATCGATAATGTGCTTATGACGCAAAGGGAGGTTATGTTTTTTTTTTAGAAGTCACCTTGGTGATGCTTTTTTTTGTTGTTTGTTTCTTGGACAAGCTACTGTAGGACTAATGGGCTTTATAGAGACTAAAAGAAGAGCTGAACGATGGATATCAGGATACAAGAGTAACCAAGGAAGGACTTTGTTCAGGTGTTCGGCAACCAAAATTATAACGTAAGCGCAGATCCTCGTAATAACCGATGAAATATAATTACTTACGTTCGATTATGGTTATAAACCGAGTGTGCATATATGTACTAAGCTATTATGGGCAAGGACTGCTTTTTTGTGGGGATGTCTATTGCATGATTATGCGTGTAACACGGAGGTAGGTGAGGTGATTCATTCGTTAATTAATTAATTTGGTCAGTCAGTTGGAGATGGTCAAGAAAGAAAGCTAGCTGATTAAGATATTTTTGGCAAGTGATGGTGGAAACTATGCACAAGCTATGAAAATTGAAAAAAAGCTTAAAAATTATACGATGTACCCTTTAAGTTTTGGAAAAGATAGGAGAATTTGACGATGCACTTTTGGAAAAGATAGGATAATTTGACGATACACTTTTGGAAAAGATGTGAGGCATTCACCGGATGGTACCATCGTGTTGAAACAAAGTATATTACGCATGATCCTTGATGTTGTGTTTGCAAACAGCATGTGCGACCAAAGTTAATAATCATGTCAAGCTTAGCAAATTCAATATCTCGGGCGCATGTTAGATCGGAAGAGGTTATTACTGAGGGCAGACATTGTTCATACTCAGTGGCAATCGGTCGTGCGTTGGCGAGCCAGTGCAACTGTAACAAATGCAGTGACATAACGCTAGGCATTATCACTGATTGCATACGATCAAAATTATGTACCACCATATCTTATTATATTGTTCAACTATTTCCCCCCGTGTTTGCGACACTTAATTTAACAAAATATGCATTTTAACCATACAAAACCGTACAAAAATACCCTAAATAACAACTAGACCCGGAACGAACGTAGAAAACGGCCTACAATGGACCTGGAACGTAAGCACGCTTTATAACTTCAAAAAAACTTGAATCTGTCCTCGCGCGATGCAAGGCAGACATTACCGCGGTTCAGGAAAAACGTTGGATCGGGACTACAAAAACGAAAAATATACACATGCGAAATTTCTTGCAACTGCAATTCAAAGCTGCACAAATTAGGATTGGGAATCATTTTGGGATCCCAATTAGGTGAATAGTAGTCGACTTAGGTCAAGAGAAATCGACTTAAAGCCTCTTAGTGATCGTCTGGCTGTGATCCGTAATTCCCATAGGGATGAGATGTGAGACTATCAAGATGAAATATTATGACTTCCTGGACGAAGCCTGTCCGCAGTACGATGTAAAAATCTTATTTGAAGATTTTAATGCAACCATACAAAATCAAGTGTAATCGACTTAAAGCCGTTTAGTGATCGTCTGGGTGTGATTCGTATCGGAGCAAAGCATTGCAACATCAGCTTTATATGTGAAATTCCCATAGGGATAAGATTTGAGACTATCAAGATGAAATATTATGACTTCCTGGACATAGCATGTCCGGAACACGATGTAAAAGTCGTATTTAAAAATTTTAATGCGCAAACCGGCATGGAAAACATCTTCGGTGGGTTAGTTGGAAAGCACAGTCTAAACGGAAAGACAACATATAATGGCGTCCGACTAATAGACTTTGCTGCAACATATAATACTATGATATCAGCAGCAGGGGGGTTCCATGAGTCCACAAAGCAACCTGGCGATCTCCGGATGGTTGAACCGCAACCAAATCGGCAATGTGCTCAAAGATGAAAAATCCCGACTCTCCAACGAGAAGAAAAGTGCAAATTGGTCAGCCTCAGCCGGAGATTATCAGAGTCTGTAGGGAATCACTGAGTGAGAGACTCCCCGCTGTGATCTCATCCACTACTAATGTTAACACACAGTGGATACTGTTTCATAGCCTAAAGAGCAGCCAAAGCCTCCATAGGGTACCCAGTCACCTTAAAACGAAGACAGTGGTATGATGATATGAGGATACTGTATTATAACCTTAGGAGTAGCCAAAGCCACCGTAGGTTACCCAATCACCTCAAAGAGATGACAGTGGGATGGTGATATGTCCAAGTACGAAAAAGGGATCATAAAAGAGACATTTATCAAGGCGCATCAACGCAAAACAATCGCCCCAAGAGAAGAATATCGAGCCAGCAAAAGGCAACAGAAAAAAAATTCTGCGTAGAAAAGAATACATATAAGCCGCCTTCCAGCTAAGGGAAATCAAAGAGTCTCGCAAAAAGAAGAACATCCGTCAATTGTCCAAAAAATTAAACAGCTGACTCTGAAGTAGAAGTAGAAACGCAGGCTTTATTAAATAACATTGGCAACGTAGTCACCGATGCGCAGGGAATTGTGGAGGAGATCGACGTCAATGGTCGTTCCCGTCGTGACGTTGAAGAAGCATTTACGCCAAATTATGAACTAGCGACGGAAACCTTGAACAAAATTTCAATGTTGATTGGGAGCAATTTTGGAAACTGCACTAACTCCATGCATGACCAATTAATGAACTAGGATTCATTTTGGAGACTGCACCTACTCCACGATTGATGCCTTACTAGAGAAATGACAAAGACTGACCCTGGGAAATCGATGCTATTTCGGTTAAGCGAAACAAATGGGGTCAAAACTATTAACACGAAAGTCCAAATATTTGCTCCACCGGCCCCTACCTGTCCTACTCTACGGCTACAATCAAGAGAAAGTTCGAGTCACATCCTTCAGGTTCGAGGCAATAAGGAAGACCGAATCCCAGTTAATGGGCCAAATATTGGCGGATGCCAGTGCGCTTGGACTGAATAACTGAAAGAAAGGTGCCTAAGATTGAAGTAGATGGATGACCGCCTTGTTTGTGACAAAGATTTTCAATGGATCGGGAGACCGCTAAGTTAATACATGAAAATGTATTACATTTACCGAATACACAAAAAATTAAAAAAAAGGTTCCAAGGAATACAATATACGGGGATGCTTTTCAACTAAACCAGAGTGACAATTCCGTAAGGACAAGAAGGATAAGCGAAAAACGCAATACAATTTTTGTGAAGCAAAGATTAAGATAAACTACCAAAAAATTAATAAAAATGATTTCAAAATTATACAATATTTTAATAAACTATCGACTTACCAATCTTTTTGGAGGGCAACTTTAATTTTCATAGCACACACTTTTTTTAAAGTACACAAGCACAATATTAAGATGGACAAGAAGCCTCATAAATAGAAACACTAGACACTTAGGAGGCATTTAAATAATGGGAAAGCAATGCAAAGACATATTTTTTTCGCGAGGGGCTTGCAGTTTTTAAGATCCGTAGCACTGATTCAAATTTTGAAAAACACATCGAATGCACACTACGATTACCGATTTTTACATACGCGGCATACTCTAATGGGACAAAGGCACGACTTGTGTTGTGCAACTAAAACGATCTTATTGACGATCGATGCGTTTCTTTGCAAAATATAATTATAGCGATTTTATTCACGGCGGACTTTTTATTCAACGACTTTTTTATGGCAAAGAAATTGAACAAATCCGAGGGGTAACAATTTCGACTGATTTAGATGAGGGCACGCACTATTTTTCTTGATAGGTTTTGAAGAATCCATTATGAAAAAAGTAACAAAAAAAATTTTTTAAAGTAAAATGTAATAAGAAAATAATTGTGAAATAATAAATTTAACAATTGAATTATATAGTGAAATTTTCCGTTTGGGGTGTAGTCTCCAAACGTGGCGCATAAAGGAACTCTCCGCAGATATTCAGGGTATGAATTCATTATATGGAATCGTTGGTGTCGATTACAAAGTAAACACGTATGAGAAGGCTACAATCCGCTGTGCGAATTTTTACATACCGTAGCCCATCCTATCCTTAAAATATTTGTCCCCAAAGAACTGAAAGTTGAGCGACAGTAACAGCAAACGACGCCATATTTCTTGCCGGTCTTTTGACATTTCTCTTCAGTAAGGTTTGCCATTTCATGATGGAAAGATATGCGATCCAACGAGTCGAAATTATTTAAATTTACAACCGAAATTCGGAGTCAGTGGCCTCAAAGTTAAGAGCGCTACGTCCAATTTATGGTCTTCATAATCGTCCTAGCAGATCAACAATTGAGCGTCTAGGGGAAAAATTTGAATTCACAGGCACAGTACCCGTGCCAGTGAGACAAAGAAGTGCCCGTAGTGTCGAGAATATTGCTTCCGCTGAGGCTTCAGTTGAAGAAAGCCCAAATGTGTCTCTCACACGTCGTTCTCAAGCGTTGGGCATCTCTGTGACATCGTTGTGGCGAATTTTGCGAAAACTTGAAAGTGATTCGGATTTTCATCGAAAAATCATCTTCAGCGATGAGGCTCATTTTTGGCTGAATGGTTTCGTCAATTAACAAAATATGCGCAATTGGCCAGGCAGCTATCTACACGTACTCCATGATTCATCAATGCATCCCGAAAAAATTACGGTTTGGTGTGGTTTATGGGCCCGCGGCGTCATTGGGCCGTACTTCTTCCGTGATGATCAAGACCGGCACGTTACTGCGAATGGGAATCGCTACCGTTCAATGATAACCGAATATTTTTGGCTGCAATTGGATGATATGGACTTAGGGGACATGTGGTTCCCAAAGGACACAGCGAAGGCCACAATCAATTTATTGGAAACCAAGTTTGGAGAACGTGTTATCTCACGAAATGGTCGTCGCTTGGCCGCCTCGGTCGTGCGATTTGACGCCGTTAGACTATTTCCTGTGGGGCTACGTCAAGTCTATGGTCTATGCCAACAAGCCATCGACGATTGATGAACTTCGTACGAATATCGAACAGCAGCATTTTCGGCCGATTTATGCTTGAAAACCGTCGAAAATGGGGTTTAGCGTCTGGACTTCTGCAAGCGTGCCCGTGGTGGCCATGCAAAAGAAATCGAGTTTCATACATAATGGCATCGATCGTACTTTCACAGCAATAAAGAATTTTATTGCTATCCAAAACCGTTTTTGTTTTATTTAAAAAAAACTTTTGTGGCGCTCTTATTGAAAAACCTTTTATAATGAATATGAAGTCGTCAACACATCTAGTTCAGACAGTTTATCTGAAATCTTTTATGGTTCCGAAAAACAACTTATGACGTATTCGATGGGATTGGCTTTAAAAACGTTTTTTTATAGGAATGTTCAAATAAGATTGGGAATGCGTTAAAATGATCTGCAGACTATATTTTTATATTTACATCACCAATGATATTCACTCGATTATTTTAAAATTTAACAGAAAAACGATTTTAAACCCTATCCCATAGGTGTATATTAGTTTTGATAAATAGTGTGCAACATAAAGAAATAATTTAGCTAGTTATAACTCAAAGTATATATACGTCTGTCCGATTTTTGGGCCTTACATTTTGCGCAAGAATAATGGTATTTGGTAAATGAGATCCTTGGCCTAGCAAAACAAGTGTAAACAATTTTATAAAAGTCACCCATTGCCACGCCCACTTTTTAGAAGAACGTTTTTTTTTTGGAAAAACGTTTAGGAATTTTGAAAATTTGTCTGAACAACATGTTTAGACAACCTCAATATTAATATATCGTCGAAATTAAGTTTTCTGCCCACCCGCTATTTATGGCTAAAAGCAAACATTTTTTTAAAGAATTTCGAAGAAAAAAAATTCAATGCAAATAATTCCGCAATGTCAATAGAAACACTTCTTCTTTGGATAATTTTAATCCACGCCCACTTTTTGGTGCAATTTTCTTACAAAAACCATTTTTATACCCTACCCCATAGCTTATGAAACAGAAAAAAGTCCGTTTTTTGTCAAACCAAAAAATATTTGGATACTATCGGAACAAGATGTGTTGGCAATGTCATTTTTTTACATCATTTCCATTCAGTTTTAAGTCACGCTAATTTTTTCGGGGACATTTATTTTAAGGATGGGATGGGACGGGATACAAAGAGTTTGTATGGCAAAAAAAAAAAAATACATTGACGAAATATAACTATTGATCTCAATATTTATTGAGAGTATGTTATGCAAACAATCTTCGAAATTTTTTTTCCGGTTGGACAATAACAACGTTTCACTGAAAACGTATGAATGCCGAATTACAATGTTGAAATCGCGCTAAGAAACTTTATCACATAGGTAGTAAAGAAAGAAAAAAAGGACATCTTTAGCAGTATTGACAAAAAAACACACCCTTACGACACAACGCTTCCCAACGGACTTAGGTTAATTGACGTCGCTGCTGAACGAAACGCCATATAGCCAGCATACGATTTCCTCACCTCGAAATTCAAAAGGTTGCGGTCTCCAGATCAACGAATGGTCAACCAAATTTATCAAATCGTGATAGACAAAAGGCACGCATCTAGTATTTTGATGTCGGACTCGGAACACTCCAAGAGGGGCGGGCTAAGTTGCGCGATGATTTTTCACCAGCCCGCTTCTCGCGATAATCTGAAATATCCTCCGAGTAATACCAATTGTCTAGAAAAGCTTATCGCAACTTAGCCGTTCGATTCAGCATAAAAAAACAGGAGGTTCTGATATCGTGGCAGAAGTACACACGCACACACAAATGGTTGTGAGAAAAAAGCTTGGCCCTGGATACTAACGAGCCTGTTGGCCCAAAAATTTAAAATTTTATTTTACATTGAACACTCCGAGTGCCTCAAATCGACTTAGACCACCAATATCTTGCTGCAGAAAAGGTAAAAAAAGCAAATATCCACCACGGCACATCAAATGAGAACTACTGTGAAAAAAAAAAAAATTCGAACGACTGTTAAGGTCTCCGCACAACGCTTATGAAGCTGCTGGAACTGTTGTGCCTACCATTGAGAAACCCTAATAAAGAATACCGACATATGCTGGCAGCCAAAAACGTGGTTAACAAATCAATGAATCAGGTAAAGACGAGAGCTACCATAAAGCTTAATTAAGGAGGCATGAACACCGGCTCCTCAGAAAAAAAGAGAAAGATGAAGAAAAGCGCGCGATCGAAGACGTAGAGAGGTCCCGCTCCAGAAAAGTTTTACCAAAATATAAAATTTCAAAGCCAGAGATAAAATGGCCGAAATGATTCATGTCGAAGAAAAAAGGAAAGACCGCAGTCAATGCAAAGGATATGGAAGAACCCTTTCTGCTGACTGTTAGACGGCGATGACGAACAATATCCCGCTGTCAGAAAAAAAGTGACACATCATATTGACGATGACAGCGAAAAGTAGCAGCCAACCGCCTTAAATAAAGTGTGGATTGCAATATTTGAATTGAAGCCTAACAAGGCTACCGAAAATAAGAGCATTTTTATGGAACTAAAGTCGGTTGAGATGCTTTGGTAAGCAACATGCAAACATTAGGAATATATGGTCGTGTGGAAACATGCCTGATGTATGTAACATCGGCATCGTTTGAACTCTTCACAGAAAGGGAGACCCACCCTCTGAACTGCGTATACAAGTTACTTGTAGAGAATGTAGAGAAAAAGTTTGTTCTGTCGTTGATGTAGTTTGCTTCGAAAAAATATTCTCTTGGCGCCTTTGATTGGAGACATTTAACTTTAACAATTCAGTTTTACAATTCGACATAACATTGCGTAATTTTTGTGAATCTATTTTTCACAGTGTACTTACAGGAAATCCTTAACCCAATATAGACTTTCATTAAACGCATAAAGAAGTCGAGTAAATTCAACAGGACATAGGATTCGTATATACCACAAAGGGGTGTGTGTGTCTAAGGACTCACTGGGCATGCCATTTAGCCACGGTCGAGAGATTAGCGAATATTTTGCATTTAATTTGCATTATCCTTCCTTTTTTTTGTTCCTACGTATAATTGTGTTTGTATAATTAAATAAAAGAAGATTGCGTGATTGAATGCTATTTAAATGGGGGACGTAATTAATTGTGAATTAAAATGTGAATTTTCTAGGCGATCTATGAGAAAATAGTTTTTAAATAGGTGGGTATATTGCTACTGCATTAGCACACAAATGTGTGCGAAGTGGAACTAGCCGTTAATATGGAAATATTTTCCGTTTGTTGTAATGCACATCCATTATCTAGGAAAATTACTTGACATGAACTAGATTAAATAGACATGTAAGCTAGGGCTAATTGAGAGAATATGTTTTTTTGTGTAAGTTAATACTGGACAGATGCTATATAAGGTTTTCATTAATAACGGTTGAAAATAGATAGGAGCTGTCATGGTCTCTCCTGAAGCCATTTATGAGCAAAATTTATATTCTAGAATACCTGTGGGAATATAATTAGGTGACATATTTATAGCCTTACTATGAATTAATGGAAAACATCAGCCTATATAACAGAAGACGTGAAATATTCATATTATTGTACGGAAATGTGTTTTTGACGTTGGCATCTCAGAATGATAGGGAGGAAATTATAAACGTAGTGAACACGGTTAGTAAGTTAAGCAGAGTCAACCTAACCTGATTTGTGTAAACATTTGTTGACCAATAACACTGTTAGTTATTGGCATACGACCGTTTGCAGTTAATCGCATTAAATTTGGCACAGGGGACCCGTCAACAATAGATTCGCATTTTGCTTAAAATGATCTACTTGCCGTTGACATCACTCAGCATGTTTTTTAGTCATTGGTTTAAAGTTTTCAAGTCTGTCGCCTTTACAAATCTGCATTTGGAAAGTCGCTGGTTACTCATAGGTCTCAAGCCCAGCATGTAACTACTGTTCGACTTTCAAATGCATATGCGAAATTCCTTATTTTTGTGTTGCTCACAGCGGTTATCAACAATCAATTTTTGCAAAGCTTTTGGTTGTTTCATAACATGTTGTTGTCAGTAAATGGGTATTCGACTTATAGCGCAGCTTCCAACCTGGAGGTCCAGACCTTTTTCGTTTTGATCGGGGAACGTCGAATTACCAAAATCACATTGATAACCGACGGCACTGCTAATATATTAATATATTCCGTAGGGGTGCTGAATACATTCGTATGAAATTCCGCCTTTTTGTGGATGATCTATTTTCGATTATCATTCGATACATATAAAGGGTGCCCCATAAATTTAATTTTGCGCCATTTGATAGTACTGTGTTGCCGACGGAAAAAAAGATAACAATGTGACAGCTGACAGTCCAGGGTTAGTAAAAATGGAGAATTATACGAAAGAACAACGAATTTTCATTGTTGAGCAATATCAAGCCCTGGCGAGGTATCCGCCGGTATTCCTCCGAAAAGCTGTTCGGAATATTTCTCCGACATTTTGTAACGCATCCCGGAGAATTGCGTCGAAGTGCGTTCAGGTGAGTTTTTCGTGCACTTTTTGATAGCTTAGTGCAATTCTTTCTCAGACAAAAATTCTTCGCGGAATTTCCTTACGAATTGTAGTTAAGTGATTTTTTTTTCGATGACACATACCTCGAATGTAATTTGAACCTCCGGCGAAGAATGCTTTGCGGAAATTTGTCCGCTCCGACTTACAGCTCACTAGAGCAAATTAAAAAAGTAAGGAAGGCTCATCAGCTACAGTCTACAGTTTTTTTTTTTTACAAAATATAGCGGGTACAGAGATTTAAACTGTGATGTCGTGTCACAATAGTCGTACAACAGAAAACATCTAAGCGGTTCGCGAGAATCCAGAGACGACAATGCAGCACCGTATAGTCAAGAATTGGCATTTCGAGAAGCGAATTTTCACAAAACACTTGAAACTTCATGCATACAAACTATATTTGATTCAAGAACTGATAGATAACGACCATGCAGAGCGAAAATGGTCCGTGTAATGGATTTTGGAACAACAACAAGAGGATGCTAATTTTGCAAAAAAAAAATCATATGCAGTGATACAATTGCTTTTCATCTTGATGGCTTCGTTAATTGTTAAAATTGTCGCTTTTGAAGTTCAGAGAACCCTTGAAATCGTTGAGAAACAAAGGAATTCACGACGCGTGACTGTTTGGTGTGGATTTCGAAGTTGAGGCATTGTCGGATCACGCTTCTTCGAAAATGCGGCTGGTCAGGCAGTGACAATTAAATTTAGCGGTTACCATAACCCCATTCTGTATTTTTTTTTTATCAAAATTATATTTTCTGTGAATTATGGGACACCGTGTACCTTATCACTTTATCACTTATCACTTTACCACTTATCTCCTTACCACTTATCACTTTACCACTTATCGCTTTACCACTTATCACTTTATCAGGGTATGACGTTCGGTCCGCCTTAAATCTGTATTAGTCTGTTAAGACTATTTTACTGACATGAGGCAAAATGGCAGCAAAATACAGTCGATTTGAAGCATCTCGAAAGCATGGATGACTAAGGTTGAGACCAACGCTTCTAAGCAAGTGCGCAAGTTCACACTAGAGGGCTAAAAATTTTAAAATCTTGAAAATCAAATGATTTCAGATCTACAAAATTACAAGCGTGGATTGGCGCGTTATTGATTGCCAAACATTACATTTACATTACAAGCTTTCGTCGTAACCTTAGAAAAGATGGATTAGGATTGATAACGAAGCCAAAGCAAACAGTTCTTCTAAAAAAAGGGAAGAGAAAAATCTAAATGCGCTACTTATGTCCTTTTAAAATCATGATCAAGAAAACATGATACGAAACCATAAGGTAGAGCTCGCGCATTTAATTCCACGAAGACAGCTAAAGCCATAAAAGCCATTTCCGGTGCGAAAAGCGCAAACAACTGAAGTATAGGAAGGTCTCTTCTCGAGGAAAGACCGGAGATGTCGTTGATTCATAAAACGTTTTGGCAATTTGTTTGTTGTTTATATGTATATCTGTATATGTATATCAGTTTGGAACCTTCCTTACATCGTAGGTAAAGTCGCATTGGCAATATGTACATTTAGTTCATACAAACTAATGATTAGCAGGCCTGCTGTTCCAGGCGAACCCAGACAAGCTGCTTCGACATATTCGGACAACAGGTTGTCTAGGAATTTCAAGGGTTAGTCAGGCCCCTTGAACAGAGCTGATGGCGGATGAACCGAAAGGCCAACGGCAGCGCTCAATCCCGTAGTGGATACTGATGGCCCCGTGTCCTAGGGTATCTAATAAATTGGAACTGGCCCTCCAGGTTGGGAGTTGTGCTTTGGGTTAACTACCCAATCAAGGAAAAATCTAACGGTTACGAAGCAACCAAAAGCCTCGGAAAGGACTGATTTTATTGTTGACGACACGGCTAAACGAAAAAAGGACAACGACGTCCGTATCTTCACGTAGAATGTGAGAACATTAAACGGGAGAGGTGCAAGCGAACAACTAGCGAGAGCCCTAAACTGCTACAAATCAGGCATTACTGCCATCCAGGAAATACGATGGGATGGGCCGGGCAAAAGAGGATGAAAAACTGTGACATCTACTACGGACCGTGTTATGGTGAGCAGAAACAGCGACTATTCGGATGCGGATTTGTTATAAGTGCCAGACTTAGGCAAGAAGTCTTATGTTTCCAAGACATTAGCGAACGCATTGTAACGATCCGCATCAAGGCCAAATTCGCCAACATTAGCCTTATATGCGCTCACGCCCCAACGGAGGAAAAGATGATATAGCTAAGGGCTGCTTCTATGAGCTCGTTGACAAAACCTATGGGACAAAACCGTGCTGGGAGATTTTAGCGCAAAGGTAGGAAGAGAAGACATCTTTAGCAGTATTGTCGGAAGCCATTCCCTACACGACAACTCGTCTGGTAACGGACTTAGGCTGATTGACTTCGCTAAGGAACGATATGCCACTATAACCAGCACACGGTTTCCTCACCTCGATATCCATAAGGGGACATGGCGGTCTCCAGATCAACGAACGGTCAATCAAATTGATCACATAGCGATAGACAAGCGCCACGCATCCAGTATTTCGGATGTCCGAACATTCCGAGGAGCTAACATCGGCTCGGACCACTACCTTGTTGCAGCCAAGGTTAGAATGCGGATATCCACTACGCCACAACAATCCACAAATACTGTAAAAAAATTTAATGTCGAAAGACTGCAATCGCAAGAGACCGCCAAGACCTTCGCGCAAAGCGTATCCCTAAACCTCTCGATTAACACCATACCACCAACATCGAATGTCGAAGAACTATGGCAACGATGCCAACAAGCCATTAGATCAGCCGCAACTGATGTGCTAGGTTTCTCGCGCCCACCAGTAAGAAACCCCTGGTTTAATGAGGAATGCCGACAGATGCTCGCAGCCAAGAACGAGGCCTACAAGGCTAAGCTGCAGGTGAAGACGAGAGCTGCTGTTGAGCTCTATAGGCAGAGAAGAAGGGAAGAACACCGGCTTTTTCGAAAGAAGAAAAAAGAGGAAGAAAAGCGCGCGATCGAGGATATAGAGAGGTGCCACTCCAGGAAAGATGTTCGCAAGTTTTACCAAAGTGTAAAACGTCAAAGCCAAGGATACAAGGCTCGAACAGAATCCTGTCGAGATGAACAAATAAATATCGTAGTTGATACATCTATGCTGAGGATATGGAAGAACAACTTCTGCAGACTGTTAAACGGCGATGACGAACAACATTCCGTTGTCAGGCAGAACGAACCATTCAATATTGGCAACGACAGCGAAAGCTGCCAACCACCCGACCTGAGTGAAGTGAGGATAGCAATATCTAAACTGAAGCTTAATAAGGCTGCCGGAAATGACGGCCTTCCCGCCGAGCTTTATAAAGCCGGCGGAGATGACTTGGTAAGTAACATCCACCAACTCATAGCCCGAATCTGGTCGGAAGAAAGTATGCCTGAAGAATGGAACCTCAGCATCGTTGCCCGATCCACAAAAAAGGAGACCCTCTAAACTGCGCCAACTACAGAGGCATAAGTCTCCTCAACATCGCATACAAGATTCTATCTGCCGTAATATGTGAACGCCTGAAACCGTTTAAAAACAACCTGATCGGCCCTTATCAGTGTGGTTTTAGGTCAGAAAAGTCCACAACCGATCAAATTTTCACACTTCAGCAGAGATCGTGGAAAAAACCTAAGGAGTCCAAATCTATATCCACCACCTATTCATCGATTTCAAAGACAGCATTTATAGAGACGAACTATACAGAGCCGTGTCTAGTTTTGGTATACCGCCCAAACTCGTCCGTTTGTGCAGGATGACGATGGAGAATTCTTGCTGCTCCTTCAGGTTCGGAAACGACCTCACTGACAAAGTCGATACCAAAAAAGGCAAGGCGATGCGCTGTCATGTGACTTCTTTAATCCGATTCTTGAGAGGAAAAACTTACGAGCCAACACCAGAGGCACAATTTCCCAAAAAATCTGTACAACTAACTAGCATACTCCGACGATATTGACATCATTGGTAGGACCCAACGTGATGTCATAGCCACGTTTGCTAGTATAGAGAAGGATGAGGCAAAAATGGGTTTAGCAGTAAATGAGGGCAAGACGAAGTATATGCTGTCAGCACGAAAGGACACACAACATCGACGAATTGGATAGAACGTCATCATTGACAGATATAACTTTGAGGTAGTACGGGACTTTATCTATCTCGGTTCCGCTATTAACTCTGACAACAACATCTCGTCAGAAATTAAACGAAGAATTACTCTTGCCAACCGCTGTTTCTTCGAGGCTAAGAAGGCAATTTAGTAGTGAAGCCCTCACTCGAACTACTAAGGAGATCTGTAGCGCCACTTAATATATATATATATATATATATATATATATATATATATATATAACTAATGATTAGAGAAGATTGTATGGACCGTTAATAACACAATATTGAATTATTTAATTCAATAAGTAAAAGAAAATTTAGCCAGACAGTATAGCACAAAGTTTTTACAAGAATTGTATTGAAATGAAGTTTAAATTACTATACATGGCTAAGGGCACCAACTTTTTTATTTACCTATCTAGACATTTTCATGTCAATTTTAGGTATCTAACCAGGTTGGCTGGGTGCAAATTTCCCAAGGCAAACAATCGGCAGTTTTGAGTGCTTCTAAAACCTAGACGCCACATCTCCATTTTCTTACAAAACATTCCTTGAGTAGCCAACAGTCGATCTTATACCACTCAGTTTTCAATTTGAATTAATAAAATATGCCTCGGCATCTGCTTTGTACCTCTCATGCTTTATATAAATTTGCCCGTTCACCTCTTGACTTAACTCAACTTCATCCGTTCATGCGGAATAAAAATCTAAAAAGAAGGTCCTTTCGTAATTAAATTACGTCCAGTGATTTTCCAATTACGTGCTTTGTCATTTCCTACCGTCAATTCGTTAAAACCATCACTAGACCCGCCTTAATTGAGTCAAATTCTAAAGTAATTAATGTTGCTATAATTTTGAAAATTTTCCTTTATCATTGTTTCGTTTCTTTTGCCATTAGCGTCTTATCTACTGAAGGCATATACCACTCGGGAATAAGATGCTCTTCGGGTAGACGGCCCCATAACAAGGTTTTTTTTTCATGCTTGACTTTATAAATGATTTTACTGATGGAAGATAATTAAGTGTCAACTTCGAAATGAGGTTTTGATTCATCGAGGACGCAGTAGCAACAGCAAAAAAAAAGTGGATCCCTAAGATTCCACAAATTCATTATACTTACGTACTTGTGCCACAAGCCTCTGAAACGAAATTACTTGTGACTTGCAACCGCGCGCCACTAGACAAGGGGGTCGTAGAAGTGTCTTTGGAAATTAGAGGGAAGTCGAGTGTCGAAAACATAGCCCAATTGGAGAGCGACATGCGTTGATTTTGTAACTAGATATCTACAAAGACGCAACACAAATCCAGAGGATTGATTAAAATTAATCACGTGCTCTAAAAGTGGAACTTCTGGTACGTTCGCAGTTGGATAAAGTGTGTAAGGAGATCCATTCATTCAAAAACAACTTTAAGAAAAATTATGCAGATTAACACCCCTCAAGGGATCCGACGGGACTTCTTCGCAATACGGACACATCCGCCGCTCAAGGTGTCCGCTTCACTTACGCAGCATCCAAAAAAGGTTACTAATGACGCTAAAACCCGTCCATAATTAGCAAAAAAGCGCATCAATCACACACATGGTGTGCACACATTTAATTTTAATTTAATGCGGTATTGCCGAGATACACTGTAATGGACTATACCATAAATCGACGGTCATTCCACCGGATATCCAGTGTGTGTTTGTGTGCACATTTGTCCCAAGACCGCCAAATCATTTGCATATGAAATAGATTTAGATTTTTCAAAGTCCTTGCAAGGCAGTTTTTTCACTCTAATTATGAGTGGAATAAATCTTTGTAGAATGTCCCATTAAGGGTGTTTCTGGACATACGTGGTACAAGACAGATAATGGGATTCGTTTTCTTAACCCTTGCATGTTGTTCTCGGGAAGACATTCGCCTCAAATGGGGTGTTAACAGATTCGTGGACAATGATGTATACCATGATTGAATTGAAAGGGTTGAATGATGTGAAGGCTATTTGAATTTGAAATGTCCTTTTAGACGAAGGTAAAGTAAATTGCAAAAAAAAAGCTAAAACTAATGAAAGGGACATTTTGTTTCGGTTTGAATAAATTTGGAAGAAATTTGTTTTTAAGTGGAATGTTTCATACCATGGAACAAGGTTCAGCAAATGGGTTTCTTCCGCCCATAATTGACAGATCCCATGGACAGTTGATGACGGGTAGTTTTGTCGTATGTAAGTTATTTCAAGGGACACTCAAGAGACTTTAGGCAAATAGTTTGAAAACAAAATTGAATCTCTTGATAGTCACATGACTGCCACCAAAGATTGTACAGCCATACAGATGACGCGCTGCATACAATGGCGGGTCGTACTGGCACAGCCCACCATATATTTGGATCTCTTTTCTCATGTGTGCACGTGCACACTCCCCGCCCGTGTTATGAAGCTGGTGAGCAGAAGTTTATGTTTCTTGTTCTCAATGCGTCATCTGTATGGCTTTATAATCTTTGCTGCCAGGTAGTATTCATAGACAGTTTCCAATATGTGAACGATTATGATGATCCCAGTTCAATACTTAAGCGCAATGTTATGAATCGTTTCAAAAGCTGGTAAAAATTATTCAACTTTATTTCAATATATGTGATTTTTTTAAATCGGATTGTTGATTTCGTTTTGTTTAAAATTTCGAGTACAACCGATTACAATGTTTGAAAGAGAACACCTGTCTTAATGGCCTTGCACCAACGAATTTATTTACTTCTGTGTTACTCAACCAGATTGAAAATTTTACGTGTCGATTTGGGTTTGAAAGCCTATAAGATTCAACTTGTGCAAGCATTGAAGCCGAATGACCTACCACAACGTCAAATTTTTGGGGAATGGGCCTAAGAACAGCTCCATGAAAATTCGCTGTTTTATCGAAAAATTGTGTTCAGCGATGAGGCTCATTTCTGTCTCAACGGATACGTACATAAGCAAAACTGTCGCATCTGGAGTGATGAACAGCCACATGCCATATAAGAATTACCGATGCATCTCGCAAAAACGACAGTTTGGCATCATCGGGTCATTTTTCTTCAACGGCGAACGATATCCAGCCATGATACGCGACTTTTTTTGCCCTAGTTGGCTGGGTTGAAGTTGGTTGACATGTGGTTTCATCAAGACGGTGCCGCATGCCACACAGCGCGTGAAACAATGGAAGTGTTAAGGGATGAATTTGGTGAGCAGCTTATCTCTCAAAATGTCCCTGTTAGTTGGTCACCAACATCATGCGATTTAAAGCTTCTTGACTATTTCCTGTGGGGTTATGTAAGGTTGTCAGTCTATGTGGACAAGCCGAGTACGATTGAAAC
Source organism: Rhingia rostrata (assembly GCA_949824845.1). NCBI lineage: Eukaryota > Metazoa > Arthropoda > Insecta > Diptera > Syrphidae > Rhingia > Rhingia rostrata. The sequence goes on along the minus strand of OX463757.1, from coordinate 86,018,532 downwards.
CTTACAGGATAACATGACACTCGTAATTCGTGGAATACATGCCGAAATGCTCGAAAAGTGACGCTTAAGTGGACCTTCCGAATGGACTATTTGAAACGGGGCCGCGGACAACATTTACATGAAGTTGTCTTTAAAACGTAAATGGCAAAGGCATAGGCCTTTATTTGAATATTTATTGAAATATTATTGAATATTTGTTGAACTTTTTGTGTTTTATTCGATTAAAAAAAAAAGACGCTCAAAAAATCACCCGTTATTTGTATACTTTTTTATGGCGCAGCACACACCAAATGAAACGAATCATAAAGACCATAAAATAGCAGACAAACATGTTTCGTTGCCGATAGCTGATCAATTGTTTTTTGTAAAGCAAAATTCCAAAAGCATTTTCGATTAATCCCGGCAAATAATCAAAAGTTTCAATCCGCATTCTGGTGAAATTATTAAATTTTTTCAGAACAAGTTCGTAACTGAGCTATTAAGTTTGTTATCACATCCTTAGCATTTCGCTTTAGATTATACGGATGTTTTTGATTGGGAAAAAAGCAGCACTCCTTTTTTATCTAGATTACTTTTGAAAAATCTCGATTTCAAGTAAGATTTTCACCTACTTGCACCAACATAAAAACATTTGACAACTGAAAATGTGAAAAATTTTAAAATGTTGATCAATAACTGAAAATCGTCGTGACCCCGGGTCGGTCAAAAAATTCGAAAAGAAAAATCGAAAACTTATTTTTTTTTTTTAAACTGAAAATTATCTTGACCCAGTGTCGTCAGAATATTAAAAAAAATTTAAATTTTCGTGACTTTGGGTGACATCGTCAAATATTTTGAAAAACATAAAATTTTGTATCAGAAACTGAAAATTATGGTGACGCCGGGATCGTCAAAAATTCCGAAGAACTTGAAAAAAATCTTTTTTTTCCGAAGGCTGGTGGAAATCTCAAAGGACACGATGAGCACGTGCCCAAAGTAGTGTGGGACCTTAACCCTAACTAAAACCACCCCCCTTTTTGTATTGGTATTGCAACTTAGTATGCGACTTATCTAGAAATTTTTTTTTAGCATGAGCAATGAATGTTTGGCAAACTTTGTCAAAAGCTTGCGACACGTCAAGAAATATTTCTTCGAAAGCTTTCTCAATTACATTAGTAATGAACTGGGTCCACAGTCGAATGTTTACTTTTAAGCCCAAATTTATGGTCGGGTAAAAGGCGTTTCTCATCAATAATGGGGTGTAAGCGACCGAGTAATACCCTTTCAAAAACTTTTGAAATTATTGGAAGAAGTAAAATAGGTCTGTTAGATTTTATTTCATTCGGTGATTCTCCTGGTTTGAGAACCATAATCACTTCTGCGACTTTCCACTGCCTTGGTATGTATTCTAATATAATTGCTGCATTTACAGGACTTTAGTTAAGGCTCTTCGGGGCAACATTTTAAGAAATTCTCTTGTAATTAGGTCATAACCCGTAGCTTTTTTAGGCTTTAATTTCAGTATATCCCGTTCAAGATTAACAATACTTGCATATCTAACTAGAATACTATCGGTTGTAGTTTCGAATAAATTAACGTTTTCTAATGGCACCAAATCTTTTATTACCCATGGGTACTTGATATTACTATAACTCTCTATTTTGCGTTGTTGAGGAGTACTATTCCACGCTGCTTTTTGAACGGAATCTTCAAAAACTGAATTTATCATGTCGTCAAAAAATTAAGAACAAATTTACAATTTTGATCACAAACTAAAAGTTATCAATAGCCCAAGGGTCTGGAAAATAATCGAGATTCCAAGAGCGTCAGAAAATTTGAAAATTATTAAACTTTTGATCAGAAGTTGAAAAATGCCGTGACAAAAACCTTCTGCAGTTTTTTCATTATATTTTGTCCTGAACGTTTTAATCACAATTTTGAAAATCAATACCAAGAAAATACTACAGGATAACCATTCAAGTGGTGCTTCAAATATGCAGGTCTTAAAAGGTAATTGATCAAGTTAAAAACGCCCTACAATTCTCATTCATGAAACGTAGGTACATCTAAATATTCGTCCCAGCGGAAACCGATTGTCCCTTTTACCAATCTTAATCCAATCTTTGCAGCTGCTTGCACATTTCCCTATCCGCATTTATCTTGCACTCCAGCTTATCTCAATTTGATGAAGTGATAAGGTGCAAAGAGCACAACCATTGAGGACTAAATTCACACTCCTCCACACTCAGACGAAAAAAAAAACTCTTAAAATATGCTGTTCCACTTCCTTAAAACGGTTTAACGGTAGATTAATGTGAGGACATAAAGAATTAGTTGATACAGTTCAACTAATTAGTTTTATTAGACATTTATTGCGTTTTTTATCATTTGTTTCCGTTAAAACACAAGCCCGACAACCGCACATATTCTGTAGGTGCAACAAGGTTAACTAATTTATTACCTCCTACAAAAAAAAAAATACACCGACAACCAAACATAGAAACAAGGGTGCGCGTTAAACTCGTAAAATACATCCTCTACCCAGGCGCAACCATTAACTTAAAAGATTGATTGCAACGATAATTCGGAAATGGAAAATTTTCGTTAAAAATATTTTTCACAGGAACACCAGAGAACATAAATTAATTGGCCAAAAGATAGTTTTTCTCAGATAAAGATAGGGGTGCGAGTTTAAGAGTTTTATTGTTTCTTAATCAGAAACATGCCCAGCCATGCTACGAAAAGTCACAGAGGGTGTCAACGAAAATTAAAAACTCAATTTCAAGTTGAGTGCCATTTCATGATGTTTTATTGCCGGGACTTTTCCGGTGAAAATTATTATTCCAAGATACCCGAAGAGAAACGGGGAAACAAATCGAAAAAAGGACTCGAACGACAAGCGACAAGTTGTTTTCCGAAACGCACAACCAGAGTACCCGGTGTCATAACTCACGGTGTAATTTATCACTTTGTGATAAAAATACACCAACACCGCAACTGAAACGTCATTGGGGTTCCCATTACAAATGGGTAGAGGGAACACGAAGAATAGGGAACTGGAGTTATAGGCAAATGCCAAAAGGTCCCCCACTGAGCTCGGCAGAAACGAAAGGCACGCATCAATTTCATTTCAGTGGAAATGTGCATCCCAGTTGGGGGAGCGCACTACCAGCCCCCTTTGGGAAGGGAGAAAGAATTTCTTTTTCGGGAAATGCATTTGGCGAACCGGGAAATATGAGAGAGGGGACCGCGCGTGACACGAAAATTCCTTCAAAGTCGTATTAGATGAGCGGCAGCGGACTGTCATGTTAAATTGTGGCGTGGACTATGGAATGGTGTAGCATGTACCTACACATCGGGTGTAGGCATCTTCGCGCGGAACCAAACCCAACAATTTGTTTATGTTGCGTGTTTATGTTTATACTCGGATCTAATAGGATTTCCATGAAACTTGGATTGGTTTTCTTTGGGTAAGGAATCTATTTTGATGCTAATTAAATCCATAAATGAGAGGGGGAGTGCGTTGGGATAATTCCAATCAGGTGGCAGATGTGTTGTGGTTATGAATTCGCTAGAAAACATTGTGTCCTTTGATGCTCACGCGCTCCAATGGCCCGGTGACAAGTGACAGGCGAGGTACATTGCTTCTTTGTTTCAGGGGGGTGCATTTGTGTAGGTACCTTGAGATGTACACAGTATGGTGGTTTATTCCAACTGGGAAGCACGAAGCACTCTCGGGGGAGCGCGATAATGTCAAGGCGACCGTACGATGTTTGTAATGGATGCGTTAAGCTTCACGATCAATATTGTCCAATGTCAAGTGAGGGTATTTGTCAGTGGCACTTGAGACGTGTGCACACGATAACTTTTCAATGTCAATATGATGACGAAATTTTCGTCGTTTTGTTCATATAGGAACGTTGGCGCACAGATGTTGATGGATTTCGAATGGTGTTTGGTTGGTGATGGCTTAATGGCATTTAAAAATCTGTTTATCGGTATGAATGTGAGATGCTTGAGATGTAGGGGATCAAGAGCAGCTTAAGCTTGTCTAATTGTGGTGTGCTGTCATTGTTGTAGAGCATCATTCCATTAAGATGTCAAAAAAAATGTAAATTTACACATTAGGTACACGACATAATGTGATGTATGGTGAACATTTTTTTAAAAGCCAACTTGAAAAACTGTAAAAAAAAACGTATCACAAGCAAAAGAAAATACTAGTCTCGAGCTTCCTAATATTGTTCGACTCTAGAGAGAAATAGACAATCGGAGAAGTGTATCGCAATAGATATATAGTATTGGAAACCTAGCCAGCTAAGTAACTCTTTGGAAACCTATCCAGCTAAGTAAATCCTTGTCGACATAGTAATGGAGACTTTCTTGGTGTAAGCCCGCAAAAAAAAAACACATCTGAAACATATAACAAGGGAACAAACCAATATCACGTGGGATACTAGAGCTCGTGCAATAAGAATGTTTTAACCCTGACTAAGATTTCTACAAGCAAGACTCTGCAGCTAAATGGATATACGAAGCGGTCAGCGATAGATATTTGAACTAGCACTTTTCAGTATTTCCAAGACGATTCTTCGGAAACTTCTTAAACAGAGAGATGGGGACAGATATGAATTGGGCATTGAAGGCGGTGAAGGGGGAATTTTCACCTTAATGGCACCCCTAACCAAGACAGATAGCAGAAGCCGCCAAATCGACCATAATGCATATCTTCGCTTAAACAAAAAAATATGTGTTTATAAAATGCTGTCGCAAGATCTGCAGGTTCTTACAGATTTACCTAAAATTAGGGGCAAGGAGATCGTTGAACAAGCAAAATAGTCAGTCAAACCAGACGCTATATGATATTAAACCACGGATTGCCAGTTTTTATTATTATATGTGCAACACCTCAGAAGATGTGGCTAGAGTATGAGAAAGCTAGAAGCCAGAAACTCCTCCCATCAAACAGAGACATCTGTTTTTACGAACTGTTGGACATAAATACTGAAAAACATTAATTGACAACACATCTTGTAGATGATGACCTTTGTAGAAGCTAAGATGATGAAAAAGCACACTTTCTTAGAAAATGATTCTTGAAAAATACTTTCTCTACGACCTGAATTATCTATTTAAAATCACATATTTCTTGTATTTCTTGAATTCCGAGACAACAACCGATAATAATTAGTAAGATATGCAAGTTTTGCCGAGCTTAAACGGGAAATTCAGAAACCTAAGCCTTAAAAATCTCCGGGCGGCTATGACCTGATTACGGAAGAACTTCTCAAAATGTTGCCTCGGAAAGCATTACAAAAGCTTCTCTTTATTATAAATGCGGCAATTGGATTAGACTACATGTAAAGACAGTGGAAAGTCGCAAAAGTGATTATGGTTCTCAAACCAGGGAAATCAGCGAATGAAATAAAATCATACCGGCCTATTTCAATTCTTCCAATAATTTCAAAAATTTTTCAAAGGATATTACTCGGCCGCTTACATCCTATAACCAGAAACGTCTTTTACCTGAACATCAATTTGGGTTTTGAAGTCAACGTTCGACGGTGGAACAAAAACATCGAATTACAGACGTAATTGTTAAAGATTTCAAAGAAAAGAAAATTTGCCGGATTTCTTGACGTGTCGCAAGCTTTTGACAAGGTGTGGCATAGAGGCCTTCCATTCCAAATCTGGACAAATTCTGCCTGAACAATTATATAAAATCCTCGTCTCGTATCTTTAGCATAGACACTTCCGTGTGAAACTTGGAAACGAATATTCAGAATGCAAAGAAATTATGGCGGGAGTACCCCCAAGGAAGCGTCCTTGGACCAGTCTTGTACCTCCTATTCACACGTGATATCCCACAAACAAACGAGACGAAAGTTGCCACGATTGCTAAAAATACTAGCAGTTGGCACAACAATAGGGGAAATAAATATAAAATCATATGAGAAGGCTACAATCTACTGTGTGGACCGTTTTATACCCTATTCCATCCCCATCCTTTAAATTAATATCCCTTAATGTGGGTTTCATGGCAAAGAAATATTAAAATTGAAATTGTTGCAACATATTGTTCAAACAGTTTATCAAAAACTTGTGTGGTTCGACCAAAAACAAAGGTTTTCTCCTGCATATGATATGGCGTAGGGTATACAAATAGTTTTTTTATGAAAACATATCCAAAAAGTGGGCGTGGGTAAAAGTGATAAAAGTAAAAAATGTTAACATTACCAAAACCAATAATTGTTCATAAAATTTGTTTTTGAAATTTTTAAATTATTACCGAAAAACTTTTTTACTAAAAACGCCCCCAAAAAGTGGGCATGGCAAAAAACTTTGTATTGACGAAATATAGATATGTCTAGGTATGCTGTTCAGACATTTTTTCAAAGTTTTGAACGGGGATTTCAAAATTTTTTACATTTGTTCGAACGCACGTACAAGGATCACATGTATCAAATTTCATTATCCTAGCTCAAAATTTAAGGTCCAAAAACCGGTTACCTACAGACGGACGGACGCTCTTAACGAGGTCAAGATATGGACAAAATATTGTCGGGTTGCACTTAACTAGAGCAAAGCGATTCCTGTAGAGCAGAGAGCTGTACTGGTTACTCGGAAAATATTCAAAGCCTAACCTTGCTAACAAGCTGCTATTATACAAGCAAGTGCTAAGGTCGGTTTGGACATATGGTATACAACTATGGGGTTGTAACGGTGATTTTTTTTAAAGGTCGCTTTTTCGTATAGAGATAAGACCTTAAGAAGTCGGGCAACTCTAATGTCATTTATGTTCAATTTGGTTTGCAATTTTATCATGAACAGCTTGACAAATGAACAACGCTTTCAAATCGTGCAAATTTATTTCGAAAATAATGGTTCAGTTCGCCGTTTTTACCGCAAGCTCCTTGTATTTTATGCTCGACATAATCGTCTATCAGAGCAATTAATTCGATTAACCATGGATCGTTTTCGCACTAAGTTTACTATGTGATAATATGAATCCGCAGAGACGTCGAACAGTACGCACCGAAGAAACAATTGCCGCTGTAGAGAAAATTGTTGAAAAGGACCCGAACGAATCGATTCGCCACCGTGCACAGCAATTAGAGCTTTTCCATCAACTTTTTGGAAGATTTTGCGCAAAGATTTTGGCTTACGACCTTACAAGATCCAGCTTGTTCAAGAATTAAAGTCGCGAGACCATGCAATACGTCTTGATTTGGGTGTATGGGCCGAAAATGAGAATGATCTCGATGCTGATTTTCATCGCAAAATTTTGTTCAGTGAATGACTCATGTTTGGTTGAATGGAACAAGCAAAATTGATGCATTTGGTGTGAAGAGAATCCACATGAAACCCTTGAGACGCCATTACATCCACAAAAACTGACTTTTTGGTGTGCTCTACGCGCTGGTGTGTAGTCATTGGGCCATACTTCTTCCAAAATGATGCTGGAGAGTCAGTTACCGGTAATGGAGACTATTAACCGACTATTTTTCTTCCCGAATTGGATGGCATGAATTTGGATGGGATGTGGTTCCAAAACGACGGCGCTACATGCCACACAGCGCACTTCACAATCGATTTATTGAAGGAAACATTCGATGAGCGCATAATTTCACGGAATGGACATGTCAATTGGCCACCAAGATCGTGTGATTTCACACCATGGGATTATTTTCTTTGGGGATATGTGAAATTGCTCGTCTACGACAACAAACTAGAAACGTTAGGGGACTTGAAGCCAACATTCGTGGTTGAAAATTGGACCTCTACGCCAGCCGCGGCGGCCACATGCCCCAAATCATATTTAATCATAAATGGCATAACACTATCCTTGCAATAAAGCCAAATTGATGGACATTAAAACGATTTTCTTGTGTTTTATTACAATTCGAAGTTCAATACTTCTAAAAAAAAAAACACGATATTTTTATATTACTGGGATTGAAACAATCAACGAAGTCTGTATGGTTTTCCAGGTGGTACTGGTGGTACTGCCGGTATTTCTGGCTATCAAAAAGGTCGTTTCTTGTCTGCAAGAGAATCCCTCTTATGAATCATCATTATCATTTGGAAAGCGGCAAGCAAATTCAAGTTTCCAACAATCGTGGCGTTATTGCCAATTTACGGCTCCAAATGCCTGAAAAGTTGTTGAAAATTGGACCTCTGGACTTGGCTTTATTCGAAAAATCTGCGCGTTTACATGCCCCAAATCATATTTATACACAAATGGCATAACATTATCCTTGCAATAAAGCCAAATTGATGGACATTAAAACTATTTTCTTGTGTTTTATTACAATTCGAAGTTCTATACCTCTAAAAAACACCCTTTACCGGTGAAACGGATCTAAATATTTTACAAACTTTAAAAAAAGCAAAATTTTAAGATCATTTGTCAATGCGCGGTGGTATATCAGGAACAGAGGTCTACACAGAGATCTGGGTATTCCCGCGTTTCAAGATGAAACGAAAAATTTTGCACGAAAACATAAAAAAAAAAACGGTCAACAGGACACGTCAACACAACGGTCGCCCAAATTTTTGACGAAACAAATTTTCTACGGCATCTTCAAAGAACTAAATCTTTGGATTTAGCCCGATAATCAGAAACCTGAAAGAGCGGTTTGCGGATAAAGCAGGAACTCTCAAAGGAAAGTTACCTGCTAAAGTTTCATTACTCGTGATAAAAAAAATTGCTAGATAAGTCTCATACTTAGTTGCAATACAAATACAAAAAGGGTGGTGGTTTTAGTGATTAAAAATCTCACACTACTTTCGGCATCCGGATGGCTAAATAAACTACAAGCACATTATCAAGCTTACTAGCATGTTCGCCACCATTTTTTTTTCCACTTACAGAAGACCTAAACATCTTGGTATTTAGGCAGCGAAGCATGTCCCTTTTCTCGTACTAGAAATACGAAGTAAACCCAATTTCTGTCCATTCTATAAAGTGAAGATCTCTCACAAAGCTTAACCCTATTCTAACCTTTGTCTGATTCAAATATGCTATACGTGTTCCGGTTGTTTAGCTTGAAGTTCATTATGCAACTTTATGGAACAAAAGTTTTATGTCACGAAAATGATTAAATCAGTAGCTGTGACACCTTTTGTGGCACCATTAGTGGCACCTTTCTTCAATTTAAATTGCTTTCATTCCTCCCAGCTTTAGTGTTTATTACCTTTCCCATTATATTATGCAATCCAACCAACTACGCTCTATAGACCAGCAATAAAGGTAATAAGCTCATGGATTAGAAAACTATAAAAGAAATATCCTCCGAGACGGAGGAAAACAATAAAACGTTGAAATTCAAAGCTACCCATCCCCGAGAGCTGCATTGTGTCGATGTGAGGCGACGACTCCCCTTCTCACCCCAATCGATCCCATTTTTATGGCTGTCAACATTCCGCTGTTCGTCAGGTTGCTTACAATTGGCAATAAAAGTGGGTAGCAATCATTTGCCATTTAATGACAGGCGACTGACTGACTAGCTGGATGTGTGTATGGATGGATGGTACTATCCATGGAAGGAATCACCTGTGTGCATAGTTTCGAGTTTATGAGTTTGATATAATGGAGGGAAAGTGTGCTGTGCTACTGTAATCAGCTGTGTAGCTCAATTTACTTTTGATTACTATAGCCGAGTTTTTTTTTCGCGGTCTTCTGGAGGAATAATGCAATGTCACGAGCGACTAAATTGACACATTCCCTCGGTTTTATAACAGCCCACTGAATTGGTGGTCATGCTGATTATTTATTAAGCAGTAAAGTGTAGAAAATTACAAATGCTTAGAAGATGATGGCTTGACGAAGTTGAGCTCCGAGGGGTGCTTTTACGCGTTTAGGAAGTACCTAGATTGCATTTATGATAGAATCGACTGCTTTGTTGCTTTGTTATGGTTAGAGAGGCTACATCGAGGTTATGGAAAGTTATTGGCATAATGGAAGGAGAATGAATTTAAAGGATTGGTTTAAATGTGCCATGGAATGGGCTTAGAATCCTGTGTAATTATTCCACAAACAGTAGAAAATCGATTAACATTTGTTTTAATGATGATGACAAATTTCGTGGATTTATTTAAACGGTAATGACGTATAAGAAACTTTTTATGGTGACTTCAACCAACTTATTCAATCGACTACCCTGACAATTTCTAGCGGACCTTAGGCAGCTAATCACTGGCTATTTGAATAAATTTGTTGGTACAAGTGGATCTGCGTTGAGCAGTGCTTCGAACTTGATATACATTTTCATATTTAAAAAAATCAATTTTTGCCAACCAGGGGTTAGGCACGTTAGTTTTGTATAACAGGAGCTAGCTGATTTCTGACTAAAAATAACTTTTACCGCCTCACACTTTGTGCTCGGTTACCACCAACGCTAGTAAGCGAGTGCTCTAGTTTGCTCTAGTCCGCTAGTTAAGAAAACCGTGGAAGATTGTTCACGCTAGTTCAAGCTAGAAAACTTGAAAATCACATGAGTTTTGATGTATCTAAAAAATTACAAATCAAAAGGCGTGATCGGCGCAAACGCTATTGATTATCCATACACTAGATTTTATAGCCCCAACGATTACTAGCGTTGGTCGTAACCGCGGACTTAACTGGGTTTAATGTGTGGATGTGGATTCGATTTCAAAATGTTTATCATTGGTCCGCCTTTGCGATGATCTGAGATGTTATGCGATTAATACGAAATGTCATTAATGTATCATCTCATTGCATTCTGTCCGTCTGTATTCAGCATAAAGCTATAAGTTTCGCAATGGTACAAAAAGTTAACACACACTCTGGAAGGATGGAAGAAAAAAGATTGGCCATGAATCCAAATGAGTAGTTGCGGTAAGAATTTGAATTTTTTTTGTAAGTGGGTTTCTGCTTGAATCCTACCAGCAAATGGTTTCATTAGCGACTTCACAACTTCAAATATTAAGTTTGAACGCACTAAAACGTCGATTTCAGTGAAATCAATTCATTTCATGATGGTTAGGTAGGTACACTAAGGAACACGGTTTACGCAAATAATTAAAATTTACAAACAAAATTCCGAATCGGTGGTCGCAAGAGCTTTAACGTCAATTTTCGGAAGTAGTTCTCGTCACAGTAGAAAAGTAGTTCATAGCTTAGGAAAATAAGCCGGTGAAACAATCCATTAATCGAAGTCCCAGTTTGGAGAACGTGATATCTCAAGAAACAGATGCATCGATTGGCCGCCGATTTACGACCTTAGACTTTTTTATAGGGCTACATTATAGCATTGGTTTATGTCATTAAGAATACGACGTTAGAGGAGCTCAGTGCTAATATTGTACCCAAGCGAGGTATCCGTCGAAGCGGACAATTTTCCGCAACGCAAATGGGGTACACGAAAGGACACTCAACAAAGACGAATTGGCCCTAAAGTCAACATTGACAAATATAACTTTAAGGTGCTACGGGAATCTTTCTACCTCGGTTCCGCTTTTAACTCTGAAAATATCATCGCGACAGAAACTAAACGAAGAATTACTTTTGCCAACCGCTGTTTCTTCGGGCTAAGAAGGCAATTAGGTAGTACAGCCCTCACTCGGACTTCTAAGGAGATACTATACCGGACGCTGATCATCCCACTCCTGCTCTACGGCTCTGAAGCTTGGACATTATCAAGAGCGGATGAAGAAATCCTTGGTCGATTCGAGAGGAAAATTCTTCGGTCCCGTTTATGTTGCCGGGCTATGGAGGCAAAGATTCAACCAACAACTATACGAGCTGTACAGCGACATACCCCTAGTCCAAAAAAAAAACCCGCATTGGAAATTTAAGATGGCTAGGACATGTAGAACGAATGGACACGGCTCGCAGAGTCTTCGATTCCCAGCGAGACGTCTGAGCCAGTAAAGGAAGACCTCGCCTTAAGTGGCGCGCACAAGTAGAAACCGTCCTCAACCAACTTGGAGTGCCAAACTGGAGGCAGTGAGCTAAGGACCTGGATAATTGGTTGAGGCCCAGTAAGCAAGTAAGTAGTAATTATGATTGTCAGTCTATATAGGATCAGTGATATAACTTTCAGACCATCTGAATTTCTGGTTATCTAATGACAACAGCTCGATACAAGGCACTTCATATAAATATCCATAACAGCTCAGTGGCGCGATGATTGGCGCTATGGCTAGTGCGATGAAATGCCGCGCAGAAGGTCTGGGTTCGATACCTAAATGATTTTTCAAAAAAAAGCTAGGCCCAGGGTACTATAACGAGCCTGTTGCCCCATAAATTTATTTATTTATTTTTTTCTCAGCTTTTCGGAAGCATAACTCGAAATCCCCTGAATCATGCAAAATGGGAGAATTTTCCGCTCCGACGGATATCTCGCTAGGGCCGTTTTGAACGAGAAACAGCGGCCGTATCGGTCGAAATTTCATCGAAAATCGGGTTCAACGTGTCGACCGCTACATATTCCCGTGAAGGACATATGAAAGAAGTCGAATTGCACTTATAAATGTTTTGATAGTAAAATTTAATAATAAAATAACACCTAAACCTCAATATTTTTCAGTATTGCAATATATTTTGCACTGACACAAGACATTTACTTTAAAAAATTCCAAATTTTTATCAAAATATAAAATTCAAAATTTTTTTTTAAGATCTTGAAATTTTTACGAACAAATTTGATTTTTCATCTAATTTTTTTTTAATTTTTAAATTTAACACGACCCTAGGGTAACGAAAAATATTCATTTCAAAACAACAATGCATACGGATTACGTCCTTAAAAACTATCTATGGATTCCATCTCCACTATTGAGGCTAAGGGTCCCTTGTTAAAATCCCTAAGGTTTATCATTATTTATCGAATGTCCGTCGAACATCCAAGTATAAGACTCTTCATGCGAAGCTTTACAAATTCGCGGTTCGAATTCGGGGTAAAACAAGAGGTTTCTTCCTTAGCGTCCTTTAAAAAAAAAAAAAAAAACTGAAAAATGTCGAACATGAATATGAAGAAGATTAGGAAGCTACGTGGTCAGTGGTCAGGCATGGACATGATCGTTTCAGCAAGCACAGCAAATATCCTGGTGGTCAAGGTAACGCTGGTGGTTTTCGATATCGATCTCTTAGGATTGGAAGTTAACATTTTACGCTCATCTTTGAAGAATTTAGTTGCTTAAGCGACGTTGGATCTTTCGAAAAAAATGTCTGCCCACGGAATTACATACACAGAAGTGGACAGTATAATATTTTGAATATGTTGCTAGGTTCCCCTGGCTTTGAAAAGGGCCTAAATGAAACTTCCCTTCTTATCCAAGCGGTTTTTTTTTTTCAAGGACACTGCAGTTATATTTAAGAAAATCTCTACCATTAACCTGATAAAACCTCCCTATCAAGCGCAAACGAATATAAATTTCTAACCAACAATTTAAAGATCCGTTGAAAATCATACAAAACTCCGCCAACAATCTCAGTAAGCTGTAAAAATTAATCTACCAGACTTTATAGCCACTCATTGACAGATACACATTTTAAAATCCGTATCCAATTGCCTTTCAAAAGAATTTCCAATGCGCATTGTACAACTCCCCAGTGCAAGTGAAGCTGCATAATGATGCTGCTGCTACTTGCTGCATCCGACAGATACACATTTTCAAAACTCAATAAGGTGGAAATAATTTGCGATACGTTACGCACACCCCAAACACTGATTTGGACAAAAGGTGAACGGCTAAATGAGTTTGAACAACAATACTCCTCCTCGAGTTAACAAATTGATTCTGACATCTTTATTAGGCAATTTTAAAGTGCGTATCAAAAGAGTGTGCGTATCGCACACAATAACATCTCGAAATGACCAACAAACATGACCCCCGAACGACATGCATATCTACGTGTAGATGTGATGTAAAACAATAAAAATGTGAATCGAATCCTAGATCTGAAGGGTAGCCTAATGGCGACGACCGATGATGCCCTTGCACTCTATTTAGTGGGTAAATGGCGGGGGTATAATTTTTTTCGGGGTTTTCCTCTTTCTCCTTTCCTTTTCGGCGTTTTTATCGCAGCTACAGTATCGAATGATAAATTGCCAGTGCGGTCATGGAACAGAACGCTCATTATTTCCGGGACAATATTAGTTTTTGTTTATTGTGGATGGGAACAGTTCGTTTAAGAGGATTGTCCCGCCGCCAGCATTGTTGTGGATGTCCTGTACACATTAAACAACCAGAATGTCATATCGCAGTCTAGTTTTAGTTGATTGAAAGAAACGATTCTTTACTCCTTCCTGTTAGAAGGGAAGACTTTATGAGTATGCGTGCTGAGGGGAAGTTACACAGTACGCAGTGATAGTAATGGAATGAAAAAGATTCATATACGTAGACCTTCTAATGAGCATACGATTGACCACTTGAGGTCGTTTCGAAACCAATTTGAATGGAGAGTAATTTAAAGTGAAACTAGATTAGTGAGATCATAAATTTCTTAAATGGTTGTGTGTGGGGATGGTTCGGAAATAAGGAGCGGTGTGTGGGAAGCATATTAGCGCCGCATAGTGTACACCTGGTTACAGACTGTAGGCTGCGATATATGGATTCAGGTACCTATTTGTGGTTTTGAGTGTGAGAAAATTGTAGCAATAAAGTTTTACATTTTATTGATAGAGTTTCCATACCATTTGAGGTTAAGGAGTTAAAACAAAATGGACGATAAAGTCGTTATCGTAAGGCGAAAACTATAAATATACAGGTGGCTGCAAGGTGCAAAGCTTATTTTATGTTGGTTAGAATTGATCCATTTGGTCCAAGCTTGAAATACAAATTGTATGCTATACACAGAGCGGAATAAGTTAATTTCTGACGAGATGTTGTTGTCAGAGTTAATAGCGGAACCGAGATAGATAAAGTCCCTTACTACCTCAAAGTTATATCTGTCAATGGGGACGTTCTGTCCAATTCGTCGATGTTGTGTGTCCTTTCGTGTTGACAGCATATACTTCGTCTTGCCCTAATTTACTGCTAAACCCATTTTTACCGCTTCCTTCTCAATGCTAGCAAACGTGGCTGTGACATCACGCTGGGTCCTACCAATGATGTCAATATTGTCGGCGTTTGCTAGGATTGTACAGATTTTTGGAAAATTGTGCCTCTGGTGTTGAAGAAGTCACATGACAGCGCATCGCCTTGCCTAAATCCTTTTTTGGTATCGAAGTGTCGGTGAGGTCGTTTCCGACCCGGATGGAGCAGCGAGAATTCTCCATCGTCATTCTACACAAACGGAAGAACTTGGGCGGTATACCAAAACTAGACATGGCTCTGTATAATTCGTCTCTATGAATGCTGCGGCTTTGAAATCGATGAATAGGTGGTGGATATAGATTTGGACTCCTTGCGTTTTTTTCCTCGATCTGCTGAAGTGTGAAAATTTGATCGGTTGTGGACTTTTCTGACCTAAAACCACACTGATAAGGGCCAATCAGGTTGTTGGTAAACGGTTTCAAGCGTTCACATATTACTGCAGATAGTATCTTGGTGGCGATGTTGAGGAGACTTATGTCTCTGTAGTTGGCGCAGTTTAGAGGGTCTCCTTTTTTGTGGATCGGGCAAACGATGCTGAGGTTCCATTCTTCAGGCATACTTTCTTCCGACCAGATTCGGGCTATGAGTTGGTGGATGTTACTTACCAAGTCATCTCCGCCGGCTTTATAAAGCTCGGCGGGAAGGCCGTCATTTCCGGCAGCCTTATTAAGCTTCAGTTTAGATATTGCTATCCTCACTTCACTCAGGTCGGGTGGTTGGCAGCTTTCGCTGTCGTTGCCAATATTGAATGGTTCGTTCTGCCTGACAGCGGAATGTTGTTCGTCATCGCCGTTTAATAGTCTGCAGAAGTGGTTCTTGCATATCCTCAGCACAGACTGTGTCTCAACTACGATATTTCTTTGTTCATCTCGACAGGATTCTGTTTGAGCCTTGTATCCTTGGCTTTGACGTTTTACACTTTGGTAAAACTTGCGAACATCTTTCCTGGAGTGGCACCTCTCTATATCCTCGATCGCGCGCTTTTCTTCCTCTTTTTTTCTTCTTTCGAAAAAGCAGGTGTTCTTCCCTTCTTCTCTGCCTATATAGCTCAACGGCAGCTCTCGTCTTCACCTGCAGCTTAGCCTTGTAGGCCTCGTTCTTGGCTGCGAGCATCTGTCGGCATTCCTCATCAAACCAGGGGTTTCTTGCTGGTGGGCGCGAGAAACCTAGCACATCAGTAGCGGCTGATCTAATGGCTTGTTGGCATCGTTGCCATAGTTCTTCGACATTCGATGTTGGTGGTATGGTGTTAATCGAGAGGTTTAGGGATACGCGTTGCGCGAAGGTCTTGGCGGTCTCTTGCGACTGCAGTCTTCCGACATTAAATTTTTACAGTATTTCTGGATTGTTGTGGCGTAGTGGATATCCGCATTCTAACCTTGGCTGCAACAAGATATGGTCCGAGTCGATGTTAGCGCAATTCCACTAACCAAGCTAATTTGGATGAATGCATGTTTCATAAATGTCATCACAGCAATGCTTCCAAGATCTATTAGGAATGAGACCGGGGAGAGTACTATAAAGTTTGGCGCCAATTAAGGTGTTTTGCAGAGGGGTCTCAAAAGCAATTTCGCCCCATTTAGGTGGTAGGGTCAATTTTAGAAAAATGACTTAAAATGATAAATATGAACAAACAACGGCAACACTTACAATTACAATGAAGTACTATGTCGATTTCTAATCCCAGAAACCTGTCTTTTTATCATTAAATTTATTAAATTACTAAAATCAATAGTTTTTGAAAAATTTTCATGCAAAATCAAAATTTTGATTAAAAAAATGCCTAAAAATAGTTGAGAACATTTTTTTTTAAATTGTACAATGAAGTGCTTAATTCGCTTGTTGTGGTCAATGCTTATTTCAATTCTGAAGCGATCAACAAAAACCCAACGGTTTTGTCTTCTAGTTTATGAAAAAATTAAAAATTACTAAAACTATTTTTGTATGCTTAGTGTTATTTGGTATCTCAATTTGAGAATTAGGGTTCATCTGTTCACATGTGTTTGAACAAAAACCAGAGATACAAAAAAACAAAAGTTTGTTCGGTTATATTTTTGCGTTGACGCTCTTCTTACACCAATCAAATATTGGTCGCGGAGATAATCCTGAAAGTCGCGGTACCCAAAACCCAAAATATTCAAAATCCTGAGATCCCAGAATCCGAAATGTTAGGTTTGCTGGTCTATTTTTTTTTTTTTGGATTCTGCCCGACTCCCATCAAAGAGCCATCAAATATCGCATGCCATAGCAGATTAAGACCGCTAATTTTGACAGACCAAATTTGGTTCACTACACAAACTCATCTGCTTGTGCAGGATAATGATGTGCGATTTCTCGTTGCTCCTCAAGATCAATGGTCACGTCGATATATTCGATACCAATAATCGATTAAGATACTGCAACACTTTGTCATGTGATTTCTTCAAAATTTGATATACACAAGCTGACGATATTGACATAATTGGTCAAACTAAGGAGTTAATAATGCCGTGATTCCGAATATAGACAAATGTATGGCTAAAATGGATCTAGAAGTAAACGATGGAAAACGATGGTGCAGTATAAGCTTCAACCCTCTCTGAAGGGCTGAAAATCAGTAACGAACAATTTCTGCAGCAAAACAAAAAGAGCTTGCCATCGTCTATTGCCAATCACAACCCGAACCATAAAATCTCATTATCTCCACATAATACCCAACTGAATCTTTTACATTTAAAAAAAATGGAATAATGCCATGTGATTAATCTGGCAACTGTTGACGGTCATCTATCGCGTATTACATTCAACCGACAAATTCAATTAGAATATGACATCGTAGTAATTAATTCATTCCCTTAGATATCAATTAATAAAATTTGTCACACTTAACAGTTGTTGCATCCACTCATAGTCAAAAAATTAATATACAAATATCTCTACTGGCTTATCTTCTACACGCTCTCTGACTGCAGGCCTTCGTTTATCAATCTGCTGTCACTAGATGCCGGAGGGGTCAATCCGTTCGAGTGACGAGGAGATCCCAACCCAAAAATCAACCCAAAACGCGCGGTTACTTATTACAAAAACGTGACGTATTTGTTACGCCTCGTTCTTTTTTGATTTTTATTAATGATTACGCGCATTGCAGCAATCCGGACGACCATAATAATAATAAAAATATTCCCCCCCCCCCCCCCCAAAAAAAAAAAACTGAGAACTTCATGTTGATCTGCCCTGTTTACACTCACTGCACACATCGGCGGGATCATAGATTTGTGTCTTCAGATAAATTAATTAGAATTCGTCGATTAGAATGCTTATGATGCGGGCGCATAGTCCGATAAGGTTAATGATGTGAGATGGAAATCCATGATCATAGGTCACTCATAGGACAGATGGGGTTAAAGTGAACCCGTATCTTTGTACTCGCCTACCTATAGATACAACCAACCTTTCCTAAGCTGAACATTTAAATTCCTCAAGTCGATTTTCAGCGCGCAGTTTTACAGCAAAATCCTTATTGACAGTTGGGACCACTCTTGCCTCCGTGCCCCTGGGGAAAACGACGACAACAAGGAAATTGAGCAACAAGCCCAAAGTCTGTGTAGAAAATCAACGAAAATGGAAACGGATCATCAATCTCTGTCGAAACAGGAGTATGCATTTAAATTAGACATTTAAACCAGCCGAAGACACGCCATTTCCCAATGGAACATTTCACGGTATAATATGATTTTTTGTTCGCTGTTTTTTTTTTTTTTTTTTTTGTGGAAAAAGGAAACACGATGAAAAGAACAAAGTCCAACGGCATCCATGCAAATTCTCACTTAATTAATATTCCATTAAAAATTCTCCGTTTTGATTGATAGTGTGTGGTAGGTAATGGGGGATTGTACAGACATTGGTTTTGGCAAAAGTGCAACATGGTTTATGGAGTAGGGAGTGGCTATTCCTGTTCATGTTCATTCTATAGATTGATTTATATTCATATCGGAGGGTTTCTCGCTTCTTTTTTTTTTGATCCGAGTTGATGGAATAATTGACGATTCTAATACTGTTTTGAAATTGGCGGTTAATTGACTGGAGAAGTGTCAAGGGTGGTCTCGGAGGGAATTAGTATTCATGTGCATGTATGGAATTTAGAATTGCAAATTTTTATTTCACAAATTTTTGTTATTAGAGAAGAGAGAAGTGTTACCTTTACCTACCCCTAGGCATCTTTATGCAATCGCGAAAAAAGTGATAATCAACATGACTTTCATAAAATTTACCAGTCGAAGTTTTAAGCTTTCCAATCGCTCATTGTCTATTTATTCATTTTTTCAAGGTATCTGCCAGGTATGCCGCAAATAAGCGCCGCACAATTCTTGGGATCATCCCAAACAGCAGCTGATGTTCTTGATACCGAACTGAAGATATTGAAAGAATTCGGTACAACGAAGTGTATTCTCGAGGAAGTATATAGTTTGCGTACATAAAAGAGATGCATTACCAGTGTGTAAGAATGTTCAAATGGGATCTTAAAATTGTATAACCCCTGACAATCATGCTGTGTCGGAAATGTCTGGCTTAAAAATGGGATTTCTGTGATGTTTTACTGGTCACTTATCGAGACAAAATAAAGAGGACTTCTGATCCAGAAACCTATTTTTTCAGAATGCTTCTCTGAACATAACATTGAAAATTTTGATTAATGATTCCTAATATTATTCCCAGCTACCGATTGAATAATTGGGACTTAAATAATTTGAAACAGACCTACTGGTCCAAAATCACGATCTCTGCGAATTTCATTTGGGATTGGCCATTGCTGTTTTGGAATCGATAGGGGAGAATCGAAATTTATGCATGGTAGTCCCCGCAATCCATTTAATATAACGGGTGCTTTTTTAAAGGTTGGTTTTTCGAAGAGCTTTCCAGCGCGATTGCAGTCTTTCGGCATAATTTTTTTTCAAAGTATCTCTAGATTGTTGTAGATAAAACTCACATTTTGTGGTCAAATCGGGCAACTCTAATGTCATTTATGTTCAGTTTGGTCTGCCATTTTACCATGAACGGGTTGATAAATGAACAACGCTTGCGAATCGTGTAAATTTAATTTGAAAATAATGGTTCAGTTCGCGGAGCTTACCGCAAGTCCATCAGAGGTAATTAACTCGGTTAACAATGGATCGTTTTCACACTACGTTTACTCTATGGGATAATACGCATCCGCATAGACGTCGAACAGTGCGCACTTAAGAAACAACTGCCGATGTAGAGGAAAGTGATGAAGAGGACCCGAATAAATCGATTCGCCACCGTGCACAGTAATTGGAGCTTTGTCCATCATCTTTATGGAAGATCTTGACTTACGACCTTACAAGACCCAGCTTGTGCAAGAATTAAAGCTGCTGGACCATGCAATGCGTCGTGATTTTGGTGAACGGGCCGAAAGTGAGATTGATCTCGATGCTGATTTTCATCGCAAAATTTTGTTCAGTGATGAGGCTCATTTTTTGTTGAATAGCTACGTCAACGTGCAAAATTGCCACATTTGGAGTGAAGAGAATCCACATGAGTCCATTGAGACGCCATTACATCCATAAAAACTTAATGTTTGTAGTGCTCTATTAGCTGGTGGAGGGCATTGGACCAAACTTCCTCCGAAATGATGCTGGAGAGTCAGTTACATTTAATTGAGACAGGAATAGAGGCATTAAAACCGACTATTTTGTTCCCGACCTAGATGGCGTGAATGATGATGAGATGTGGTTCCAATAAGACGGCGTTACATGCCACACAGCGCACGTCACAATCGATTTAATGAAGAAAACATTCGATGAGCGCATAATTTCGCGGAATGGACCTGTCAATTGGCAACCAAGATCGTGTGATTTTACACCATTGGATTATTTTTTTTGGATATATGTGAAGGCACTACGCCAACAAACCAGAAACGTTAGGGGACTTGGAAGCCAATATTCGTGGCGTTTTGCCGACATACGGGCCCAAATGCACGAAAAGTGGTTGAAAATTGGACCTCTAGACTTAGCTTGATTCGAACCAGCCGCGGTTGACATGCCCGAAATCATATTCAGACATTATTGGCATAGAATTATCCTTCCAATAAAGCCAAATTGATGGACATTAAAACGATTTTCTTGTGTTTTATTTCAATTCGAAGTTCTATACCTCTAAAAATAAATCCCTTTACCAACACAGAAAAGAAGGAGGGGGAAGAAAAGAATTTGTATCCGAGTGCATATCCACCGGGGGTTGTGAGCTGGAGAGTTATCAAAAAGTAGTCGGGCAGTCAAAAAAAAAAAAAAAAAAACGAAACTTATGCAACGCTGTCACATATAACTGAAGGTTCTTGGCATTAACCATAAACATCACTGGGTCCATGGACACAGGGGCATACAAGGTAATATCTATGTTGTGAATTGGCAAGGAAAAGATCTTCCACCAGCAATAAACAGATGGAACGAAATTTACCAATTTTTGAAAAACCCAAGATGTGAGAAGAGTATGCCAAGCCAGAACCTAGATTAAATGCATTGTAAGCTTGCGGTTGTGAAGAAAAACACACATGATGGGTAGAAATGAACTTTATGGCCATTAAGACACGATTACTGTGGAAAACTTTACGGATCGATACAAAAGGTCACTTTTCTTGTGTTCAGGTTTACAACCTCCAGATGGCTAAAAAAAAAATAGATGGGCATATCAACCACACAAAGAAATGAGCTTTTAAGGTACGGGGAAGTGCAACAGGCATGAATGAATCAACATTGACGTGAATGAAATATGAAAGATGAACAATATCTTGCCTCACCAACCCACCAACCCACCAACATAACCTAACCTATTGTAAAGCCATGAAAGATGACTTTCGAATGACCACAAGAACTTTTCTGCAAAATTTGGTCAGCTGAAAGTAATTGCCTCAGGAATGAAATTTCAGCACCATTTGTCTGATCCAAAACAAAGGAGAAGATTCGATATGCTGCGTAAATTGTTAATTTGCATGGGACACATGGTCACGATATCGATTTCAAGAATCTATCGTATTATTTGAATGCCAAAACCATAATATTCGTATATCAGCTGAGTTTTAGTGATCGTTGAAAACCCAAAATCCAAATCGACACCAACTCTGATTTGAAAGCCACAAACGCTAGGATTTAAAGAGACGAGACGTACAGTCGTAACCGAGAAGGCTTTTTCACAAATAGCTTGTTTATGTTTCCTAAAGCTAAGTGATATGCTATTATCGCTAGCGATTTCTGACGAAATATTTTGCATGTAGAAAGGCCTACATGGAGAGTGGGTGACTATTGTTACTTTAAATCCTTAAAGCTAATCCATTTCCCACTTCAAAGTTCTGAGAACATTTAATGAAATTTATGCTTGTCTACAGTGACATCTAAAGCCAATTACTCTGTCAAAAATATCTACAAGACCTCTCGCTACAATCAATACAGTTGCCAAGCAAACAACTCAAACAACATAAAAACATTCTCAAACTACCTATCAAGATAAATTTTCAAATTTCAAAAGAAAATCATCGACCAATAAAAGTACCACATTAAAAGTTTCATCATTTATCACTACTTATCTGATGTATCTACAACAAAACGCACCCCTCAGCCCACTGCAGCATAACCCATACGACTATGGAACACAAGGTGATTTTGTGAAAAGAATTTCCAAAGTAGATACGCACCAGCACATCCATTTCGTAAAAAGGCAGTTATTTTTATCCTTATCGCAAGAACCAATAATTTTGCTAATATGACATTCTTGTCTGCTTCCTTATAAATGTTCCTGTTTACACAGGCAAAAAATGGACAAAAAAAAAAACGCCAGTGCATTACAATTCCGAAGATGATGTTTCGAAAAAAAAAGGAACGTTCCCCTGGGATACGATGGCATACGAAACTGTTAAAAATCTTTAGTGGTAGGGCCATTTCTTTTATTTTCGATCAAGGATACGTTTGCCTTGTTATAACCCACAAATGTATACAAACTACCGATTGGGGATGGGTCCTTGTAAAATGAAAAACAGTAATATTATCCGTTATACGTTTATTAGGGTGTCAACTCCTGTGGTGATGATAAATTCGATTTTAAAAATAAAATTCTTTTCATGATTGCTGAGCAATTTTTCATTTTTTTTATTATTGCTCCATGAGAGATGTATGGGTCTGGTAATAAAATTAAAAAAACATTCTCTGGATTGTGTATGAATTTCATTTATATGTAGGTGGATGCGTCATTATTGCATAAATATTTGTTAGATATGTGTACGAGAAAACTGGAAAAATGAGATGTATAAAAATCAACGCGATATATAATGACCCTATCCAGGCTATATACACTTAAAGCCTGTAACGCGAAAATAATTTGTTTCCATTGTTTCACGAGCTGTGTGGCATGTGGGCAACAAAAAAGTCGCGTATCATGGCTCGATATCGTTCGCCGTTGACCACGGTGGTCTTAGAAGAAATCCTTCGCTTCGAATAACACAAAAATGTAATAATTCTCGACTTTGGTTATGTGCATTTTTAAGATCTGACTGCACCATACCATTTGACGATTTTGAAATTAAATACTCAATGAGAATACGAATAAGAGACAAATGATAAAATTAAATTATTTTCAACTGTGGTCGAAGGAACTTTACTTCCGACTGATATTCTGGCCAAAACATAAAATGCAGTAAAAAAATGTTGGCCCTAAAGTATCATGTAGAATTGTTACAAACAGTAAAAGTGACCACGATAGTCCACACCTTTTTGCTGGTCCATTGAATTTTGAAAATCAATTAACAGCTCCTGTTTGAGAAACCAATGCCTTTCTCTTGCATGAGAATGAAAAAATCTAAAACCAGTCCAAACAAATCATTATGCCACCTTACATTCAAACAAGTTTTTCTTAAAAGTCTTGGAATTTCAAATTATAGTATGACATCCATGCCCAGTTAAATAATACAGACTTCAACGCAAAGTAATCTTAAGATTTCGCTTGATTAGTACGCCAAATATATTTTTTTTTGTAAATATATATTTTGTATTATTACAGTTGTTAGTTGCGGACAGCTGACCCATCTATGAGTTGGTTAACTCTAACTCCGATAATCATTTTTAATCAGTCAAAAAACAAATTTTGAAAAATACAACTATAGTCAGCTATAATCAAACCAGCAGCACCTACAAATTCCTACAATTCTGAAAATTTCGTCATTTCTCCTAACATGGCTATTTGAAGAAAATGGGTTAACTAAAGAAATCAAAAGTACATTACTCAAGTACCCTACAAAAAGTGGCGCATATGACGCTTATCACGGATTACGACTTCACGAGCAGACATTTAAGCGATTTGACCTTAAATTTAAACATATTTCTGCGCAGCATCAGATAACGTGGCTTACTATATCTGACACTGAAACATGTAATATGTTCGCATTGGAAATCAGCTAACGTATGTTTTTACAGCAATCTTCTCATCTTTGCAAGCCATGTTCAACAACTATCAGGGTAAGTCGCATACATACTTTGTCTTTCTCGCCAGGGACAACGGACGCCACGCGGCATCAGTCGCACGGTTCTCAGCAAAACCCTTTATCTTTCTTTAGCTTTTGGTTTACCCCCTAAATCCGTCAAAATTGTCTGTCAGAAATTGTATTGTCAGAGCTTGAGAACGACCTAAAGCTATTCTAATGAGCAGAAGAAGAGATAAATTTTAGTGTATGCTGCATATGATAGATACATTTCCGAATAGTCATCCAATATCCAAGGTTTGTATAATGATGATGAATCAACTAAAAACAAAAAATTTTTGGCGCAACAGACTCATTAGTACCCAGGGCCTTGCTTTCCCACAATCGTTTATGTGTGCTTGTGTACTTCTTGCGCGATGGCGGGACCTACTGTTTTATGACGAATCCGAACAGCTAACTGGTGTGTATAAAATTTAACGAAAATCTGTCAAAGTACCAGCAATGATTTCAAAAAAAAAAGACTGAAATAAATATTCACTAAGCTGAAGAAAGAAACGAAGAGGACGAAAAATAAACATAGCCCTTCAGGAATCCAGACTGCGGAGAAAATCTTAATGGAGTGGGCATGGTTGTCACCGTTTTTTTCGATCAAAAAAAAGTTAACACAAATGAATGAAATGGCTAATAATTTGTTTGGATTGTTTTTAGAGAAGTGGTAACTAAATTCCTTATTATTTATAAAAACGAATGGTGGCTTTGAATTATTGGACTGGGCCATACGTAACTTTTTTTTCACAGCTTGCCGTGCTAAGGACTGCAATGTCCTGCAAATACCAAAGAAAAATTAGCTAAAAACTGTAATGACATGCACTTTTATTGATGAGCTTGAAAAAAATCTGAAATTGAGGTCATGAGACAGAAATTGATGATTTTTCGTTGTTGGCCAAAATTAAGAAAAAAATGGGAAGCCAACAATCTAATCTGCGAATCGTCGAAAACAGTTCCCCATTTTATTCCTAAACTAAACTTAATGTTTCATATAAACCAAAGCCCAGATTTTAAACTCTCTTGTGTTCCGGGACACCTTCAACACTCCAACGAAATGCGCAGCTAATGAAATGGTTACGAGACAAAGAGGTGTAAAGTCAAATAAGGATTTTCTTCATTCTCTGGAGCGCCTCACCTGAAAAAAGTTTATAAAAAAAATCCAAAAGCAATCTGAAAAATTAGAACAACGTTTGTATCCCCGGCCGAATCAAATTTGTCTTGGTCGAACCATGGTGAGCCGGCGCAAATGGACGGCAAGCCAGGAATAACATCTAGGAATTTATTACTGTGTGTTTGGTAGGATTGCCAGGGAAATATTTACTACGAGCTACACTTCTATGGAAAGCAAAATTCTTCATTCAAACCTGTAATGTCAACAATTGGACCGCCTGAAGGAAGCAATCGCGCAGAAGCCGCCATCTTTGGCCAGAAGGATTTGTGTTCCAACGGATAAAATCCCAGATCAGACAAATCAAGAGTTACTTGCCAGATGCTCCAGGACCTTAGTTGAGGGGTTATTATGCATCCACCATCCACTACCATCTGTTTCTGTATATGGCTAACGATTTTGTTGTTGAAAAAATCGGCAACGACTAACTGTCCAAACTTTTTTTTCAATAGGGACGAGGGCTTCGATCAGAAAGGTGTAATGAAATCGTCATCAAAATGGCAAAAAGTTAGCGAACGTGGCACATTTGAGCTAAATCGTTCGCTTGGAATAACACAAAAATGTAATAATTCCCGACTTCGGTTATGTGCATTTTTAAGATCTGACTGCACCATACCATTTGACGATTTTGAAATTAAATACTCAATGAGAATACGAATTAGAGACAAATGTTAAAATTAAATTATTTTCAACTGTGGTCGGAGGAACTTTACTTCCGACTGATATTCTGGCCAAAACATAAAATGCAGTAAAAAAATGTTGGCCCTAAAGTATCATGTAGAATTGTTACAAACATTATAAGTGACCACGATAGTCCACACCTTTTTGATGGTCCATTGAATTTTGAAAATCAATTAACAGCTCCTGTTTGAGAAACCAATGCCTTTCTCTTGCATGAGAATGAAAAAATCTAAAACCAGTCCAAACAAATCATTATGCCACCTTACATTCAAACAAGTTTTTCTTAAAAGTCTTGAAATTGCAAATTATAGTATGACATCCATGCCCAGTTAAATAATACAGACTTCAACGCAAAGTAATCTTAAGATTTCGCTTGATTAGTACGCCAAATATATTTTTTTTGTAAATATATATTTTTTATTATTACAGTTGTTAGTTGCGGACAGCAGACCCATCTATGAGTTGGTTAACTCTAACTCCGATATCCATTTTTTATCAGTCAAAAAACAAATTTTGAAAAATACAACTATAGTCAGCTATAATCAAACCAGCAGCACCTACAAATTCCTACAATTCTGAAAATTTCGTCATTTCTCCTAACATGGCTATTTGAAGAAAATGGGTTAACTAAAGAAATCAAAAGTACATTACTCAAGTACCCTACAAAAAGTGGCGCATATGACGCTTATCACGGATTACGACTTCACGAGCAGACATTTAAGCGATTTGACCTTAAATTTAAACATATTTCTGCGCAGCATCAGATAACGTGGCTTACTATATCTGACACTGAAACATGTAATATGTTCGCATTGGAAATCAGCTAACGTATGTTTTTACAGCAATCTTCTCATCTTTGCAAGCCATGTTCAACAACTATCAGGGTAAGTCGCATACATACTTTGTCTTTCTCGCCAGGGACAACGGACGCCACGCGGCATCAGTCGCACGGTTCTCAGCAAAACCCTTTATCTTTCTTTAGCTTTTGGTTTACCCCCTAAATCCGTCAAAATTGTCTGTCAGAAATTGTATTGTCAGAGCTTGAGAACGACCTAAAGCTATTCTAATGAGCAGAAGAAGAGATAAATTTTAGTGTATGCTGCATATGATAGATACATTTCCGAATAGTCATCCAATATCCAAGGTTTGTATAATGATGATGAATCAACTAAAAACAAAAAATTTTTGGCGCAACAGACTCATTAGTACCCAGGGCCTTGCTTTCCCACAATCGTTTATGTGTGCTTGTGTACTTCTTGCGCGATGGCGGGACCTACTGTTTTATGACGAATCCGAACAGCTAACTGGTGTGTATAAAATTTAACGAAAATCTGTCAAAGTACCAGCAATGATTTCAAAAAAAAAAAAAACTGAAATAAATATTCACTAAGCTGAAGAAAGAAACGAAGAGGACGAAAAATAAACATAGCCCTTCAGGAATCCAGACTGCGGAGAAAATCTTAATGGAGTGGGCATGGTTGTCACCGTTTTTTTCGATCAAAAAAAAGTTAACACAAATGAATGAAATGGCTAATAATTTGTTTGGATTGTTTTTAGAGAAGTGGTAACTAAATTCCTTATTATTTATAAAAACGAATGGTGGCTTTGAATTATTGGACTGGGCCATACGTAACTTTTTTTTCACAGCTTGCCGTGCTAAGGACTGCAATGTCCTGCAAATACCAAAGAAAAATTAGCTAAAAACTGTAATGACATGCACTTTTATTGATGAGCTTGAAAAAAATCTGAAATTGAGGTCATGAGACAGAAATTGATGATTTTTCGTTGTTGGCCAAAATTAAGAAAAAAATGGGAAGCCAACAATCTAATCTGCGAATCGTCGAAAACAGTTCCCCATTTTATTCCTAAACTAAACTTAATGTTTCATATAAACCAAAGCCCAGATTTTAAACTCTCTTGTGTTCCGGGACACCTTCAACACTCCAACGAAATGCGCAGCTAATGAAATGGTTACGAGACAAAGAGGTGTAAAGTCAAATAAGGATTTTCTTCATTCTCTGGAGCGCCTCACCTGAAAAAAGTTTATAAAAAAAATCCAAAAGCAATCTGAAAAATTAGAACAACGTTTGTATCCCCGGCCGAATCAAATTTGTCTTGGTCGAACCATGGTGAGCCGGCGCAAATGGACGGCAAGCCAGGAATAACATCTAGGAATTTATTACTGTGTGTTTGGTAGGATTGCCAGGGAAATATTTACTACGAGCTACACTTCTATGGAAAGCAAAATTCTTCATTCAAACCTGTAATGTCAACAATTGGACCGCCTGAAGGAAGCAATCGCGCAGAAGCCGCCATCTTTGGCCAGAAGGATTTGTGTTCCAACGGATAAAATCCCAGATCAGACAAATCAAGAGTTACTTGCCAGATGCTCCAGGACCTTAGTTGAGGGGTTATTATGCATCCACCATCCACTACCATCTGTTTCTGTATATGGCTAACGATTTTGTTGTTGAAAAAATCGGCAACGACTAACTGTCCAAACTTTTTTTTCAATAGGGACGAGGGCTTCGATCAGAAAGGTGTAATGAAATCGTCATCAAAATGGCAAAAAGTTAGCGAACGTGGCACATTTGAGCTAAATCGTTCGCTTGGAATAACACAAAAATGTAATAATTCCCGACTTCGGTTATGTGCATTTTTAAGATCTGACTGCACCATACCATTTGACGATTTTGAAATTAAATACTCAATGAGAATACGAATTAGAGACAAATGTTAAAATTAAATTATTTTCAACTGTGGTCGGAGGAACTTTACTTCCGACTGATATTCTGGCCAAAACATAAAATGCAGTAAAAAAATGTTGGCCCTAAAGTATCATGTAGAATTGTTACAAACATTATAAGTGACCACGATAGTCCACACCTTTTTGATGGTCCATTGAATTTTGAAAATCAATTAACAGCTCCTGTTTGAGAAACCAATGCCTTTCTCTTGCATGAGAATGAAAAAATCTAAAACCAGTCCAAACAAATCATTATGCCACCTTACATTCAAACAAGTTTTTCTTAAAAGTCTTGAAATTGCAAATTATAGTATGACATCCATGCCCAGTTAAATAATACAGACTTCAACGCAAAGTAATCTTAAGATTTCGCTTGATTAGTACGCCAAATATATTTTTTTTGTAAATATATATTTTTTATTATTACAGTTGTTAGTTGCGGACAGCAGACCCATCTATGAGTTGGTTAACTCTAACTCCGATATCCATTTTTTATCAGTCAAAAAACAAATTTTGAAAAATACAACTATAGTCAGCTATAATCAAACCAGCAGCACCTACAAATTCCTACAATTCTGAAAATTTCGTCATTTCTCCTAACATGGCTATTTGAAGAAAATGGGTTAACTAAAGAAATCAAAAGTACATTACTCAAGTACCCTACAAAAAGTGGCGCATATGACGCTTATCACGGATTACGACTTCACGAGCAGACATTTAAGCGATTTGACCTTAAATTTAAACATATTTCTGCGCAGCATCAGATAACGTGGCTTACTATATCTGACACTGAAACATGTAATATGTTCGCATTGGAAATCAGCTAACGTATGTTTTTACAGCAATCTTCTCATCTTTGCAAGCCATGTTCAACAACTATCAGAGTAAGTCGCATACATACTTTGTCTTTCTCGCCAGGGACAACGGACGCCACGCGGCATCAGTCGCACGGTTCTCAGCAAAACCCTTTATCTTTCTTTAGCTTTTGGTTTACCCCCTAAATCCGTCAAAATTGTCTGTCAGAAATTGTATTGTCAGAGCTTGAGAACGACCTAAAGCTATTCTAATGAGCAGAAGAAGAGATAAATTTAAGTGTATGCTGCATATGATAGATACATTTCATGAAATACATGAAATGGCTAATAATTTGTTTGGATTGTTTTTAGAAAAGTGGTAACTAAATTCCTTATTGTTTATAAAAACGAATGGTGGCTTTGAATTATTGGACTGGGCCATGCGTAACTTTTTTTCACAGCTTGCCGTGCTAATTGCGACCTGCAAATACCAAAGAAAAATTGGCTAAAAATTGTAATTACATGCACTTTTATTGATGAGCTAGAGAAAAAATCTGAAATTGAGGTCATGAGACAGAAATTGATGATTTTTCGTTGTTGGCCAAAATTAAGAAAAAAATGGGAAGCCAACAATCCACTGTGCAAATCGTTGAATACAGTTCCCCATTTTATTCCTAAACTAAACTTAATGTTTCAGCATCGAAATATTTTTCAAATTAACCGTTTTTTTTACAGAAAACGCCCCCATATTAAGATTGTCTAAATATCTTGTTCAGAGACTTCTTCAAAATTTTTAACTGTTTGACCAAATATAGCGTAGATATTTCTTAAAAGTGGGCGTGGTAGTGGGTGGATTTTAGGTTTGTTTGCACTTGTTCGGTAGGCATGGACAAGAATCCCTTATACAAAATTTCATTAACCTAGCTCAAATTTAAGGCCTACAAATTGGTGACGAACAGACGGGAAAACATGGCTAAATCGACTTATAGCTATCGGTTCTGAGTCGATACACTTTAAGGTTTATCTTCCTAAATTATTTTTCTATGTCACAAATTAGGTATCAACACCAAATTTCCCTGATGGGATAGGGTATAAATAGAAATATCTCTTGAAAGTCTCTGATTGAGAGACCTGATTTATGAAAAGAATCATCTGTAAAGCAGATCCTTAACATATGAAAGGGTTGTCGCTGTGGATTACAAGAGTAGCCAAGAAGTCTACCGCTTCATCAATCTACCTAATAACAGCGTTTTTTATGCCGATGTCTACGCAATTCATTAGGCTGCCCCAAAAAATCAACACCCTAACATCTAGAATAGGTAAAGACTCTCGCAAAACTGGAAACGAGATAAACCAAAGCCCAGATTTTAAACTCTCTTGTGTTCCGGGACACTTTTAACATTCCAACGAAATGCGCAGCTAATAAAATGGTTACGAGACAAAGAGGTGTAAACTCAAATAAGGATTTTCTTCATTCTCTGGAGCGCCTCACCTGAAAAAAGTTTATAAAAAAAAAAAGTCAAAAGTGATCTGAAAAATGTGAACAACGTTCGTATCCCCGGTGTCCAAACTTTTTTTTCAATAGGGACGAGGTGTAATGAAATCGTCATCAAAGTGGCAAAAAGTTAGCGAACGTGGCACATTTGAGCTAAATCGTTCGCTTCGAATAACACAAAAATGTAATAATTCCCGACTTCGGTTATGTGCATTTTTAAGATCTGACTGCACCTAACCATTTGACGATTTTGAAATTAAATACTCAATGAGAATACGAATTAGAGACAAATGTTAAAATTAAATTATTTTCAACTGTGGTCGGAGGAACTTTACTTCCGACTGATATTCTGGCCAAAACATAAAATGCAGTAAAAAAATGTTGGCCCTAAAGTATCATGTAGAATTGTTACAAACAGTAAAAGTGACCACGATAGTCCACAACTTTTTGCTGGTCCATTGAATTTTGAAAATCAATTAACAGCTCCTGTTTGAGAAACCAATGCCTTTCTCTTGCATGAGAATGAAAAAATCTAAAACCAGTCCAAACAAATCATTATGCCACCTTACATTCAAACAAGTTTTTCTTAAAAGTCTTGGAATTTCAAATTATAGTATGACATCCATGCCCAGTTAAATAATACAGACTTCAACGCAAAGTAATCTTAAGATTTCGCTTGATTAGTACGCCAAATATATTTTTTTTTGTAAATATATATTTTGTATTATTACAGTTGTTAGTTGCGGACAGCAGACCCATCTATGAGTTGGTTAACTCTAACTCCGATAATCATTTTTAATCATTCAAAAAACAAATTTTGAAAAATACAACTATAGTCAGCTATAATCAAACCAGCAGCACCTACAAATTCCTACAATTCTGAAAATTTCGTCATTTCTCCTAACATGGCTATTTGAAGAAAATGGGTTAACTAAAGAAATCAAAAGTACATTACTCAAGTACCCTACAAAAAGTGGCGCATATGACGCTTATCACGGATTACGACTTCACGAGCAGACATTTAAGCGATTTGACCTTAAATTTAAACATATTTCTGCGCAGCATCAGATAACGTGGCTTACTATATCTGACACTGAAACATGTAATATGTTCGCATTGGAAATCAGCTAACGTATGTTTTTACAGCAATCTTCTCATCTTTGCAAGCCATGTTCAACAACTATCAGAGTAAGTCGCATACATACTTTGTCTTTCTCGCCAGGGACAACGGACGCCACGCGGCATCAGTCGCACGGTTCTCAGCAAAACCCTTTATCTTTCTTTGGCTTTTGGTTTACCCCCTAAATCCGTCAAAATTGTCTGTCAGAAATTGTATTGTCAGAGCTTGAGAACGACCTAAAGCTATTCTAATGAGCAGAAGAAGAGATAAATTTAAGTGTATGCTGCATATGATACATTTCCGAATAGTCATCCAATATCCAAGGTTTGTATAATGATGATGAATCAACTAAAAACAAACATTTTTTGGCGCAACAGACCCATTAGTACCCAGGGCCTTGCTTTCCCACAATCGTTTATGTGTGCTTGTGTACTTCTTGCGCGATGGCGGGACCTACTGTTTTATGACGAATCCGAACAGCTAACTGGTGTGTATAAAATTTAACGAAAATCTGTCAAAGTACCAGCAATGATTTCAAAAAAAAAAGACTGAAATAAATATTCACTAAGCTGAAGAAAGAAACGAAGAGGACGAAAAATAAACATA
This sequence comes from Rhingia rostrata, assembly GCA_949824845.1. NCBI lineage: Eukaryota > Metazoa > Arthropoda > Insecta > Diptera > Syrphidae > Rhingia > Rhingia rostrata. The sequence continues at coordinate 85,985,366 of OX463757.1, read as the reverse complement.
GCCCTTCAGGAATCCAGACTGCGGAGAAAATCTTAATGGAGTGGGCATGGTTGTCACCCTTTTTTGCGATCAAAAAAAAGTTAACACAAATGAATGAAATGGCTAATAATTTGTTTGGATTGTTTTTAGAAAAGTGGTAACTAAATTCCTGCGTAACTTTTTTTCACAGCTTGCCGTGCTAATTGCGACCTGCAAATACCAAAGAAAAATTGGCTAAAATAAAAATTGTAATTACATGCACTTTTATTGATGAGCTAGAAAAAAAATCTGATATTGAGGTCATGAGACAGAAATTGATGATTTTTCGTTGTTGGCCAAAATTAAGAAAAAAATGGGAAGCCAACAATCTACTGTGCAAATCGTTGAATACAGTTCCCCATTTTATTCCTAAACTAAACTTAATGTTTCAGCATCGAAATATTTTTCAAATTAACCGTTTTTTTTACAGAAAACCCCCATATATTAAGATTGTCTAAATATCTTGTTCAGAGACTTCTTCAAAATTTTTAACTGTTTGACCAAATATAGCGTAAATATTTCTTAAAAGTGGGCGTGGTAGTGGGTGGATTTTAAGTTTGTTTGCACTTGTTCGGTAGGCATGGACAAGAATAACTTATACAAAATTTCATTAACCTAGCTCAAATTTAAGGCCTACAAATTGGTGACGAACAGACGGGAAAACATGGCTAAATCGACTTATAGCTATCGGTTCTGAGTCGATACACTTTAAGGTTTATCTTCCTAAATTATTTTTCTATGTCACAAATTAGGTATCAACACCAAATTTCCCTGATGGGATAGGGTATAAATAGAAATATCTCTTGAAAGTCTCTGATTGAGAGACCTGATTTATGAAAAGAATCATCTGTAAAGCAGATCCTTAACATATGAAAGGGTTGTCGCTGTGGATTACAAGAGTAGCCAAGAAATCTACCGCTTCATCAATCTACCTAATAACAGCGTTTTTTATGCCGATGTCTACGCAATTCATTAGGCTGCCACAAAAAATCAACACCCTAACATCTAGAATAGGTAAAGACTCTCGCAAAACTGGAAACGAGATAAACCAAAGCCCAGATTTTAAACTCTCTTGTGTTCCGGGACACTTTTAACATTCCAACGAAATGCGCAGCTAATAAAATGGTTACGAGACAAAGAGGTGTAAAGTCAAATAAGGATTTTCTTCATTCTCTGGAGCGCCTCACCTGAAAAAAGTTTATAAAAAAAAATTCAAAAGTGATCTGAAAAATGTGAACAACGTTTGTATCCCCGGTGTCCAAACTTTTTTTTTCAATAGGGACGAGGGCTTCAATCAGAAAGGTGTAATGAAATCGCCATCAAAATGGCAACAAGTTAGCGAACGTATGCACATTTGAGCTAAATCGTTCGCTTCGAATAACACAAAAATGTAATAATTCCCGACTTCGGTTATGTGCATTTTTAAGATCTGACTGCACCATACCATTTGACGATTTTGAAATTAAATACTCAATGAGAATACGAATTAGAGACAAATGTTAAAATTAAATTATTTTCAACTGTGGTCGGAGGAACTTTACTTCCGACTGATATTCTGGCCAAAACATAAAATGCAGTAAAAAAATGTTGGCCCTAAAGTATCATGTAGAATTGTTACAAACAGTAAAAGTGACCACGATAGTCCACAACTTTTTGCTGGTCCATTGAATTTTGAAAATCAATTAACAGCTCCTGTTTGAGAAACCAATGCCTTTCTCTTGCATGAGAATGAAAAAATCTAAAACCAGTCCAAACAAATCATTATGCCACCTTACATTCAAACAAGTTTTTCTTAAAAGTCTTGGAATTTCAAATTATAGTATGACATCCATGCCCAGTTAAATAATACAGACTTCAACGCAAAGTAATCTTAAGATTTCGCTTGATTAGTACGCCAAATATATTTTTTTTGTAAATATATATTTTGTATTATTACAGTTGTTAGTTGCGGACAGCAGACCCATCTATGAGTTGGTTAACTCTAACTCCGATAATCATTTTTAATCAGTCAAAAAACAAATTTTGAAAAATACAACTATAGTCAGCTATAATCAAACCAGCAGCACCTACAAATTCCTACAATTCTGAAAATTTCGTCATTTCTCCTAACATGGCTATTTGAAGAAAATGGGTTAACTAAAGAAATCAAAAGTACATTACTCAAGTACCCTACAAAAAGTGGCGCATATGACGCTTATCACGGATTACGACTTCACGAGCAGACATTTAAGCGATTTAACCTTAAATTTAAACATATTTCTGCGCAGCATCAGATAACGTGGCTTACTATATCTGACACTGAAACATGTAATATGTTCGCATTGGAAATCAGCTAACGTATGTTTTTACAGCAATCTTCTCATCTTTGCAAGCCATGTTCAACAACTATCAGAGTAAGTCGAATACATACTTTGTCTTTCTCGCCAGGGACAACGGACGCCACGCGGCATCAGTCGCACGGTTCTCAGCAAAACCCTTTATCTTTCTTTAGCTTTTGGTTTACCCCCTAAATCCGTCAAAATTGTCTGTCAGAAATTGTATTGTCAGAGCTTGAGAACGACCTAAAGCTATTCTAATGAGCAGAAGAATAGATAAATTTAAGTGTATGCTGCATATGATAGATACATTTCCGAATAGTCATCCAATATCCAAGGTTTGTATAATGATGATGAATCAACTAAAAACAAAAATTTTTTGGCGCAACAGACTCATTAGTACCCAGGGCCTTGCTTTCCCACAATCGTTTATGTGTGCTTGTGTACTTCTTGCGCGATGGCGGGACCTACTGTTTTATGACGAATCCGAACAGCTAACTGGTGTGTATAAAATTTAACGAAAATCTGTCAAAGTACCAGCAATGATTTCAAAAAAAAAAAAACTGAAATAAATATTCACTAAGCTGAAGAAAGAAACGAAGAGGACGAAAAATAAACATAGCCCTTCAGGAATCCAGACTGCGGAGAAAATCTTAATGGAGTGGGCATGGTTGTCACCGTTTTTTTCGATCAAAAAAAAGTTAACACAAATGAATGAAATGGCTAATAATTTGTTTGGATTGTTTTTAGAGAAGTGGTAACTAAATTCCTTATTATTTATAAAAACGAATGGTGGCTTTGAATTATTGGACTGGGCCATACGTAACTTTTTTTTCACAGCTTGCCGTGCTAAGGACTGCAATGTCCTGCAAATACCAAAGAAAAATTAGCTAAAAACTGTAATGACATGCACTTTTATTGATGAGCTTGAAAAAAATCTGAAATTGAGGTCATGAGACAGAAATTGATGATTTTTCGTTGTTGGCCAAAATTAAGAAAAAAATGGGAAGCCAACAATCTAATCTGCGAATCGTCGAAAACAGTTCCCCATTTTATTCCTAAACTAAACTTAATGTTTCATATAAACCAAAGCCCAGATTTTAAACTCTCTTGTGTTCCGGGACACCTTCAACACTCCAACGAAATGCGCAGCTAATGAAATGGTTACGAGACAAAGAGGTGTAAAGTCAAATAAGGATTTTCTTCATTCTCTGGAGCGCCTCACCTGAAAAAAGTTTATAAAAAAAATCCAAAAGCAATCTGAAAAATTAGAACAACGTTTGTATCCCCGGCCGAATCAAATTTGTCTTGGTCGAACCATGGTGAGCCGGCGCAAATGGACGGCAAGCCAGGAATAACATCTAGGAATTTATTACTGTGTGTTTGGTAGGATTGCCAGGGAAATATTTACTACGAGCTACACTTCTATGGAAAGCAAAATTCTTCATTCAAACCTGTAATGTCAACAATTGGACCGCCTGAAGGAAGCAATCGCGCAGAAGCCGCCATCTTTGGCCAGAAGGATTTGTGTTCCAACGGATAAAATCCCAGATCAGACAAATCAAGAGTTACTTGCCAGATGCTCCAGGACCTTAGTTGAGGGGTTATTATGCATCCACCATCCACTACCATCTGTTTCTGTATATGGCTAACGATTTTGTTGTTGAAAAAATCGGCAACGACTAACTGTCCAAACTTTTTTTTCAATAGGGACGAGGGCTTCGATCAGAAAGGTGTAATGAAATCGTCATCAAAATGGCAAAAAGTTAGCGAACGTGGCACATTTGATTTAAATCGTTCGCTTGGAATAACACAAAAATGTAATAATTCCCGACTTCGGTTATGTGCATTTTTAAGATCTGACTGCACCATACCATTTGACGATTTTGAAATTAAATACTCAATGAGAATACGAATTAGAGACAAATGTTAAAATTAAATTATTTTCAACTGTGGTCGGAGGAACTTTACTTCCGACTGATATTCTGGCCAAAACATAAAATGCAGTAAAAAAATGTTGGCCCTAAAGTATCATGTAGAATTGTTACAAACATTATAAGTGACCACGATAGTCCACACCTTTTTGATGGTCCATTGAATTTTGAAAATCAATTAACAGCTCCTGTTTGAGAAACCAATGCCTTTCTCTTGCATGAGAATGAAAAAATCTAAAACCAGTCCAAACAAATCATTATGCCACCTTACATTCAAACAAGTTTTTCTTAAAAGTCTTGAAATTGCAAATTATAGTATGACATCCATGCCCAGTTAAATAATACAGACTTCAACGCAAAGTAATCTTAAGATTTCGCTTGATTAGTACGCCAAATATATTTTTTTTTGTAAATATATATTTTGTATTATTACAGTTGTTAGTTGCGGACAGCAGACCCATCTATGAGTTGGTTAACTCTAACTCCGATAATCATTTTTAATCAGTCAAAAAACAAATTTTGAAAAATACAACTATAGTCAGCTATAATCAAACCAGCAGCACCTACAAATTCCTACAATTCTGAAAATTTCGTCATTTCTCCTAACATGGCTATTTGAAGAAAATGGGTTAACTAAAGAAATCAAAAGTACATTACTCAAGTACCCTACAAAAAGTGGCGCATATGACGCTTATCACGGATTACGACTTCACGAGCAGACATTTAAGCGATTTGACCTTAAATTTAAACATATTTCTGCGCAGCATCAGATAACGTGGCTTACTATATCTGACACTGAAACATGTAATATGTTCGCATTGGAAATCAGCTAACGTATGTTTTTACAGCAATCTTCTCATCTTTGCAAGCCATGTTCAACAACTATCAGGGTAAGTCGCATACATACTTTGTCTTTCTCGCCAGGGACAACGGACGCCACGCGGCATCAGTCGCACGGTTCTCAGCAAAACCCTTTATCTTTCTTTAGCTTTTGGTTTACCCCCTAAATCCGTCAAAATTGTCTGTCAGAAATTGTATTGTCAGAGCTTGAGAACGACCTAAAGCTATTCTAATGAGCAGAAGAAGAGATAAATTTAAGTGTATGCTGCATATGATAGATACATTTCCGAATAGTCATCCAATATCCAAGGTTTGTATAATGATGATGAATCAACTAAAAACAAAAAAAATGTTAACACAAATGAATGAAATGGCTTATAATTTGTTTGGATTGTTTTTAGAAAAGTGGTAACTAAATTCCTTATTATTTATAAAAACGAATGGTGGCTTTGAATTATTGGACTGGGCCATACGTAACTTTTTTTTCACAGCTTGCCGTGCTAATTGCGACCTGCAAATACCAAAGAAAAATTGGCTAAAAATTGTAATTACATGCACTTTTATTGATGAGCTAGAAAAAAATCTGAAATTGAGGTCATGAGACAGAAATTGATGATTTTTCGTTGTTGGCCAAAATTAAGAAAAAAATGGGAAGCCAACAATCTAATCTGCGAATCGTCGAAAACAGTTCCCCATTTTATTCCTAAACTAAACTTAATGTTTCATATAAACCAAAGCCCAGATTTTAAACTCTCTTGTGTTCCGGGACACCTTCAACACTCCAACGAAATGCGCAGCTAATGAAATGGTTACGAGACAAAGAGGTGTAAAGTCAAATAAGGATTTTCTTCATTCTCTGGAGCGCCTCACCTGAAAAAAGTTTATAAAAAAAATCCAAAAGCAATCTGAAAAATTAGAACAACGTTTGTATCCCCGGCCGAATCAAATTTGTCTTGGTCGAACCATGGTGAGCCGGCGCAAATGGACGGCAAGCCAGGAATAACATCTAGGAATTTATTACTGTGTGTTTGGTAGGATTGCCAGGGAAAAATTTACTACGAGCTACACTTCTATGGAAAGCAAAATTCTTCATTCGAACCTGTAATGTCAACAATTGGACCGCCTGAATGAAGCAATCGCGCAGAAGCCGCCACCTTTGGCCAGAAGGATTTGTGTTCCAACGGATAAAATCCCAGACCAGACAAATCAAGAGTTACTTGCCAGATGCTCCGGGACCTTAGTTTGGGGGTTATTATGCATCCACCATTCACTACCATCTGTTTCTGTACATGGCTAACGACTTTGTTGGTGAAAAAATCGGCAATGAGTCGGCTCGTCAGCTCGTGAAAAACGACTAACTGTCCCAACTTTTTTTTTCAATAGGGACGAGGGCTTCAATCAGAAAGGTGTAATGAAATCGCCATCAAAATGGCAACAAGTTAGCGAACGTTGTACATGCACATTTGAGCTAAATCGTTCGCTTCGAATAACACAAAAATGTAAGAATTCTCGACTTCGGCTATGTGCATTTTTAAGATCTGACTGCACCATACCTTTTGAGGATTTTTAAATTAAATACTCAATGAGAATACGAATTAGAGACGAATGGTCGTCGAAAAATGTCGTTTCAAACACTGAAATAGCAATCTATATCGATGGGTCTACAATGGAAATAGGAGTGGGCTTTGTGGTCTCTTCCGATGAAGACGACTAGCGAATTCGTGCAGTATATTCCAAGCTGAGATTCAGCCATACTCGAGTATTGGACATATTAAGAGGATATTTTCATCTACATAGATAGTTAAGCGGCCATAAAAGCCCTGGTTTATAATAAAGCCCAATGGATTATAATCACCGCCGCAGAAATTTAAAGGCTCTATGCAACAATAATAAAGTCCGCATTATGTAAGTGCCAGGACATAATAAAATTCCAAGCAACGAGAGAGTAGACGAGCTAGCTAGACAGGTAACGCTTAGCTTCATCTAATTCGGGTTAGCCCCAGCACTTGTTTAAAAAAAAAGGAAATAACTGGACACACACAACAAGAATCAATAACTTGGAAACAAAACATAACAATTACAGATACACCATAGACTTATGGCCGGAATTAAGTGGTAAACATCAAACAATCTCATAGTTCTGAATAAAGCCTTAATTTTTATAGCGGTGAGAATGATAACCTGTCACAAGTTGTGGGAAAGCACTCCAATATAATCAAACTGACTGACACACACCAACTATGCAGGAGATGAGGCGATCAAGCCCGTCAAGGAGGAAATCCCAATTTTTTAAATTGTTTATTTATTTAAGTCCACCATTAAATTATACAATTGCTGTGTCACTGCCACGCGATAGGCAACAGCTGTTACAAGCTCATTGGTATCTTCTACTACGAGGACCTGACAGAGATAGAAATAATCCCTAAAGCACATATCTTCGGATTTTGTTGTAGATCAGGGTGGAACATCTATTTCTTTGGACCAGATAGTCGACACAAATCAACACATAAGTATCACCACCTTACTTCAGTTCAATATCGTATAGGCCGAGTTTAACGACCCCCTGAGCGTCAACGCAACAACCGACAAATCTAAGCCTAAAGTCAAAATAAAACAGCTAAATATAAGCTTACAGCGCCCACTAATGGCCGATAAGTTAGATTAAGTAAACCAGTTATTGATAAGTTAGATTTAAGCATTTTTGTCTAGTAGTAAGTTAATATTTTAAGTAAATAAAAAATGAGTTTAAAATTAAAAAAAAAAAAGCCCATCAAACCTAACCTAACCTATGATTGTGCTGTACAATGCTGTTCCGCAATTCCACCAGTTTACAAACACAATGATTTGTCAGATCATCACGGGAGGAAGGCCAGCGAAAAATTATTTTAGGTGTTGCTGCGGCTATGAGTCCTTCTGCGCGGCAATTCATCGCACTGAGCCGTCATTTGACTGGCTTAACCCAACATAGTAACGAACCTCGGTTTTTGTTGCAATTGATAAAATTCTCAAATCCCCATTTATTGAAGTCCTTTGTAACATTTTTATACTGGGATTCATAAAATTCTCACATTGAAGTCAAATTCCCAGGAGGTAGCACCATCCCATCAAACAAAAACCTATCAATATCAACAATTTGTCATAGTACACTTAGAAATCACTGAATTGGATTTCATTTTCATTCAATACATTCAATTCCACGGCGTATAACTCAAAACTTAAAAAACGAAGTTCAACAATGCAACATCATAACATAATCGATTACTTCATTGTTTCCATTTTTTCAATTTCATTTTTTTTTTCATTCATTCCTATTAGTTATACCCTTCACAACAACCCTTTATCATGGAATCAACTCTCCAGGGTTAGAACCAATTTATATTTTTTGTTTAAATGAACAGAAAACACACACATCAACACTCTTTTAAAGGATACCCCGCACCCAGTGGAAAAACCAACAGTATCACCATTTTTTTTTAACCCTTTTCTCGCTGTGCAAAGTGAATAAATCATTTCTCTTCGATTAATTCCCTTGATGACATTTGCTACCCCTACCAAAAAACCTCTAAATAACCCAACTTACAAAGAAAAAAAAAAAAAAAAACGAAGCAAAGAACAAACATCCCTGCTCTCTTTTGTAGTGGCGTTTAAAATTGCCTTTCATTTGTTGCAATTGTGCAACCCTTTAGAGAAAAAAAAAACATTCCAAAGTACTACAGGCTACAAAGTAAACGTTGTAAATTTAATCGGATGAACATTAATGGTCTTGACGGGGATCGTTTTCTTACGCCCAATTGATTCTTGGTCACAATTGACGTCCTGATATTATTTTTTTTTTATTTCAAAATGAAAAATTGCAATTTAAGAAAATTCCACAAACAATGTGGAGTATGGGTACTAGGTATGAGCTGGCCTATTACACAACCCCTAAGAATGTGTAATTGTCATGATGATCAAAGAAAAGCCGTTTAGGAAACTACATAATCCGAGGTCGGGGTTTCCCTGGCAAAGGAAATAAATGTTCTTTGTTGGGTTTTCTATTTGAATAGTGGATTTCCGTAAAGTAACTCCAACTGGTGTCAAGTGGACTCTTTGATGAATTTAGGTCAAACATTGATTGAACCTGCATAGGGGTGAGGCGACTACATATCGTAGTAACTCAAGTGGGGCTGTAGTGTTGTTAACAATAATTATGGAAACATGTTTTTTGTTTAATTAGAAAGAAAACTATTCGACACTTGAAGACTATTTAAATGGCTTGAAAAAATGTGAAAAATTTATAAGTATTTAGGTGCCATTGAAAATGGATTGTGGTTGAGGTAAGGCGTGCTGTTTCTTTTTAATTTTGGATGTACATTGCTAGTTCAGTTACATTTGCATGCAACTTTGGTAACTATTTGATTTGTATGATGGAATGAAAGGTGCCGTTTAAAACATTAGAAACCTACATGAAGTCGTCTGACATATTCAGCCAACACAAAATAGGTATAGGAATTTCAAGTGTCAGACCAATAGCAACGCTCAATCCTGTTGTAGTGGATACTGATTCACATTTGTCCTAAGTGTATCTAATAATTTGGAGCTGGCCCTCCAACTTGGAGTTTGTTTAAGTTAAGTACTTAAACACGGAAAAGACCTATTGCTCAGACCAACCAAATGCCTAGGAAAGGACTGACTATTTCCGACCATGTTAAACGAAAAAACGACAACGACGTTCGTACCTGCACCTGGAATGTGAGAATATTAAACAGAAGAGACACAGCCGCTCTACTAGCGGAAGCCCTGCGTTGCTACAAAGCAGACATTACTGCCATCCAGGAAATACGATGTGGTGGGCCTGGCAAAAAGAGGCCAATAAGCGATTAGGGTGTGGTGCCGGACTAAGAATAAAAGCCCTACGCTTTCAAGACAATAGCGAACGCATTTAAACAATCCGCATCTGGGTCAACTTCCCCAACACTCGTCTTATATGCGTTCACTGTCCGAAGAAAAAAAAAGCCGATATTGTGAAAGACTGCTTCTAAGAGCTCCTTGGCAAAAATTATGTGCGACTATCGAAGTGCGATGTGAAAATCCTTCAGGGAGACTTAAACCCAAAAGTAGTGCGAAAAGAGATTTTTAGCAGTATTATCGGCAAAATAGCACTCGTCTTATAACGGATAATCGACTTAGCTGGGGAACAAAGTGACACTATAACCAGCGTAAGGTTTACTTGGTGAGGTGACATAAGGCCAAATTTATAAAATTGGTCTATAATATGCGGTCAGCACGAAAGGAGAAGCGACACAGACGAATTGGAGAGAACATAATCATAAACGGATATAACTTTGCGGTAGTACGAAACTTGCCTCGGCTCCGCTATCAACTCTCAACAACTTCTTGTCAGAAATTAAACGAAGAATTACTTTCTCAACCAATGGGTTTTCAACCTAAGAAGCCAATTTAGTAGTAAACCAACCTGTTACTCGAACTTTTGAGGGGATCCTTTATGAGACCCTGATCATCCCAGATGTGCTCAAAAGCGCCTGAAGAAATCCTTGATCGGATTGAGAGAAAAATTCTTCGAAAATTATACGGTCCAGTTTGCGTTCACGGGCTATGGAGACTAAGATTAAACCACTAGCTAAAGCTGTACAGCGGAAAACTTCCAGTCAAAAAAAAAATCCGCATTGGACATTTAAAATGGCGAGGAACTGCAGAGTCAATGGACACCAGAGTCTTCGATTCCCATCCAGACGTTGGACGCGTAAAAGAGTTGAAGTGCGCAACTAGAGGAAGTTAGCTATGAAACGGGCTATTGGAGAGGCATGTTAGTTTGGGGGCAAGTTAGTTTGGGGCCATATGCATTCAGGACTGTTGCTCCACCTTAATGCGTAAGAATTCAAGATAATTGGATAATGGCAAATCAGATGTCAAGGAGCTTATTGCAAATATAGGAAAACTGCTCCAAGAATCCAAAGCCTTAAAGTCTAATCGAATGATGAATAAATTATTGACAAATGGTACAAAAAGAAAAAGTCCTTGATATAAAAAAATTAAGCGGTGATTGTCAATTTTTACAACATTGCTACCGATTACATTGACAATTGGGCATCACAACTAGAAAATTTTAAATCAATCGACTGGATTACTTTAGTCAAAGATCTGGAGGAGTGCCATAATATAGAGGAGACCATTTTGCATTTAAACGAAAATATGGAATTTATCAACGAAGATGATTGTTTTCCTGAACTCATTTGAAGGACATTTTAGAAAGAAACATAGGAAGCGATGAAAGGGAAACAAAAACTATCAGTAAAAGATGAGTGAAGTGGTTTCAGACTGACGTTTCAGTAGAGCATATTCATTTCAAGAAATATTGTCAAAAAATTCACCGGTACTCAATGTCAGTAAGCAAGTGTCCACCTTCTAGCAGTCACAAAACTATTTTTACACAAATGGCAACATTGTCAGACGTTTATTAGATATGGGCTGCAAAAACTGTTTGTTTGATTGGAGTAGAACCGTGAACCTGCGTGTTTAATTATTTATAAAAATCAACTTTCACCTTCATCTACCCAATAGTTCTCCAGAAAATGTAGAAAGCCTACTCTAGACTCAGAAGCTCTATTTTTGTATATGAAATGGAATACAAGAAGGAGTACACAAATGTAACCTGGAGGGTTTGTGAATATGAATGACCATCATACGTATTTTTATATTTCGTACTTCAAACAAAAACTCATGACATATATAATGCACCATTAGGTATAGGTCCATTGCATCGTACTAACATCGAAAGTTTAGTTACTGCTAAAGATCATGCAGGTATGATAAAGCCTTTATAAGTATATCCTTCGGAGTAAAATTCCAAATTCGTATGAAACAACAAAATGATTTGAAAACAGCTACAATGAAATGGTTCTATATGTAACATTTTGGGTCGCAGTTCTCAAATCTGTAAATGGGACCTAAAAAAAATATTACGACCCACATTATCGCGGTTCAACCAATCCTGTGCCAACATATTGGATGATTGGTTAGATCGGTTTCGATTAATCACCCTTCGAAACAAATAAAACACAATCAACAACTTTGTCCTTTCCAAAATTACATAATTAAGCATGTCATCACTTTTTTATACATCATCACCAAAAATTATTTAGAAAATTTGTTTACTGTTTCTCATCGAGTACAGAGCAAACGAGAATAAATAACAGAAATGTACACCCGTTTAAACTACACACTAAGGTGGTATTGGTGCATCAATTTTCCCTAGAAACCCTATAGCAACAATGTTGCAAAGAGAGGAATTTAGTAAATTTACAGGTGCCAGCGCCAACAAAACGGGCAACCTGAGACATCATTTCTAATACGCATTTCATCTTGTAAAATAAATGAAAAAATTCACTCACCGAATACTGAAAAATCCCTTTTAGCAGATGGGTGGTTGCACAAATCTCTCTCAGTATATGTGTGGTTGCACATAAATATCGAAACTACGATCGCGATCGCGCTCCCCAATCAACCGATATACTCTCAATCATTAAATCCACGCGATGGAAAAAATAAAGGGAAACAAATTGCCTTCGTACAAATTAAGCCAATACAGCTTAGCACTGTTATTAACCTGAGCACATATTTTTCACTTGATGGTAGGGCAGGCACTATGAACACAAAAACACATTCTGCAGGCATGAAATTCTTGAATTAGAAAAAAAAAAGGAATATCACACCACATTTGCATGTAAAAAGCCGTTAACGCACTTAGCGAAAACAAAACAGTAGAACTGAGAACAACTACAACAAACAAAACAGTAGAGCCGACAAAAAAAACAAAAAAAAAACAAAAAACAGAACGGCGGTTTGGGGACAACATTACCGATCTCGAGCCACGACACGCACTTCAAAGAGCTTCACCTACTACTGAAGCAAGGCCGTGACCGTGACCTACATTGCTATGACAAGAATCTGCCAGCTTGCAAAAAGCTGCAATTGAGCAATCTCTTCTCAGTGCTTTGCTGAGGAGAGCGATAGAGAAAGCGTGAGTGGTGTCGGTGGGTGGTGTGGGTGGTCACTGGTGGCGAGGTGAGAATAAGAAATTTTAGCTTTCTGCTTTCTGCTTTCGGCTGAGAGCAAGGCAACGGGAAGATGTCAAGTCAATGATTTCTTATTCTCTGATGTGTACGATCATTTTGGAGATCCTCAGAGCGAGTGCTGCATGGTGAGTAGTAAGTTTTTTTTTTTTGCAAGTCTGTAGTTGCTCCAGTTTGACGTAACATTTTTGAGACAGAGAGTATTTCGTTGAGGTGCATAAATTCAAAGAGGTTTCACGTAATAAAAAAAAATTATTATTGTGGAAATTAATTTTGAAACACAAAATTTTTTTTATCGAACTTGAAAATTATTCAAAATAATTCTTAGTTTTGGTGTATTGTCATGGAATACCACTTAGAAACAAAGTCGGTACGGAAGATAGAGTGGTGTTAAGCTCAGAAGAATTTTCATCACGTCATGAGAATTTCCGCGGCTTCTAATAATTGCTAATGAAGATCTTCGCTAGATCAAATAGAGAAAATTCGATCTCATTGATTGATAAATTTTTTTATTGTTTCAATCACATGTTTCGATTAAATAAATTAAAAGTTGCATTTGATGAATCGATTAAAAAAATATAAAACTAAAACACAGAAAATTCAAATTTAATGGAGAATGTTTATTATCATTTGAAAGAACATTCTTTGGCATTTATTTTTTGAAGATTATGTCTATCAAATGTTGGACGTTGCTACGTCGCAGATGGTCCATCCGTTGAGTCCAATTTTCGATCACTCGTTCGAGCATTTCGACTCGTAACTGGCGAATGACACGCGTGATGTTTTCCTCCAATGCCTGAATCGAAGCGGGTTTGTCAGCATAAGCTTTTGACTTTACATATCCATATAGGAAAAAGTCTAACGTTGTGATATCACACGATCTTGGTGGCCAATCGACCGGCCCAAAACGGGAAATTATGTGCTCACCGAAATGTTCTCTCAATAAGTCCATTGATTGATGCGATGTGTGGCAAGTGGCGCCGTCTTGCTGAAACCAAATGTCGCCGAGATCACGAGCTTCAATTTCAGGCATCAAATAGTCGGTTATCATGGCACGATAACGGTCGCCATTGACGGTTACGTTCGCACCGGCATAATTTTTAAAGAAATATGGACCGATGATTCCACCACACCAAACCGTTGTTTTTTCTGGATGAAGTGGCAGTTCTTCAATCTCTTCAGGTTGCTCTTCGTCCCAAATGCGGCAATTTTGTTTGTTTACATACCCATTGAGCCAGAAATGGGCCTCATCGCTAAACAAAATTTGCCTCGAAAACGTCGGATCTTCTTGGAACTTTTCAAGAGCCCATAGAGCGAAGCGATGTCGCTTGGGAAGGTCGAGCGGCTTCAGTTGTTGCACAAGCTGTATTTTGTACGCTTTCAATTTAAGATCTTGACGTAAAATGCGCCAAGTCGTTCCATACGTCAGTCCGAGTTGCTGCGAACGGCGCCGAATCGACTCTCTACGGTCTTCGTGTACACTCTCAGCTACGGCCGCTATATTTTCTTCACAGCGTGCTGGACGTGGTCTATTCGGTCGAATATTATCCAATAATGAATGCTGGGTCTCAAAATGGGTGATGGTGTTGCGAATAGTACGCTCAGTAGGCCGATTATGTTGACCATAAGTTGAGCGAAGTGCACGAAATACAGAACGTGAATTTTCATCATAAAGTTGAACAATTTGTAAACGTTGTTCACGCGTAAGTCTTTCCATTATGAAATGCCAAACAATACTAAACAAAAATAACATGACAGCATGACACGACTCACACGTGATCTGTCCAAAAAGGCTATTGAAAAAAGTATCTCTACTTGGATCACCCGTTACGATTTGGGAGTTTATTTCTTAAAAATAATATCGGGCTCGATGTAAAGTAGACCGTTGCGTTCTTGGTACTCATTTAGTCGAATAGTCACACTTCTTGTGAAGGGAGTACTCCGTGATGGTTGTCATTTCGTCAGTAAATACATCGCAATGACGAAATGACAACCATCACGGAGTACTCCCTTCACAAGAGATATGACTGTTCGACTGAATGAAACTATAGATTTATGATAACCCTACAGGAGAAAGCCCATAAGGGTTCAATATGCATACAATAGAACGAACTTCCGGAAAACGTATTTCTCTCAATTAAAATACAATTTAGAACAAATCAAGAGCCGAGTTAATAAACATCTGCAAGCATCATCTCAGTACGCTCTTGGATCATTATAGATTCGCCTCACCTTCAAGTCTATAGAAAAAATCTGGACTACGTCGAGTCGTATTTATGTAACCTCTCCTGGAGATCAATTTGTCATGAAAATGTGACAAAATTGTGGCAGAGACTTATCGGACGCTTCTTACGTTGCTCCGTCTTTCTAAACCCATGTTCTTTGGTTATGGAGTGGTACGTTACGTTATGCATTATAGGAAAGAAGAAACTGCAAGTCCCCTTTCATGAAAAGAAAAAAAGTAACCCGGGGTCTCCACGAGCAATATTTCCTAGAACACAATTTGGCATTCTATAGAAATTTCTAGTGGAGACGTCATATAGTATTCTATGAAAAATTTCTTTCGATGTATTGCTCAGTCCATTGCTTTCTATGGATAGATAGTATTCTATGGGCTGTCGTTTCTGTTTGACATTGTAAGATTGTTTGAAATAGTAAGCAATGGAAATGGCCACTTCATAGAATTCTATCATTAATCTGTCTATGAAAAATGACAGATAGTAAGCTAACAAATATTATTCGTGGAGACGCGGTGTAAGGGCCGATAATTCCTTGTGATGACATCACAGCCCATACATTCACTATAGGCGAATGAAGGAATTTCTGATGTTTGCGGTTTGGATTCATTGCACAGCAGTTAGCAGGAGTTCTGCTTTGGCATTAAGATGAGATGAATGAGCTTCACCCGAAAATAAGATCTTGGTAATCGTAGAAAAGTCATTACAGAATTCAGATCAGCGGGATCTCAAAAATGGAGATCCATCGAGGGCTACAAGGGCTGCGACCATCATCAATACATCGTCTTTGATCGAGAAGATAATCAATGATCTCCATATCGGAACAAACATGGAGCCAGACGTGCATTGTAAATAGACTCATCGGAGAGCTTCTCACTTATGTCATTGAAAATGGACAGTACCGCTGGTGGAGGAATCAGCAGAAGCAAAAGCTGAAGCCACAATGCAACTAATACGGTTGGCAGGTGACGCCTCGATGCCACCAAACTCATACAGATGACGCACTGCATACAAGAAAAAAATTTCTATGGCGGGTCGTAGTGGCACAGCCCGCCATATGTTTGGATCTCGTTTCTCATGTGTGCACGTGCACACCGCCCGCCCGTACCATGAAGCTGTTGAGCAAAAGTTTCTGTTTTTTTGTTCTCAATGCGTCAACTGTATGACTTTATAATATTTGATGGCACGAAAGAACGGTTCAATTCAAAACAAGGACCCAGTGAATTGGTGGACGTGGAATACAGCGGCGCTGAGCAGGATATGTTTTAATTTTAGACGCAATGTAACTAGGGGAAGGAATAGGCACACATAGTCTATGAAGGGACCCCAGCTTGCAAAAAAAAAACTGAATTGGAAGCCGAGACATGAAGAGCTACCCTAGGGGACGTGGCTTCAGGATTGTAATGCGGAAGCTTGGTGCTCAGACGCCCAATCCTGTCTTAAAAAACGAAAGGATGAACGGCGTTGTGGGCGCACTTTTCCCAACATATCTAGTCAGGGCCACAAACACCACATTAGTTCAATAATAGGAAATAAAACTTTTCAGCGAAGAAGAAAAGTTATGATAAGCAGGGAAAATTCTAAAAAAAAAAGAGCCCCAGGGCTCAGTTATACCATTAACTATTGTTGAAAATGTACAACAGCTGCCTTAAATTAGGAGTCTCTATCAGAAGCTGAAATACACAACGTCTAGTGCTGAACAGTGAAGGCTCCTGTTGTCACAGGAGTGACACCAATAGAAAATTTAATTGCAGCTAAAACGGCTGGAACGATACTAATCAGGAACGTGGCTGAATGGAAATACCGGAAGCACGATTTGGGCAATCACTAAGGCCAGTCGCACACTGGATACGAATTTGTATCGTACGTAAGATTATGATTACTGGTCGTACGGATTGAGTGCGCACTTTGAATACGCTTTTCCGCTTCAAATTGGCAGTGTCCCAGTGATGTCGCATTCGTAAATAGTTCAAGGGCTTTCAACGTACGAAACTATTGCGAAATCCCAACAGGTTCGGTTTGTTTTCGGGCGTCGTAATTACAGATACGACTAATTCGCAAACAGTGTGTGCGTTCCAATAGTACTTGGAAGGTCGCAATTGTTTGTCCGTAAGTGCTCGCTCGTACGACTCAAATTCGTACAAAAACGAGTCCAATGACTATAGTAAGTCACCCAATTACTCACTTTACACGAATATGTACTTTAAAGCCTTTCTCTACAGATAGATAATCCTGCCAGTACAGGGAAGCCAAAGACGAAGCCCCTCAATTGCATGGCTTACGAAGTCAAGCTTCTGTCCTTCGGATTTTAGTTACAACGGTGGTGTATCAGTAGATATCTCCAACAGTTTTTATGAATTTTCAACTGAAAGCCGTACTAAAGAGTTGAGGCATTATTTTGTTGCGGAAACCTCAAATATTCCAGAATCTTTTACACCAATAATGTAAAACGAAAAACATTCAATAACGACGATATTCCCCACAGCTAGGCTGCTGATTTACATAAGCCAACGACGCCTCACGAATTCGTTGCGTCGACCGTACTCGGGCACGAAGTTTTTTTCCACTTTTCTCTAGACATACCTAGATATCTACTCCTGAATATTATTCTACCTCTCCCCGTCTGCTTCACCGTCTGCTATCACCGACTCTTCTCCTTACAAAACTCTTTTCGTATGTGGTCCTCACATGCGTTTTTTGATGGTCTTTTGTTCAATTCAATCTTTTTTGGACAAGAACAATTCCCACGCATTTGGCTTATCAGGATGGAATGGACATTTTCTTGAAATATTTCAATGGACAACATGGGATACAAATTAGACCGAAGCATGCATCCACTTTAAGGATGCCATAATCCTTTTCTCTTTTTTCTACCCCACTAGAGCGTTATTTTACCCACAGAACTTACATAATATAATAAGACCGACAAAATTAATTCATAAACTCGACCAGCAACTGTTTACAATTCCCACAACCTACTTAGCAATGCAACTCATTCAACAACTCCAATGACCATGCTAATTGCAATTTCGAAAATAATTTGTGACATCAAGTTGCCCTTCACGATAATATTTTGCCATCAGCTAAATGCCCTCATAAACGAGGATATTTGGGTGTATCCCTCCGTTCACACAACTCATTGCAAAGTATGTTAACCCGTCAATTTGCCAAATTACTGGTTCCAAGTGACTAGAGTGCGTCTGAGAAAGCACAACCCCAAACCTCAATCATAATTTAATGGTTGATCGATTGAAGGTTCCTACTAAACACAGCAGACCAAACCAACACAAAGGAGCAAATACGAAAAGTGCATTTTTACCACCACAAAAAGGGTTGAGCATGCAACCCCTATCCTTGCAAGAGAGTACCGAGCGTCGGCAGACATCAAAGGCAAACCGAAAAGAATCACTTTTCGCAAAAATATTTGCAAGGATGTACAAAGGCGGAACCCGAATGCATTTGTATTCACACGTGCTACCCATTTCAAGTGCACGTGCGATGCATTGATTACAAATATATCCTTCAAGGTATTCAACTTCAAGAGTCCTGTCAACATAATGTAATTACGTCTAAATTAAATGGTTTTTGTAAAGAAAAGAGAAGGCTGCCTTAAAATTTTCACAATTTTGCTAAAAGATTTTTGACATCCAGCACCGAAAGGATATGCGCCAGGAGCATTAACATTTCATAGCTACTGTGTGATGGCAACGCCATAAAAGAGCACAAACAGAAGCTAAAAGGGTTAAACAATGCTTGACGAGCGAAGCGTTAAAGGGCATTTCACGCTCTTTTTTTACAATGCGCGATATGTTTTTTTTTTCACGAAAGCCTTGTGCCTTCGCGATGCAAAAAGGTGGACATCTGCTGTGACTGATCTTTTGACGAAGATAGGCAGCGCTATCTTAATTCAAAATCGCAAATTTTAAATTTAATTGTTCGGTCGACGTGGCGCTGGCACGCACCCTTTTGTGATCCCATTTACATGAGGCAAGACATCTTTGGTGGGCTTAGTGGTTTGACTTTCCGCACAGGCTGTTGACTTTTTGGAATAATTAGGAATTTTCGATGGTTGTAGGCGATAAAATAATTCTTGTCGCCTCGATGCAATTACAGGAGGTCGAGGACAAAAATCGGTGTGTTGCGTGTGTAGGTGGTGCGCGCTTGGCCATGCGTTTTTAATTTGGATGCGGTTGGTGGTATGAGTGATGCCGGTGGGACGGACATATGTTTTCGGAAATATGCTCGCATTTTATGATTGACAAATTGTGGTAATTTCGGAATGTCGCACTTGGTAGGTAATTGCAGCTAATAACAAGGAAAAGGTCAACGATGGTAAGTTATAAAGTAAATGTTTAGGAAAGTGCTATCGCACTGAGATATCGTGGTGTCATATGCGATGGTTTTTGGAAGGTTGGGTATTAAGATTGGGATATAAATGTTGTATATTGGGGGCTAGGTCAAAGTGACGCATTCTTTTATGTTTTGAACCTCATGTAGACAGTGGTCTTCAGGAATAATACATCGTTGAACATCGTGGGACTAATTCCAGAACTTCATTTATATATTTTTTCAACAAAAAAGTGGAATTTATTAGAAGAGGCCTATAATTCCATAGTGAGAACCTTCTTCGCATAAATACTTTTCAACGTACACAGATGGCACAATGGCAGGTCTTTCTACACTATGAAATACATAAAATACTATCCCGTTCCATTAAACGCTAGATTTAACGAATAATGCCTGTAGATGATAGCAATGTAACGGGTGGTTAAATTTTAATGGCCGATGTTGAATGTGAACCACACCTAAAGGCCAATTTTTTTCTGCATTTCATTTGACATTTCTCAAATTCAGATTAACTCAATTTGAACCATGGAAAGATACACAATTGAGCAACGCGTTAAAGTTATTCAGGCTTATTATGAAAATCGGCGTTCAAATCAAAATGCACATCATGCACTTAGTGATTTTTTCGGTCAATTTAATCGTCCGAATGGGCGTACAATCGGAAAAATCGTGCAAAAATTTGAGCAAACCGGGTCTTTAGGAAATGTGAAGACACCAGTGCATGCTCATACAGCTCGCACTGCAGAAAATATTGCTGCTACTCGCGATAGTGTAGCTGAAGGGCCGTCCACCTCAACTCGTCGTCTTGCCCAACAATCGCACCCTCTCACGCTCGTCGTTGATGAACATTATGCATAAAGACTTGCATTTACACGCTTACAAGGTGCAATTGACTCAAGAACTAAAGCCTCTTGACCATTTGAAGCGTCGTCAATGGTCAGAATGGTGGCAAGAAATGGCAACAGTTGATGATAAACTTTTGAAGAAAATCATCTTCAGTGTTGAGGCACATCTTCAGTGATGAGGCACATTTTCAGTGGATTCATCAATAAGCTGAATTGCCGCATTTGGGCGAATGATAATCCAAAATTGATTGTCGAAAAACCAATGCACCCACCCACAAATAGTGACTGCTTCGTGCGGTTTTTGGGCTGGCGGCATCATCGGGCCGTATTTTTTCCAAAATGAGGCCGGTCAGGGTGTTACTGTGAATGGTGTTCGCTATCGTTAGATGATAACGAACTTTTTATGACCCGAATTGGAAGATATGAATGTGGACGATAAGTGGTTTCAACAGGACGGTGCCACTTGTCACACAGCTAACGAAACAATGGCTCTATTGAGCGACTAATTCAATGGCCGTGTTATTTCCCGTGATGGCGATGTAAATTGGCCGCCAAAATCATGTGATTTGACACCGTTGGCCTTCTTTCTTTTGGGTTATTTGAAAGAAAAGGTGTACGTCGATAGGCCAGCAACAATTCAAGAGCATTAACATCCACAACATTAACGGCATGGAACCTCAATTATGCCTCAGCGTCATAGAAAATTTGGACCATCGTATGGAGGTGTGCCGCCGAAGTCGCGGCGGCCATTTTATCGATATTTTGATCCATATATAATTGAACCATACCAATATTATCATAATAAAAATAAATGGCAATAATTTCCTAAATAATTTGTGTTTTATTCAAAATCAACATCGGCCACCCTTTACTTTTCAACGTGCATAGATGGCCCAATAACAGGTCTTTCTACAATGAAATACATAAAATACTATCTCCAGCCATGAAACGATAGATTTGACGATGAATGCCTATAGATGGTAGAGGTGAATATGACCTTTAAGGTAAATATTGCATTAAGCTTCATAAACTAAAGAAAAGAAGAAAGACTTGCGGGTTTACAAAAACAATAAATGCGATGACATTTACAACGACAGCCAAAAATTTACCAAACCGATCTTAGTAAAGTGATTGTTCAGCAATATATAACAAAAGTCTAATAAGACGTACGGAGTCGCTCTTATTACCAATGTGGGATGTCGGGTTTAAGAGCACGCAGCAATTCAACATCAAACTGTCAAAGCTAGATGAACAATTGAGTCTTATAGTCCTTAGACCTGCTCTCTATCTAGAAATATATGGACATTAATGTTTGGGATTCAATTAAAAGTGCAGGGTTTGCAGAAACTCAATGCGACCAAACCTTAAATACAAAAAAAAAAAAAAATACAACCATTCATGCGTGTGTACTTCTCGCACGATGGTAGGACCTAGTGTTTTATGCCGAATTTAAATGGCTGAGTTGAGATAAGCTTTTTTGGACAATGAATACTACTTGGATAATTTGTCAAATCAGCGTCAGTTAAAAAAATATTTTGGTTTTGCTTCAGCGGGGAATCATCAGTTCATCGAACTAACTATTGCGCCACTGAGCCCAGCGCGCTTGCTGGTATAAAGAAAAAAAACTTAATCAACAAAATTCACAATACGTCACAATCGACAGATATAACTTGGAGGAATAATATCTTGGGTTCCATATTAATTTATAAAAATTAGATCTCGTCAGATATCAGAAAAAGGGCTAATCTTACCAACCGCAGTTTTTTCGGTTAAATCCGGAATAAGGAATCAGTTATAGCTATCATTGATAACCCTCATTGGAAATTTTGTTTTACTTCTTGCGACTTTTTTATAAATTCAATCGTTGGCGAGTTGATGTTAATACAAAGCTCATGAATTTAGGAACATGATTATCCAAAAATATTAAAAATTTTAATTATAGTTTCCGCAAAAAATAACCGTTCCACCGAACTGAATAATTTCTATACGAAGCTAGGGGGGTGACATTTCAATTCTGTCATTTGTTGTGTTCCAATGAAGTTGTTCAATGATAGCTATAACTGGACCCTCTAAGACCCTCACTACCAAGATGATCCTAAGTAAGACCATAATCACTTCACGGCGTTGAATCATGGATTCTAGAAGACATTTAAATGTTTTAATAACGAACTTTCGAAAGGCGAAACGCACTTTATCTATAAGATATGAGATGATATCAAGGATATGTAGAGCGAGCATATGCCATTAATCGGGCCTAATGTCATCGTCGCGATTGTGAACATAGAGCAAAGTGGAAAAAGGCTAAGTATATGTTGTCATCGACGAAATGGACAGAATATGACAATCGGCCTCTATAACTTTGAGGTAGTAAATGCCTATGTATACCTCGGCTCCTCCATTAACGCTGACTTGTAATAATGGCCTTATTTGAATAGGTATAAGATCCTAATCTTCTAAGTTCAAATTAAAAAATTCCTAGAACCCTTCTCTATAATAGAGATCATAAAAGCTACTTACGGTTCAGTAAAATTCAAAATTTTGGCGCAACAGGCTCGTTAGTAGGCCTCAGCCATGTTTTAGGAATTGCAAACTTCATTAGAAGATTCGCTCAAACAAATGTAAATAGTGGCAAAGGTTTCCTTCCGATAGCATACCCATGTTGTTCAGGCCTAAAAAAATAAAAATAAATTTATGGCGCAGCAGGCTCGTTAGTACCAAGGGCCTAGCTTTCTTCTCACAGCCATTTATGTGTGCGTGTGTACTTCTAGCACGATGGCGGAACCTCCTGTTTTATTCCGACTCCGAACGTTGAAGTTGGGATACGCCTTTCTTGACAATTGATACTACTCGGATGGTGTAGCAGATCGTGACGAGAGGAGGGCCAGCTGAAAATCATTTTAGGTGTTGCTACGGCTGGTAATCGAACCCAGACCTTCTGCGCGGCAGTTCATCGCACAAACCATCGCGCCACTGAGCCAGTCCGGCCCGGTTAAGTGATGTGGGAAAAAACGAGAAGTTTATAACAGAGGCCCAAGGAAGATCTCAAAATTTTGAGACAAATACGTCAGTTTGCGGAAACAGAGAAAGACCCAAAAAAAACGTCTGCTACTACTGACCGCCGAATTGTAATCTAAGCTGCATAAATCGACAATTAAATAAGTACATGCACAGGCCGTAGAACATTGCAGATTTCGAATCTCTCAGGAAGCATCACCAGGGAAGTTAGGAGCTAAGTCGCGAAAAGAGTTTGCGATAAATCACAAAAGTTGGAACGGACCAGAAGAAGTAAACAATGATAGAGCATCAGGAGTAATGAAACCTCAATAAATTTGTTCTCCTCGGAGTTTGGACGTAAGGAAATTATAAAAGGAATCCCATCGGTGCTATGCAAAGATAACTGTAAAAAATAGGAAGGAAATATCAGCTATGGGATTTGTTTTTCATTTTATGATGTCGGTCCCATATTTTGTATTAATGATACCTTGACAAAATGTGGATATAGGGATATTTTGGAAAATGCCATGCTTCCATTTGCAGAGGGAAACAAACCCCTTCGATGGCACTTTCAGCAGAAAAACGATCCAAAACATACAGCGGGACTTGTGAAAGATTGGTATGTGACCAAAAAGTGTCTCTAATTACATTGCTAAGTCGATTCCAAAATCTCAATGCCATGGAGAACTTGTGGGATGAACTCAAGAAAAAAACTAGGCGGTCAGCATTTTGTAAACAAGGGCCAATATTGCGAATCAGTTGAAAAGCGTGGCATTCAAACATTTGTCAACATGCCGAAAATGTATAAACGCAATTTGGAGGACACTAATTAGATTAGGGAAACCGATAAACTAAATTTAAGAAAAAATGTTTATAAGATTCATAATTCTCGATATTTCATGAAGCCACGCCTATTTGTTTGGCCAAGCGCAAAAGCTATTTCCTGATGAGTTTAACACAAAAAATTTTGTTTTTGAAAATAAATAGTTCACACCTATTTTTTGACCTGTTGGGTATGTATAAAAAAATATTGTACACTCACCTGAGAAATCTTTATGATGAAATCAAATCTGCAATGAAAGCCAATAAAAATGATTTTGTTAATAATGTCTTAACAGAGGTAAAAATTGTAAACAAAAACCATATAAAAATAAAATTGAAGCCTTTTACAGATATTGTTCCTAGAAAAATGACTTAAGGGTGACTGCCCACTCGAACGAACTCAATGACATAGGACTTCGTTTTAATAATCGGTGCAATCAGAGTTATTTGGCAACAAAATTCCAAAATGGCTCATATTAATATAAATCTTATCGGTAGGTAAGTAAACGAGTATTCCCATTCGTATCTGTGGGAATGACAACTATTTTAGAGCAAGAAACAAATCACAAAAAAAAAAGGAATAGCTGGATGACAAGATGAGTTTAATTACCTACAGTTTTTTTTTTTTGTATTCCTTTCTACTTATTCCGGTGGTATTCGGCTCTATTATGGCGAAAATTATCCGATTTTTGTACGAATCATAGAATTTTGCTTCATAGTAATCGCTCCGATCAATTGTTCGGAACATTTCTCCCACAAAGCCCAACGCACATTAGCAGTCTACGATGGGTTGCATTTTTTGTATCTGTTTTTGAAAGCCACACGTCAATCTGCCCTAGCGAGGTATCCGTCGGAGCAATCAATCTTCCTCAACGCATACTTCGTCGGAAGTTCAAATTTCATTCGAGGTAAATGTCAAACCAGTTTTTCGGCAAAATTTTAAAATACTCGCTACAATTCGTTAATAAATTCCGCGAAGAATTTATGACGGAGGAAATCGGAAAAAGAATTGCACTTAGCTGTCAAAAATTGCACCTTCTTAACGCAAAACACCGGGGTGCGTTACAAAATGTAGGAGAAATATTCCAAACAGCTTTTGGGAAGAATATCTCGAAGCAAAAATCATCCGAATCGTACAAAGTCGGAGAATTTCGCGCTCCGACGGATACCTCGCCAGGGCTGAATTTCTCTCAGATGGTCTCCGACATCTGTTCGTCGAGAAAATATTTGTAGATTGCAAAAGATAAGCAATAAAATAATTTTAGTGAAGTTTTTGTTGATTTCTTGATTTCTTGTTGAAAACTGGCGTTTTAGCCTAAACTCATGTAAAAAATCAAGCACCAAACAATATTAGCGCTTGGTTGAGTTGATGCATGCGAAACCCAACGTAGCTCGGAATTTCAACAAGAGAACACCGGAAAAGGTTGCTGGTTTTTGCTGATGTCAAATGAATGCGTTGATGCTTCTTCGGAAAACGGATAATACGAGCGTAAATCCAGTCTCCGACTTAGCCATATCAACATTTGTAAAATTCATCCCCTTAAGAAAAAAACCTTCATTTAGAATACCATTGCGAGAATTTTTGTTTGTATCTATTTATTACATTTTTATAAATCATCCTATGCCCACATCAACACAATCCATTTGCCACATATACCCTGCATATCAAAGCAGATGACAAAAATCACGAACACTCTCTGTCTCCTCATTTTGACGCTGTCTAGGTAAACGGATTTTCTTGTTTTCCAAAGGATATATCATTAACACTAAAAAAATAAAAGTCTTATCCTCAAAATAATAAGTGAAACAGACTTTTGAGCATACCTTCAGGGCATGGCTTTGTGCCGTCTCATGCATTACATCAAAGACTTCATACGTTCACGAAAAATATATCTACATCTGGCAATTCATATATAGACTCATATAAAGGAATTTACCGCCCGAATTTTTGTTTTGTATCCCACCAAACACTCTCTTTCAACCTAATAGAATAGCGAACAGGAGTTAACATTCTTTTGCGCTTATCTGTTGGATTCGCTGCTACCATTTCTAGCGGGCAAAAATTAATCGCCCTGCTCGGTGATGAATGCACGAAGCAGCAAAAGCTGCTTAACTTCTAGGGAAGGATGTCTATTTTGTCTGTGTGTTTGTTGTTTTTGCGCCACTGCACAAAGGGCTTCCTTGGTTATTTTATTTTTTTTCATTTTCGTACAAACAACGCTTGGAAGGATATCCTGCGGAGATGCTGCGAGATTATTTTACACGTTTATAACCGTCTTCATTTTGCTACATTAAAAATGAAAAATATTCCCGACTTTTGTGCAAAAAAAAAAAAAAAAAACCGAAAAAATTCCGAGTTATCTCCCGATAAAAGGGGTCAAGCCGGAGGAATTGTGTGCTCGAAATAATTACGGACAAACGATGGCACCCGCCTCAGCGGGCACTGCATAGAAAAAAAAAGAAGAAGAGAAAAACGAGAAACCCGGGTGCATCGGGGTGAAATGTCAGCCCAGGGATGAGTTCATTTATTTTAACCCCGATGACTTTGGGCGCTTGTGCGCGTACCCATTCTGAAAAATCAGAGCACATCGAATTTGGAAGTGGTGCGGATTAATGTTTGTCGGTATTTCCAGCACGTGACATGAAACAAATTTATGTTGTCTTTTCATTCCATGATGTTGGGCACGGGCTTATGTATGGTTTGGGTTTGCCTGTCTATTGAAAGCCGATTACTAGGATTACTTCACACTTCAGCATTGCGATGAATCAATTTCTTTGAACTAATTACGTTCGCCGAGAGTCTTGGGGTGAGAGTGATGGCTGCCCGGGTGACTTGGGCTGGGTAATTGAATTGTGTTGGTAATTTTGCACAAGTTGCAGTGACCAAATGATGAATGGCTATGATAATGGAAGTAAGACATTTCCCATGCATCTGATTTGCGTAGGTCATTGAGATCAAGTATCTGCGTGTGGGCATCGTTGAGCTGATTTGTTATGGTAATCGAGAAGAGTTATCTGTATGCATTTGAATGCATCATTTTGTTTGGTTGATCATTTGTTATCAGTGCTGGGAATTTGTGGTTCTCACGACGAGTTACATAATAATAAAGCGTTCAGTCCAGAGTAATTACGTCACGTGGGAATACTATAGGGAGATAAGAAACTTTTTTATATTTTGCTAGGCAGATCTTTATTCTGCGTTTTGAGGAAACATGAATATTAAAACTATATACACTACAGTTGTGAGGTGTATAATATGTTTTTAAGGCAACAATTTATTAAATAAATCCGAAAACCCAGAAATGCACAAAATAACAAAGTTGGTGGTAGTGGTAATGTGTTCACCTGTTGAGTGAGAGGTTGCGCGTTCAATCGCTGACAAAATCGATTAAACTTTTATTCAAAGAAATAACAAAGCTTGGCAGTTACTCCTTAGAGTATACACCCTGTTGAGAGTTCTGCAAATATAATCAACAGATGAAAAAACAGTTTACAGAAAATCAGGACACTTAGGAACTCTCTTATAATTCTGTTTATAATTCGGAAATTATTAAGCATGAGCTTTAAATGATTTTGCCAAACGGTCTTGGATTTATGGAACAGGATGAAAAACTGTGACATCTACGGACCGTGTTATAGTGAGCAGAAACAGCGACTATTGGGATGCGGATTTTTTATAAGTGCCAGACTTAGGCAAGAAGTCCTATGTTTCCAAGACAATAGCGAACGCATTATAACAATTCGCATCAGGGCCAAATTCGCAAACATAAGCCTTATATGCACTCACTCCCCAACGGAGGAAAAAGATAACCTGATCGGCCCTTATCAGTGTGGTTTTAGGCCAGGAAAGTCCACAACCGATCAAATTTTCACACTTTTGCAAATTCTGGAAAAACCCTAAGAAGTCCAAATCGATACCCACCATCTATTCATCGATTTCAAAACCGCAAACGACAGCATTTATAGAGACGAACTATACAGAGCCATGTCTAGCTTCAGTATACAGCATAAACTCGTCCGTAGGATGACGATTAGGAATTCTTGCCGCTCCATCAGGGTCGGAGACGACCTCGCTGACACATTCAAAACCAAACAAGGATTTAGGCAAGGCGATGCGCTGTCATGTGACTTCTTCAATCTGATTCTTGAGAGGATTTTGCAAAACTCCCGAGCCAACACCAGAGGAGTAATTTTCCAAAAATCGGTACAACTACTACTAGCATACGGCGACGATATTGACATCATTGTCAATGACATGACTCAACGTGATGTCATAGCGACGTATGCTAGTAGGGACGTATGCTAGTAGGGAAGGAAGCGGTAAAAATGGGTTTAGCAGTAAAAGACGAAGCATATGCTGTCAACATGAAGGACAAACAACATCGACGAAGTACTAAAGCCCACACTCGAACTACTAAGGAGATCCTATATAAGACCTTGATCAGCCCAGTCCTGCTTTATGGCGCTGAAGCATGGACCGTCTCAATAGTCGATGAAGAAATCCTTGGTCGATGTAAGAGGAAAATTCTTCGAAAAATGTTTGGTCCCGTTTGACGGGCTATGGAGACGAAGATTCAACCAAGAACTATACGAGCTATACAGCGACAGGCCCCTGGTCAAAAAACTCCGCATTGGACGTTTAAGATGGCTATGACATGTAGAACGCATGGACACCAATACTCCGCAGTCTCTTCTATTCCCAGCCAGACGTCGTACGCAGTAGAGGAAGATCGCGCCTTAAGTGGCGCGTACAAGTAGAAACCGACCTCAACCAACTTGGAGTGCGCAACTGGAGGCAGTTAGCTACGGACTGGGCGATTTGGAGAGGCATGTTGGTTTAGGCCCAGGTTCATTCCGGACTGTAGCGCCACTTAAGTAAGTTAGTAAGTAAGTCTTGAACTTGAACAAGACAATGGACCTTCAGGAACGTATTTAACAATTTTTCTATAGTCTGGAGATGGTTCCTTGTGACATTTTTCTGCGTTTCATCAAAATGAATGAAACCAATAAAAAAAAACAAGCGGAGCAAGCCATCTTCGCTACCGATTTAACAAGCCCCATTTCAAGAACTTTGCAAGGATAACACAATTCCTTATTTGATATCTAGTGACCACTAAAATGTTTCTCCGTACAAAAACATCCCCTACACCTTTAAAAACCAGACTACCATGTCCAATCTCGGACAAAAAAGTAACCAAAACCAAAAATATGATTACGTGCAATGGTTCGTATACCAATTCCCTTATTTCCAATTTACCCAAAGACACTATTAAGCAACGTCTATTTATTCAATTAGGTATACCTTTGTAGATTCCCATCGAAATTAGTCCTCACATACAGGCGATATTGACTTTGTCCCATTGTAACCGCTCATAGGTAACACAACAAGAATGTCAACACCAGAGAACACTATATTCCGTGTCCCGTTTTCCCATCGCATACATGCTTATATAGCGTGTTCCACTAATATTAATGAAACATCACTGCTCTCAACAAAGAAACAGAAGAGCTGAACAAAAAGGTCCTCATAGGTCAGTTTATGATTAATTGATGCCACTGGACATCGAGGCAGGCCAGGCCACCACCGAAGGGTATACACAAAAAATTCCGAAATGAAAGAAACAAACAACGGCTTTCGTGAGCGAGCCACGAAGAAGATTAGCTTACCTGGGTTATGGTGCCTGCTAGGGCAATAATACTCATTACATCAACAAAGGCACGTTGTTCAAATCAGTGTCATTCCGGTGTATTAACCCCCGCAGAGGTTGTTGTACACAGGGTTCTATACATGTACCACCACCATCGACAAGTACCCTTATCACCCCGTCCAACCCACTTGGATTGTGAAAGGAGTCGCTTTATCATTTTTCAAAAATCCATTGACCGCAAATCACTCACCCTACCACTTAGAGGATGATGTGTGGGGGCTGCTCTGAGGAATATATTTATTATGTTTTGTAATAGTATAGGTGTAAGTATATTTGTTGCAATATTTGCATTTCCTGTCCAAGTGGCACAGACTCACACCTCTGCTTGGCGTGGCATGTAATTAATTTTAGAGTTTGCATTCGATTTGCCCTACCCTACACGGATGGCGGAAGTTCCATTTGGAATCTTGCAGAATGAAGTTAATGGATGGATGGTGACGGACGACCGACCGGTAGCGTTGGTGGTGGTTGATTGTTACAAAAATATACGCATCCTATCTTTCGTCCTCCTATATACCCGATTTGGGGGGTGAGCCTTTTGCCATCCTTATGATGTGAAACAATAATTAATGATTTCTCATCCTGTTGATGAATCTTTTTGTTGGCATTTTTCAACGACCTATCTCTCTATCGTTGTGAAGTGTGAAGAGATGAATTCCGCTGATACCATGGCGGATACGGATGTGGACTGATGTATGGCACGCTTCTTTTAATTTAAAATGCCGTGCCACTCATTTTACACTCAGTTAGAGGGGGTGCGGTGTTGTTGTGTGGTGGTGGTGGTAGAAGGCTTGGGATATCTACTCTTTACAATTAAAGTCAAGATACTTGTCCAGCGATTAACTGAATTTAATTTTTCATCGGACCATATTGCAGTAATCCTTTGATCCTTTCTTTACATTAAGGATATATGGTTGGCTATTTTGTGGCAACCACAGGACTCACTCTGCCAATTGCCAGTGACAATCAATGGATGCATTTCCCTCGTGATTACTCGTTCCTGTTCGATTTGGGCGAATTTTAATTAGCGCTGACATCCTCAGTGTGTAATAAATATTCCACCCAACGTCAGTCGGGTACATTCCATCCATTTCAAGGATAATTGCGACTTGCATTCAACTAAAAGGCAGCAAATTGCTTTGACAAAACCTCCCGAGTCAATGTGAAACCACAAGCAAGTGGCATGAGTAAGTGTAGGCATCTATCTGTAGATACAAATGAACATTAGCAGTTACATACGCACACTCGTATCCATAATCTAATTAGGTTCTTCGTGTAATAAAGTTAAACCCGGTGTTGTAGTCGCAGGAGTACGTCTAATGTATGTGATGATGCGCCTTTTACGTCAGCGATTGGCGTCGACAACGACTATAACGACGACGACGGTATTCATGCTTGGCGCCATTATCGCAGAAATATTGCCAAAGCGCTTGCACATCGCTCCATTTGAAATCAGATTTCCCTCTTATTTGGAGTAAAAGGATTATTGCGTACCACCGTTAGAGTCATTTCCGTATCCTGATGGCATTTGAATGTGAGAGGGGGTGATGATGCGTTTTGGGTGCATGCGATTCTAATTATTTCGATTTTGTACCATTTCCCAGACATCCAAGTAGAGACAGTAAAGGTGAGTCAACGTCATCAGAGTACATGGATACGTGGATGGATCAAGTCGAAAAAAAGTGACTCTTCTGGGTGGATAAGTCTGAAATTGAAAAGTCCACTTAGGCGACATATTGGTCCTTTTTGTTGTAGCAAAAGATTTTACTACGGTAATCTCGAAACTTTGGTTAGTTTATCTGATTTGTGAGAGAGCGTGAAACATGTACAGAAGGTGGCATTCCTCCTTCTCTCATTTACAGTATCAGCGAAATGATCATAAACTAATCATTGTCGAGGGACATGTCTGCCTATGATGGGTGGAGTGTCCCGTGACAGTGTTGACCACTTGCAGGCATTATTTGTATCAACGGCGTAGACCTGGAATCAAGCGCTGACCAAATCTGCCGAAAACGATTAGAGGAACTGAGGTGTGACCGTCTGTATAAAGCATAGGTACACTGACGTAGCCATGATCTCCGATCAGACGATTCATTGGAATGTTCGAATATTTCGGAAAGCCGTGCTGCTGAGCATTATCCGTTGGAGAATTTCGTCTTTTACCTAGACTTTAGGGTTTTTGTATAAAAAGGGATCTGATGAGAGTTTTATCGTTGATAGAAAAGACAATATCTCCAGTAATATCAATCAACCAAAAGTCTGATGAATATCTGCAGCAGTACTGTATTTCTTTATGGTGAGAGGGCGGCTACGGGTTCAGGTAAGTGATTGAACTTATATTGAATTTGCAAGGACAATAAGCAAGCAAGGGCTCAGTGGCGCGATGGTTAGTGCGATGAACTGCCGCGCAGAAGGTCTGGGTTCGATTCCCAGCCTTAATGATTTTTCACTGGCCCTCCTCTCGTGATGATCTGACAAATCGTCCGAGTAGGATCAGTTGTCATGAAAAGCTTATCTCAACTTAGCCGTTCGGATTCGGCATAAAACAGGATGTCCCGCCATCGTGCAAAGAAGTAAACACGCAAACATGAATGGCTGCGAGAAGAAAGCTAGGCCCTGGGTACAAAATTTTCCCCGATTTGTACGATATCGAGAATTTTGTACCGAGGTTTCCGTTCGGAACAAATTTTTCTCCGATTTGTTCGATATCGAGAATTTTGTACCGAGGTATCCGTTCGGATTTGCATTTTGGGTGGATCTTCCGAAGAAATACATCGCACACGATCGCGCAACGTCTTAATGCGTTATTTCAACAATTTTTCATAGCTACGCGTTGAATTTCTTCGGAAATTCTACGACGAAAAATTGTCGCAGAATTCTTACGAAAATGGAAACCACGAAAAATAATTAATAAAATTATTTTGTGTATAAGTACAAAATCATGCTCTAGAAAAAAAAACGACAAAAACGCAACAAGAAAAATATTTTGTTTCACTCACTTTTCACATTTAGTTATACACGGTGACAGATTGTCAAACGTACGCGAATGTATGCTGCATATATTTTAATTCGCAACGGATACTTCGATGGTAACCTGCGTGAAAATTCTTTCAACAGGTAGCTCGATAGGGGTGTTGTATATCTAGCCATCTGGTTTGATAAGTTTCTATATCTTAACAAAAATGTAGATGTTTGTCTGGCAAGGGTCAAATGAGCTCTGACGCTCTGACAAAAAGACTGTTTCAAAGATCAATTTAACTCTAGGGTGAAAGTAATTTGATAAATAATCTTAGAAGCCTAATTGTGGTTCAATATAGTGCTATCCTTTATGGAAGAGATACATCTGTTCAAAAGACGTTTATTTTTTTATTCAAATAATTTTCAAATTTTTATTACTTAAGAACGTAATTTCCAAATAAATTAGAATTCTTTTGGTAAGGCATCTTGGCAACAACGCCAAAAGCGATGCCGTTTTTTAGATCGAATAAGATTGATATAAAAAAAATTTATTGAACGAAAGTACAAAATAATTATACATATTTAAGTTTAAAATAAAATTTAATATATTTGATTGAAAAGAAAGAAAATTAGATTTCAATCAAATTATTGTGGGCATCTAAAGCTTTTTTCATTTTATGGATTGTCTTATAATCGGCAGAGCTAAGGATGTTTCCGATCCAAAACAATTGCACCCAATGCGAGAACCGAGTACATAAAATATTTGTAGTCCAGTGTGATGGACTCTCCCGAGTGCCCAAACACAATATACACATGTTAAGTTAAGGTTTATACAAAAAAAAAAAAAGAAACCTTAGTATAGTTAGCTTAGACCGGTAGGCAATTTTAATAGTAAGGGTAAACTAAGAGTACCCGGTAAGGCCGAGTAAGTTAAGAAAAAACCGTTTGTGCAATTTTAGATTGAAGAATTTTTGTTTAGTTTTTAAGTTGATATTTGATGATACAGTAAAAGATAAAAAAGAACGTGGTCCCTGATTCAAATCGGGAAAGTTTTGCTAACTATCTCACCACTTGCGAAGTCTGACAAACATTCAAGAAAACCATTCACAAGATGCTTCTCAAGTTGGCTATAAATATTGCTAAAAATATTAACATAACTTCGCTTACATCAATAAATGGAAAAGCAAGGTTTGCGGCCCTGTATGCGCCTTAACTGTCAGACAAATTCTTTCATAAGAAAATAATTCAAATTTTCTTTAAAAAAAAAAAAATAATAATAATTTAAAATAATTATGAAAGATATGCGGAGAGTTCTTATTCGAATGAAGGGTGTTAAGAAATATTTAAAACACCGAAGAACTATCAAATAAATATGTCAAACCAAAATATATTTTTTTCTGGTGGTCGTTTAATTTGAGTAGAATATTGTAAGAAGTCGTATTCCATGAAGTCTAAAATGAACTCTTCTCTCTCCCTTAGCATTCTCATCATCATCGTTAGTAGGACTCTAGTTATAGCTACCATTCTCAAAAAAAAATTTCATTTTGTAGCTTTTTTCAAAAGCAAATCACTGTCGAGCTGGTGTTAAAAAAAAAACAATAAATTTTAGAGCTTGATTATTCAAAAATATTTTAATTGTTAATTTAAATTTTCTCAGAAAATCACTTTTTGTTTCTCTGTGATTAAGATTTATTTTTCTAAAGTAATGTTTGTGATTTCACCCAAATGAAAAAGAATTTTCCAAAGATTCATAAAACAAACTACTCAATACAATTTCAATCCCATAAGCCCTTTTGTTCGAATGATGCTTTCAATGATAGCTAGAACAAGACTACAAGTAAAAACATTAGCTTTTCGCTTTCTTAATAGAAAATGGCTTTTACACGTGATTAAAAAGATTTAAAGAATAGCCAAATCTCGAAATGCTGCACTCAAATGAAGTCGAAATAAAAAATAAACGCAACTTTCTTACATTCTTTCGTTTTACAAGAGATTTGGGAATGTCGAAATTCAGAGATTAAGCCCAAATCTTTTAAAGGAGTGCAAGGATGATATTTAGCTTGTAGATTATTTATATTTATATTTATATTTCATTCTGGTAATTTCGATGCGATACGCAATGCTTCAGATGTTGATATTTTTACACAACAGAGAATCTAAATTTTTCTTCACTTTTATGTTTAAAAGCATGAACAATCGTCTAAGTTCT
Source organism: Rhingia rostrata (assembly GCA_949824845.1). Lineage (NCBI taxonomy): Eukaryota > Metazoa > Arthropoda > Insecta > Diptera > Syrphidae > Rhingia > Rhingia rostrata. The sequence continues at coordinate 85,950,067 of OX463757.1, read as the reverse complement.
AAATAAAAATGTTGATATGAATGAATACTGTTAACACGGGCGAGAAGTATAAATTTTCAAAAATAACAAATTCTGTAAGTATTACCAACAAGGATGTAATGAAATTCCATTATGTGCATTCAAAAATGTTTATTAAAAAAATTTATTATTTTTAATTTTGAAACGGCATGTAAAATATATCATACGATAGTAAAAAAATTAAATTTTCTATAAAAGATTTTAATATAAATCCAAACTATAAAAAAACAAAAAAAGTATTTAATAAATCGTTGTTTATATATAATTCGCTGTAAAAATGTTGATATGAACAATACTGCAAACAAACAGGGTTAACACGGACGAGAAGTATAAATTTTCAAAAATAACAAATTCTGTAAGTTACACCAACAAGAATGTAATGAAATTCCATTATGTGCATTCAAAAATGTTTATTAAAAAAATATATTATTTTTTATTTTGAAACGGCATGTAAAATATATCATACGATAGTAAAAAAATTAAATTTTCTATAAAAGATTTTAATATAAATCCAAACTATAAAAAAACAAAAAAAAGTATTTAATAAATCGTTGTTTATATATAATTCGCTGTAAAAATGTTGATATGAACAATACTGCAAGCAAACAGGGTTAACACGGACGAGAAGTATAAATTTTCAAAAATAACAAATTCTGTAAGTTACACCAACAAGGATGTAATGAAATTCCATTATGTGCATTCAAAAATGTTTATTAAAAAAATATATTATTTTTTATTTTGAAACGGCATGTAAAATATATCATACGATAGTAAAAAAATTAAATTTTCTATAAAAGATTTTAATATAAATCCAAACTATAAAAAAACAAAAAAAAGTATTTAATAAATCGTTGTTTATATATAATTCGCTGTAAAAATGTTGATATGAACAATACTGCAAACAAACAGGGTTAACACGGACGAGAAGTATAAATTTTCAAAAATAACAAATTCTGTAAGTTACACCAACAAGGATGTAATGAAATTCCATTATGTGCATTCAAAAATGTTTATTAAAAAAATTTATTATTTTTAATTTTGAAACGACATGTAAAATATTTTATACGATAATAACAAAATTAGATTTTCTGTAAAAGATTTTGATATAAATCCAAATTATAAAAAAAACCAAAAAAAGTATTTAATAAATCGTTGTTTATGTATTATTCGCTGTAAGAATGGTGATATGAACAATACTGCAAACAAACAGGGTTAACACGGACGAGAAGTATACATTTTCAAAAATAACAAATTCTGTAAGTAACACCAACAAGGATGTAACGAAATTCCATTATGTGCATTCAAAAATGTTTATTAAAAAAATTTATTATTTTTAATTTTGAAAAGGCATGTAAAATATTTTATACGATAATAAAAAAATTAAATTTTCTGTAAAAGATTTTAATATAAATCCAAATTATAAAAAAAAAAAAGGTATTTAATAAATCGTTGTTTATATATAATTCGCTGATGTACTGAAGGATCATTTTTTCGAACAAAACAAAAGTGAAATTTTTTTAATTTTTAGATCTATTTTCGTTTGAAGGTTTTTAGCGACTAATTAGTATTAATTTAAATTGTAAATTAAATAAAAGCAAACGGAAAATGCAAATTTAAATATTGAAAATAAAATAGGATTTAAATGATTAAAAATAAGAGAGTGACTTCACTACAAAGCCACATAAGAAGTACAATGCTGAGGTTATACGACAAACACACACACCCAAAAAACTTGTAAGAAATATATTTAAAATAAAAAAAAAATGACAACTAAAAGTAAAAATATATATGCTGAAATATCTTCCCATTGTAGATATACAAAAATGTTTTACCACTGAATAAAAATACAAATAAATTTAGTTTTTTTCTGCAAAATATTATTTATTCCAAAATTATTCGCTATGTGATTTAATAAAAAAGTTTACACTTAAAATTAATTCGTTTGTACAATTTCCATTGGTTTTATCTTCTGCAAGTTATACTATTTGTTTTTTGTTTTTGAAAAAAAAAAAGTAACTACATATTTTTAATGATGACAGTATGACAATTGACAAAAAATATATAAACAAACACATTAAATTTACAGCATAAGTATTAATTTTTTAAAGATGAATATTGATGATGAATAGGAGTCATTTTTGAAGTAAACACGAGTTCATATAGTTGTCGACGTAGTTTTTTTTTTTTATTTAGTTCTAGAAGAAGACATAGTATACAAAAATCCCGTCGGAATCCTTTCAACACCATATAGTTCGGCTAATGAAAACCACTTAGTTATATTTTTGGAATCACAATATGCTTTGATAGAGCTCCCATTGGTGATGGGAAATCCTAATTATTGTCGTGGTTTATCATCGTCGACTCTGATGAATCTGGATGTGGTTGATGAGTAAATTCGATGGATAGCTGGAGTAGTCCATTCCCGGCGGAAAGATGATGGTAGCGCAGAGCATAGCAAAATATCTGAGCGATAAGTTCCCAACAGGTATTGTTGTTGAGTGTGTAATGGTTCAGCGGTATTTTGATGTTTTTGATGATTTTTGGCTTTTTGTCTTCGGCCGCCAATTTTGATTGATCCGGGATGTAATATGCAATTGCCATTTTGTCACTCGAAACACTTTTTACTTCGATTTCGAAAAACGAAAACAAAAAAAATTCTTTATCCAATTTACGAGTTTGGCGCCAAATATTTTGTGTGTACGAAAAGACGATAATACACGGTCGGAGTTGTGTTGAAATATTACGTGTTGCCACTTCGGTGGTTCTAAACAAACTGATTGAGAAGTCCTTTAGTCAAGAGGATATAAATAAACTTGCGGCAAAGCAACAGTATAGGGAACAGAATACCGAATACGGAAAACACCCTTGTCAAATCAAATAATCCCCTCAATGGAAATCAACTGTAATCGAGGACACTGAGTCACCCTTATTGCGATTCGATAGGGGAAAACCGTGTGTAGTAACACGGTTGCAAATGTACATAGCATTATGTATTCAAAATGCGATCCCTGAAGCACTAAAAGCCATCGCTGCTCCAGAAGAGGGTTGACACATATAAATGTGTTAAACAATAAGTATGACTTCCCCGTTCGACAATATGACGTACATAGGGTTGGATAGTACAGGGGGAGAGGTGGTTGAAGAGTACTCTTTAGAGCGGTACTCCGGAATTCGATGATTCTCTGACGATGTTTGAAAGCAGGGGTAAAAGCCATTTGCCAGGAAGAACACGAAAAGCATTATTTACCTAGTAACTAGGATAATGATGAGAATGCGAAGCGAGAGAGAGGGGAGTTTTATTTTGTTATGAATAGGTAAGGGGAAATGAGAAGCGTCCTTGTTGCTATATTATGTAAATACCACAAAGAAGGATATTAGATACTCTTTTTGGGCAACTTTTTTCGGGGAGGTATTTTGAAAATATTTAAACTTACAACCTTTGTACAGGGATTACTTAAGAGAGAGCAAAACAGTAATTGGTGGCAAAGAGACCAAGGGTTAATTTTAACCACCTACCCTGTGAACTTTCTTACCAAAATGAGGTCTTACTCGCATAGGTAAGCAAAGTTTTTTTGAGGTTTAGAATGATGATCAGAATTGTTAGAAAGTATCGCAAAGGTTTTAAGAAGCTTATTATGCTGGGAAGTTGAAAGAGGGAGAATACAAAATTGCGACTAATGCAAGACCGTGAATATCCCAAGATTCTAAAAAGCTTATCAAACTGAAAAGTTGAAAGAAGACAAAAACCTAATTTTCGCATTTTCAAAAAGTTGCACCTCATGAAAGATAGGATTCAATATCGTGGATGTCCTTAGCATTGAGCAATCAATAGCTAAGCATATTTTTGTAAGTATGGATGTAGACAAAACCGAATATGTACTATCAATCAGCACACGCACTTACTATCTAATGATCAAGCATATTATATCCCTGCATACAATTGATATTCTGAAGATCACAGGACGAGCAAAAACAAAGATTTTTTATTTTATAGAGATAACAACTTAATACACTTAGCAAAAGTAAAGGGTTTTTCAATAAGAGCGCTACAAAAGTTTTTTTTAAATAAAACAAAAACGGTTTTGCATATCAATGAAATTCTTTGCTCCTGTGAAAGTACGTTCGATGCCATTATGTATGGAGCTCGATTTCATTTGCATGGCCACCACACCACGGGCACACTTGCAGAAGTCCAGACGCTGAACCCAATTTTCGACGGTTTTCAAGCATAAATCGGGCGATACTGCTGCAATTTCACGTTCGATATTCTTACGAAGTTCATCAATCGTCGCTGGCTTGTTGGCATAGACCATAGACTTGACGTAGCCCCACAGGAAATAGTCTAACGGCGTCAAATCGCACGACCGAGACGGCCAAGCGACTGGGCCATTTCGTGAGATAACACGTTCTCCAAACTTGGTATAGAATAAATTGATTGTGGCATTCGCTGTGTGGCTTTTGGCGCAGTCCTCTTGGAACCATATGTCCTCCAAGCCCATATCATCCAATTGGGGCCAAAAATATTCGGTTACAATTGAACGGTAGCGATTCCCATTCACAGTAACGTGCCGGTATTGATCATCACGGAAGAAGTACGGCCCAATGACGCCGCCGGCCCATAAACCACACCAAACCGTAATTTTTTTCGGGATGCAATGATGACTCATGGAGTACGTGTGGATTGCTGCTTGACCAATACCGCATATTTTGTTTATTGACGAAGCCATTCAGCCAGAAATGAGCCTCATCGCTGAAGATGATTTTTTGATGAAAATCCGAAGCCATTCAGCCAGAAATGAGCCTCATCGCTGAAGATGATTTTTCGATGAAAATCCGAATCATTTTCAAGTTGTTGCTCAGCCCAATTCGAACATACGACGCTTCTGGTGGTCAAGCGGCTTCAGTTCTTGCGTCAATTTAATCTTGTAAGGATGTAGGCCAAGATCTTTCCGCAAAATTCGCCACAACGACGGTAAAGAGATGGCCAACGCTTGAGAATGACGTGTGAGAGACACATTTGGGCTTTCTTCAACTAAAGCCTCAGCGGCAGCAATATTCTCGACACTACGGGCATTTCTTTGTCTCACTGGCACGGGAACATTTTGTACTGTGCCTGTGGATTCAAATTTTTCCACTAGACGCTCAATTGTTGATCTGCTAGGACGATTATGACGACCATAAATTGGACGTAGCGCTCTTAACGTTGAGGCCACTGACTCCGAATTTCGGTTGTAAATTTTAATAATTTCTACTCGTTGTTGGATCGTATTATATCTTTCCATCATGAAATGGCAAACCTTACTGAAGAGAAATTTCAAAAGAGCGGCAAGAAATATGGCGTCGTTTGCTGTTCCTGCCGCTCAACTTTTGTAGCGTCCCTGTTAAAAAACCCGATATAAGTGGAACACGCTAACCACTTTGCCTTTGGACCCACCCGATTTGGTACGAATAAACGCCTTCCGACTTCTCCTTAAGTTTCTTGAAATCCAACATCTAGAAGAATGAACTACAAATACTCCTAAAGTCGAGCTAATAAACCGCATTAGGCAAATTCAGCCAGGATTATACGACAAATTCGACACCTGGCAGTAGTTTTACGAAGCTGCTGTGGATACTTGCACAATATATTCTAATATTCTAAAAATTAGAGGATACATCTCACACAAGGAGTTGTACTAAGATTTGAAAATCAAGCATTTATTTTTTTAAATGTCATGTAAAACTGTATGGCGGATTATAATCCAAACAAAATTAAAAATCATACATAAACAAATAATCAGGGACTCAAACATAACGTCAACATAGATTTGTATTTGTCCGCAAAAAATTGTATCTCCAAATTAAGACCGAGTCGAACTGCAAATTTGAATTTTGGAATTTGGATTATTGAATTTAAGCCCAAGCGCGGGTCTTCTTATTAGCCCAACGCACTAACTCATACACTACACCCACAAAACGGCTTGCCCTGAGTAGCTTCAAATATATGTATATAGATTGTCTATTGGATAAAAGAATCCTATCAAGCCCCATATTTAGGAACCATCATTATATGGACTGGACTATCATTTCATATATATATTCTGTGAAACCCATCGAAAAGGCCATATCAATCCACTTTGCCATACCCGATTTCCAATCAACTTGCCTGCACCGCTGAAATATTGATCAAAGGATTGCACTAATATGGTTGTTAACATAAAAATATTCGCAAACTTCAAAAACTTTTCATTGGATTGTGTAAATAAAAGTTTTTCTCTTGACTTAATTATCGCAAAATGTTCTTTCGCGAAATTCCCTTGCGAACGCATTTCCAAGAATTTGTACTTCCTAAGACTTTTCTGGTCCAAAACTCTTCACCTTCACGTACCAAACTAATCAAAGAACAATAAAAAAAGTTTTCAAATTAAACTGTGAATCCTTAAAGAAGCCGAAAATCGCACTAATACTAATAGAAATCCACAAAGCTGTGGAAATTCCTCAGCACTCTGTAATGCCACCACTCAACCCCGGAGAGGGAAGTACATTATCGTACAAGATGCAAGCACCCAATCCTCCTTTCCGGATCCAATTTTCTTTGCACTCTTCTTGTATCAAGATGCATTTTTGCGCGAATATTTAATGAACAGTGAAAAGAAAAACATCCCCGAAGATTGAATTTTTAAGTTTTATATTTCTAGCTGTGAACCCCATCCATGAAGGTATGAAGGTATAAAACTTGTTTATACTATAAGCGCTCCGCCGTACAAATGCAAATGCTTAAATCTACATTAACTCCTGCGGGGATTCCAATGTGCATGCATAAAATAATGATATAACTGATGGAGCCAGCTAGTCCTTCATGCAGTGTGCATTCCTATGCGAAGCTTCACAAAGAGGAACGGGTGTTTGCGCTTGGTAAACCGTATTGATGGGGAATCAGCAAAACCAAGCACCACTCAACGAGTGATTCGACGAAAAAGTTCTCTTCTCTTAATTAGAAATATACCCCAAAGATATATGTGATTCAGTCCTTTCGATCCTTTTTTTTTTTTTGTGCATTCGGAGAAAGGAAACTAAAGCGGATAGAGAATATCCTAGTGGAAAATAAAACCGCACCGACAACACCGATGATGGTCATAAATAGGGAGGCGAAAGAAATCACCCGCATAACTGAGTGGCGGTGAAGTGTTTTCAGTTCCTTTTCTTCATTTCTATGGGTGGTTGAGGCTCTGGAATGGAGGGAATGCATTCAGATTGCGGTAAAGTCATAGCTACAAGGTTACATAGCTTTTCCACTTCTAAAGAAGACAAATAAAATGGGAATAGGTTTTATGGGGTGTATTTTCCTTGGCTATTTTTTATTTTTTATTTTTTATTTTTTATTTTTGCTCTTTGTGAAGCACATTTAAATAAATGGACAGGAGTATCTGGAAGCTTTTGAATGCTTAAATAGAAAAAGAGGTTTCAAGTCCAACAAATAACTACAAAGCCATACAATCTGCTGAAGGTATAAACGTATTAAATAAATTAGTTGTTATGGGTGGACATCGGGAAAATATCCTAGTTGGATGTCCACATGTCCTTCCACCTTTGGAAAATCGGAGTGATATTGCAAGAGATAATCTTAGTACAGAGCTGATCAATGATTGCCAATGCGATCGAATGAAATCGACATCACAAGCCCTACTGCCTCGGACGATTATCCTCCAATGAAACGCGTTCAATAGGATCAAATGCAATCCATTCATCATTTATTAAATGGCGCTACAGTCCGGAATGAACCTGGCCCTCAACCAACATGCCTCTCCAATTAGCCGGGTCCTTAGCTAACTGCCTCCAGTTGCGCACTCTCAGTTGGTTGAGGTTGGTTTCTACTTGTGCGCGGCACTTAAAGTGAGGTTTTCCTCTATTGCGTCCGACGATTAGTTAGGAACCGAAGACTCAAATGCAATAGGGTCATTTATTCAGTCTCGTCCATCCATTCAAGGGACTAGGATTTTTATTATCCAAATACGCGAGCACTAGTTGGATTGTAACTTGCAGAGATGCTTGTTTGGGTTCAATAAAAATAATTTTATTGTAACATCTACCAACTCCTAAGCCAAATCTGGTCGGATAAAAGTATGCCTGAAGAATGGAACCACTACATTGTTTGAATGATTCATAAAAAAGGAGCGACTCTCAACTGCGCCAACTACAGAGGCACAAGTCTCCTTAACATCGTCTACAAGATCCTAACAGCCGTAATACGTGAACGCCTGAAACCGTTTACCAACAACCTGATCGGCCCTTATCAGTGTGGTTTTGGACCAGAATAGTCCGCACTTGATAAAATATTTAAACTACAGGCAGATCCTGGAAAAAAAACCCAAGAAGTCCAAATCGATGCCCACCACCTGTTCTTCGATTTCAAAGCCAGATACGAGAGCATTTAAAGAGACGAACAATGCAGAGCCATGTAGTTTTGCTATACCCCACAAACTCGTCCGTCTGTGCAGGATGACCATGAAGAATTCTCGGTGGTCCATCAGGGTCGGCAAGGACCTCACCAGGCACATTCGATACCAAAAAGGAAATTAGGCAAGTCGATGTGCTGTCGTGTGAATTCTTAAATTTGATTCTTGAGAGGATTATGCAAAACTTTCCAGCCCAACCTCAGAGGTATAAACTTCCATATACCGGTACAACTACTAGCATGCGCCGACGGTATTGACACCATTTGTCAGACTCATAGTGATATGATATCCAGTCAAAGCTTAGCAGTAAATGAGGGCAAGACAAAGTATATGCTGTCAACACGAAAGGACACACAAAATCGACGAATTCGAGAGAACGTCACCATTGACAGATATAACTTTGAGGTAGTAGGGGACTTTATCTATCTCGTTTCCGCTATATACTCTGACAACCGCATCTCTTCAGAAATTAAACGATCAATTCCTCTTGCCAACCGTTGTTTCTTCGGGCTAAGAAGGTAATTCAGTAGTGAAGACCTCACTCTTGTTACTAAGGATGCTAAGTGCTAAGTACTAAGTGCTGCTTTATGGCGCTGGACGGTCTCAAAAATGGATGAAGAAATCCTTGGTCGATTCAAGAGAAAAATACTTCGAAATACTTCGTTTGCGTTTACGGGCTATGTAGACGAAGATTCAAGAACTATACGAGCTGTAGAGCGACATACTCACAGACAAAAAAAAAACGTCGCAGTGGACGTTTAAGATGGCTACGATAGGTAGAACGAATACTCCGGCTCGCAGAGTTTTCGATTCCCAGCCAGACGTCGGACGCAATAGAGGAAGACCTTGCCTTAAGTGGCACGCACAAATGGAAAACGACCTTGACCAACTTGGAGTGCGCAACTGGAGGTAGTTAGCTAAGGAGTGGGCTAATTAGAGGGTCATGTTGGTAGAGGCCCAGATTAATTCCGGACTGTAGCGCCACTTAAGTAAGTAAGCAAAGTAATTAAGTATTAAACGGAGAAACAGCTGCTTGACATAAAGCTGCTCGCGCAACCGGAAGTCACTAATTTTATCTAAGCGAATAACTCAAGTAGATGGTTTGGGTGTTTTAGAGCGAGTGTAGACTCTGATTGGCTTTAACTTGGCAATGCGTTACAACCAAGTGCTTATTTTTAACCTCCAAGTGGTAACCATCGGGTACTGGTCTGTCTCATCCAACCGGATTTGACTTGCTAAACGATAAGCGCGAGTGTTTTATAACACGACGAAAAACAGCAACACTTTAAACAGCTAGTCAGAATGGCATAAAATGGAATGCTGTGCCAGGCGAACCTAGACAAGCTGCTTCGACAAATTCGGACAACAGGTTGTCTAGGCATTTCAAGGTTAAGTCAGGCCCCTTGAACAGGGATGGTGGCGGATGAACCGAAAAGCCAACGGCAGCTCTCATTCCTGTAGTGGATACTGACGGCCCCGTGTCCTAGGGGTATCTAATAAATTGGATCTCGCCCTCCAGGTTGGGTGTTGTGCTGTGGGCTAACTACCCAACCATGGAAAAAAACTAACGGTTACGAAGCAACCAACAACCTAGGAAAGGACTGATTTTATTGTAGACGACCTTGTTAAACGAAAAAAGGACAACGACGTTCGTATCTGACACTGGAATGTGAGAATATTAAACAGGATAGGTGCAAGCGAACAACTAGCGGAAGCACTTAACTCCTACAAAGCAGACATTACTACCATCCAGGAAATACGATAGGTTGGGCCGGGCAAAAAGAGGATGGAAAACTGTGACATCTACTACGGACCGTGTTATAGTGGGCAGAAACAGCGACTATTCGGATGCGTATTTTTTATAAGTGCCAGACTAAGGCAAGAAGTCTTACGTTTCCAAGACATTAGCGAACGCATTGTAACAATCCGCATCAAGGCCAAATTCGCTAACATAAGCCTTATATGCGCTCACGCCCCAACGGAGGAAAAAGCTGATTGAATCGTTCGGTAACTACATAAAGCTCATGGTCACAGTAAAAGTTGGCAAAAACACAGAATTATAGACTTCCAACTTAAAAGTTAATTTAAGCCTTTTTTTAACGCAGCTGCTTCTAAAATTATCCAGCGTGACGAATGGTACAGGACACCTCAGTATATCACTCGTAACCCATACAACTTTTAATGCGCTATTGATCTCGTTTTGCGAAACTCCAAAATATACCATAACATCCGACTACAGTATGCAGTGGTCTTTGTCAATAAGCATACAAAAAAGGAGACGTGGCGGAACCTTTACGTAGTCCAATATCCACCGTGAAAGTTGTTGCCTTAACGCCATTTACCCATTCATTAGTTTGAGAGTTGATGTGTAGAAATCGAACAGAGGACTTTTTATTCCACAATCCAGAGTCTTACGATAGCTGTGCTCATATGCCTTATTGTCCACAAAAAAAGTAGAAAGGTTTTATTTTGCCCCATATCTTCTCGACTACGATTTTTGAAGTAAATATCAGGTCAGATGTGCTTTTGCCTGGTCAAATGTTGCATTCCATATCCTACAAAATAGTATGTACTGCATATTTTGAGCGCGTTAGATAAGTCTTGAAACATATCTGAAGACTTGGTGGCAGGACATGATGAACTGATGGAGCCAAGCTGGTCTTGACTGCAGTGTTCCTGTGAGATCCCACGAGATTTTATCTTCTGCAAAACATCCCATACAGGGGTTCAAACATACCTTCACGATTCATTTGTGTACAAAGTTATATTTTTCCCACAAAGAATGAGACCTACAGATAAATGTCGGTTCCAAAGGATACATTTTTGAACCTTTAATGGCGGTTTTATCCCGCCGGTCCCTATAACTTTCGCTAATGCTGATTACTTAAATGATGGTCCCATTCCACCGTAGTTCCTGAACATCAATTCTGCCTTTTTTTAGCACCTTTATATTCGGCCATCTTAACATAAACTGAAATGTGATTGCATTCTAATGACTACTGCCAATTACAGTGCTCTACTTACCCACTGACATTCTGTGAGATACAAGAGCTCACGAGAACCCTTCAAGAAATTAAATCCAAAAAAAGCGGGGTTAAGGTAGAGTCACTCACTGACTTACTCCAGCCGATAAATCTGCATTTAAAATGCGCTGCAGGAAAAAAAAAACACATCCTCTGCAGATACATTTTTTTTTTTCGCAGATATACATAATTCCAACTGTCAAGGGATTGCCATTCTATGTGCGGGAGAAACCCTCCGGATGCAAGGCACTGAATTGAATGAGAAACGACAAAAGTAATTTGAAATCTTTTTTTTTTTTCTTTTGCATCTTATGCGATTTTTTTTTTTTGTTCATCCTTGCTGCAACCTGCAACAGCAATCGCTTTGATAAGCAAAACAAGTTGAACGACCTAGGACAACTCAAAAGTAAACACATGAATGGCATAAAATGATGTTGTCGTTGGTTTGAAATTTTGCAGTTTCCTTTTATGTGTAACGGTATACACAGGACTAGGGACGACTATAAAAGGACATAAATTGCGATGATGTCTCTGCGAGTTGTGCAAGTAATTAAAATTAAATTCACTTGTAGATTTGGCCATGTATGAGTAATTGCTATCTGACGGTGTTGCTGTGCAGGACTTTAGTTAGCCCAATACAGCAATTATCTGACGACGACATGACAGAACAACTTGCCAACAACTATATTCATCGGACAGGAACAGGATAATAATTACTTCAGAGACATTCTGTCGTGTAGCGCTATGCTTCATCGGATCTCTATGGCAGGTGCACTCCCACGGGATGAGAGGATGGAATTCGTCTATGAATTCATTAAAAAGCCGTCAATTTGGGGCCAGATACTTTGATATTTGCGTGGTAGATCCATACAAAGTGTAGATGGTATACGCTGTATATTGCTGCGATTAAAGGACTCGACGACGCATTGCCCAATTGGAAATTATTGGTGGTGGTGGTGGTGGTTTATTTGATTACTGGTTCTGTGGCGGTAAGGAAATGTATTGCGGACTAAAGCTGTGTTGGGAAATGCGGAGACCAATTGAATTGTCCGTTAAAAAGAAACTGAAATTGCCTCAAATCGTACAATTGCTGTAAATTGCTAATTTGCTTTAGGGAATCGCTGAGGACTCTGTCATTCATTCAATTGTTTATAAGTAGAATCTGTCGAATTGGCCAATTAGGGGTTCATTTGATTGTCGATTTAATTTTAGTATCCTGTGGAGATGAAGCTTTGATACGAGAAGAGGTGGAAAGTTTAGGCCATGTGATTTTGTTTGTGGTGTAATCAGGATGTCCACCTTATTTTTACATTGGAGATTTTAAAACACAGAGTCTTGCAAAAGTAATAGCAAAAGCGTCTTTTTCATGCGTAAGCAAAGGTTACCAATCTAGTGGAAAATCGTGTTGTCTATGCAAATAGGTCCACTTTCAAACTTGTTAAAATACCTGGGATAATGGAGTGCGAACGTATAGGTGGTATGCAGTTGGTGTTTAGGGATTGACCGAAGTTTGTACAAAATGTTCGCCTGAATATTTTTGATATTTGGATTAAGCTGAAAAGTATTTCAATGAAAACTTGTACTTCAAGAGTGTTTTAAATATGAAGGTACATGGAACGGAAATGGACTTTTGCGAAAATCCGACGAATTTGAAATAACTATTACTAATTGAAAGCAATCTAGACCCCTGCTTGATTTCTAAAGCACCAGTAAAAAGCAATTTTGTCCAAAAATATAAGGCAATAACCATTTCACGTCTATCAGCCATCGAAAATAGAGACTACATCGACGCATAAGAAGACCTAAAGATAGAGCTTGACACTTCGCAGCTGTGCACTCTTCAATTTTTATATATAGACAGTCAAGAATATAAGGTCTTCCATAAACAAGAAGATAAATCGCTTGCACTTAATAAATCTTGGTCTATAGAATTATAGGCAAGTTCCATTTCCGGATCCCAGCGAAAACCCCCAAAAAAAATCCGTAATTCAAACAGGATTGCACGCTTGAGAAAAGGAAATTTGCTACAATATGCTAAATCGCAGCCCACTATTGCTAAAAGATTACAGCGGTTATTTGGGATATAACATCATTATTATAAGCTGTGAGGTTGGGTCATTGTTGTTCGGCAGAAAAGGATCCCCTCAACGGAGTTTGTTGTACCAGTAAGTAAAAAAAATTAAAAAAACCTCCAAGGGATTCGAAAGTTGAACCAACTTATGCTTAGTATTGGTGATGCAATCAAGAAATATTGCAACTTTTCTGATCTGGCTTTAATATGCATCTGCTCAGGCGTAGGAAAAACATCATTGCGCCTGATTGGATACAATCTCTTGCGATAAAACTTACAGGAGACTTAATCATAACGAACAAATAGTCTCGCTTTAACATCGTAGGAAAGGATACATTTGCTTGCGTGGCTATTAAATCGTATCTGTCTCCTGTCCATCCGATTCAGTTACTAACTTGCTCCAATCTCTGCAAACTAATTTCCTAATTGGCGGCAATTTTAATAAAAAACACACGTTCTGGGGTTGTACAAGGTGGGCCAAAAGAGATCACCCTATTGGAAGAAGCTCTTATTTTTGCAAATGGCCGCCAATGTCAAATCTGTTTTGACATTTGTGGACTAGACAGATGTAGAATACAAGTGAACAAGCCATGGAGCGATTACACTCCCCAAGAACGCGGAATAATCGTGCAATTTTTTTGCGTAACAATTTCGTCGCCGATTCCCCGGCCGGATGACACCGACTGCGCAAACACTGCGCCGTTTGGCCACTAACCTTGAAGAGTATGTGACCAGACCACACGAGACGTTGCCAGGAGTGTCCGGCCCCGGAGCGCCCGTTGTGCCGAGAATATCGCCGCTGTTGCCGAGGATGTCGAGCTGTCGCCGGAAACATCGAACAGACGCCGTGTCTCGCAATTAGCCATCCCTAAGGGGATTTTTGGTCTAAGATAAGCGTATGTTCCCGTACAAAGTCCAGTCCGTTCATCAGCTGCTGCCTGTCGACCGCCAAACGCGTGTAACCTACGCCCAAGCCATTCTCAATCTCGAGGACGAAGTGGACGATTTTTCGACCAAAATCATGAGCGATGAGGCTCATTTCCACCTCATCGGGTACGTGACCAAGCAAAACTATCGCTTCTGGAGCACCGAAAATCCGCGGGTAATGCACGAGGAGCTATTACACCCGCTCAAAGTTATTGCATGGTGCGCTGTTCACGCTGATGGAGTCATCGGGCCATTTTTTTATCGAGAAAGCCGCTGGTCAAACGACAACAGTGGACGGTGCGCGCTATAGGGCCATGTTAGCCGAGTTTTTTTCTGCCGCAATTGGACGAATTAGGAATGGAGGTCAAGTCGTTCCAACAAGACGGAGCATCGGCATACACTACGCGAGCCACAACCGATATTCTGAAGGCCAAACAACATCGGATGACTTCTTTTGGCGCACCTTGTACATATAACACGTAGAATGCTACATACTGGTGGTAAGAAATACAGTTGTGATTTTCACTAAACAGGCAAAGCAACCTACTGACCAGCTGATACTTTGAAATACCTGACCTAACAGGTTTTTTCGTTTGTAAAAGAAAGGATCCCGGAATTCCTACAATCGAATCTGAAATTAGAAGATTTTCGCGAAAGCATAGAAACCGATCTATCGGACATATCAACAATACAGTCATATACCGTTTGGATGATAGCATTTCATTGCGTGGTCTACAAAGAACGAATCCTTTGGACTTGGAGAGATAAGGAATAATTGCGTCTTATGCAACTTCAAAGATGGAATGCAAGTCTACGAAAGTGATGGAAACCTCGTTACAGAACCGAACGACATATTGTTCAAACAGCATTTTGAGGAACCCATAGTCTAAATTGAAGTGAACGCGAAAAATCGAAAAAGTACCCGTTTCTCCCAGGTAAGAAGAAGAGAGGTCAATGCAGCTATCCAAAAGCTGGGAAATCAAAGAGCTACCAGTTCTGGTGAGTTACTAGCGGCAAACTCTACATAGCGAAGCAATGCCTTGGAACATGTAAGGGATTCGCGCATCCAAGATCCACATTGTTCGCAGTGTGACGATTGGCCTTTCCATTTCAGTTTATGCAACGAGATCTAGAACCCGCATAGGCAATTATGACGATGACAATGACAAGTGATTTGCATTCACCTTTCAGTAAGTGATCAATTTTTTTTATACACCGCATTTTCAATATCCCAGTAAGAAGATAACTCCTGTGACACCACCCATTAGTTCCACTCAAGATTGAAAACGTTTCATTTGAATAATGTAAATTCCATTTGAAATAATTGCATAAGATTCCATTTCCTGATGTCATTACACCACAAGCAGAAAGGTAGTTATACCGAATCTGTTACCAATGCCGACCCTTGACAAACTCCTCAGTGATGGTGATAAATTCCATAGAACTTCCTTCACCATCAAGGGAAACAAACGGAGAATGTCTACTTCTCTGCCAAATGTAAATTTGAATAAAATTATAACATCCAACAACAACAACAAAAACCATTTTCATTTTGAAATTGAAAATAATTTACAACAGACACTCCAATAAAAAAAAAGGACGAACAGACGAAAAAAAATTAAACAAAACCCAACAAGGATGTGATTTGAGGTGAGCAGGCTCCTTCAGTCTTCAATTACTTTTTTTTCAAGAACGCATTTTTGGTGTTCGGTTTGTATAACGAAACCTAGAACCCGCATAACAAATAATGACGAAGACGACATCATCAAGAAAAGAGGACGAAAATAAAAGGAAGAAGAAAGGACGCACGATTGAATGCCATCCACAATGATTTGAATATTTTTCAAGTGATTAAACTCCAAGCACAATTTAGTCACAGTAATCTGAAAGTCTTGAGTGATACGAAATGGTGTACCTTCGTACAAAATTGAGCCTGCAAGAATCCACAAAACACTAACACACACACACACATACAGCAGCAATAGCAAAAGCAACATTGAGCTGCAATTTGGGCACTAAAATTTGCATAAGGAATCAATTTCAGGTCCCTTCCGATTGCTCTGTCGAGTACCGCGAGCGAGACCGACCCCTGAAATGAATGACATCGCGCATCGTGATCACAAATGTTCAAATGTACAATTTGTCCTCTGCAGCTTCTTGTATATGTGTGCCTACCTAGGGTACTTTGTCTGTTTTGTGTCGTGGTACTGAAGACTTTTTTAAGTACCATTGCGTGTACCTTTGGCTTTTCAAATTGAAAGAAATGTGCTCTGTGTTTGGTCTTGGACCACAAAAGAGTGTGTCGTCTCCTCGATGTCAGAATGAATACATTTTTGTGTCGCCGTTGTTGTGCTGTGCAGTGAGTTGTAAAGGAACAAAAGAAGAACACATCACAACAACAGCTCTGCAACAACAAAATGTAAAATACTCTTGAATATAATATGATGACACGAAAGGCAAACGGAAGACTAAGCACACTTGACAATGTCTACGGCTACCACCACGACACTTTTTTCCTCTTACTGGGCTGAGCTAAGCTGTAAGCTGGCGTCTGTTAATTTCAAGTATCTACGCCCGTATATGCGAGTGAGGAATCCATTTTTTGAAGATGTAAACTTAACGCATTTAGCTGTGCGGCGATTGTGAGGAGATAGATACTTTTCTAAGCAACAATGACCCTTTTAGGTACTTGAAAAAGAATGATCGGGGATTTATTTGCGCAAATTGTCAATAGGAAGTGCTATTGCGAATAGGCTTTTGAAGGGCATGGATATCGATAGAGATGGGTGAGATGTGAGATGTTTCCTGACATGAAAAACAAGGATATACCGAATAAATTTGAATTTTGGTTGGCAAATGTTTAATATCTTGAAAACAGGTTTGGGTGAAGAGAAAAATAAATAAATGCAACATAAAATAGGCAAAACATATCGACTTGATTAATATTTCCGCATTCTCCTGGGTCTAAGTTTGATAGAATGGCCCAATAGCCCTTCGATATCTTGCAAAATTGTGTAATTTTCCTCTTCTGAGGAACCAAACCCCTTTTTTTTCTTACTGAGACTATAAAATGTTGGGTCTGCATAAATAGACCCTGATCTGAAACTTGTGTTGGTTTTGGAAACCTCATTGAAACATCTACAAAAAATTCACATGTTTTTTGACGAAGAATTATAGAAAAATTAGACAGAAACAGAAACAGACTGTTGGTGCAGATATCCTTATAATAAAAAAGGTCATAAGACTTAGCCGTAAAAAAAACAATTTCGAGTCCACTTAATTGTGGACGAAGACAGTATTGAACAATCAGTTCCCGCTGTTATACAGGGTGTCCCCCGGAAAGGTATACTACTTTGTTTTTCCGCCATTTTGGTAAACATTAGTCTAGACAGTTTATATTTGGCATTCGTGAAGTAGACACGTGGCAAATTTATTATGGAAAAATATTCGATAAACCAATATGTTTTAATCGTTAAAACATCAAAATCAATATTCGATTACTGTGACGATGAGAAAGTTACGTGAAATTTTTGGGAGAAACAACGTGCCAACAAAACGCACTATTTATCGTGTAGTGAATGGTTTCGAAGAAAGAGGGTCTTTAGGTGATAGGCCCAAGCATGGACCACAACGAACTGCAAGATTGGCTGAAAACATTACTAATGCTCAAGGAAGTGTTCAAAACAATCCATCAACCTCAATTCGACGCCGTGATCAGGAGCTTGGTCTTCAAAGAACAACTTTGGCCACAATTTCGCACAATGATTCGCATTTGTTTGCATTTAAGATTCAGTTGACACAAGAGCTTCTTCCACAAGACCACTTACGCCGCCGTACATATGCCAAGAGAATGTTACAGCTAGCCCATGACAACCCCGATTTCAATGAAAAAATCATAATGATTGACGAGGCACATTTTCATTTGAATGGATATGTGAATAAACAGGACAGTCGGTTCTGGGCAATGGAAAACCCTTAAATTATTCATCAGTCACCTTTGCATCCATTAAAAGTTACAGTCTGGTGTGCAATATGGTCAGGAGGAATCATTGGACCTTACTTCTTTGAAAATGAAAACGGCGTAATGGTAACTGTGAATGGGGAGCGATATAGTGATTTGATTGAAAACTTTTTAATGCCACAACTGCATGCTTTGGGCTTGATCAACATGTGGTATAAAGAAGACGGTGGCCACATCGCATACAGCCAGGATTATAAAGGAATTACTGCGAAACCTATTTCCACAACAAGTTATTTCAAGAAATGGTGATGATGGCCTCCATGGTCGCCTGATTTGACAGCTCTGGAATTCATTTTGTCGGGATATCTGAAAAGCAAGGTTTATGCAAACAGACCAGAAACGCTTGAGCAACTCAAACAAAATATTCGTGATGAAATTAATGAAACACCGCGTGAAATGCGTGAGAATGTAATGAAAAATGTTCTCAAAAGGGCTCGCATTGGTGAGACTAACAGAGGCGAATATTTACCTGATATTGTATTCCATATATAATTGCCGACATTAAACAAAACATTGATCAGTACAAGATCCACCCTCTTTCATTAAATTAAAAATTATAAACAAAGTAGTATACCTTCCCGACGGACACACTGTACTTTTTAACAGGTTTCAAGGTTGTCAAATACCTCGAAAACTAGACTCGTTTGGAACACCTGTCTCAAGATTGTACCTATAGGCCTACAAGGCTCCATCCTAACATCGGAAAGTCTATTTTGTTCGTTTGTTATGAAAAGGAGATTATTCCACGAAATCAATTTGAGTTCCAAAGAAATCACTCGGAAGTGCATGCTATTACGAAACTAATTTCGGATGTTAACTGGAATCTTACCGCCAGAAGATGTACATCTGCCTATCTAGTAAATGTCGAAAAAGCCTTTGACAGGGGATTCAAAAGCTTTTTGGAACAATTTATAAACTTATTTGATAGCAGTTGCCTTCTTATCTCACAAATATGACAGCATCCATGATAAACGAAAGAAATTTGTCGTAACAGGAAGAGAGTACTTGACAGCTGAGGTTTTAAAAGTCCCTAATGGTCTTCAGCAGGGAACAGTAACTTTCCTACAGATCTTCGATAACTACATTGCTGATATACTTAGGGAACTCGACAATTCGCTAGAAGCAAATTTCCGAGTTAATTACGAATGAATCAATTATATGAAACGTGAAATCACACTGTTCCGCACCCGAACAAGGCGCTGTAATTCAAACTTGAGACGCAAATGTAGAAACCTTAAGATAACGAGCTCATATGGTCTTCGGATCGTGTCGAAAACAGTTGTGAACTATTTCATTTGGACAAGTTTTTGTTTTATAATGATCACCTAAAAAAGGCCTTTTTATTCCAACTATCTCAGATCCGATGTGAAGATCATTTATTACCAAGCATACTTCAGTTAACCAAGCACACGTTAGTGGTAGAACCCATACGGGCAAACTAGGGATACCATACGACCCCTAATGGCGCAGTTGCGGGAACACAAATGAGAGAGTATCCCTCTCCCATTTCATCGGCAAATGTCCGCCAGTAGCAAGTGACAGATTACGTGCAGTAAGCCAACCATTCGTCGACATATTTTAGGTAAAATGATACAAGATCTGATCCTATTTCAAAACCTCATAAGCTGGATCTAGAAACCGACTTTATCACATCCACAAGAATCATAAAAGGGTTCACACGAGTCGTAGTAAGAAAAAGGCACATAATTGCTGGTAGGGTAACCCATCGTATATGGAAAAGCTCCTCTCGTGATGATCTGACAAATCATACGAGTACTATCAGTTGTCAAGAACAGCTGATCTCAAATTTGCCGTTCGGAGTCGGCATAAAACAGGAGGTCTTCACCATCATGCAAGAAATACCACACGCACACATGAGTGGTTACGATAAAGCTCGGCCCTGGGTACTAACGCGCCCGTTGTGGGAAAAATTTCTATTTTTGTATATGGAAAAGAATTGAGTTTCGAGCGCAAATGTCAAGGCAGATGGATGTGAGTGCACATTACAAAGATTTCAGGAACAATCCGGTGTGTCTAGAATTGACAATGTCATACTAGACCTTATAAGGAATCACTTTGCCCCTCCGGCGGGTATTAGCGAAAAGGAATTAATTTCTGGATAATTCTATACGAATCTTAGGTACTTCAGAAATGACTTAGAAAGTGGATACATTCCACCAGAGACAACCCTGTTTCTGTATGCAATAACTACCTATCAGATAAAACGAACGTACCAATCAATCACATACCCTGCTGAAAGGAGAGCAGCATATAAAAGAATCCTTAACGAGCTTTTTGAGTCGGTAGATGCGAATACTGATCGAATGAGGTATTGCATTAGCATACCTGAATGTGATAAATCTAGCACTAACGGGTAAAATAGAAACAAATATACTTGTGACTAGACTTGGCTGAAGTTGAAACATAGCTTAAGTAAAACTAGGCCCTGGCATGTGATTAACTCAACGATAGTTTTTGGTCAAATTGGGCGTGGTAGTAGGTAAATGGATTTTGAATATTGTTACACCTCTTATATATTGGGATCAACAAAGAGTACTTGTACCAAATTTCAACATTCTAACTAAGAGTCCTAAAAGCTTGTGACGTATAGTCGGACAAGCAGACATGGCTAAATTGACCCAGTTAACGATTTTGAGTCTATCCAACAACTTTAAAGAATATCTAGCTAAATTACAAACTATGTATTAAAATGAATATACCCCTATGGGATAGGGCATACAAAATTTGAATACTCTAAGTTTCAAAAGACTACAAGTTCATGTTTAGATCAGACAAGGGCATGCTGTCTCTAGTATGGATAGTCTTTAAATCTAACCCAGTTAAGCGAGTCAGTAAAGACAAGAAATGAAAAGCTTAAAACATTCTAAAAGCAAAGGTTAATCAAATTTACAAAATTCTATCGATTTTCGTTCTATAAATTTTAAATGTGAATTCAAAATAATGATTGAAATTTCAAGCTAATGTATACAAATAAATAGGTTATCGACTCACCAATCGTATTGAGGCTTTTTCTAGTTTTGATTTTCACATCACACACACACACACACACACTTGAAAAAACACACAATCGCGATTTTTTAAGATTTACAAGAAGCCTGATATAGAAACACTGAACACTAAACGCTTGAGAGGCAAAGTTTTAGAATTTTTCACTACCTAGTGATTCGTGATTGCAATTTTGAAAAACACTCCGAATACACACACCGATTTTCGACTTTGGTAATCGTGATGTACTAATTGAACAAAGACACCACTTGTACCGCCATAAAGCAACTAAGAAGGATTAATACACGAGCGCGTTTCATTGCAAAAATAAACAAAATAACGGATTTATTCACAGCGGACTTTAACACAACGACTTTTTTGCAATGAAATAAATCGAATCCGAGTGATATAATTTCGACCGATTTAGATTAGCGACGCACTATTTGTATGAATACATCAAAGCAAACTCTGAAAAAAAAAGAAAAACAAATGTTAGCATACATTTCAAAATACGCAATACAAAACGAAAATAATGTAAATATAATAAAATAGTAATTATGTATCACATTTGCGAATTTAAGGAAATTAAGGAACTTATTAGAAAGTAGAAACCCGAGAAAAGGATAACTATGCTCGTATCTGCACCTGGAACGTGAGAACATTAAACAGGAAAGGTGCAAGCGAACAACTAGCGGAAGCCCTAAACAACTACAAAGCAGACATTAATGCCATCCAGGAAATACGATTGGATGAGCGGGCAAAAAGAGGATGAAAAATTGTGACATCTACTACGGACCGTGTTATAGAGAGCAGAAACAGCGACTATTCAGATGAGGATTTGTTATAAGTGCCAGACTTAGGCAAGAAGTCTTATGTTTCCAAGACATTAGCAAACGCATTGTAAAAATCCGCAACAAGGAAAAATTCGACAACATAAGCCTTATATGCGCTCACGCCCCAACGGAGGAAAAAGATGATATAGCTAAGGATGGCCTCTAATAGCTCCTTGACAAAACCTATAAGCGGCTACCGAAGTACGATGTTAAAATCGTGCTGGTAGGAAGAGAAGACATCTTAAGTAGTTTTTTTCGGAAAACATAGCATACACGACAACACGTCTGGTAACGGACTTAGGCTAATTGACTTCGCTACGGAACGAAATGCCACTACAGCCAGCACATGGTTTCCTCACCTCGATATCCATGAAGGAACATGGCGGTCTCCAGATCAACGAACGGTCAACCAAATTTATCATATTGCTATAGACAAGAGGCACGCATCCAGTATTTTGGATGTCCGAACATTCCGAGGAGCTAACATCGACTCGGACCACTACCTTGTTGTAGCCAAGGTTACAGAAATACTGTTAAAAAATTTAATGTCGAAAGACTGCAATCGCAAGAGACCGCCAAGACCTTCACGCAACGCGTCTACCTTAACCTCTCGATTAACACCATACCACCAGCATCGAATGTCGAAGTACAATGGCAACGATGCCAACAAGCAACTGAGGTGCTAGGTTTCTCGCGCCCATCAGCAAGAAACTGCTGGTTTATGAATGAGGTCTACAAGGCTAAGCTGCAGGTGAAGACAAGAGCTGCCGTTAAGCTCTATATGCAGAGAACAAGGGAAGAACACCTTCTTTTCAGAAAGAAGAAAAGCGGGCGATCGAGGATATAGAGAGGTACCTCTCCAGGAACGATGTTCGCAAGTTTAACCAAAGTGTAAAACGTCAATGCCAAGGATACAAGGCTCGAACAGAATCCTGTCGAGATGAACAAGGATATATCGTAGCTGAGACACAGTCTTTGCTGAGGATATGGAAGAACCACTTCTGCAGACTGTTAAACGGCGATGACGAACAACATTCCGCTGTCAGGCAGAACGAACCATTCAATATTGGCAACGACAGCGAAAGCTGCCAACCACCCAACCTGAGTGAAGTGAGGATAGCAATATCTAAACTGAAGCTTAATAAGGCTGCCGGAAATGACGGCCTTCCCGCCGAGATGACTTGGTAAGTAACATCCACCAACTCATAAGCCGAATCTGGTCGGAAGAAAGTATGCCTTAAGAATGGAACCTCAGCATCGTTTGTCCATTCCACAAAAAAGGAAACCCTCTAAACTGCACAAAATACAGAGGCATAAGTCTCTTCAACATCGCCTACAAGATCCTATCTGCCGTAATATGTGAATACCTGAAACCGTTTATCAACAACCTGATCGGCCCTTATCGGTTTGGTTTTAGATAAGGAAAGTCCACAACTGACAAAATTTTCAAGTCCAAATCGATACCAAAAAAAAACTCCCAACCACAGAGAAACTTCGTTTTATGAAACGATGTTAGTTCATGTTAGTTCATCCAAAATGTTAGTTCATCCAAAAAAAAATTCTAAAATTTAACCCGAAAAATATTTGGCACCTATTCATCGATTTCAAAGCCGCAGACGAGAGCATTTATAGAGACGAACTATACAGAGCCATGTCTAGTTTTGGTATACCGCCCGCCCAAACTCGTCCGTTTGTGTAGGATGACGATGGAGAATTCTCGCTGTTCCATTGGGGTCGAAAACGACCTCACCGACAAATCCTGGAGTGGCGCTACGGTCCGGAATGAACCTGGGCCTCAACAAACATGCGTCTCCAATTAGCCCAGTCTTTAGCTAACTGCCTACAGTTGCCACTCCAAGTTAGTTGAGGTCGGTTTCCACATGTGCGCGCCACTTAAGGGGAGGTCTTCCTTTATTGCGTCCGACGTTTGGCTGGGAATCGAAGACTCTGAGAGGCGGAGTATTGGTGTCCATTCGTTCTACATGTCCTAGCCATCTTAAACGGCCAATGCGGAGTTTTTTGACCAGGAGCTGTACAGTAGTTTTTGGTTGAATCTTCGTCTCCATATTCCGTCAAGCAGAGAATTTCTCGAAGAGTTTTTCTCTTAAAACGACCAAGGATTTCTTCAACTGCTTTGATTACGGTCCAAGCTTCAGCGCAGTAGATCAGGACTGGGATGATTAGGGTGTTATAAAGGATCTCCTTAGTAGTTCGAGAGAGGGCTTTACCACTAAATTGCCTTCTCAGGACGAAGAGTAATTGTTCGTTTTATTTCTGACAAGATGTTGTTGTCAGAGTTAATAGCGAAACCGAGGTAGACAAAGTCCCGTACTACCTCAAAGTTATATCTGTCAATGGTGACGTTCTGTCCAATTCGTCGATGTTGTGTGTTGCTTTCGTGTTGACAGCATATACTTAGTCTTACCCTCACTTACTGCTTTAACCGTTTTTGAAGCTTCCTAAAGCAATACCAGACATGTATGTATGCGGCTTTGAAATCGTTGAATAGGTGGTGGTGGGTATAGATTCGGACTTCTGGTGTTGTTTCCAGGATCTGCAGAAGTGTGAAGATCTTATCGGTAAGTGGAAAGTCCACTTCCAGGGATAAAACCACACTGATAAGGGCCGATCAGTTTGTTGGTGAACGCCCAAAAATATATAGATAGGATCTTTAAGACGGTGTCGAGGAGACTTATGCTTCTGTAGTTGGCGCAGTTCAGAGGCTCCACTTTTTTGTGGATCCGACAAACAATGCTGAAGTTCCATTTTTCAGGCATACTTCAAACCGACCAGATTTGGCTTATGAGTTGTTGGATGTTATATACCAAGTCATCTCTGACGGCTTTATAAAGCTCTGCAGGAAATCCCTCATTTCCTCCAGCTTTATTTAGCTTGAGTTTAGATTTTGCTATCCTCACCTTCACTCAGGTCCGGTGGTTGGCAGTTTTAGCTGTCGTTGCCAATATTTAATGTTTCGTTCGGCCTGACAGCGGAATGTTGGTCCCCATCGCCGTTTGGCAGACTGCAGAAGTGAATCTTCCATATCCTCAGAATCGACTGTGTCTCAACTACGATATTTCCTTGTTCAGCTCGACCGGATTCTGTTCGAACCTTTAATCCTAACGTTTAATATCGTCAAATATTATCAACAAAATATAGCAGTTTGGGAGAGAGGTCGGAAAAGCTGATCTCCATAGGTGATTACCCCCACTTACAAGGGTAGCTGCTTATCATTGAATTAGTCTCTACAAACTCAATGACTATTCAAAAGATATCGGGGCAGTTTTACATTCACCTATGCTGTGTGCCTGGGCAGTGGGCATAGTGACAATCGAGGAAGCTGTAAGGCTGATGAACTAGCCAGGCTATCGCCACATGAAAAAGTTTACTAGCGCAGCATGCTCACAGCAAATCAAATCTCAGATGGAGTCTTCGCACATCGTGTCAAACAACCAAACAAATCTGGCCAAAGCTGGATTTAAAAAGATCCAAGGGACTGATCTCGCTCGCTAGACATATAAGCGCCATCATAGTCGTCCTCGCTGAACACTATCTAATAATCAGGCACGCAGAAAGGCTAAGCCTTCATTCGAACGACTTCAGAAGGAGCTGTATGGACGACGAGGAAAAAGAAACAATACTTCATCTCCTTGTCAACTGCCCGGCTCTATCACCCGAAAGGAAGCTTCATCTCGGAGCCTACTTCTTTCAAAATCTCAAGTAAGATGTCTCTTCCGTTTCATTTAAAGCGCAGATTGGTTTTTCTACAGGTAACACGGAGAAAGCACAAGATTCACGTGGTATCACAATCCACCAAAAACTGGTTTAGTGTGTAGAGTTACTGTTCAGAAAAAGATTTTTGGAATTAGATTCGTATTTTCAGTTCCTAAAACATAAACGGAGGGACTTATAGCCAGATCACAATTCAAGAAATAGTGCATTCCAAAACATATTCCACAGTTTTTTCGCGCAGTAACACTCCTTGCGTAAATCCAAAGTCACACTTTCATCATTTCCATATTTATCACGTTTCCGAGAGTATATTTCAATAAAACCCCACCATCCACGCAAATCAACCTTAATGTCCTCCAAATCCAATTTTACAGAAACTCTACAATACTTTCCCATACGACTTAGCAGCAATCCTTTATCCTTTCAAAAGTTTTGCAGAAAAAAAGGGGTTATTATCTAACGAATCGATTCACTCCTATAAAAGGATACAAAAAAAAACCACACACACACACACATCCTCCATCATCATCATCATCCCGCAAGTGAGCACGTTAACCCCAAAGTATGACTCATTCGATTTGGTAACAACATAGCACCGCACAGAATACCCATTGAAAGGAGAACCCGATGAAGACAAATGCTTGATGGCATCCCTCGCAGGGGTGCGGGCTGAAGGATTCCCAGCATAAAACTCCTTCAATCATCCTTCCTCTACAATGCGAGTGTGCACAAAACATAACGATGGTCGTCGACGTTGTCCTCATAGTCAACACTGTTGTGTGTTGCCGATCGAAGAACGAGGAAACGACTTCCACCGTAAAATTCCAATCTTTCTCTGTGCTGCTGCCTGGTGCAAAAGACTTGATAGGTTCGGAATGAGCCGCATGCTGTTGCACCACAAGTGGTTAAGGAGGCAGTAGCTCTGCCGATATGGTGACTCAGCTCAGTGTGCAGCACCTTTTTGTTATTGTTGTGCTGTTGTATCCTGAACGCGACTTACATACACGTAATTGTGCATACGTTCAAGTCAGGAATTAGACCCTTCTTCTCGGTTGTTGTAGTATCTTCGCCCTTAAGTTGGGGCGGGAAAAATTGAACACCTGCATTACACTTGAGCTATAAACGGACGGAATTTTTACAGGAGATGGAATCATATATGCATGGTATGTTCTGTGTGTGCGCGCTAATGTACTTAGGGCGTAGCATAGATATAATATGTGGATTTGCTTAACTCACTGACAGCTAGGTGGTGGAGGGGTCCTGCTGTTGCGAGGGCTAAAATGCCAAAGAAGAATGAGGAAAATTAATTCTTGCACACTTGGGGAGTATTGTGTTCGATTTCTTTTTAAATGGGATTTGTAAAGGCGGTAAACGCACATGTTTAGCTTGGAATTGAAATGTAATGCATCGCATCACGGTTCCCTTATACCGAGTCGTTTTCGCTTTGTGTTTTGTCTTGTGAACTGTCACAGTGATTTTGACGTGTTTTTTTTTTGTTCTTTTTAAAATGTATTCAGAGGAGAGGTCCTAAGAGGTTGAAGGTATCCAATTTTTGGTCTGATGACACAGTATTCAGTTTCTGAAAGTAATAGTTGTTGTATCGGTTAATTGTATCTGAAAAAAAAAAACAACATTAGGGTGGAACCAATTGGTTTGGTGGTGATCGTTATTTCTCACAGTTTTGATGTGAAATTGATATAACGTTCAAGTGAGGTCTCACACGAAATGAATTTAGTTGAGAACTTGTTGATGGGGCTTTATGAGCTCCTTTCAGAAAGGATTAGGCATTCCAATTGAATTTCGATAATCCACAGGTGAATGGTGATATTGTTAGATGTTCACACGGGGTCAGTGATCTTGCTGCTGTGACCTATTGTAATGTAGGTAGCACATAAATTGGGATTAGGTTGAATAAGATCGACAGCGGTATCTAGCATAACTTCGTGAATGGACGTGGATCTACGTTGTGGTATAAGAGCCTGGCTATCTTACGCAAATGGGAGATGACAGAATTCAAAAAGCAGATGCGTATTTTTCTGACAGGTTTGCTGCAGTTTTTTCAAAGATGTGACATCTTATGTTTTCCCCAGATGGCAGCGATAGAATTCCTCTAGGATGGAGTCAATGATGGTGTCTACAGATCCAGCACGAAAAGGCAAAGTAAATAATATTTATAAGTTACCCACTGACAAGTTTGGACGAAAAGGTAATTTAAGAATCTTAAGGCTTTGACACGGTCCCTCCGTACACAGAAATATTGGCGGGGGGTCGCAAAAGGCAGCCCTTTTATTCCGTAGTAAGCATTGGCACTAGAACACTCCGTCGCGTGTCATACGGACAACAAATTGGATCTCGTCCTCATTTGTATTTTGATTGGTTGTTAGCTTGATTGATGTTAGGCCGTCAGCTAATTGATCACCTATACCTTTGTGACCTGGATCGCAGAGACATTTTGCAATATCAAACTCATATATGCAACATGCATGACCCTAACGACGAAACTGAAGACGCTTTCAAGGACAAAGTGACCAACTGGTACGGATCGTATACTGAAAGAACAACGATTTTAACGCCAAACTTGGAGAGGAAAACATTATGGTGGGTTAGTTGCAAAGCACAGACTCCAAGGATCAATAACGATAACAAATAATCCTCCTCCGTTCCGATAGCTTTTAGAAAAGATCTTCGAATGAAATATAACGCAGTCGAAGTAATGCGTTAAGGTAACAATTTTTGATCGCCCAACGAAGTAATGCGTTAGGCAGCAATTTTTTTGAAAGCTACGCGTCAAATTTCTTCAGAAGCTATCTAACGAGAAATTGTTTTTGTTGATTGGAACTGAATTTTGTGTGAAAATTGTTCTCAACGGATACCTCGATAGAGTTGAATAGCTTCTGAATAACAGAATTTGCAGAAAGCTTACAAATTATAATTAGGAGCACGCGGTTTACTTGACTTCGAATTCACAAGACATACTGACGATCTGTTGATTGTAAAACTTCCAAACAAATGGATGCTCACATAATAAGGGCGCGATTACGGCCAAAATTAGTAAGTAAGTAAGCTTCGCGCTCTATTGCGAGCTAGTCAGAGTGGCAGGAAAATGTTCGACTCTTGTCATTTTCTTGTGAAAGCTAAATTCACAACTCGATGCATTGTTCATATTGGATAACCGGAGATAACTAGAGCTCACAAAGAAAAACTTGGTAAAAGACTACACATAGGCCAATAGACACGTGTATAAAGACGTTCTTGGGATGATGTTGATGATATTTGCAAGTTCGAACACAGGTGATTGAATCGTAAAGCAAGGCGCCATAAGCAAAACAAGGGCCACGTGGGTATAGAGTACAGAGCTATCTAGAAGAATACAAGAGAAGAAAGTCTTACCAAAAAAAAAAAAAAAAAAAAAACAGAAGTCTACAACTTGGAAAAGTCGCAGTTGGCGATTGAAAAAAAAAACACCCGGTAATTGTATAAAAATACCAAGCAAATGGAAGCTTGCCTCAAAGGAAGTACACAATAACGTTTAATACAACATTTCTAGCAGGATAATGTCCATAGAGCGATAGGACAGGCAAAGCCTAACATGCTCAGTCCACGAAAAAATAATCCTTTCTCCCGTCAAAGAAAGGAAGTCAGATAAGAAAAACTGAAGCCAACGATTCTGATATGTAACCAACACAACTTGTGAAAATCGGAGGTGATGGCTTGAAAGTGTGCAAACACCAAAACCATATGCTATGCCTGGAAAGCAATCCCTTTGACTGGAAGAAGAGCTCCAAGGGCACTATCTATCTATCCAACTATCTCTATTAAAAAAAAAGAGAAAGCTTCAGACGTAAATACTGTAGGCCGTATTTACGTCTGAAGCTTTCGTGCAACACACTTTGCGACACGAAACAGTGTGGCACATCGTCCATTAGGACGAGTGTGTTGGTTAATACCAAACTTTCACACTAAGGGCTAACTGCATGGACGTATTTAGTCAACTACACAAAAAGTATTCAACTTGCGAATTTTTTATCGGTCCATGAGCCTGCACCCGTACAACAGCAAACTGCACGAGAAACCTTAAGTTTATGACCATTAAGCGGGTTCTTCGCTGACTGGGCTTCGAAGCTTTTGAAATGGAACCACAATTTTGGCAAAAAAAATAATACCTTTAGCGACAAGGGACATTTTTTGATGAATGTCTATGTTAACAAGGACTATTGCCATAAGTGGAACATCGCCAATCCAATCAAGGTTCACCAAGTGACAATGCATCCACAAAAAATTACTCGGCTCTATCATGGTAGCCGTTCCGAAAGAAAAATTCTCCGACTTTGTACGAATGGGAGAATTTTGCTTCGTGGTAATCGGTTCGATCAGTTGTTCGGAACATTTCTGCGACAAAGCGCAACGTATATCGGCCGTCTACGTTTCATTGCGTTTCACTGACATCCACAAGCCAATTTTTCTCTCATAGACTCTTAAGTGAGCAAAACCTAAGCAATAACATAATTTTAGTTGGGTTTTTGTTGAAAACTGGTATTGTAGGCAAAATTTAAATGAAAAAATAAGCACCACACAATATTAGCGCTTGGTTGAGTTGATGAATGAGAAACCCAACTTAGTTCGGAATTTCGCCAAGATAACACCAGAAAAGCTGGCGGTTTTTAGCTGATGTCAAGCCAAATGAATGCGTTGTTGCGTTGTTGCATTGTCAGAAAGGGATGCTATGAACGTCAATTTAATCTCCGATTTGCGTTGCGTAGAAAATTACGCTCCGAACAGATACCACGATACGGCAGATACGGGTCGTTCGGCGGCGCCATCAGTACATCTTCAAAAACGACGGACATCACTGTCAATGATAAGCGCTAGGCGTCGACATGTGGTCATAGCTGCTGACAGAACTGCACAATTTACATGAATGAGCTCAAACATTATAAAGCCGTACAGACGACGCATTGAGAACAAAAAACAGAAACTTTTGCTCACCAGCTTAATGGTACGGGCGGGCGGTGTGCACACATGAGAAACGAGATCCAAATATACGGAGGGCTGTGCCAGTACGACCCGCCAAGAAAATTTTTTTTGTATGCAGTGCGTCATCTGTATGACATTATATTCTTTGATAATATTGAGGTAGGGTCACCTCCCGCGGAAGTGACGTAAATAAGACGAGATTTGATCCGGTTGGAATTGTTTTTGTGGGACTTTCTGAAATCTCTGACAATAAGCCCCAAATCGTTCGATGTTCTGCAAATCGCATTACCAGGACTATTTTATGCCAATAATCGTCAATCACTCGATTGCTTCAAAATCAAAATGAACCAAAATATAGCTGGGAAATACTAGGCAGAACTAGGCCACACATTTGTCGCTGTATGAGATGATAGTGAAAGGAGGAGAATATATACCATCAAGCTTAATAAGCTGTACTAGGAGGTGAATGAAGTCTGTAATAAGTAAACACGTCGACTGCATTTGATCGACTACCATATTCAAATAAACCTCAATGCATCCCCCAGAAGAATCATCGAATACTTTGAAGAAAAGGACAAGAATGGCGGTTTCTACGGTTAAAGAAACAAGCGACTGCAAATACCAGGGGCCATTGACTATGGGACTAGAATCAAATATAATGAGTACCTTATCTACGGCAGAGATCCTCAAATGACCTTTAGATCTTAAGTAGATCATAAGATAAAGGATATGGACTGGCTTATGCAAGACCATGTGGAACTTTGAATTGAGTACCTTTGGGAATAAGCAAAAAATTATTCCAGACTTTAAAACTAAAAGCTCTATTTATGAGATGCCAAATAAGCATTTTATTGATTCTCAAGTCATTGAGTCACAATTCATTGAGTCACAATTAATTGAGTCACAATTAATTGAGTCACAATTCATTGAGTCACAATTAACTGAGTCACAATTCATTGACAATTATAATCTTGGATGCGATTTCTGAGCCTGTCCTACGATGCTCACGTGCCCGAAATCTTTGGTAGTCACTTATGCCATTTAAGGACAAATCGAATGAAAAATCCTTAGCACGATTGATCAACTTCAACTATTGATCAGTGATCCGTTTGAAGACTAGCAAAAAAAAAAATACAAATTTTTGGCGCAACAGGCGGCTCGTTAGTACCCAGAGCCAAGCTTTCTCATAACCATTCAGGTGAGCGTGGGTACTTCTTGCACGATAATGGGACCTCCTGTTTTATGCCGACTCTGAACGGCGAATTTGAGATAAACTTTTCTTGACAACAGATACTACTCGAATAATTTGTCAGATCATCACGAGAAGGGCTAGTGAAAAAACATTTAAGTATTGCTACGGCTGGGAATCGAACCCAAACATCTGCGCGGCAGTTCATCGCACTAACCATCGCGCCACTGAAAATTGGAACAATGACGTATTATTCATACTTTTTCGGGTATTTTTATTGACTTAAGCTTTTATGATGTGTCCTTTCACATCCATCAAAAAAATGGTTTCATCATTAACCAAAAGCGGTAATTACCTTCGTTGTTTGCTGCTTTCACATTCGACAGACAGAAAACTGAACAGTTGATAACTCTAACCTCAATGTAAGGTTAACTTAAAAGAAAAGACTCAAGGCTCCTATAAAACAAAAATAACCACAATTCCTCAGTATATTTCTCTAAACAGCCACAGACACTTGTGCATCGAAATAAATTACTTCAAGGCACACAAATCATTTCGACGTCGCCATGGTATCTAAACGCATCCTTATAGATAATTCTTCTTCATTGGTAATTTCGGTAAGACCACAGATTGCACACATAGACCACGATTCATGGCTTTTGTTAAAATTGTTGCTGGCCGCGCCACTTTGCCACTTTATTTGATATACAGCCCCTCCGGTAATAATTCAGCGAATAATAGTTATCACCGTAATAAATAAATTGCGCCAAGTGTCGACAGGGGAATTGCAAATAAGAAGAAAACTTGCGTTTGGATAATTGCCAAGGCGACAGTGGTTGCATAAATTTAAAAAAATAATCATCGCCGGATTGCGCTTTAATTTACTTCAACAGTCTTGAATGACCTTAGATAGGAGTGGTCGAACACAAAAAAAATAAAAAAAAAATAAAAAAACTGTCAAATATCGTCAATTGTTGAATATGAACCCAATCCCATTATTCCTGTTAATAGGAATACACACGCATAACCAAATAAAAAAAAACCCTTGTATGTAATTATTTTCGTTTTGAATTTTATGGCCGATTAAATTAGACTTTGGTAAGGAATGGGCTTTTCTTTTTGTTGTTGTATTTGTTTGTTTGTTAAATGTCATCAGTGTAGCGTACACATCTTTGTGACACGCAATCCAACAATCTATCTAATGAAGGGTCCTTCTATCTGCGTCTATATTCATTGGAATATGAATGACTGTACTTCTTAGCTGTACGCGGCAATAAACGACTTCAGGTGTTCACGTTAACCGTAAACCACCCCTTAGTATGTAATCTTTACGAGTTGGTGTAAAAAAGAAGAATTATGTGCAACTGTGAAATTTATCGTTTAATTGATAAAAAAAAAGCAACAATCCTTGAATATGATTTCGATGGTTAGAGGGCTGGTTAATGAGAATTAATGATTGTTGCGTCGTCGTCAGATAGGATTTGTACAGTGCAATTGTAGTTTGTTATGGAAAAGGAGGTTTTCATGTCAAAAAGTATGATGGGTAGGATGGAGCTGTAGTGTAAAAAAGGTGATGATGGATTTTGGCCAAAAGTACTTATTTCGTTGACGTACAATTTCAGAATTATTGAAAACCATGTTCATGTAATGAAAACTATTGCCAAGAAAAATCCGAGTTAATCAGCAGGTCCTGCTAATATTTATCTAAAGCGAGAACATTATAAAACATACGACAAGGTTAGAATCCGGTGTGCGGATCGTTGAATACCCTATCCCATCCTTAAAATTAACGACCCCAAAAAATAAGGCGTGACTTAAGACTGAAAGGGAATGAAATAAAGAATATTACATTGTCAACACATCTTGTTCCGATAGTATCTAAATCTTTTTGGGTTCGACACAAAAAAAAAAAAAAAAACGAGGTTTTTCTATGGCATAATCGATAGGGTAGGGCATACAAATGCTTTTTGTAAGAAAATGGCGCTAAATAGTGAACGTGGGTAAAAACTATCTAAAGACGCAATGTTTACATTGAACATTATGGAAGTATTTACAGAATTGTCATTCGAAATTGTTTAAAAGTTTACCGAACATTTTTTTTTTGCTAAAAAACACCCTAAAACATGATTGCGACAGAAAACTTTGTAACGACGAAATGTAAATAATGAGATTGTCGAAATATGTTGTTCAGACATTTTTCCGAAATTCCCTAACGTTGGCCAAAGTTTCTCTAAAAATTGGGTGGATTTTAAAATTTTGTACACTTGTTCTGTAGGTATGGTCAAGGATCGTATGTACCAAATTTCATTACTCTTGATCTAAATTTAAGGCCCAATAAACGGTGATGAACAGACAGAATGACAGACAGAAATAGCTCAATCGATTCAGCTACCGATTCTGAGTCGGTCCATATATCTACTTTGAGTCAGATCTAGCTAAAGTATTTCTCTATGTTGCAAATTATGTATCGAAACTAATATACCCCTATGGGATGAAGTATAACAAGTCAAAACAGCACTCCTAAGTATTGACGGGATATCGAGGCATTCTATTATTTGCCTTTCCTCTCTCACTCAGATCAAAAAACCTTAATGGGGTGCCAATATGTAGAGACTTATGCCCTACTAGCATTTTAGGGTCGATAAAGCACTATCTGCACTATATCCCCTCCAGCAATATTAACTGTATCAAGCCATATGCAAAATCATTTGACGCACTCAACAGGACTTCTTTAAGACTTCCTTAGCAGAGCCTTAACGAAACTAAAAAAAAAATTAAGAAAATAAAGAAGTTCAGTAGTTTAGTTTATTCACCCATATCTTTGTTTCTACCAAGGCTTTTTTATAAGCGTTTTATAAATCCTTTATTAGCTTTATAAGCCTTTTATAAATCCTGTCGATTTACCTCTAAGAGTCATAGAGCAGGCTGAACTTCTATGGCCAAGTACAAAAAAAAAACTCAACAAAAGTTATTGCTTCTAGAAACAGAAGAAAAATTGTGAGTCAGGTGATTTGTAGGTGTACGTCATCTTTTATTTCATTTTGTATATGTATTTCGTGTCACACTGAAAAGATTAGAAAATTGGATCCGAGATAGATCTATACGGTAATCGAAAGTTGAATATCCGCTTCATCTGTAGTGTTATGGAATGTCCGATTTCCGATAAATCTAAAAAGTTATGGATATGCAAATCCTCGAGCGTTTCTTCCAAACCGGCAATAGTAGTCATCTATAAGATGCATTTTTTGATTTTCTGTAGTTTTGAAGAATGTTTTTCTATGGTTTTAAGGCGTGGTTATAGTCCAGCCAGGTAGGGTAAAGTATGCTTAACGTGAACACCTTACGGCTCTTATTTCACGATAGGCCTACCCATAGCATCACACCCAAAGAAAAGGGATGAACACCCCAATGCAGGACACATCACATTGATACAAGTTTGAAAATCATGTGCAAGGCACCAACTTCATCCTGACAGAGGTCCATCTAACACCTCTTGTATTCCAAAGTCATCGAAATACAATACGTTTCCGTAAGGTCGGGTGGTCACAATCACTACGATACTCCTAACAAGGGGCCTAATTTCTTAACCAGGCTAAGCCATGCAATCCGGGGACTAAATGGGGAGATAAGCTTTTCATGACAATTGATACTACTCGGATGATTTGTCAGATCATCAGAAGAGGAGAGGCAGTGAAAAATCATTCATATGGGTTGCGGAATATTGTACGACAGATACTTCGCTAGGGCAGAATAACTTAGACAACGACATCTATTCCAAAACCTAATGTTGGCTCGTTTTTTTTTTTGGGCAAGGAGGCCAAGAAGTAATGGGTACCTGACTATATAATGTACCTAACTAATAGTACCTAACTATACAGCACAGCGACATACCCCCAGGTAGCAAAGTACTCATTGAGCTTTTATTATAACTAGGACCGAGTGAAAACTCGTGCTCCAACCCGTAGAGTGTTCAAATCCCTGTAAAAGGTCAATTCAATAGACCTTTATCAAGAAGCTTAAGGTGCGCAACTAGATTAACTAAAGAAAACTGGTTGTTACACGGCTCACCCTGCACCGTACAGTGACTTAAAAACAATGAAATGAATCTACAATTCAAAGTCTCAACTTGCATACCCAACTTCTTTGTAAAATTGAGAAGTACCAAGGTGTATAATTAAACCCTACCCAGCCGCTATATTCAGGAGACAACTTAAGTGACAGTCTAATGAGAACAATAAAGAATGGAGGCAAATCAAGAGATTACCATCTCAAATTTTATTGACAAGTCCTTCCTTTTCATGTGTTACGATTCCCATTTCGAATACAGGTGAGGCACTTCCTTGTTGACCCTTATTCCCGTAATGTACATGATATTACACACATTTCTCGTTTATTAAATTAAATCCATTAGAACAGACAAACATTTCTGTTTTTTTATTTGTTTGCGTGACAAACCACAGTTCACAGTTGTGTTCCGATTCTATTAGGACGAAAAAGTTCATAGGTCATCCAACCGGTGGTAATTAAATATTAGATTCAGATTTTGATTTTTGACAACCTGCAATCATTTTATTCCGCAAACATTGTCTATAGCCCGCCATCAAGTAAATCAATTGATGAAAAAATAAGGATGATGTTTGCAATGATACCTCCTGCTAAGGCAATCATATCCTTAACATACCGCAATGTGTCAATTAAACTGTCAATTTCAAATGTAAATTGATACATTCCTTCTGCAGGTGACTTACTGATTGCATTACCTATATTGAACACAGGACACTTGTAATTATAAAGCCATCTCAATACCAATGGGGGGTAGGACTATGGCAAATTAAGTTCCGTTTCGGATCATTAACTCGTATCGTTCTTTCTATTCCCCGTGCATACTCTACTCTAACCTGCGACAGATGTTTGAGGACATTTTAAAGTGTGACATATGATTTCGACAACCAACACTCTCACTTATAGTACTCTAATGGTGATTGGCAAGGTAGCCACCACTCAGCGTGCCTAATGAAGTAATGGAGTTTTTTTTATTAGGCCTATCGACATGTCCTCAGGTGTGGAAAACAAAAAGCCGATAATTTACGACAAAGAACAGTAGACCATGTGGCCACACAAATATTTCTATTCCAATTGGTTATCCTTCGGCTCACACAATGACCCGATGAGGGTCATCTAAAATCCTCCAACATTTGAAAGAAATTGCAAACAATTTAAAAAAAAAAAACCAAACAAGGGTACTTATTGCCACATGCATACAGTTTTCCAATGAAAAGGGACAATAGAACTTGCCCAAAAATAAGGGAACAATCTACGTGACAATGATGACACTACGACACCACAAAGAGTCCAACAAATTGAAAAATGATCAGTTCCGATATTATTATTATTGACAACATTTTCGCTATCAATTTAAAGTATAATTGTCTGTCATTTGTGCACAGAGTTGTCTGAAGGGTGTATTGGTTTGAGTTGTGGATATTTATAGGGGTTGGAGAAAAGGGTAAACCAAAAAAAAAAAAAAGAACATCATTATCGGGAGGGTCTTGCTACTTTTTTTATTGTACTCACATGTCCTCAATTGCATTTTTGCTACATGTGTTCCGACTGTGAATGGATTGAATTGCGCGTATCCTTTTGATGATGATGTATGATGCTGGGCGATTTTTGTCGACATTTTTTGGAAAACCATTTTTCATCAAAAGTCACAAAAAACGATACTCAGACACATGATGGTTTAATATGCAACGGAAAGCATGGTCATTATGGGTGATGTCTCATGTTGCGAGAGGCGACACGAAGTCTTTTGCAGAAGAGTGGTGATTTGCAGTTCTTGGTCCACGAGATATTTGGCAAAACCTATACGTTGTTGGGGAAGACGAAATATTTTCATTTTTATTGGGACCATTAGAAGTGTTGAAGCTCTTCATTCATAAAAAAAAGAGGTATGATTAGTTTTTGTTTTTCTCTGAAATTTGAAGCGACTAGATTCCCTCAAGCGATGTATCCGTCGGAGAATAAAATTTTCCGCTACGCATACTTCGTCGTAGGTTCAAATTCCATTCGAGCTGTAATCAGAGAAAAATCATTTCACTACAATTCGTAAATAAATTCCGCTAAGAATTTGTGTCGGAGGAAATCGGAAAAACAATTCCATTTAGCTGTCAAAAATTGCACGAAAAATGCACCTGAACGCACTTCAACTCAATTCGCAGGGGTGCGTTAAAAAATGTTGGAGAAATATTCCGAACAGCTTTTTGCAAGAATAAAGCTAAAATCCTCCGAATCGTACAAAATCGGAGAATTTTCCGGTCCGACGGATACCTCGGTAGGGCCGACTGAAAAATCCACTGGTGTCTTCATTGTTTACAATAAAAAAACTAAGTTTGGGAACGTAATATTTGAAAACTAGCCTATTCCCAGAAATTTCGCATGTGCTGGAATTTGTTAAATTGGACTTCAGTGGTGGTCTAGAAGCACTTTATATACAAAATGGAAGCATACATTTTGACGGAAAACAGCACGAATAAAGCGACTGATTGAATCTTCAAAAAGGAGACCAGAAATCGGTAAGTTAAAGCTAAACGCTAATCGTTGAAGATCTTCTGTACTAAAATATAAAAGAACTGTCGAACCTATGAATATTTAGCCCAACATTGCAACTATCAAGATCTACGCCATGAAAACAGACGGTGCTCGGATCAACAAAAACTGCGTTTAAACACCCAATTCCCAGCTTCGAAGTAAGTAGTTTTGCAATTTCCGACTTAAACGACTCTCTTGTACAGTAAAACTCTATTCATGGTTATCGTTCCGATCAGTTATTGGGAACATTTCTCCCACAAAGCTCAACGCACATCATCAGTTTACGTTTCATTGCGATGGGTTGCATTTTATGCATCCGTTTTTGACA
The DNA here is from genome assembly GCA_949824845.1 of Rhingia rostrata. Classification (NCBI taxonomy): domain Eukaryota; kingdom Metazoa; phylum Arthropoda; class Insecta; order Diptera; family Syrphidae; genus Rhingia; species Rhingia rostrata. The sequence goes on along the minus strand of OX463757.1, from coordinate 85,910,922 downwards.
GCCACAAGTCAATCTGCCATAGCGAGGTATCCGTCGGAGCAGTCAATTTTCCGCAAAGCATACTTTGCCGGAGGTTCAAATTTCATTCGAGGTAAGTGTTACTACAATTCGTAAATAGATTCCGCGAAGAATTTTTGACGAAGGAAATCGGAAAAAAAAGATTTGAACTAAGCTGTCAAAAATTGGACGAAAAATGCACATTAATGCAATTCAATGGGGATGCGGAATGCAATTCAATTTGGGAGAAATATTCCAGCAGCTTTTCGGTTGAATACTTCGATGCTAAAATCCTCCGAGTCTTACAAAATCGGAGAATTCCGCTGCGACGGATTCTTCGCTATGGCGAAACTCCGAAACTCAATCCAAAGAAATGCAATCCGCCTTATTGACGATTCTATCCTTGCTGTAATGCGGCAACCTTTGGCACAGCAAAGACATGTAATAGATCTTCGATTATATTATATATGCAGATTTTTGGAGATTTTGCAGATTTTTTCCATAGACTCGTTGCATTTCAATGCCAGGCAAGACCTGCCAGTTTCAGATCACAGACACTGTCCATTTAAGAACGAAACGAACAACAAAATCAAACATTGATTATAAAATCAAACATTGATCAGAGAACAATCAAACATTGATTATAAAATCAAACATTGATTAGAGAACAATCAAACATTGGAACAAACTTCCTAAAGACCTAATTCAACCTATATAGTTACAATCTAAACAGTTCAAGAGCATCTGCTGGTATTATTTCAAGGCGTTCCCAGAGCGAAATAGGTTCGCCTCACCCGGAAAAAGTTAAACAAAACTTGAGGCCCGTAGTTGGTAGGCATTATCAAAGCCGAACCGCTTATATTTTCATGTAAAACCAATAAAAAGCATTCCTTTTCAAAGCACTGAATAATTTCTCAAGAGAAGAACAATGGCCTGGATACGATCACCACTACCATCTTGTGATTGATAACGTTTACTACTAAATACGCCTTAACTCTTCTTTGTCGATTGAGTTCGAAGAAGACCCCACACTCTAGCATTTTTGATGCACCAAACATCTTAATTGATTTCGGTGATGCTTTCTTTATGCCTATCATAAAAAATATCACCTTGATCCTAATCAGTTCTCTATGGAATATGCCTCTGCCTAGTTAATCACAAACAAAATGGAACGATTGCCTCTTTACGACTTCATTGTTAGTTGTCACAATCCAGACTCACGCACAGATAAATCTAACCATCCAAACAATCACGCATTAGTCATTCGGTAATATAGCAAATAATGACATACATGACCAGCACCTAAAACTTAATTGCCATCCATCAACGGTCAAGCGGCCACTTGATACATGGATGCGTTCCTTTCTCCCGAATTTCGGTACGCACTTTTCCCATCTTTTCTAAGAACAGATACCGACTGTGTTATGTGTATCTGCATCCAAACATAAAAGGAAAAAAATTGTGAAATTAATTTCCTCCCAAACAAAAAGTGCTCTAATGAAAGAAAGACCTCCATCCATGGCGGTGTGGTCTATCCACAGCCGATAGAAAGTAATAAAATTATCATCAAAACGGGGAAAAAATTCCTAAGAACCTAAGAACCCCATAAAGCAGCGGTATCAAGTTAATTGGGCGTAGTTTTGATTCGTTACCCCTGAACTGATTTCTCACGTACGTGCGAGATTTATGGCAACTTCAAGAAGGTGGACTACAATTTTCTGAAGAATCAAAACGATAACTTGACACCAATAGCAATTATCGCTATCGCTGGTGCGGTCATCAATCTTCTACCGAATTGCATCAAAAATTTGGAATTAATAGACTTTGCTGGGATGACTCTGCGAGCCAGTGACCATGAAGCACACATCATTATTCATCGCAAGAAATAAATTAGTGGGCTGCACCCGAAAGGAGGGATAGCATCAGGAGCACGCCGCTGTGCCGATTTCTCTACTATCGCCTTAGATCGCACGTACTTAGCAAAGCAATCAATATCCTTTGGGACTTTCGATAATTAAATAAAATTAACGATCTTCTCGAGTGGCAGGCAGAAACAAAAGCAGCGCCCACAAATTACCCAAACAAAAACAGTCCAAACACAGATGTCCAAATAAAGAAGCAGCACCCTTTCGATGAATGTATTGCACGGGTAGGATGACGATTTTTCATAAAATTCAAAATCACACACACACACACGTTTCCATTCCGGGATCAATCAAATGATGTCTTGAATTGGAAGAGTCAAAGAAACGGCCCAAAACGATTTATTATTTTACGGAACCGTGACAAATCGTTCAGTCTTGTGCGGTGCAACCGAAAACTGACACATTTCACTTATAAACTAGGCATGGGGTTCGAGATTCACCATAAGGCCGATGCGGGGTTCAACAATTTTTAAAGGATTGTGTAAAAGGTATACTCGGGCAAACGAGTGAAGAAATGTCAGATCTCCCTGGGGCTATCCGGTTGTTGTCGTATGTGTTCGGATGTTTAGGGAGAGGTAGATCATCGGTTAGAGGCTTTTTTTGGTTTCCTATATAAATGGGTGACGTGCGGTGAGGGGAGGATTGGCCCGTACGCCCATCGTGTTAAACAATCCATTAATATTAATAATGTGATTGGTTTTCGCTTTCGAGTTGAGAGCTCGACTGCCTAGCAGGGTTCTCCTATATCGGGGAGAGATTTTTTCAAATTCCATCTTGTTAAGGGCAAATGTTGTGCGCGGTACGTGACTTTGGAATCTTTTTTTTGGCAGGTTGAACCCTTTTATAGTGAGGCACATTCTGGTGATGGGTTGGTGCCTTAGGTGAGATATTGAAATTGAGTATTTCTTTTTTAAATAGCAGATAGCTATGTATTAAGATTTTTGGAGAGACCATCATGGAACAATTCAAGAGCCCATATAAACAGGCCCTTTGTGATGTTGCTGATTGAAAGTCTGCATCAGAAATATTACGAACCGTAGGTAATGGCACTTTTTGTCAGTCCGTCCCATCGAACTTCCTAAGTGGCAGTAACGTCTGCTTTGTGGAAGAGTCTTTGCTGGCTGTAAAGAGTTCTAAATGTTCAAGTTTCACTCAATTCTTTCGTTTACAACTTTTCCAAGGAATATCCATTTGTATAAAACTACTGCCCGATTGTATAAAACTTATGCTTGAATTTTTTGGGATACGGATTACTGTTTTAGAAGCTCTGGTTACAAGCAAAAGATGAAATAAGGACAATTGATGTAGAGTCAAAGTTGCATGACAAGCTGAATTTTGGTTGTGATAAAGCCATTGGTTTCCTTTTTGTTGTGAAGTGTAGGAAAGGCCTGCCATAGAGGTAATAAAGATAGATGGAATGATGCTTATAAGTCGTATAAATCCTTAAAACGTTATTTCCAGACATATTATTCTCGAACAGAATTCCGTTCTTCTGCAAACTGTTAAACAACGATGATGAACAATCATCCGTTGTCAGGCTGAACAAAACACTCAATATTGGCAACGACTGCAAAAACTAGCCACCCGACTTAAGCTAAGTAAGGATAGCGATATCTAAACAAAAGATTTACAATGCTTCCAGTCGAGCTTTATAGACTCTTAACGTGCCGTCACAGCGTGCAAAACAAGTGCTCCCAGCAAGTTTTTTTTTCAAAAAATTGTTTTTTTTTTTTAATATCTGTGCAAGTGCCTCGCAATCACATTTTGGGCAAACTTTCAGCAAGCACTTTTCGGGACGATACTACATGCAAGCGCGAGAGTTTGCATCAAGCGCAAGAGATTGCTTTGATTTGAAATAAATGATAGACAATACCTTTTCATTTGCCATTCCAAGTATTTTACCCTGCACAGTAAGCACGACCGTCGAACTGTCAAATCAACACAAACCTTTTTGGTTTTTCTCCAAAAAAAAAAAACCAGGTGGGGGTGGCTCGGTACAAAATTTACACGTTCGGTTGCAAACAAACGGAAAAACTTGGAGCTACAGACCGTGCAAACTGCAAAGCGCTTGCTTAAAAAGATTTATTTGCAAGCAAACGTTTGCATGAACTAGTTACATACGGTCGACCATCAAAATCGGTCGAAGCAGATGATTTTATTCGAAAAATCAGCACCACTTGTTATGGCCGGGACATTTTTTTTGCGTAAAATTGCAAGCCTCAAGCGTGGTGCAGGTTGTACAAGCGTTTGCCTGCAAGCAAATCACTGGCACAAGCGCTTGCGTTAAAGGACTTTTCGGGTCGTCACACCGTGCAAGCTTTGTTGGGACGAACTTCCCCTACGAAATCCTGACTCCCGTTGTATGTGAACGCCGGAAATCTTATAACAACAACTTGGTCGACCCTTATCAGTGGCGTTTTAGACCAACTTCGCAGATCCAAATCGATACCCAGCCCGTATCAACGTTTTCAAAGCCGCATACGACATATTTGTAGGGACGAACTTCCCCTAAAAAATCTTTACTACCGTAATATGTGAACGCCGGAAATCGTTTAACAACAACCTGGTCGACCAGAGTCAATTTTGGCCAACTTCCAAACTCCTGGAAAAAATCCAAGACGGCCAAATTGATACCCACAACGTATCATCGATTTCAAAGTCCCATACTACAGTATATGTTACAACGAACTTCCCCTATAAAATCCTTACTCCCGAAATATGTGAACTCCGGAAATCTTTTAACCACAACCTGGTCGACCCTTATCAGTGTCATTTTAGGCCAATTTCGCAGATTCTGGAAAAATTCCAATACGGTTTCGATTTCAATGCCGCATACGAAAAAAAAACGCAACACTGCGAAAACGATACCCACATCGATTTCAAACCCGCACACGAACTTTATGGAGTAATGACTATGGGGTCCAAACTTCGTCTGTCTGTAAAGGACGAAGTTGGAGAATATCCCTGCACCATCAGGTTCGCTAACCGTTGTTTCTTTTGGTTAATTCCAAGACCTCACCATCCCAGTCCTGCTCGACGATGGTGAAGCATGGACCTTATCATAATCGGATGAAGAAATCCTTGGTCATTTTATAAGTATTTGTATTACCATTACAATTATTTTTTTTTTATTGATCTGCCATCTTGAAAATGTCTCCCAAGCGCACAAATTCCTTTACATACCTTTAAAACAACACCCCTTCCACCTTCCACCATCCACATAGTTTACACTTTAAATCCCACACAATCCAAATAAATTGCAACCATCTCTCGCCTGCTTTAATGAGTTTCAAGACCTAGGACAACATTATCCCTCTCTACGGGCACACAATTTTCCCGTTCTTTCGCACATTTTTCATTCACATCAATTTCAGAAACAAGAAATCTTCTTATGCGGATCTATTGTTCTCACACTCTCGAGTATTTCAGAGCGTACCCTCAACTGCATCCGTTTTGCAATTATTATACTGCATGTGCATATGGATGCAAGCGCGAATAAATGCCTGAGGGTATTTTCGCGCACACCATTTCCATATGCATGCTCATGCACACCACTGAAACATACATATACCGCCATTACATGCTAGTTGGTGTTTGTATGTAAATTTAAGTTTACGTTTAGGAAGAAGAAGGACGCGGCGGCGGCGACGACGACGACGTCAGTGCAGTGCGACTTTGAAAACATTCGCAGCATTGGGGTTGCGGATGCAATTTATGTAGGCTGAGTAAAAGTATTGCAGATACGAAACAGTTTTCCGGTTCAATGACCGATCTATATGTAAATGATGAGGAATTAGAATACAAAAGTGTCTATGGACATATACGTGTGTACATCTGGAGTTACAAGCAACAGGAGACACAACGTCGTAATAACTGGACGATTGGAAAAAGACGTTGCGGGGGCTTTTGTTTGAAATAAAAAGAAGGATATTAGACGGTGGCCTCATCCCCATGACAGCCTATGGGTAGTTTATTAATTCCTTCCTTGGCAGATTACATGAATATCTGTCGTTGTTTTGAATAGGGGATTTCTCATTAAGTCTATTTACAGAAAGGGTTTGATTATAAAATGTTATACTTGATGTTTTATTTGCGGAAGTAATTATAAGTTGTGAAGGTAGCTGACTTATCGTGTGTGCAAAGTGGGGACTTTCAAATAGAATGAATGTTATTAGCATTAGTAGGTTTGTACCTAAGCGAAGACGAAGATTTTCAATTTAATTTAAACTACATAACCCCATGATTTAATGCATGAACGATACCGATGACCTCTTGGGCGAGATGTACGAATAACTTCGCTTAGGGTCTACATTTTTCTATTTTTGATATTGGCAGAGGAATCGTAATCATCTCACTTAGCTGCATCTATTGGATACCACTGAAAGAAGAGAGTATACGGTATAACCTCGAAATTATAGATACCTTCGCGGCGTAGAAAAGCTTCTCATTAATGTTTGTTATAGCTGCATCTTAATAGCAACGGCTAAGGCGATTTGAAAATGCAAACAGATTCAAGCATTCAGCATGCACCCATACGAATAATACCATGATAGTGACCAAGTACAACTTTTGGTTCCAACTTCTTGAAAGATTTTTCAAATTGAATTCAATATTGGCAACGACAGCGAAAACTGACAACCACCCGACACCTGAGGGAAGTAAGGAGGAATGCAATATACAAATTCAAGCTTAATAATGGTGCCGGAAATGACGGCTTTATAAAGCCTGCGGAGATGACTTGGTGAATAACAGCCAAATCTGGTAGTAAGAAAGTATGCCCTAAGAATGGAACCTTAGCACCGTTTGCCCGATCCACAAAAAAGGAGACACTCTGAACTGCGCCAACTAAAAGTGACATAAGTCTCCTAAAAATCGCCTACAAGATCCCATCTGCCGTAATATGTGAACGCCTGAAACCGTTTACCAATAACCTGATCGGCCCTTATCAGTGTGGTTTTACGCCAGGAAAGTTCACAACCGATCAAATTTTCACACTTTGGCAGATCCTCGAAAAAACTCAAGATGTCCAAATCGATACCCACCACCTATTCATCGATTTCAAAGCCGCATACGACAGCATTTAAAGAGACGAACAATGCAGAGCCATGTAGATTTGCTATACCCCACCAACTCGTCTGTCTGTGCAGGATGACGATGAAGAATTCTCGGTGGTCCATCAGGGTCGGCAACTATCTCACGGGGCGCATTCGAACTGTACAGAGCCATATCTAGTTTTGGTATACCGCACAAATTCGCCCGTTTGTGGAGGATGACGATGTGGAACACTTGCTTGTCCATCAAGGTCGAAAACGACCTTAGCCCTGGGTACAAACGTAAATGTTGTTCCAAAAATTTTTATTTTCATCTTTACAGAGCAGTGTCTAGCTTTGGTAAACCATCTGTGCAGGATGACGATGGAGATCGCTACTCCATCAAGCATGGAAACGACCGAAACATTCGATACCAAAACAAAGGATTTAGGCAAGGCGATGCCTTGTCATGTGACTTCTTCAATTCGATTCTTGACAGGATTGTTGAAAACTCCCGAGCCAACAACTACCATACGAGGACGATATTGACATCATTGGTAGGACTCAACGTGATGTCATAGCCACGTTTGCTAGTATCGAGAAGGAAGCGACAAAAATGGGTTTAGCAGTAAATGAGGGCAAGACGAATATGCTGTCAACACGAAAGGACACACAACATCGACGAATTGGACAGAACGTCACCATTGATAGATATTACTTTGAGGTAGAACGGGTCTATCTCAGCTCCGCTATTAACTCTGACAACAACATCTCGTCAGAAATTAAACGAAGAAATACTCTTGCCAACCGCTGTTTCTTCGGGCTTAGAAGTCAATTCCCTCGGAATACTAAGGAGATCCTATATAAGACCCTGATCATCCCAGTCGTGTTCTACGGCGCTGAAGCATGGACCGTATCAAAAGCGAATAAAGAAATCCTTGGTCGATTCGAGAGGAAAATTCTTCGAAAAATCCAATGTCCCGTTTGCGTTGACGGTCTATGGAGATGAAGATTCAACCAATAAATAGACGAGCTGTACAGCGACATGCCCCTAGTTAAAAAAGAAATCCGCATTGGACGTTTAAGATGGCTAGGGCATGTAGAACGAATGGACACCAATACTCCGGCTCGCAGAGTCTTCGATTCCTCGCCTTAAGTGGCGCGCACAAATAGAAACCGACCTCAACCAACTTGGAGTACGCAACTGGAGGCAGTTAGCCAAGGACCAGGCCATTTGGAGAGGCATGTTGGTAGGTAGGTAAGTAACAAAAATAAAACCGGCTGGTTCAATGGCTAGTGATAAGGGCGCGGTTCGAAACTTTTGCAGCGGGACTTCGACAAAATCAAGAGATATTACGATGATTAAAATTTGAAAATTAACTTTCGGAAATCGGAAACTATTTTACTTAGGAACCCGTTGTCTAAGGCTTTAAGGGATACGATAAAGACCTGGGACACACTGGTGATTGTGCCACCAAACGGGCACCCACTGGCTAGTTAAAGTATAGTGAAGTACATTATCATCTGGCTGGATCAGTATCTATAATTCGGCAGACATGTAGATGCTACTCTGTAGAGTTTTCGTATCTTATCTGTCGCGTTATCGTACGAATTTGACTCGTGCGACACGCACAAACAATCCCGACCTTTTAAGTTCTATGGGAGCGCGCACATTGTGTGCGAGTTAGTCCTACGTATACGTGCGTGTAGCTACGACGTCCGAAAACAATCCGAACTGGTTGGAATTTTTGAATAGTTTCGTACGTTGAAACCACTTCACGAGTGTGATGTCATCGGCAACTCTATTTGACGCAGCAAAACGTTGTCAGTGTGCAAACTCAATTTTACGTATGATAAAAATTCGAATCCAATGTGCGACTGGCCTGAAGATGATTTGCTACCTTATCATGCCGATGATTGTCTATAGGTGAAAGCTGTTGTTGAAAGTTGCCCCATATCTTTAGTCTTTCTTTAGTGTTTCTCCATTTGATTCCTTGTAGTCTTATTTATTTGGAACTAGTTTGTGAAATATTATGAAATAGATTCTAAACTAAAAAAAGGATATACAAGGTGGCGCAAAAATAACCTTCCGATGTTTTTTGGCTGTAATTTAAAAAAAAAGAAAAACTTTGATTCTTCTTGTGGATTATTTTTATTTGGTCTTTTAATTTTTTTTACATCAAGTCGTGAATATGATGTCATGTAAATGGCCGCCGACACAGTTGATTGTCATTTGAGCCCTTTTAATGGCATTTTCCATCACTTTGGCCAAAACTTCCGGCGATAGGTCCTCACATTCTTGACGGATATTGTCTTTAAGAGCTGCAAGAGTCTGAGGCTTGTTGACATAATCAGGCGATCAAATAATCAGGCGGTCAAATCAGGCGATCTTTCTGGCCAGTGCAATTCGCCAAAACGGGAGATTAGGCGCCCGGGAAATGCATCCTTCAGCATATCGGTTGTGGCACGTGCAGTGTGTGCCGTTCCACCGTCCTGTTGGAACCACATGTTTTCCAATCCCAATTCATCAAGTTGCGGCAAAAAGAACTCGTTGATCATTGCTCTGTAGCGCTCACCATTCACAGTAACCGTTTGGCCCGCGACGTCTTCGAAGAAAAAAGGTCCGATGACTCCTCCAGCGAAAACAGCACACCATACAGTGACTTTGAGCAGGTTTAATGGCTCTTCCTGGGTTACACGCGGATTTTCAGTGCCCCAGAAGCGTAAATTTTGCTTATTTACGTACCCGCTAAGATGGAAATGGGCCTCATCACTCATGATTATTTTTGATGGAAAATCATCTTCCTCTTGGTGGTGATTAAGGATGGATTGAGCGTATGTTAGACGCGATTGGCGGTCAGCAGCTAACAGCTGATGCACCGTCTGGACTTTGTACGGAAACATCTTCAAATCTTGTACCAAAATTCGCTGTAAAGACCGTCGACTGATACCCATTTGCGTGGCACGTCGTCTGGTCGATGTCGACGGCGCTTCCATGACATCTTCGGCTACAGCAGCAATATTCTCTGCAGAACGGCTGCTCCGGGGTCTGCCACGCCTGGCAGCATCTCGTGTTGTGCCAATCTCTTCGAGGCGAGCGGCTAAACGTCGCAGTGTTTCACCAGTAGGCGTTGGACGGCTAGGAAATCTGCGACGAAATTCACGTTGTGCCAAAGTCACCGACCGATTATTGCTCAAATAAATAGTCACCAATATTCCGCGTTCTGGAGCAGTGTAGCGTAACATTGTTTATTAACGTGTATTTCGCATGTTTTTGCTACACAAATGTCAAAACAGAGCTGACATTAGGGGCCAATCGCAAAATTTATAGCATTTTCTGATATGAGGATTACTTTTGCGCCACCTTGTACAGTCATATTGAGCGTGAGAAAGACACGATTTTTATTGGCACATTTCTGGACTTATAAGGATGACATGTTACTATCTAATCTTATTAACATGTTTCAACAAACAAACAAAATACCATTAGTGCGGTCTTGGATCTCTTAGAACATTTTAAATTTAGACATCCTTACAAAAAAAGGGATCCCCCCATATACCACATTACAGTTTCCACACCCACCCTCTCCAACTCTACTCAGGCATAAAAAATTAATTCCATCCGGGTTTAACGAAATACTTCATTAAGCTTTAGTTTTCATCAAAGTGCCTGGGGGTGCACTTAATTTAATTGACAATCATCGCATATCATCATCATTCCGATTCATCGACTTTAGTTGACTTTTGTTTATTTTCGTCGAGTATCTGTATATTCATAGTTCATATTTGCTAACCAAAAGACAACTAACAACACACAGAGATATCCGTTCGCAATATGACGCGACGCAAAAAGATTTACTGCCGCAGGATTATTTGCTAAGCTAGGGATGTGCCCGTTTATGTATTTCCTCAATGTTTGCCAAGCCCCGAAACCAGAACGCGATAGTACCTACTTTGGCGTTCTTTGTGTCACACACAGGTTTATTACTCGCATTCTCGTGACAAAGTTGATTGGGATAGGAATAAAGTACACATGCTCTTGAACGGGATAACCCCTTTGGGTGCGGACAATTCAATTTGATTTGTGGCAGTTGTTGGCGGCACGAAGCTTTCCATTTGCGGAAATGGTTTTTACTTGGTATGTGTACCTAACTATGCATGCTTGATTGAAAGTTGAACTATGTCGATGTTGAAATATTACTTCGTTTGGAGGATAAGCCTAGGCAGTGGTATCTATTTATTCACTAGGAAAGGGTTGTGAGTGCTTTTGAAGTACATTGATAAATTATAAGTCGAGTTATTTAGATGTGATAAGTATTGTGCGTCTTAGTTTGTCTTGACACAAAAGTTACAACCTGCCGTAAGTGGCCCTGAGGTTTTTTCAATGTTTCATCTCTGGCAAAATTTATTACAATCAAGCAGATAAAACAGTAAAAAGCTCTTCTACTTTCCATATATTCAGCCTGCTGTCGTCAGGTCAAAACATTGGCACCCTAAGCTCAGGGTTTTGGAAAGATTGTTGATTTGTACCTGGAAGAGTAAAACTCTTAATATCACAGATGCAGTCAAAAAGTATCAGAAGCTCGAAGCGGCTACAAAGCAGACATTACAATTATCAAGGAAATATGAAGGGATATGTCGTTGAAAATTTGGATGGGAATTTATTATAAACTTACAGGCGACAGGTTTAGACAAAAGTCGTATGCTTCGAAGACATTAGCGAACGAAATAAAAATCCGCATAAATGACAAATTCGCCCATGGAGCAGTGTTTTTACGAGCTCCAGGACAAGTCTTATGACCGATTACCCAAGTACAATGGTAATGGTAGCGTTTTCGCTCTATTGTTGGAAAATACAAAACTAAACGAGAAAAAGTCCGTCAACGGACCATTTGAAATGTCACTTTGAACAGCACACGGTTTCCTAGACATCATAGCCATAATCCTTAAAGCGTAAGGGCTAATCAAATCGATCACATTGCGAGAGAATGAAGCACGCATCCAGTATGTTCAATGCACGAACATTCCGAAAGGGTCAACATCGGCTCACATAAGATTTTCCTGTAAGCAAGGAACGAATGCGGATAACTACCACGCCGGAACCAATGCGAAAAACTGTTAAAAAATTAAATCAAATGACTGCAATTGCAACTGCAACTGCAACCACAGACTTTAAAGAACTCATATCCCTTGAATCTTTCGATCAATATAATACCAGCAGCGTCTTATGTTGAAGCCAAATAAAGTCGATGCTAACATGGCATAAGGTCGACATCTGATGTACAAGATTTCTCCCGTGCGACAGTATAAAACCCATGGATTTACTATAAGAAATCTATCTATAACTATAAGAAATCGGAAAGATGTACGTGCTCATCGAAAAACGAGGACCACATAATGAAGCTGCAGGTGAAGTTATGTTACAATACAGCAGAAGATATTCACATGGAGCTCCAAGCACTTTACCCGGAAGACGTTGCTGATCAATCGAAATATAAATATTCATGTTGATAAATAATCACGCATAAACAATCTATGCGACCACACCAAAAACGTACACGATAATAAATATAAATAATGCAACATAAGCGAACCATAAAACCAGAAGATGTTTACCAACAATCTAATCAGTTTAATCAAATTGGTTTTAGGGTAGAAAAGTCTGCAACTGATCAAAATCCTAAGAAGCCCAAATCAATAGATATTCACCGATTCTCTGGTAATGGTATACCACACAAACTCGGTCATCTGTGAAGGACGACGATTAAAAAGTCTCATCATGGTCAGCAAAAAGAACTCATCAGATGTTCGAAACCAAACAAAAAAAGAAAGACAAATTGCTACTGTAGGTGACGCCTTAATTAAAAATAAATAAGTAAAATAATGAATTGGATAGAACCTACAACCTCGCACGAAACCCAAATCGAACACTGAGCATAAGCAGGGAGGTTGTTTAGTGAGGCAGCATGCCATCCCATTCACATTCACACTTGGTAAACACCCAAGTTCGTACTCGGATGCATACAACGTATGAACCCCTGGTTGGGCTCACTGTTGGCGGGGACTTATTTTTCTATGCATCCAACCCCGCATGCAACCCAAATCTAACAGTGAACCCAAGCAGGGGGGTTTCACGCATTCAAAGTTCGCATACAACCAACATTAAGAATTCGACATCATCTTCCATCCCAATGCTCATTCCAGCTGTCACCTCTAAAGACAAAGACAATCTGCTCGCTGCTCATTTTGCAGCCAGTTCCATACGTTGCTAGATTTTGTCCAGTCTGTACTTGTGAACTTAGAACATGCTATGGGACCAATCCACTTTCGTACTCGTACAGTCGCAAGATTATTATTAGATCTTAACATTCACAAATCGTCTGGTCCAGATGGTAGCTCCCCAGTGGCAAAACCACAAAGAACTCTTCCCGAGTAGATGGAAAATAGCATTGTCCTTAAAAAAGGCGAATATTCTTCCCTCTCCAACTAGCAACCAATTGAACTTACCTCCCCCTTCTTTCTAAGGTCATGGAAACGCTGAAAAACCGTCTGCTTATGAAATATCTTGAATCACGAAAACTCCTCAATGACCCACAACACGTTTTTAGTAGCAACAGGTCCACTGGTGGTATGATGACATATCTCACCGAAAAGTGGAATCAGTCTATCCAACTTGGTGGCGAAATCAAGATCGGTGCACTTTATATTTCAAAAGCATTTGACAGGGTTGGGCATCAATCCCGTTTGTCGAAAATGCGTGCTTTTGATATCGATAAGTCTTCTTCTATGAATTAGAAACTTCATTTCGAAACTTTCAACTCAAGTTGTTTTGAACGGTTTCAAGTCTGAAACTCATCTAATAAATGCTGGTGTTCCCCAGGGCTACGTTTTGTCACCCACACTTTTTCTCATTTGACTTATGAGGAACTTCTCATCTAATCCTTTCCTTTGCTGATGACAGTACCCTCAACTTTTCATATTCGTTCTCGAATCCACGACCTTCACCCTCGGCTGTGAATGAAAAACGACAAAATATGTTAAGCTCATAAAATTCCGACCTCGACAGCATAATTAAATGGAGTGAATCTAAAAGATTGGAATTTAATGCTTCCAAAACACAATGCTATCTTCTGTCATCTAAGCGAATCCATTTTTTTTCAGACGTTATCCATGGATGTCACTTACATCGTCGAAACTGATAAACTTTCAATGCTCGGTATGTGGGTTAGTAACGACCTTCGTTGGAACGACCATATATTTGAAATCGCTAAAAATGCAGCGTAATGTCTAGGTTTCTTTAACCGATACAAGAAATATTTCACCCCTTCTGATCTGGCATCAATATATAAAGCGTATATACGCCCCAAACTTGAGTTAAACGCCGGTGCAGCAAAAAGATCATTGCACCTATTGGATAGGATGCATAAGCGTGCATGGAGATTCATAAGGAGATTCAACCGTAGCGAACTATATAATTTCGCTTGAACATTGCAGGAATATCTCCCGCCTTGTACTTTTTTTTACCGCTATTATAACAGAAGATGCTCAAATGAAATAGCCAGGTGCATTCCGCCCCTTCAAACATTCAACCGTAATCGTACATCAGAGCAATTAATTCGGTTAACCATGGATCGTTTTCGCATTACGTTTACTCTATGTGACAATACGCATCCGACCAGCGCGCACCGAAGAAACAATTGCCGCTGTAGAGCAAAGTGTTGAAGAGGACCCGAATGAAGCGAATCGCCACCGTGCACAGCAAATGGAGCTTTGTCCATCAACTTTATGAAAGATTTTGCGCAAAGATCTTGGCTTACGATCTTACAAGATCCAGCTTGTGCAAGAATTAAAGCCGCGAGACCATGCAATGCGTCATGATTTTGGTGTATGGGCCGAAAATGAGATTGATCTCGATGCTGATTTTCATCGCAAAATTTTGTTCAGCGATGAGGCTTATTTTTGGATGAATGTCTGGCTACGTCAACAAGATAAATTGCAGCATTTGGAGTGAAGAGAATCCACCCACACCCACAAAAACTGACTGTTTGGTGCTCTAACGGCTGGTGGAGTCATTGGGCCATACTTTTTCCGAAATGATGCTGAAAAATAAATTTACCGTTAATGGATACCGGTATAGAGCCATGATAACTGACTAATTTGTTCCCGAATTGGATGGCGTGAATGTGGATGAGATGTGAATCCAATAAGACGGCGTTACATGCCACACAGCGCACGTCACAATCGATTTATTGAACAAATCATTCGATGAGCACATAATTTCGCGGAATGGACCTGTCAGTTGGCCACCAAGATCGTGTGATTTACCACCATTGGATTATTTTCTTTGGGGATGTGTGAAGTCGCTCCTCTGCGACAACAAACCATAAAAGTTTGGGGACTTGGAAGCCAACATTCGTGGTGTTATATCGACGCTCGAAGAGCGGATGAATATTGGATCTATAGACTTGGCTTTATTCGAACCAGCCGCGGTGGCCACATGGCCGAAGTCATATTTCAGCATTAAGGGCATAAAATTATCCTTCCAATAAAGCCAAATTAACGGACATTTTAACGAATTTCTTGTGTTTTATTTCAATTCGAAGTTCTATCCCGCTATAAAAAAACACCCGATATTTGGGATTGTTGTAAAATTCAATGTTTGCAAAGTGCGAACATGGGCAAAAAAAAATTTGTGATGACATTTACGATCCCTCTGAAAAGGGTTTTAGAATTTTGTTGTTGTTAACCAAATGGATGGATTTAATTTACTCCACCACACATAGACAAAAACGACACAGACTTTTGAAATGGTTTACCCTTTTAGCCCTAATCGTGTGTTAAACTAATTAAAAGCAAATTTTCGCATCTCTTATTTTATTTACATTTTACTAACATGTTGTGGCATCTTGAACATATCAGACGTTCCCACTTTAGAATGTTTTACCAACGGAAACATGCAACATACACAAGCATCATAAAAAAAAAAATCTGAAAACATTCCACTTCAACTGAATTCATCTATATACATCACAGCCGATTACATAATCCTCTAGCCTAAGGAAGTGCTAAAATGTAACGTCTATCGTACTTCTCGGCGTCATTCGATCTTCCTGACGGATTAACAATAATAGTAAGCCCAACAAAATAAGGTCCAAAGTACTCTTATATTCGAATCCTGTCGCTCTTGAGATGAAATAAAATTTTATGATTTTCCGTCATGTTCTTACGTCCCACACAGGACGACAACGTTGTTTTCAATACGGCAACTAACTGAGGATTATAAACTGCGTATTTCGGTCGAGTGCGCTTATGAGCAAAATTCCAGTCGGCTACAATGACGAAGGGATCCGCACCGCCATCCAATAAAGCTCTTGCTCAATAAATACCAATTCTCCGGAAGTCAAGAAAATATTCCACAGTTATACTGCTTTCTTGACAATTTCCGTCGATGGATACTATACGGAGAAGAAAGTGTGTGTTGGTATTTTTTTTTTTTTGCCTGTCAAATCTATAACAAGTAATGAATGCAGGTCCTGAAATTGGCCGGATGTAAAACAATTGGCGAGGAAATAACACTAAAATAGAATTACCCATCGTTAAGATGCCGCTTCTTATGTGCGTCGATTGAAGACGAAAGAATTCCATCCTTCAAGGAGTTTTGTGTTGATTAAATCGCAAATCCTTGCTCGTCAAGGAGGGCAAACATGCTCATAGGAAAATGACAGTTGTTAGGAAATTTGAAAATTGTAATCGTTATTTGCAACCACTTACAGTTGTAGATTGGGCTATTCTCGGAAACCCAATCACACCCCATTCACACACAGAGAGGGATGCAAAGTACACAATTGAGTTCTTAATTGCAGCATTGACTTTGTAAGAGTCGCAAACTTTATTCCCACACACACCATTTTCGAGTTGGAAAATAATGTAAAAAATTTTAAATCACCCTTATCGTCCGAAACGGGTGTACCGAGTGGCGGCCAATTTGTCAAGGGATGCATTAATTTGTTTATATCACGATTTGATGACAATCCTCTGAGCGGATGTTTTAACGTGTGAATTTAAAGAACATATTCGGTACTTGAAAAATACGGGCATACTCCGAGTACCGTGAAAAGGACTCGAAAATGAGCATCAAATGGATGGTGAGATGTTGTTTTGCGATATAGAGATGTGTGCTGTGATGCACCACCCCCTACTCAGAGTTGACAAAATCAGCATGAGATAGGGGTGGGAAATTATTGTCGTTGGTAGAAAATTTGTTCTTGTATGTGGGCGCATGTTAGGTACTTCACTGCAAATAACAAGATTTCGATGGCTGAATAAAAGAGTCATGCAGTGTGTGTGTATTTGCGTTATCGATGGCGTCGAAATGACAATGATGACAATGTTACACGTGTCGCATCTCTTGTAACGTCACGTGTTGAACAAAGGTTAACACAATTTTTCACTTCACTTCACTTTTTCGCTATATTGTGTGTTTGTTGAAAGGACGTGTTTTAAAAGTTAAGGGCTTTTAAAAAGTGGCGGATAAAATGTAACTTTGGAAAAGGCGTTGGAGTGGTATGAGATCAGAAGTCAAAAGTGATGAAAATGACAAAAAAGCAAATGTTGGTACAAAGATTGGATTACATTTAGCATTGAGTTCTGTAAGAAGTATCTACGCATGCATATATGAAGGGTTGTGAGAAAAAAGAATTGGGTTCAGACAAATCTGTGCCGCCAAATCTTAAATGCATACTTTGAAACGCTTCTCTGGTGTACCTAAGCGTCGACATTTATTAGTTACTCTTAGGTGATTCCGACAGAGCATCTGGCTAGATAATATCTTTGCGCTTTTTATATCGATTCTCTCCGTTTTATATTGATTGGTTCAAATACTTTAAAGAAGCACTAAATCCTCATGCATGCAGTTCACATGGGGACACCTGCTACATGTAATGAGTCGTATAAGAGAAGAATAAACCTTGTACACAGAAGAGTATCGCAAATTGTACCTTATGGTTGTGTTATGATATGTTACATCCATACAAGGGCGTATCATAGTGAATATATAGCCTATAGCCCTGATGTTGCTTGCAGATGTTTGAGGTTCTTTACGGACCGTTGATTCCAGATTTGTCATTTCAATGACGAAAATTTAGATAGGTGAGTCACTAGAAAAACCGCTTATAAGCATGTAAAACAAAATTGTAACACAATATCTATGTGGTGGACCCAAAAATTGTTGCTTAATATTGAAGAGTGGAATAGCATTAGCAACTATGAAGTTTGGTTCTTTCTTACACAATTTGTAGGAGAACACAGATACTTCCAGGAGTATTTCCAAATATATAAGACGATCAATTCTGTCATAATTTTAATGGATAACTCCAAAACCAAGAGCATAAGCTTGTGCTGCTGGCACGCAGAAAGTATGAAAAAAAAATAAATAAATAAATTTATGGCGCAACAGCTCGTTAGTACCCAGGGCCTAGCATTTTTCTCACAACCATTCATGTGTGCGTGTGTACTTCTTTGCATGATGGCAGGACCTCCTGTTTTATGCCGACTCCGAACGACTAAGTTGAGATAAGCTTTTCATGAGAATTAAGACTACTCGGATGATTTGTCAGATCATCACAAGAGGAGGGCCATTTAGGTGTTGCTACGGCTTGGAATCGAACCCAGAACTTCTGCGCCACTGAGACCGTCGCAGAAAGTATGAAGATGTATGAAATATTTCGAAAGCGCGATATACAAAGCAGTAACCCCACAGAGACAAAACTAGCAAACAATGAAACAAACTTCTAAAAGACGCATTTTCAGCAATAGAAAAAAATCCGCAATCTACAAAATTTGGGGAGCAAAGTAATCTAAGATCATCTGACAATTTTTGTTAACGAAAAAGGCTGATATCGTATGCTATTCAAAAATGCAGCATGGATACATAAGCGCATAGTTTTCGTAGCCTTAATTTTTCAAAAGCCGGCTTACGACACATGGCGCGTGAGTTGTGTCAAGTTACAATGCGTTTTTTATTCAGTATTCGTTGACATTTCAAATCGTTGAATTATATTATGAAAATTCAAGTATTGTGAAGAATGTTTTTTCGTGTGCTTCGGCGGACTTATGGAGTCCATAATCGACCTACTGAAGCCACTATTCGCATTAACATCAAGAAACTGGAGACCCAATATTCACTATTTGATGACACTCGACCGACTAAACCTGGCCCCGAGCTTAATGTTGAAATTATAGCGGCTTTAGCTAAAAGTGTAGACGAAAACTTCGATGAATCAGTTTGGTGCCGTATTCGCGTGATCTGTCATATGGAACAACATGGCCGATTCTACACAAAGATTATGGTTTGAAGGCATACAAAATTCAGCTGACGCAAGGATTGAAGCTGGCTTACCTTTTGTTGTGTCATCGCCATTAACTCTCATTTTTGAGTGAATGCGCTCTCGAGAGACTTGCTGAAGATCCACTGCTTTCGACAAACATTTAGTCCAGCGATGAGCCCCATTTCTGGCTCAATGGATACGTCAACAAATAAAGTTGCCGTATATGGGCCGACGAACAACTGAAAGATGTTCAAGAGGCTGCAGTTACATCCAATTATCGGTCCGTATTTCTTCAAAAATGAGGCTGGCGTCAACGTAACTGTGTATTGGGCTCGTTATTGCGACATGATAACCGGCTATTTTTTTTCTAGAATTTAAGCCCGAGATCTCGCAAACATTTTTTTTAACAAGACGACGCTATTTAATACACCAAACAGTGAAAAAATGGACATATTGAGAGAAAGCTTCGATGAACAATAAATTGTACGCTTCGAACCAACGAATTGGTCAGCAAGATCATGCGATATCACACCGTTCGACTTTTCACTTTGGGGTTACGTAAAGTTTACGCTCGTAAGCGAGTAAGCGAGTACGCTAGTAACCGAGTGTGCAAGTTCTCGCCAGTTCACGCTAGTCTTGATTGTTCACGCTAGTTGAAAATCAAATGGGACTTGATCTACAAAACTACAAGTGTGGACTAGCGTGAAAGCAAAATGCATGATCTGCGGCCACGTTATTTATTATCGTATAACGCAAACGATTACTAGCGTTAGTCTAAGGTGTTTGTGGATAAGCCAACTACGATTGAAGCATTGCAGGGCCAACATGACCCCTGTTATTCGCGAAATACCGACGAATATGATCGTTCGCGTCTTCAAAAATTGCACTACGGCGCATTAGCCAGGAGCTTTTAAAAGGGATTATCCTCGCAAAGTGAACATTAGGAATGGTTCGCAGATTAATAATAACGATATTCGCGATATTTAAATGCGTTATCTCGCATTAAAATAATGATTGATCACACTTAAGACGAGCTGGTCAGGCAAGACTCAGCTCTCCACGGCTCAAATGCGTCAAAAGTCCGTATCCCGCTAGGTGCGGTTAAGGTACTAATACACTCATACTTCGTGAAAAAGGCCGACTCCAAATGGAGAAGGTTAACAAGATGCGTCATTCGAGGACGAAAGGGCCCTCCGACAAAAACAGAATAAAAGATCTACTAAATGGAAGCCGCGCAGATATCGCAAGAATTACGGCGATAGTCATGGAGCAATGGCCGATTGGAGACCATGCGGCCAAACTAGGAATTCCATACAACCGTCAATGCTGCAGTTGCGGAAACATACGGCGATATTCATGGGGCACTGGCCGACTGGAGACCATGCGGCCAAACTAGGAATTCCATACAACCGTCAACGCCGCAGTTGCGGGAACACAAATATGATTGAAACCCTCTTTCAGTTCATCTGCAAATGTCCGGCACTAGCAAGAGCCAGATTGCGTGCACTAAACCAACCATTTTTCGACAACCTTAGCGCCATCTCGGGTAGAAGGACACAAGATCTTATCCGCTTTCTCAGGCTGGATCTAGAGACCGCCTGTATCGCTTCCACAATAATATTCATAAAATAGGTCACACGAGTCTTGATAACAAAGAGGCACATAAGTGCTACTTGGGATCTTGCCGAACCTATCAGCCTTTAAAATAAATCAATATTTGCCATAGAAAAGTCAAAAAAGGGCACACAGAGCGCTGGCTTGACAAGGTTAAGGTAAGAAATTACAGGTCAGAGAAGATGGGTTATAAGACAGAAGATTTCACAACCTAACCGATGATTAAACAAAATTTGAATGACATCATGGCAAGAGACACCAATTGCATATGGGAACTCCACTTGAAGAAGCTATATTCCATTTTTATTGCCAAATACAACCGCCGATTGATGTTCTAACAGACAACCCGCACCATCACCAATCAACTCCGACTGTATCCAATTTATTAGCGACACTTTAAGGCTCGCATCTCCGGCAATAATGTAAATTCCAATAATCATTTTAATTACTGCAACAAATAAAATGCCGCTCAAATAAATCAGAGCGTTATTTATGACCAACAGTATCATCGTAACTCTTCGTTAACAATGTTAAATTAAACGCACCCATAGTTGTACAAATTTTATACTTAAACGCATATAACCGCACTAGACATTAAAATTAAACGGGACATTGTGTTTGGCCATAAATATTGCGGTCATAATCATAAACCGTATAAAACTTTGTGTTTGTCAAATCTGGACTGCTGGTTGTGCGGTGCATCGATTGATTGGATTCAATGTTACAACGGGATGCTGCTGCTCCCTGCTATACAAGACGTAAAAGGATGTAAAAGACGAGAATAAAAACGCGCAACTTTCTTCAATTCCAATTCGAATTGGATGAAATTCATAAAAAGGTCTCATTAAAGTTGTTGGCATCTTATGCGGAGAATGATGAGAAGGGTGCTGGGTGCTGGGTGATCCATGT
The DNA here is from genome assembly GCA_949824845.1 of Rhingia rostrata. Classification (NCBI taxonomy): domain Eukaryota; kingdom Metazoa; phylum Arthropoda; class Insecta; order Diptera; family Syrphidae; genus Rhingia; species Rhingia rostrata. The sequence continues at coordinate 85,889,121 of OX463757.1, read as the reverse complement.
CAATGGAGAACTTCCACACACACCATTTCAGTTGTCATAAAGAGCGCGAGTAAATCTCTTCGTTTCGTTGCTGATCACGTTGCGATTAAACCCGAAAAAAGTATGTCCCGACTTTCAGATGGAAAAAAATCATTTTTATTGCAAATAAATGCTTCAAATCGTTAATTCCTTTTATAGGCAAAAATATATAAAAAGAAATATGGAATGAATGGAAAAAATACCACGGCGTGGTAAAGTGCGTACAACAAAAAAAAAAAGCGGTTGGTCTGGGTAGTTAATAATTTAATAGGAAGCTTCGTTATGTTATTGTTTGGAATGCAACATTGTAGCACTCGCCCCTATATATGGTGGGAAGGGTGACACAACAACTTTGTTGCTGAGCTGCGCTATAAAAAATCTATTTTTCTGGAATTGCCAATTTAATTCTGTTGAATAAGAGAAGTGCCAATAAAAGCGGTTTAATCTCGCGTGCGTTTTTATTTTTTATTGATTAATTTTAGAAATAAGAGATTTTACAAAGCGATTGAAAAATTTAGAATGCGCTTTTTGTGAGGGTTTCATTTAAGAAGTCAGTTTATGACAAAATTTTTTATAAGTGTGCAACATTTGGAAAGTTTTTACTTTTGGAATTAAAAGGATCCAATGTTGCGAAGCCAACATAGGGCATTAAGGAGAGTATATATCGTTTTTTTTTCAACACGGACGCTACAAAAGTTGAGCGACAGGGACTGCAAACGACGCCATATTTCTTGCCGCTTTTTTGATATTTCTCTTCAGTAAGGTTTGCCATTTCATGATGGAAAGATATGCGATCTAACAACGAGTCGAAATTATTAAAATTTACAACCGAAATTCGGAATCAGTGGCCTCAACGTTAAGAGCGCTACGTCCAATTTATGGTCGTCATAATCGTCCTAGCAGATCAACAATTGAGAGTCTAGTGGAAAAATTTGAATCCACAGGCACAGTACAAAATGTTCCCGTGCCAGTGAGACAAAGAAGTGCCCGCAGTGTTGAGAATATTGCTGCCGTTGAGGCTTCAGTTGAAGAAAGCCCAAATGTGTCTCTCACACGTCGTTCTCAAGCGTTGGGCATCTCTGTGACGTCGTTGTGGCGAATTTTGCGAAAAGATCTTGGCCTACATCATTACAAGATTAAATTGACGCAAGAACTGAAGCCGCTTGACCACCAGAAGCTTCGTATGTTCGTGAATTGGGCTGAGCAACAACTTGAAAATGATTCGGATTTTCATCGAAAAATCATCTTCTGCGATGAGGCTCATTTCTGGCTGAATGGCTTTGTCAATAAACAAAATATGCGGTATTAGTCAGGCAGCAATCCACACGTACACCATGAGTCATCATTGCATCCCGAAAAAATTACGGTTTGGTGTGGTTTACGGGCCGGCGGCCGGCGTCATTGGGCCGTACTTCTTCCGTGATGATCAAGACCGGCACGTTTCTGTGAATGGGAATCGCTACCGTTCAATGATAACCGAATATTTTTGGCCCCAATTGGATGATATGGACTTGGAGGACATGTGGTTCCAACAGGACGGCGCCACAAGCCACACAGCGAAAGCCACAATCAATTTATTGGAAACCAAGTTTGGAGAACGTGTTATCTCACGAAATGGCCCAGTCGCTTGGGCGCCTCGGTCGTGCGATTTGACGCCGTATTTCCTGTGGGGCTCAAGTCTTTGGTCTATACCAACAAGCCAGCGACGATTGATGAACTTCGTACGAATATCGAACGTGAAATTGCAGCAGTATTGGCCAATTTATGCTTGAAAACCGTCGAAAATTGGGTTCAGCGTCTGGACTTCTGCAAGCGTGCCCGTGGTGGCCATGCAAAGGAAATCGAGCTCCATACATAATGGCATCCAACGTACTTTCACAGGCCTGTAAAGCATAGAGGAAACAAAAAAATCATGGATGGTAACTGGCCTTTTTTGAAGAGTGGCCAAAAGAATGGGACAAGGTATTTTTTATTCAAAAACGAAAAGTCTTGCTTCCCAATCGTAGTGCTCTGCTCACAATTCGCCAACAAATTTAATGTCTATAAAGCTTGTTTTTTCCCACCGAATATGACAGCGGCTTTTGTTTTTTTTTTTTTTTCACCGAACATGACAGCAGCTTTACAGGAGTCATACAGAATTTCAAGTGTTACTACAGATAAAGAATCATTAGCAAAATTCTTACTTCGCTGAAAGAAGGGAATGTTAGTCCAAAAATTTCTTTACTCGACTGCATACAAAATGTTTCAATATCATGGAACTGCGATGTCAAGAGCTCAACAATACGAAATTCTTTTATTAAGGCTGGATTTGGCAAACATTCTCTTTGGGATGATGAAGAGATAACGTTATTTTTTGGCAGAGCTAAGAATCAATGAAATTAACGCAGATTTTGGTGTGTCCATACCTGGGTTCAGAGAAATGCAAGAGGATTTTTCGCGAATACAAAACAGGGTACAGGGTGCAGCCCTTCAGAATACATTCATTTGGATAATGAGCTTATTGTTTGTCATATGACGTCTGATGCCGATATTTTGCTTTCGTTAACACCTCAAGTGGAAAACTTTAGTGAAGATGAAGTTGATGCGTTTGCTGATCCAGGTGATGACTTAATCGTAAAGCCAAAACAAGCAAAAGTCAATGAAGCATTTGACACATCGGATCGGTTTTGCAATATAATTCACGAAATCGAAACGTATTATAAAACAAAATGCAATAAAAAAAACGTCAACGAATGATTACTTACTTTTTGTTAAGGCTTTTGTTACTTAAAAAACTTTTCCTCTCTTTGAAATATCCTTATAATAAAATAAAAAAAAATAAAGTTTTTGTTTTTATTTCTCTAAGTCGAATTTTAAATAACTCGATTTTTTTTTCTTACATTTTGAGAGTTCGTCTTATGGAAGCTCCATTGTATAAAAACAAAATAAAGGTTTGAAGTAGCTGGTGGCATCATCGGTGCATATTTCTTACAAAAATTAGCCCCACTAAAATGTTATGATGACACCTGTTATCGTGCAATGACAAAGGACTATTTGCTGTCTGAAATGATAGCCCCAGATCTTTGCAACATTTAATTACAACAAGACGGGTCGTTTTCTCAAACGACATTGAAACCATGGACTGATGGTGGTACCTTTGTCTGTACAGTAAAATGTATGCTTTTGACAGGCCGCATACATTTTGGAATACCACATCTAAAGACATGCTCTGTTGGGGATATTTTACATTTCACATTATCGCATTATCACAGATTTAGTGTAACTGTTATGTAAAGTCCGAACTCAACATTCATAAGCCGTCTTTGATTGAGGAAGTGTAAGTCAACATTTCACCCGCCATTAGCCAAATAGCACTCAAAAGGCTAGAAAAAAAAGTGTTTTTTTGTTGCAACAGGCTCGTTTGCATCCAGGGCCTAGCTTTCTCACAACCATTCACGTGACTTCCTGTCTTATGCCGACTCCAAAGGGCTAAGATGAGGTAAGCTTTTCTTGACAGTTGATACTACTCAGATGATTTGTCAGATCATCACGAGATAATTCGATCATAATGACAAAAATCTGGAAATGCAACCCTAACAGCAGTAGGTACGACGAATTATGTCTGACTTCGCATTTAATTAAAAAAAAAACATATGACAAGGCTAAAGTCCGTTGTGCGGATCGTTTAATACACTATCCCATCCCATCCTTTAAATACATATCCACGAAATGTAGGCTTTATGGCGATGAAATATAGAAAATTGAATTTTGTCAGAACATATTGAAGTTTATCAAAACCTTGTATGGTTCGACAAAAAATCACGTTTTTCTTGTACATATGGTATGGCGTAAGACATACAATTGGTTTTTGTAGAAAAACGCCTCCAAAAAGTGGCCGTGGGTTAAAAAGATGTGCTGCCGAAATATTGGTATTATCATAACCAATGATTTTGCATCAAAATTTTTTTGGAATATTTTAAATTTCAATTAAAAAACGTTTTTTACTAAAAACATATGAGAAGGCTACAATTCACTGTGTGGATCGTTTTATACGCTATTCCATTCCATCCTTAAAACAAATATCCTCAAAATGTCGGCTTTTTGGCGATGAAATAAAGAAAATATTATTGTCATCAGAACATATTGTTCAGACAGTTTATCAATATCATTTATAGTTTGACAAAAAGCATCGTTTTTCGCCTGGTTATGCTATGAGGTAGTGTATAGAAATGGTTTTTGTATGAAAACGCCTCCAAAAAGTGGGCGTGTGTTAAATAGATATTCAGAAGAAATGTTAACATTAACAAAACCAATGATTTTGCAACCAATTTTTTTCCGAAACGTTTAAAATTTTACCGAAAAACGTTTTTTACTGAAACTGGCATAAAACTTTGTATGAACCAAATATTGAAATTGGGGTTGTCTAGATATGTTCTTCAGACACTTTTTAAAATTAGGTTTTTCTGAAAATGGGGCGTGGCAGTGGGCAGTTTTCAAAAAAAAACGTAACTTGTTCTGCTTCGTCGGATAGTGAGTCTGTATACCGAATTTCAAAACTCTAGCTCAAAATTTAAGGCCCAAAAATCGGTGATACACAGACGGACGTAAGGACGGACGGACAGACAGACATGGCTAAATCGACTCAGCTATCGATTTTGAGTCAATCCATATACTTTGAGGTATATATACCGAAATTATTTTACTATAATACAAACTTAATGTCAAAACTAATATAGCCCTATGAGATAGGGTACAAAAAAATGTCGCATAGCAGCAAGTGCGAGGTAGCAATAAAATATTTTACTTCTAAATGTGTTCTGAAGACATTAAGAGAACTTTTTGTCTACAAGCAAACCAAAGCAGAGAGCGATAGTGTTTGAAAAAATTCATACCCTGGGAAAATATCTTCCTTTTTTTAATTATCCCCTTAAAACCCATCCCCATAAGATGACAAAGTTACATTATTCAGACAATTTTCAAACATCCAAAGTGTGTCGTTCAATTGCTAACATAAACAAGGAATACACACGCCCAAAGACTCCTTTCATTTGATATCCTTACAAATAAAAGAGCTGAACCTCAAATTAAAAGAAAATCATCCGCCAACGTTCGAAAAAAAAAATGTGTCAAGATAAACAACCTTCAACTACAATCATTTGTCTTATTTTCACATTGTGGCCATGTCCATCATCCTCCTTTCAGGTCACACTCCACTCTCTTCTGTCCCGTTTCAGTATTTATTTACACAGTATCCCTTCGAAGAGACGCGACACGTGTTTTTCACTTCAAATCAAATTACAGCGAATTAATAAGCTCCTTGTGTTTATTCAAAGAGGCCCAACTTCATCAAGGACTTTCTTCGGTTCACTCCCACCCATTGGCACCACACCACTCCACTGATTAGGACGCCTGAATGGCTAACCATTCACTCACCAGAATCCTTTCAGCCTCAATGAGGACTGATTAATGAAAATCGAAATGCGGTCAAATTAATAACATCGAAAGGCACATTTCGCCTTTTACACCCCCGATTCTCTTGCTGTCTTCCGAAAGTGTTTGAAAATCCCGTTTTCATTAACGTACATTAGTTAGTTGCGATTAAACACTATGAACTGTGACTGTGACGATTTACCGCACAATGGAAGTCTACATGGTGGCTGCAGCAGGCTTGATAAGGGTTGTCAAACTGTATTACAAGCGGCAACTTTCTATTTATCGCAATTATGTGTCGTGTGCTAGACAGTCAGCCTTGCACGTGTACCAATCTAATGACCACACCAACCGACACAATGAAAAATCGAAATCAACAAACATGGCCTGGCCAGTGTCCATCCGATGACTGGACAATGGGCTATCGCCTGGTCATCGATAATGTGTGTATGTGTTTGCGGGGGGTTTGTCGTTATTGTCACTCGGGGATAAGTGCTTCGGGAAGCCATCACCAGTGGGGCCACCCTTTTGTTTCTGAAGGATATTACTCGTATGTGCGTGCATACATTTATTTTCATTCCTTTCACTAGCAAAAAAATATCTCAAATGTAAAACAGATACACGATTTTATTTGTGGAATGGAAGGCGATTATCGGGATGGCAGTGATGGATGAGTGTGCTGCTGCATGTCCTTGTTGCATGTTTTCATGGCGAATAAACATCTAGATAGATTTATTCGAATGATTTGGTGCATGAATAGACGGAATGTCCAACGATTGCAAAAGTGCAGCATAGAGCGTTTTTTTCTGCTAATGGTGATGGTGGATGCATCAAGTAATTGATATCCTGCAAATGTTTGGCATGTTCGTTGAGAAGAAGAAATGCACGTTTTTTTTTTTGGGGTGGGAAGAGCGTGAATTCATTTAGGTAATTGATTTAATTTTTTCAATGAGTTTATACCAAAATAATCGAGTAAATGAAATTCCTACTGCTGATGGTAAATTGAAAACCATTAATTGATTGCATGCCTTTGGTAATCCTCGCAATTACATGATAAATTGTAACCAAGTCATTTTTAGTGCAGGTTTGCGTCAAAGTAACATAAGGAAGGGAATGATGTGAATCATACGGACACAACGAAAATACTTTTGAGGTATGCTTCGCAAGACACGGATTTACAATGTATCCCAGCAGCTTCACAGGATACTTGTAATAAAGTGCCGTTCATTGCGTCCATCAAGGAACTTATTAAGAATTAGTTCAAAATTGCTGCAATATTGCAAGACTTTGATAAAAAAAAATCGATTTGTTGCAACTACCAAGACTGCCTCATTAAAAGAAAATTTTAGTGTACCCTGATCAAATTTTGTGTTTAAATTTCATATCGGGTTTTTCAACACGGACGCTACAAAAGTTGAGCGACAGGGACAGCAACCGACGCCATATTTCTTGCCGCTCTTTTGACAATTCTCTTCAGTGAGGTTTGCTATTTTATGATGGAAAGATATGCGATCCAACAACGAGTCGAAATTATTAAAATTTACAACCGAAATTCGGAGTCAGTGGCCTCAACGTTAAGAGCGCTACGTCCAATTTATGGTCGTCATAATCGTCCTAGCAGATCAACAAATAAGCGTCTAGTGGAAAAAATTTAATCCACAGGCACAGTACAAAATGTTCCCGTGCCAGTGAGACAAAGAAGTGCCCGCAGTGTCGAGAATATTGCTGCCGTTGAGGCTTCAGTTGAAGAAAGCCCAAATGTGTCTCTCACACGTCGTTCTCAAGCGTTGGGCATCTCTGTGACGTCGTTGTGGCGAATTTTGCGAAAAGATCGTGGCCTACATCCTTACAAGATTAGACCCAAGAACTGAAGCCGCTTGACCATCAGAAGCGTCGTATGTTCGTGAATTGGGCTGAGCAACAACTTGAAAATGATTCGGAATTTCATCGAAAAATCATCTTCAGCGATGAGGCTCATTTCTGGCTGAATGGCTTCGTCAATAAACAAAATATGCGGTATTGGCAAGGCAGCAATCCACACGTACTCCATGAGTCATCATTGCATCCCGAAAAAATTACGGTTTGGTGTGGTTTATGGGCCGGCGGCGTCATTGGGCCGTACTTCTTCCGTGATGATCAAGACCGGCACGTTTCTGTGAATGGGAATCGCTACCGTCCAATGATAACCGAATATTTTTGGCCCCAATTGGATGATATGGACTTGGAGGACTGTGGTTCCAACAGGACGGCGCCACAAGCCACACAGTGAATGCCACAATCAATTTATTGGAAACCAAGTTTGGAGAACGTGTTATCTCACGAAATGGTCCAGTCGCTTGACCGCCTCGGTCGTGCGATTTGACGCCGCCGTTAGACTATTTCCTGTGGGGCTACGTCAAGTCTATGGTCTATGCCAACAAGCCAGCGACGATTGATGAACTTCGTACGAATATCGAACGTGGAATTGCAGCAGTATCGGCCAATTTATGCTTGAAAACCGTCGAAAATTGGGTTCAGCGTCTGGACTTCTGCAAGCGTGCCCGTGGTGGCCAGGCAAAAGAAATCGAGTTCCATACATAATGGCATCGAACGTACTTTCACAGGAATAAGGGATTTCATTGATATCCAAAACCGTTTTTGTTTTATTTACCGTTTTTATTTTATTTTTGTAGCGCTCTTATTGAAAAACCCTTTATATGTTATTCGATTATGTACTTACATAAGTAGTGCTACGGTCCTGTTTTGATGGATTGTTGCTATTGCCCATGCTGAAAAACATATAAAATTTGATTAAAAATAATCGTTAAACTAATCTAATAAATTATAAATTTTCAGCATTATATAGAATTTCTGTTAAAGGACCAGGGGAAGAAAGAGAGTGGTAGGAAAGATTTTGGATGTAGTGGAGACTTACTCCATGGATGGTGTCCGAACTAACCTCGGGGGAGTCACTTTTTTTCTAGTTTTTGTTAAATTTGAAGTATGTACATGCTTTTAGGTATAACAACCGACCTTATTTTTATTTCTTTTAAATAAAAGTTAAATGGATTTGGGCTGGAATTGAACGCGCGAATACATTACCACTACACCGCGGCCACCCACCCTTTTGCCGAATATCCAAAACTCCAGACATCCAGTATCCACAACATACACCAGGCTCATGTTGGCAAAAATAAATAGTCTGAGAACAGCTCTTGTGATCTGACTTGACGGCATTTTGCTGATCTTGCTACAAAACTTACAGGGTGCTGTAATAAACAGGCTGCTGACGATTTATAGAAGCTCTACTTCCACAAGTTATAATCGCAACATTTTGGAGGCGAGTCAATGTAGCTTTTTAAATTAACAATAGGGGATTTGGGCATAGAACGGGTTAACGATTTAAGGACCGTCACCTTATCTCGAGCCGATCAATGATATCCATTTTAAAAAATGTTCAACATGAAATAATAATTACAGTAGGTACCTACAGAGACTATCTAATCATATAGGAGCCTTAAAAAGCTTTCAAACAAATCAAAGAAATCAAAATGAAGTTTTATTCGATTGTTCAGATTCGGAGGATTTTCTACTAAGGTTTCCGTTCCGATTATCAATGGGGGATATCTTTTGACGATCATTGCAAAATTGTACAGACTCCGATGATGAAGAAATACAGGATGCATTTTGGCTTCACCTTTTGTGTACTGTCCAGGCCTCAGTCAAAATATTTTTTTTCATGACCTCACGAATCTATTCGAAATCCCTCGTCTGATGTTTTCAGGTATGGAACAACATCGGAAAAAATTAAGGAGACACCCCCAGCGGTCATCACAATGGGTTTCTATTGACCTGAGAGTGATGAGGGAAGACGTACACGTATTTAAATGATAAATCTGCGACTGGACATCTTGCGACCCTTAAAAGTCTGCAGTTTTTCTTAAACTATTTTTGAATTTTGAAAAAACTGGAGCGAATGGTGCATCAGTTTAAAAATTGATTGAATCCAAAATTTGGAGCGCCATTCCCATGCCCATATGAAAATGACAGATTGCCATTAAGCTGAGAGGGTTACCATGAAATAACCCTTCTCCACATCAAAGCCCACACATACAAATATATATGCGCATACATTATACTCGATATATATGCAAAACCTTTTATGCATGAATATCCAAAGTAATTTAACTTTTTGTTACAGAGTGTGAAGATAAAGTGTCGAAAGGACACAACACAATCCTCGTCCATATCCAAAATAAATGGAAAAGTTATCCTTATCTCTGTGCATAAGGTGATTTCGTTTCGTTTCGCTTTGTCAATGTCCAGCCAATTGTTTGGCTAGCTACAAGTCTATTCCATACTTGGAAGTGTCTTGCGACAAGGATGCAGGGCAAACGATGACAATGACTGTAGATGACGTGAATCCAGGACGACAATTCGACTAAACTAAATGAAACTCAAAATTTACTTCAAATGCAAATTAGCCAGCCAAAGTATGGTCTGTCCATCCTTTATGCGATGATGATGATGATGACGATGATGATGATGATGGTGCCAGTGCCGGACTCAAGCAGATGATTCAAGTTCTGGTACTTGGAACGAAAAAGGTTTTGACTTCTTCCACTTCGATTTGCGTATACCGTTGCATACCGACCCATCATTTATTACATCAGACTAGATTCAATGGAGTGCAAAGCGTGCGGCCAACTAGGGTTGGAGGTGATTTTGGGTCTGGGTTAAGGTGGCCAAAAAGGATGAAAAGCTTATTGTTATTCATTAATTCCAATGTTTACTTTATAAAATACGAGCTCGGCTGTATAACAATAGATTAACCCTTTGGCTAACAAGGTGTTTCACAATTCGATTAACGGAATACAATTTTGGTGTTGTTTGACTAAGTGATTACCTGGAAGGACACTTTCATCTGTGGGCAACATTTTATGAGGGACTTTTTGACCGCAAGTTGGTTTTTAATCAAATTCAGGTGATAGACTATTTCACACTTTAAGGGGGTGGTTTTAAATGGGTAACGGTCGTTTGGAGGGATTGATTGGTAATGAATATGTTTTTTTATTGGGGGTTTATTTTTAATTAATTTTTAAAAATGTCTGTTCGAATTTTTCAGATTTTGTTTGTACATTCTGTGAATTTTGTGGAAGTTATCGCAATGACTCAAAATTCAGACTCTACTGTATATTATTTGTTTGTATTATTATTTTTATTTTGTATTCCCTATCAAATAAGTTATAATAGTTTTGGTACATAATTTGTAACATGAAGAAATAATTTAGCTAGAATACCTTAAATTATATGGATCGACTCAGAATCATTAACTGAGTCGATGTCTGTCAGTCTGCAAGTCTGTCGCCGATTTTTAGACGTTAAATGAAATTTAGCAATAAGGATCCTTTTCCGAGGCTACAGAACAAGTGCAAACATTTTCGAAATCCGCCCACTGTCTCGCCCACGTTTTAGACAAACGTTGTTTTTGGTCAAACGGTTAAGAATTTTTAAAAAGTGTCTGATTTACATATTTAGAAAATCTCAATATCTATAACTCATCCATAATTCATCCATAATTCATCCCACTCCGACTTCCTGTGGGTGTTTTATGTCAAAAAAAAAAACGGTTTTCGCAATATGTAAGTAAATTAAAAAAACATTGATATAGATTTTATGCAACATTATAATGTTTGTGAACATTATAATGTTTGTGAACGTTTCGTCGGTAGGACATATCTTCTCACGCCTAATTTTTTGGGGCATTTTATTGCTAAAGAAAACAGTTGTAGACCTACCCATTGCATATGCATATGCAGGAGGAAAGCGTTGTTTTTTTGTTAAATTAAATATATTGTGACAATGACACGACCACTTTTCGGGTATCTTAAATTTGAGGATGGAATTGGATAGGGTATTCCACCATTCTAACAACGGATTGTAGCCTTCTCATGTTCTTTTCGTCATATATCACAACTTGGACACAAGCATCGATAGGGTAATGGCACATGTAAAAATGGGTTGGCCATTAGGTGGTCTATTTTGTCCTCTATTTTGATATATTGGAAGTGCAAAATAATTTTTCACTCAAGCTTACGCGGTCGATGGCTCTATGATTTCTCTGACAGTATTGCAAATAACAGTCACCCCTCTATCGAGGTATCTGCCAACACCAGAGGAACAATCTTCCATAAATCGGTGCAACTCTGAGCAAAGCGATCCCATAGGCACGATTGATAGTATAGAAAAAGGGTTTAGCACCAAAGGGTTTAGCTATATATGGTGACATGAAATAACTCCAGCAAAATAAAGACGAATTCAAAAATTCGGCATGTTATTTCACTTTCCGATGGAAATTCGGCGTTATTTCTCCATTATTAAGTTAAATAATGCCGAGTTTTGGAATTCGGCAATATTTCGCTCGGCTTTATTTCACAGTACCGCTATTTGTTAGGTTGAGATCATATATATGCTGTCAACAGGAAAAGACACAAAACGAAGGTTGCCATGATAAGCCAAACGCTGCGGGTTCAAGACCCAGCTTCGGCAGCATTTGTTTTCTACGAAAATTGCCAGCTTATCTGAGGCCACCTGTGCGATAATATGAGACTAGATAAATCTATGTCTCCTCCTCTGTGCCACTTGTCTTGACCTGTCTTAGCCGATGGCCTCAGTCGCCAGTGCTGTTATGTGTCTGTAATTCGATGCATTCATGTGCGAATTACTGTGATGTCAATGTCAATGTCAAGACACACAACATCGACGATTTGGACAGCACGTGACCATTGACAGATGTAACTTTGAATAGGAGAGTTCGTCTACCTCGGCTCCGCTATAAAACCTGACAACATCTCGTCGGAAATAGAACTCACCAACCACTGTTTCTTTAGACTAAGAAGGCAAATTTAGTGGTAAAACCCTCACTCGAACAACTAAGGGAGTCCGATACAAGACCCTGGTCATCCCACTCTAGCTCTACGCAGCTGAAGCATGGGATGTATCCTTGGAAGTTTGTTTCAGCGTTAAAAATTCGAAACGTTTATGCCCAACACAAAGTTCAATTCAAGAGAATAAGCTAAAAAGTCTCCCGGATCATTGCAATGAATATCTCTATTGATTTATAAACATATCTTCGGGCTCCGTTTTGTTTGAACCAATTTGGCATTATCCAATTAAAAATTTTCAAAATCGATGACTTCAACTGTTGGGCGATTGGTTTTCATCCAGTCTGATGAAACACTGTTGCAACTGTTGCAGCAACAGTCTTGACGGTCGAAAAGCGGTTAGCAACACCGTAGAACAATTTTGCAAATTTCATGTAAGATAAGCTAAATTTGAAGTCCACCTGTCAAATTGGGACCGCAAAGATATTCTTGATATCGCGAAAATTTTATTTGTGTAAGGGTCCAGTTATAGCTATCATTGAACAACTTCAGTGGTACACCAACGATGGTATTGAAACATTACCTCTTGTGCTGGTTATAAGAGTTATTGGAAAATTGTGTTTCATTTGGGTAGAATGATAAACAATACGTCAGAGAAATAGATCTTGAAATTAAAATATTTTCATGAGCTTTTGTTTTGACACCAACTCGCCAATGATTGAATTTATAAAAAAGCCGCAAGTAAAAAATAAAAAAACCAATGCAGCCTTGCAATGATAGACACAATGATACAATTGGAACCTAAGGGCCAAGTCCTCCAGAATAAAGTCAGAATTCACAAGTTTCTTGTGGTTGTATTTGTTGGTGGTAATGTTTGTTACTAACCCTGGATAGGAGTTATATTCGCTATTCGAGAACATACCGTCATGCCTAACAACAACAGCCTGATTTTCGGGGCTTACTACCCCAATAACATAAACATCAAGAAAACGCTTGTCAGGCTTTATTGCACAAGAGGCATTCGTTTACATTGTTCATTAGAGTTAGTTCAAGAAAGGAGCATTATCCCGGTATTATACCGCCACCCTGATGCGCGGGACAAGCGCCTAATTCTGTACGGACGGATAAATCGACAATGCCTCGGAGCTCCACCGCTTTAGCACGGGGATTTAGGATCGCGATAAGACGGATGATAAAAAGTAGCGCACCGAATTCCGATGGCTATATGAGAAAAATGTTTCTGCACTTCCTCTGGAATTCTCAGACTTTTAGTCTTCTCCGTAGTTTTTAGAATCAAATTTAAGTAGAAGGTCTGGGGCTCGGCTTGTACAACATACGAACAATATGGTTCGAAATGCTGGCCGGGCACCCAAAGACGGGGCCGTGATTTATAAGTTTGGACAAATCTATAATCTCTTATGACACTTTGTGAAAGTTACATAAGCCCAAATTTTAGAATTTGGTATTATGACACTTTGATGAAGCGTCAAAAGACCAATTTGGTTTTATGACACATTCAATTGCATATTATATTTGCTTCCCTGATACGTGTTATACAATTTGATTTGAGATCCATTTGGTTTTATGTCACTTATCATTTGGCCTAATGTCGCTTTATCGAAGTGTCATAATGCCAAAACTTAGAATTTGGTATTATGTCACTTTTATAAAGCGCATCAAGGGCAAATTTGTAAATTGGACTTCATGACGCTTGGCCTTATGTAACGCCAAACCCAAAAATCTCAACCAGGATGACAACCCTCGGGGCATATGCAACGAGTGCTTGCTCATCCTGATTATAATATGTTATGTGTAAGTGGTAAACTAGTCAAAATTAGTTAATTAGTCTGAAGTTGTTTAAGTTAGTTTTAATGTTGATTAAGCTTTTTATACAAAACCAAAAAAATATGTCACGACTCAAAGTTCTTAATATTTTCTTTGAAAATTAAAAAAACACATTTAAAAAAATGAAAATACGATAAGTTTAAGCTCAAAGGCAGAAAAAACAATTTTTAGAGATAGGCTTAGACCGCCCTATAATGGCCAATAAGTTTGATTAAGCAAACAATGTTATTGTTAAGATGGATTTAAGCATTTTTTTCTATTATAAAGAAAATATGTTAAGAGAATAAAAAATGGATTTAAAAGTAAAAAAAAACTTAACATAGCACCGACTCGAATATGAAAGTGCATGCCCTGTTGGCTCTACACTGTACTTCGTTCCGAAAGTTGACTTCCTCCGAATATGAAAATCAGAGTACCAAGCAACACGAAGTAGTAGTCATTTACATGTAGTATCAGAGATTAAAAAACGGAACGCTGTCAAATAGACGGGCAGAACTAATTGACAGATGTAACTTTGCAGTTAAGTCTGACACAACATAAACGAAGAATTTCTCTTGTCAACCCCCGGCCGTTGACGCACGATTTAAGTGGTTCGATGGTTAGTGCGATTAACTGCCGCGCAGAAGGTTAGTTGCGATCCCCATCCGTAGCAACACCTAAATGATTTTTTATGGCGCCCTCCTCTGGTGCGATCTATTATTTCTATTTATTTATTTGGTATTATTTTAAAGGTTTCATTTAGATTTTAGAGCCAGTATTACTGTGAATATTCTACTAATTTGTTAATTTCTTTAATACTTTCATAGAGGTAAGTTTTTAAATATCATTGGTTACATCCTTGAAAATTTAATTAAAATATTTATCAATTAGTAAACACTAACTGAACATGTCGGAGTCAGACGATTTGTTAGATTTTGAGAATTCCGGGTCGGAGTATGTCCCTTTATCGTCATCTAGTTCAGTGGGAGATTCCCTCCCTGGGCCGTCTGGCCTACAATCTACCCATATGGAAACAGAACATTCTAATACAATAATAGAAGTTGAAAATGGAAATTTATTGAAGAAAGCTACCAGGAAACGGATTCTTAACAAACCGAACTGGAAAAAAAATGTAAGTAAACTTCAAAGAGCTACTGGTAAAGCGTATACGAACGAAAAGCAGCTAAAATTCTAAATACATCAGAACGCGCTTGTCCGTTTAAATGCCATATAAATTTTAATAACAATGATCTGACTAGAATTTTTGAAAACTTTTATAAAATTGGTAATCATGACTTACAAAATGCGTATATACCCACCTCATAACAAAACCGACATTAAGTCTATAGAGGTTGTAAAAGAGTTTATCAACAAGTTTCCCAGATATAAATCCCATTATTGAAGAAATAAAAATATTCAAAGAGAATTTTTGGCACCAACGTTAAATATTACAATTTTGTACAATCTGATAAAGCTGTTGCCAAGTTCGTTTTTACTAAGATATTTTCAGAGAATTTTAACTTGCATTTCGAGCTCCTCTTTCTGATGAATGCAAAAAATGTGACAGATAGAAGCTGCAAGCCACACATCTGAAAAGGAGCGGCTCTTAAGTGAACGGGATTTGCATCAAAGAAAAGCTGAGTCAGCAAGAAATGGCATTAAGGTAGACTCTCAATTAAACAAAAATGAGTATGCAGTTATAGCCTTCGACCTTATGAAAACTCTTCCGACACCGGTAATTTCCACAGGAGTAGCTTATTATAAAAGACAGCTTTGGACTTATTGTTTGGGCATTCACGACTTAATAACTGCCAAATCGTTCATGTATACATGGAATGAAGGAATTGCGTCACGCGGTCCATAAGAAATTGGATCTTGCATTATGCATTATATAAAAGCTAATGTCAAGTGCAACAAATTGATCAAGTATAGTGATCAATGCGGAGGACAAAATCGTAATATAAGAATGAGTATAATTTGTAATTACATTGTAAATGACTAGTCTTTCAAAGTTAATGTGATTGACCATAAATTTTTGGTATCTGGCCACTCATTTCTGCCTTGCGACCAAGATTTTGGCCTCATAGAAAAGGAAAAACGATTCTATAGGGACATTTTTATTCCTGATGATTGAGACCGTGTTATATTAAGTGCAAAAAAAAAGGAACCGTTCAACCTTGTTAAAATGTCTGCAGAAAATATTAAAAGCATCACTTCCTTAGAGAAATTGATCACTAACAGAAAAATTTCTGTGGATAAAAAATCTAAAATTGAGTGGTTGAAGATTCAATGGCTTCGATTCGAAAATAAAAAACTGTAACAACAACATACCAACAAAATGCTTAGTTTTCAATATTTATTTATTATTTTATATAAATTCAATCTGGCAATGCCACACATGTAAAAAAAACATGCCAACAAATAAATAAATATAATACTGGCAATACCGCATAAGCTATATTCGATACACGTAAGACGTAAATACAAGAAAAGCTCTTCTAGCAATTCATACCATAAAAGCTCTTCAAGCGAACACAGTAAATTGTATAAAAGCCACGACCAGATCAAATAAAAATCACTCTTGATTTGGCCTCTGATTAGCACGGTAGAGTTACCTCAGCCTCTAATCAACCTTTGAAAGAGTTTTAGTCAGCAAAATACCATCGGTGTTGCGTTTTATTTTTCCTTACCGGAACAGCGTCGCCGAATTTTACTTTTGCGAACCCCCGTCATCTCCGTCGCTGCGGCTGTCATTCCTCCTATTTTGAGTCAACAACTTGCAATTTAGTTTGATTAGCACGGTAGAGCTACCTCAGCCTCTAGTCAACTATTTTTGCTATTTGTTCAAGAACACATAGGGAATACGGCAAACAGCGCATACAGCGGACCCACGGACAATACACACGCATATATTGATATTCCAGCGGTTTGGCTAGCAACGGGTAACACCCTGCTCGTTCACACAGCATACAATTTTGTCACCGTTCCTACAAAAATCGCAGCCTAATATCCAATTAATAATTCATTATATTACAAAACCTTTTATTATCCAATTTAAGAAACTCAAACAATGAAGATGTTTTATTCCAAGAAGTGGATATTTCCAAAAGAAATATTTACTAATAAAAATATGGCTATTGAATTGGAGTTACTGTATCCCGAGGGTAGATCTATAGATGCGGCGAAGTTCAAGGATTTGCAAGAGCTGAAAGAATTCATTCCGCCGATATACCATGTATTCTACAATACTTTGAAAACGAATTTGAGGGCTGAGGAAGAGGACATTGAAGAGAAGGAAGATGATTAAAGTTGTTTAATTAATACGCTTTTAGTAAGTTAATAAACAAAAATCAACAAAAATAAATAATTGATATGAACATCTATTTTCTTATTACAGACAAAACGGCCTATTCAACGATTTGTTGAAAGATTTAAATTTTCAGTGAATTCCAAAATGGCTTAGCCTTAAGCCACACTTTTTTTTTTGTTTCACAACTTAATCTACTTTTTTCTTATAAGCTACAATGTATATATTAGTTCAAAACAAAATAACTTCTAAAATTCAACTTATTTACAAACAATAACAAAAGAAAAATGTTTTAAATTTCCTCCTTTTTACAAATCCACTTTCCGCAGTTCGAATATTTTGCGCTTAGGCCATTTTGGCGCTGAGTGCCTCAGATATAAGAAGAGAAAAATTCGTTATCTCCAAAACAGGGAACTAAGCATACCCAAATGTATACTTTGGACATGGGATGAAATGAGAATCTTCGAACTAGTTCCCCTAGATCCTGATGGTACAAAGTCTTGTTAAAATATTATATGAAACTAGTCAAGTAGATATTTTTCATTTAAAACGTTTTCGATAGTTTGAAACCTATACAACAGAACATTCGCGTCGGCGTCGCTGCGTTAAATTGCAAATAATCTTACGTGCAATATGTCTTGTGCAACCACTATAGTTTATCCCTTAAAGGGATATAAGAGTATTTTCAAAGGTAATTCTATTCATTACGTTTACGATAAGAATATGAACGGTTAATAACAAAAAAACATACATTCATGGATTACTATACCCAGAGAAGTATCTATTCATACTCTATAAACGAGTTCAACGTCCAAACTGTGTCAAATTGTAATCACTACTTAACACACTCGTTATCGTTATGCCTCCTTAAATATTTTGATACTTTATCGACAAAGTTCACTCCATAAAACCATCCTTAAACCATCAGCCCATCGGAATAAGTAAACAATTCTTAGATACACTTCATTCAAGAACAATATCCCATTAAGGGCAACTCTCATTTATAACCCCGTACGCCAATGAGGTACGTCAACATATAATTCCTATGATAACATCATTCAAGAGCCGCACTCCGACTTCGATAATTGTAGAAAAACCTCCACTAACGTCTGTGACCAATTCGGATTCGCAATTCCGCCACTCTAAGCTAGATGCAAAGATAACATCAAAAAGGATGCTTGCGATATAACCCCCACCCCCAGTTCTATACATAAGAACTTTGCGTATTTATGCCTCCTCCCCAGGCATCTCTAACCGCGGCAACCTTCATCACTCTCCCTCACCCTGTGAGTCTTCTTTCTCTCGGCGCTATCATAATAATAAAAATAATAACATGACATAAATATGTCAAGAGTACCATCGCTGCTATCATTGTCATCATCATCACGGTGATAGTTATTGTAATAATAGTAAAAAATTATTGATGCCACCAGGATATGGGTGGGCCATTGCCAGGATTGCCCACTGTGTTGTTGACGACGCGTGGTGGCGTCATGTTCGCGCAGTCGAATGGTAGTAGGTATAGGACTTTGGCGTTGACGCTACTGCCTCGAATAGTGTGAATCGATGTTTGTCATGTTATCCTGGGATGAATCGTGAATATGACGATTATTTGTGTAGCTGGATGGATATCGTATAAGTGCCTGTTACGTCTGATGGGAAATGCAAACGCAAACATCCCATTCCCTGAGATGGACTTGTGTGTTCGAATTGATTGCTGCTATTATTTACAATTGAATAGTTTTCGAATCAACGGAATCGCTATGTTTCGTCTAGGGAGTTGGCCAGTGGTCATATATCGCTTTTGGTGAAGTCTTGTGCAACAACCGGTCATTATGGCACGAACTCTTATGTATGAGGGCTGGAATGGGGGTCGCCAGGATATTTATGACAGTGGTCATCAAAATCTATTTTATCGGTTTTTGGATTGAAGGGTGGATGAGAAAAAATCGACCAACAGATTATACGATGAACTCATGAAAATTATGTTCCTTATGATGGATGTTGTTTCTCGGATGTGAATGGTAGGATTGATGTCACAGGATGGCTTTGGAAGTTTTTTTTTTTTTTAAATTAAGAAAAGCTATAACATGTTACGATTTGTTTTACAATTTCCTGTCTATCGGCGATGAGCGACTAGTAAAAACCGATATCAGTGAAATTATTTTTACCTAAGACTAGTGAGGCACTTTAAGCGTTTGGATTCATCGAAATAAATGTAAATTAACCGTCACCAATAGAAGTACTTTTGATGTTTTACTAATAAGAAAGTCAGCTGAGCTCAGTTCCCCATCGTCCGGTCAACACACGGGAATACAAGTAACTTAACTGATGCAGATGGAATTAGAAGAGTATAATAACATCAGACTTCGACAGGCAAACTAGTCTGTCAAATCCGACAGAAGGTCGGGGAGGACAAACCTAATGGTTTACGACGCCCCGTGTTGTAAGGAAGGAAGCTTCACCATAATGTGCGAACGAAGCTGCGATGGTACTAATTACATACGTTTCTGGCTTGAGAGAGGGTTCACCATGAGAGAACATCCCAATCTAACTGAGTTGTCAACAAATGTTGTTTTATCTTTGGTGATAAATAGAAACAAGAATACGATGGTTCGATGTTGTAGGGTAGCGCCTCTGATTTGCCCTTTTTTTGCAAAGCCCAGTGGTAACCAAATGAAAAACAGCAACACTATAAACAGCCAGGTCGGAATGGCACGAAATACTCAGCCTGTTGTCCCAGGCGAATCTAAGGAAGTTGCTACGACATATTCCGTCAATAGGCTTTCTAGGAATCACAAGGGTTAGTCAGTCTCCTTCAATAGAGATGGTGGCAGATGAAGCAAAAGGCCAACGGCAGAGTTCAATCTCGTAGTGTATAATGATGGCACCGTTTCCTGAGGGGTATCTTATATATTGCAACTGACTCTCCATGTTGGGGTTTGTGGTTTGGGTTAACTACCCAACCATGGTAAAAACCATACGTTACGAAGCAACCAATAGCCTCGGAAGGACTGACTTACTTGTTGACGACCCTGTTAAAGGAAAAAAGGACAACGACGTTCGTGTCTACACCTGGAATGTGAGAACATTTAACAGAGCGTTGCAGGCGAACAACTAAGAGAAGCCCTAAGCTTGGATAAAGCAGACATTACTGCCATTCAGGACACACAATGAGGTGGGCCGGGAAAAAAGAGGGCGAAAAACATCTGCTACAGACCTTGTTATAGTGAGCAAAAACAGCGACTATTCAGATTCGGATTTGATATAAGTGCCAGGCTTAGGCAAGAAGTCGTATGTTTGCAAGACATAAGCGATCGCATTGTAACAATCCGCACCAAATCCAATTTCGCCAATTTCGCCAACATAAGCCTTATATGCGCTCACGACCCAACGGAGGAAAAAGTTGATATAGCTTAGGATTGCTTTTACGAACTCCTTGACAAAACCTATGAGCGATCGAAGTACGATATTAAAACCGTGCTGGGAGATTTAAACTCAAAGGTACTAAGTGAAGACATCTTAAGCAGTATTGTCGGAAAACACAACCTAAAAGACAACATTTCTGGCAAAGGACTTAGGCTAATTGACTTCGCTACGGGCTTAGGCAAGAATGTCTACAACTGATCAAATCTTCCCCAGATCCTATTCATCAATTTCAAAGCAGCATACGAAAGCATTTATAGAGACGAGCTATACAGAGAGAAGGGGATAAGTGGCGCGATGAACTGCCGCGCAGAATGTCTGGGTTCGATTCCCAGCCGTAACAAAACCTAAAATGATTTTTCACTGCCCCTCCTTTTGTGGTGATCTGACAAATCATCCAATAAGTAGTAACTGTCAAGAAAAGCTTATCTCAAATTCGTCGTTCAGAGTCGGAATAAAACAGGAGGTCCAACCATCCTGCAAGAAATACACACGCACAGATGAATGATTGTGAGAAAGCTCAGCCCTGGGTACTAATGAACCTGTTGCGCCAAAAATGTGTATTTTCAGATATGCAGAGCGTGTGTAGTTTTATTATACCTACCATCTGTGCAGTATGACGATGGAGATCGCTACTCCATTAGGGTCGGAAACGACCGAAACATTAGATACAAGTAAACAGGATTTCGACGAAGGCGAAGCACTGTCATGTGCCTTCATTAATCTGATTGAGAGTGTTGTGTAAAACTTTAGAGCCAACACCAGAGGGCGCAACCGCTGCTTTTCGGGCTGAGATGGAAATTTAGTAGTAAAGCACTCGAATTCCAATGGAGATCCTATAAGACTCTGGTCATCACAGTTCTACGGCGCTGAAACATGTACCATATCAAAAATTGAAGGAAAAAATCTTCCAAAAATCTTCGGTCACGATTGCATTGACGGGCTATAGAGACGAAGCATGAAAACATATCAAATCTTGAGAAAAAAATTCTTCGAAAAATCTTCGGTCACGATTGCATTGACGGGCTATAGAGACGAAGCATGAAACATATCAAATCTTGAGAAAAAAATTCTTCGAAAAAACTTTGGTCACGATTGCATTGACGGGCTATAGAGACGAAGCATGAAACATATCAAATCTTGAGAAAAAAATTCTTCGAAAAATCTTCGGTCCCGTTTGCGTTGACCGAGCTGTAACAGCGACATGCCCCTGGTCAAAAAAAAAAAAAAAAACTCCGAATTGTACGTTTAAGATGGCTAGGACATGTAAAGTAAACGGCACCAAGACTCCTACTCGCAGAGTCTTCGATTCCCAGGAAGATGTCGGACCGGGTCTAATTAAAGAGGTATGTAGGTTGAGGCGCAGGGTCATTTGGGACTGTAGCGACACTTAAGTAAGTAAGTAAGGAGTCAAACCATCCAAGTCTTGAAAGCCACCTGAAGTAGAAATTACTAATTTGGAAGTGTTTGCGAAAAGAGATTCAAAGTTCCGTAAAACGAGCACAAATGATCATCTCAGGATGTGGTCATTTGACATTTGACGTTTATCCAACTTAATGTTCTGCATTTCCAACCTCTGCGTGAAAAGGCAGCCCAAATTTTTCAACTTCTAAGAGGAACCCTACTGATTTCCTAATATAAACTCAATAGTGGCAAATATGTCGTATAGAGATTTAATACTTGGGTTTTATAGTTAAAAATATACTTATGCAAGGACGAAACCAATGGAGCTACACCCATTTATTAGGTTTTTTTTTTCATGGATTTACAACTTTCAAACTTTGTAAGACCTTTATATTGAAAGTTGTTAGTTAAAAATTGTTGATAGTGGCCCTTAATTATCATTACTACATGTTGGAGGGGGAGATCCAATTCTATTAATATGTCTGTTACTCGATTGATATCTATGATTTATAAAACATCAGCCTAAAAAAAAAACCATACGTTTCAAGAACCGATTTTTTACCCCCCAAAACGACCTAAAAAGCCTTCATAATTACCATTTAGCCATGCTACATAGAACTGTCTGCCACACTAAATAGGAGTGTTTCGCATATTAAACTTTCCATGTAACTGATGAATGCAAACACAGCAAAAGAGAAAGAAAAAATCAGCCTGACCATTGCAGATATTTCATGGTCATTTAAAATTATCTAATTCCTGACTATGCAATGCCAACAGCAGACTACCAGCCACGTCATCCTTTAGAGTGGAAAAGGATACAAATTAAAAATCTATGGCCCCGAGAAAGGGTTCTACCTCTCATCACAACTCATTCCATCAACCCTGAATGCCTGAATGCTAAACACAACTTATTTATACAAGAGTAGTATAGTACCACCAGGAGCTGCCAGAGTGAGATACCAGCAGACCAAGTGGGAGCAGCAAGCTCTAGTCGTTGGTGATTCTTCCAATTCAACGTCTCGCCCATTCATTGTTTGACTTTCGCATGATAACTTTGTTTATGATTAATGAGAATATTATGCGGAACGATTCGTAAAGCATCAACACAACCAACATCCAGAGCAGCCGAGTAGCCTTTGTCTGCGGGGTGTTTGTGAGCTCTAGCTGATAGAAAATTGTAAGCAACAAAATGATTATGCAAAAAAATTCTACACTTTAGCAATTTTTCCATAGCTCATTTCAATTATGAGCTGCTGAAAGTATACTGGCTGGCTGGTGGATATAGTTGGGGGTTTGCATTCTAAGGCACACACAAAAAGTGTAACCAGCACTGGTCCATATGGGCATGAAGGGTTATTTGGAATTCAGCTCATAAATCTTCCGTTCTACTGACAATTTTTTTTTCAGTGGGTATTTTGTTTGACTTCATCGTCTCGGTGGAGTTTTGAGGTCGTTTTTTTTGTTGGAGTTGGAGATTCTTCATAATATACAGGAATTGTCAATGTAGATTTATGAAGTCGTTAAATTTATTCTAAATGAAACTGGTAAGGGGAGCTGGAGGGCTTTGTTTACCTAAACATATTTTATAGCTTTAAATATGAAGGCATTGACTAGAAAATTTGTCAATGCGTGTTTAGATATGCAACAAATGGAAAAAAATAGATACGTTTGAGTTTCTGATGACATTTTCCAAAAAAAAAAAATATATACAGAACAGAAATGTCAAATTAAATTGAAGGACATAGGCAGGATGTTCGCTGATTGGACTCTGGAGAAGTTGCAGTATGACCAGCGTTTCGGGAAAAGAAATTTTTTTTTTAAATTTTAGCGGTGAGTCCTTGTTTTGGTTGAATGGTTGTGTGAA
Organism: Rhingia rostrata; assembly: GCA_949824845.1. Taxonomy (NCBI): domain Eukaryota; kingdom Metazoa; phylum Arthropoda; class Insecta; order Diptera; family Syrphidae; genus Rhingia; species Rhingia rostrata. The sequence continues at coordinate 85,865,006 of OX463757.1, read as the reverse complement.
TAGCAAAAAGGACTTCTGCAAGCGTGCCCGTGGTGGCAATTTGCTACCCTCGGAAGCCATTCTCGCAGTTTTTCATCGACTCGGAAAGACCCTTAAGAATAGGACCTTATACCCATTCACACCGTTCGGGCAAGCATGAATAGTGTCATGCCTCGCTCGAAAACCAAACTGATTTTCCGGAATAATTTTATTTTCCTCGACCCACTTAAGCAGAGCTCGATTGACTATTTTCTCAAATACCTTGCTTACATTCGGCAGAAGGCTTATTGACCGAAGATTTGCAGGGTTTGTTCTGTCCTTGTCATTTTTGGGGATAGGATGTACCACCGCCGTTTTCCAGTGCACCGGATAATGTGCATTATTCAGTGCATTGTTAAACAGCATGGTGAAAATATCGACCATACTACCCAACTAATAATTTCGCTTCGATAAAGCACTATCGAAGCTATTTCCCCTCCAGCAATGTTTATGAAGCCTTAAAATTGGTCGCGCTTTTAGGAAGCTATTTACTTTTATAAGACTTCTTTAAATAGTTTTAATAAGCCCAACAGAAAACAACTTTGTTTGCTTATGAAAGAAGTCTTGCCTTAAACAGGTTTCTACCCAAACAATCGACGGCAAAAAAGCGCAACCTCCGCGCACAAGTAATATAGAAGGCCTACACAAATAATTACTTGTGAAAACAAAATTTTATTCCCTTATAGAGGAATCATTGTTAGTTGGGTAGTGACATGAAAGTCCCATTATGAACTTTTGTCCTTTATTCTTATGAATCTGCACATATTGCTTTCATACATATTTGAGGTGTGCCCAAAGGTGATGATAAAAACATGCCCAAGGAAAAAAGTAAATGAAATGTCTGGCATTAACAGGCCACAAACGAAGCTTCTAAGTTCATTTGTCTGTGATAAAATATATTTTGCACAGATTCTCAGATGAGCAACAATTAATGCAACCTAGGGCATTTTTAAATTCTTCTTTCGTTATTTCGACATATTTCAACAATTGCTAATTGCATCTTAAGCAACTTTGTGTTCTCAAAAGAAATCGGACAACTGGCATGCCACCAAAACCTATAAAATGACTAAATTACCTTCACCCACCTAGCAACTCAGAAACCCCATTAAGACAATCATTGCATCGGCACAAGTCTCAATTTACGCATAATGTGTCGCAATAAATCTAAACCCCCCCAACAAAAGGAATGTTAAAACCGCGATTACGTTAAATAAGTGCTAATTTACCACCTACACCATCATTAGCATTTTACTGTGCCATGGTGCACCATATCCCCAATGTTCCGCAACACTTAGCACTTGCCTTTCCACACAGCAAGTAGGTGCAAGTCGCTTATTTCACAGATCCATCAACGTGTATACACCCTCACCTGTAGGCGTATCCTTCCCTAACATAATAACTCTGTCGCGTCGCATTTAAAGGCAAGCGCCTTATTTTGACTAATTGTCTAATTAACTGACATTTTGTACGCCTTGAAGGTACGTGCGATTGCCATTACCATACACCTGTAGCAATGTGTATGCTCAGATGTTGGCTTATCGCTGATAAGTATCTCAGACTGACATTGCTTGGAATTTTTCTTCCAGCAATCCAGCTCGCCCCATTGTATTCGGTAAATGGACAGGAAATGTCTGTGTCGGACAATTGTTAACTCGGGCGCGTGAATTGTTCATGTCGGGGGCGCCTCCGCCGCCATACCCTCTATCCGAATGTCGGCCGCGCGATAAATTTTCCTTGATAAATGGTGTGCTAATGGAATGTCATGTCAAAAAATTTTATTTGTTTTAAGATTTTCCATTGCGATTGTACACCGACTGATGGCTTGGACATGAATAGGAGAGAGCGGCGATCGAAGGCGAGCACCGACTGCAAGGACTTTTATTAGTACGCCCATTTGATTTGTATAAATTAGGTGGTCTCCTTTGTGTGATAAATAGGATAATGCATTAAGGTGTAACAACTTCGAAGGAGTAGAAATCCTTTCTTCCTGTTTTGTTATTGCATGTCATTTGTAGACTTTTTTATTGGTGGGTGGGTGTGTGTTTGGTGTTTTATTTTTCACACAATCGCGCTAGTAATTGACCATAGCTATGTTGACATGTGTTGCAGGTGAGTTTACCTACTTTCCATCTCAATTATTGTAACATTTGTCCATGGGACCCGTAAAAGGATATTAGCCATGCACAATAATGGACTCGAGCTAAGCGCACAATTTATTATCATCCACACTCTAGGCGGGAAACAAAGCAAAATCCTAAGCATCCCTTATGCTTGCCATCTGTTACATGAGTGTGTAGAAATTTGGTATCCTTGTGGAAGGGAGTATACAAAAAACACACGTGCAATATTTGCATTTGTATGTCATTAATCGTATTAACATCGCTGGTCCTAATTGAGGAGATCACTTTCGGGGATAAATTTCGAGCAACAAAATTTCACTTGATACCACCATTAGCCATGTGTAGTGCGGGTGAGTCTTGTTTATACTTGCAGATGGGGATTAAGGCTTTTCTGCATTGTGGTCCTTAGGAAAATTATATAAATATTTTTACCAGGAGTCACAATAAGCGGATATATTGCAAGTAATATGGTAATTTTGGTGCGATTATGGAAATGTAGCATTTGTTAGAGGGAATTTGTTTTTTTTTTTTATTAATAGTGGGCATAAGTCATATCCTGTCGACAACTGTTATGAACTCAATTAGTTGCAGGTCATTTCTTGTGGCAGGATATATAATTATTTCGGGTATTGTGGTATTTTTTTTTCAGTTTTTCATTGGACAGGTGTAAAATATTGTGTATGACTATTAGGGTATCGCATTTTTTTCAACTTAGCATTTGAAACCGTTACCATAAGCTAATTGTAAAGGGTGGACATATTTTGCTCGATTTAAATGTTCTTTTGTGCATTAACACCTTCATTAGTGAAAGAATGAGTGATTGGTCAATAGACCATAAACGAGGTCAGCCAAAAAGGTTAATGATTTAGGAACACTTGCAGTGGGACAGGTGCTAATTATCAATAGTTCACCTGCATAGTTAAGCAATTATTTAATTGCGTCGTATTCTTTGGGAATGTAAAAAGTTAGAAATTATCAACGCGGTTTTAGAGAACCGAACCTTAATGTAATTTCCGTTTATGGTGATCGACCGATCAGCACACCCTTGTTCGATGACTTAAGAGAGGCATTGAGGGTGAAGATAAAAGAAAAAAACCCTATCGAGGTATCCGTTCGGAAGAAAAATTTCTCGATTTTTCGGATTTGTTCGAAATCGGAGGAATACGTTCCGATTATAATTTCGAACAGATCTTTCAACGAAAGGATCGCGCATCAGCGATATGCTTTATGTCAACAATTGTTGACAGCTATGCGTTGAATTTCTTAAGTTGGCCGACGAAGAATTGCTGGGAAATCAAACGAATGCGATTGAATGCTTTTTTATTTTGTCCTGTAACGGGTACCTTGAAAGCAAATTGACTTCCGATTGGAACTGACTTTCATTTCGGCATTTGTTTTGAACAGATACCTCGAAAGGGGTGATTAAGCTTCGTTATTGGTATATGATGCCGCCGTCTGCATACTTATTCTTCATTTAGGTTAAGCTATAACTAAGATGTAGACATGCTGAACACCCTTGATGCTACTCAAAAACTTGAATCAGTTTTGTTGTGCTACAGGGCAGACTTTATCGCGGTTTAAAAAATACGATTGACAGGATCAGGAAAGCAGAAAAGAAAAATGTATCAAAGCTGTGATCAAAGTCACGTATTAGGATACGGATTCGTTGTGGAAAGCCGACTCAGATCAAGAGTAATTGACTTTAAGTCGTTAGTTGACCGACAAGCTGTGATCCGCATCAGACAAATATTTTGCAATTTCAAGCCAATATGTGCAGAGATAAGACTGAAGATCCTAATCAGGAAATATTTCAAAGCCTCCTAGAAATAACCTACGGACCCGAAGTAGGATGTAAGAAAAGAGAGAGGGAATTTCAATGGAAATATCAAGACGGAGTACATGATCTTTAGCCGTTTATTTTGAAAGCACAGTCTCTTCTACAAAAAAAAAACTACCGATGTCCATTTGGTCGCACTGTCATGCACACAACATTCCCATTCGATATATCAAAGCTGCTGTAGCACTTGCTTGTATAATAGCAGCTTGTTATCAAGATTAAGCTTCGAATACTTTCCGAGCAACTAGTACAGTTCTCTGTATTCATTTTTAAGTTCTTCGCATTTCTTTTTTACATGTGGCTTCCATTTTAATTTTGCTTCGAGTGTCATTTTTAGATATTTCACTTAATTTTCGCTTCGTTTTTAAACATACAGGCAAATTGTTTGTCGGTTTAAACGAAAAATCTACATGAATCGAGTTGCTCTCGGTAAGTGCAATCCGCAAGGATTCTGTCCATTCATTTACCTCGTAAGAGCGTTTTGGAAGGATGATCCTCCTTTTTGGTTCAAAAACCTCCAAACACCATTTCTCGCCCTGAATCTTTCTTTTACCCGCCACATTTGCCAATAAAAGCCTTACTTGCACTCACGCTAGTTCTACCAGCTCCTGGACAAACTTATGAGCGACTACCAAAGTACGATTTGGAAATTTTGCTGGGAAATTTTCAGCAAATGTAGGAAGGTACAAATTTTAAAGCAGTATTGTCGAAAAGCCTACATGACAACCATGGCGGTCTTCAGATCAACAAGCGGTGAACGAAATTGATCACATTGCGATAGAGAAAAAGCACGCATTTAGTTTTTAGATGGCTGAGAAATCCGTGGGGTAAGAATGCCGATGTCCACAACGTCAAATGCGAAGTACTTTAAAATAAGTTACTGTTGAAAGAGTGCAATCGCAAGAAACCGACCACAGCTTTGCAAACCGTGTATCCCTCAATCTTTCAAATAATACCATTCAATCAAAATGTCAAAGAACAATGACGACGGTGTCAACTAGCCATCAGATCGGCTAAATATATTGATCGATCGACACCAACACCCTGAACCACAGAGTATTTGACTTTCTTGCAAACTTTAGACACAATAATGGAAATACTGACCTATAGAGGCGAGCACATCCAGAAACTGACATAAAAGCAACTTGAAGTGCCCAACTGAATGCAGCTAAAGACCGAGCTATCTGGAAAGGCATGCTCGTCCAAGTGCAGATTCAACCCAAACTAATGCTAATATTTGGCTCATAAAAAAGTACGTAAGACTGAATTGCCTACACTTCACTTAGATAGTGTGAAACAGACTTACTAGATGAAGATTAGAACGATTGTTAGTTTATTGGAGAGAAGTCTGTCTAAACTGTACTTGTCTTCATAAATTATTTTGTAAACTATTCAGACCACGATAAGTATTCGTCAGGTGTTTGCATGTGGCTTTGTCAATTCTTTACGATCGTTTCGTATAATTTTCTATCGGCACATCTTATGCATGATCAAACTTCATAGGCTGAAGAATATATTCGAAGATTCTGGAAAAGCTAGAACATCGTCTTCTGATCTGGGATCGTTCGATAATGCGATATCATAGCACACCAACAAATGGTCATGGGAGTTAACCGTGAAATTTCACGAAATTAATTTGTCATGAAGTGATATGGGGTCCGATAAGGCACAACACTCTGATTCTGGTTGGTAAGGTTCGAAATGGGATTTTTTATTTTAATCGCTACTGCAAAGTGGACGGGGTGCTTGGTTTTTTTTATGTCCTTGTGGATTCTTTCATTTGAATGGAGTTTAAAGTCGCTTCCGAAAAGTAAACACAGTTATTCAAAAGTAAAGTCAGTTTCATGATCGTCTTAGGCGGATCAGAGCCATGATCTACAACTACAGGCTCGAGCTTGAAAAGCTATTGCTGCTACCTGATGCAATATATGGGTTTTATTCCGCTAGCAATGTTCTTCTTGAACGAATTCAAGCTTCGACTGACCTAGACAAAATGTGTTTCATGATCGCGAAATTCGATGCAACTTCGACATAATGTATAGAATGATGAGAATTTCCGACAAGTTGCAAAGGTTAATGCTACCATCTAAAATAAAATAATTGAACTCTCTTAACATCATGCATGTATCAGCCACCCAATTACAATATTTCTCAGAAATATATGACATCATTCAACCGTTCTCGAAAATATTTCACCTTCCATAACAAAGACGAACTTTGACAAATTATAAGCAATGTATCGAGTAAACGATAATATAATTCGTGAAACTCTTCCAAGCGAAACAAAAACCCTTCCAAGACAAACAAAATTGGAAAAGTGTTTTGCGACAACTCACGCGATTCCCATCTCCCACAACTGAATTGTCCCGAACCAAAAACACAAAATATATCACTTTTGTCAATTCCGTCATAAATTTTAAAAGTTTACTCTCTCAGTTGTAAAAGAAAAATAATCGCAACAGTTCCCACAGTTGCATAAAACATAAAAAGAATAAACTTTGCAAGAAAAGAGAGTCATCCGGAGCATGTTCTGGTATGTACTCGCATGCAACATCCCCCATGCACAACCCTCGTTTTTTTGTTTCCTCGAATTGAATAAAAGCTTTTTTTTGATTACGCCCTTGGCATTTATCCATGGCTACGCGATACCCGATACCCGGATTCTTTGTTTTTTGGTACAAAAAATCCTTTGTTCGGTATTTCTTTGGTTTCAGAGTGAGGCACCCCAACCCCCTCGGAATATCCCCAAGCAACCCAACCGAAACTCTGAGCATTCCGCCGTTGTTGACAATAGTGTCAGATGCAAGGAGATTGTTTAAGTGCCAATGCCAAGGTAGTTCGGTTCTCCGTTACCTTGGAACGGAAGAATACCGAGGACACCATAAAGTTCCTGTGTGCACAGTGCACACTGCACAGCACAGCACAGCATACCATAGCACAGCGCACACAAAGCTTAATCCAAGGACAATAAAATATTCAGGGAAACAGCGAAAAAAAATTACATGTACGTAATTTCAGCACACTGGGGGTATGCAGTTGATTTTCTACAACGAGATCCTTTACACAGAATGTCATGGTGACTGTGACTTCATGCGGACTTTTTGTTTATTTTTTTTTGTTAGTCTTTGGCTGTGCTAATTTATATTTAGTTAGCACGTATCATTACCGAAATGACAAAATAATTGCCAATAAGGACCAAGAACGACAGCGACATGGAGGAGGAAGGAGAATATAAAGGAAGTACGAGGTAATAAAATGACGGGAAATGATGATGCTTCGTCAGGCTATAGGTACCAGTATTGTGGGATATAGACTTTGGCATTATACAGGTGATGAGCTAGGGAATTTAGACAAATGTGCATTGTGCATCCGTATATAGGTACTGATGATGCAGTTACCCTTCAAATGAAATGGGGCCTCGTCGAATCTTGAGACTCGGGTACCGATGGTTAATGCCTCATTTACGTACAAATTATTTTCAGACCAATTAAAGACAGTTGAACAGTTGAACAGTTTTGGAATTTTTGGTAATTCTTAGTTCAGCATCCCATTTCTAGACAGTCTGAACTTTAGATAATCCCTTTCAAGTGGCTGAAAGGGAACAAAAAAAAAAGTACAGTCTGATGTCTGCCGCGTTTACATATCAAAGTCTTCATAGAGCCCCTTCATCTTTTATTATCGTTAATTTCGGGCTTTGTTTTTTTTTTTTTTTTTGACAGCGGTTCAGTGGCCACTGGGCCACTCTGGGTTACTCTGTTGGACTTCTTAGTGCGTGGTCCTTGTTTAAAACCCCGAAAGTGACAACACCAAAGATATTTCATTGTTCCACCTCTTGTATGATCACTGGGCCACTCTGGGTTACTCTGTTGGACTTCTTAGTGCGTGGTCCCTGTTTAAAATCCCGAAAGTGACAACACCAAAGTTATTTCATTGTTCCACCTCTTGTATGACCAACATCGAAGAGTAACAGTGTCATGAGAAGCTTCTCTAATTGCCGTTCAGATTTGGGGTTAAACAGGGATCCACTTTGTGGCAAAAAAACACAAAAAATAAATAAAGAGGGAAGCTCGGTTTGAGCTCCCTTATGGACCTGTAATACCAGATCTTATTTTTTCTTTGACAGCGGTGATCCTTTTACAACGTGGGTTCAACAATAAGAGCCAAGCAATAGTGTCTTCGCCTAATAGGTCAACCAATTCAGTCGCAATCCAGAGTGACGCCTTCAAAGAGAGGTCGAAAGAAAATATTGAATGAAATCTTGGCTGCTGGTCTTGAAATTGAGAGTGTAAGTGATTGGAATGCAGCATGTGTTTGAACTTAAGGTATTAAGTTAATATTTTGAGTAATTAAGAAATGAGTCTTAAAAAAAAGGGTTTGCGAATTTTATATTTTTATATTTCGATCTTCAAACCTTATGACAAAAAGTGTTACGGCATAAATATACATTAGCTGCCACTCACTCTTTGCACTTTTTTTTTTAATAAACGAGTCGTTTCTACGTGCTGATCATTTATATGTTTTCAAAAATCTCAATGGTGCGTACACCACTGAAGTAGAAAAAAAAAACAGAAATGTCAAACTACACGCAATTTGTATGGACATTTAACCAAAAATTTGCAATTTTTTTTAAGCTCAACTTTTAAACTAAATGTGAGCGACAATTTTAAAAAAACATAGCTGATCAGCACGCAGAGACAAATTGTTTAAAAAAAAAAGTGCAAAAAGTAAATGTCAGTCAGAGTAAATTTGTTTCAACGTTACCATCATATCAGAGTAACCCAAGACGTTTGGGCAAAAAGCGATAAGTAAAAAGCAGACGTTTTTTGCTCCGGTTTAAGAGCTAATAACAGGAGAACTTCTTAAAATGTTGCCCGTAAAAGCATTAACTTAACTCCTCAACATTATAATTGCAGCAATTAGATTAGAATACATACCAAGACAGTGGAAAGTCGCAGATGTGATTATGGTTTTCAAACCAGGAAAACCACCGAATGAAACAAAAACTTACAGACCAATTTTACTTTTTCCAATAATTTCAAACTTTTTTGAAATGATATTACTCGGTCGCTTACATCTCATTATTGATCAGAAACGCATTTTACCTGACCATCAATTTGGGTTTAGAAGTAAACATTCGACTTTGGACCAAGCTCATCGGATTACTGATGTAATTGAAAAAGCTTTCGAAGAAAAGAAAATTTGCTCAGCCGTATTTCTTGACCTGTCGCAAGCTTTTGACAAAGTTTGACAAAGAGACCTTTAATACAAATTAAGAGAAGTTCTGCCTGAAAAATTATATAAAATCCTCGTGTCAAATCTTGAGAATAGACTCTTCCGTGTGAAACTTGTAAACGAATATTCGGAGTTCAAAGAAATATTGGCAGGAGTACCCCAAGGAAGCGTTCTTGGACCACTCTTGTACCTTCTTTTTACACGTGGTATCCCACAAACAAACGATACTATAGTTGCTACGTTTGCTGACGTTTCAGCTATACTAGCAGTTGGCACAACAATAGAGGCAACAATAATGAAATTACAAAACGCTCTTAAAGAGGTTAATAAATGGACTAAATCCTGGCGGATTGCACTTAACGAGAGCAAATCGATTCATGTAGATTTTTCGTATACACGGACCAACAATTTGCCAGTATTTCTCAATACGGTTCGAGTCCCTTATGCAAATGAAGCGAAATATCTCTGAGTGGCAGTCGATGCAAAATTAAAAAGGAAGTTGCATGTTAAAAAGGAATCCGAAGAACTTAAAAGTAAATACAGAGAACTGGTTACTAGGAAAATATTTGAAGCTTAACCTTAATAAAAAGCTGCTATTATACAATCTGCTATATATGGACATATGGTATACAACTATGGGGTTGTACCAGTGAAACGAATCGAAATATTTTACAAACTTTTGAAAAAAAAAAACGTTAAGATCATTCGTCAATGCGCCGGCCGTGGTATATATGGAATGAATATCTACGCAGAGATTTGGGTATTCCCGCGGTTAAAGATGAACCGAAAAATTTTGCACGCAAACATAAAAAACGTTTATTGGGACACGTTAACACAATGGTCCTCCAAATTCCTGACGAAACAAATTTATTGCGGCGTCTTCAAAGAACTAAGCCATTCGATTTGGCGAGATAATAACGAACCGCGCTATAAATTTCAAAAAAAAAAAAGCACGAACTCTTAAAGGAAAGTTACCATCCAAATATTTATTACTCGTGATAAAAAAAAATTGCTAGATAAGTCGCATACTAAGTTGCAAATTGAATACAAAAAGGGTGGTGGTTTTAGTTGGGGTTAAAGTACTAATGGTGTCTTTTGAGATTTCCACCAGCCCACAAAAAAAAATTTAATATTAGGTATGTTTCCATAGAACCGTATCAACATCGAAGGATTTTTTCTGCCTTAGGGGCTTTCTGCTTGCAAAGATCATGCATTCTCACACATGCATGAGCCTTTTATATAATTTTCTGAGAAAAAAAATTCGAATGAAATAACAACAAAATTGATAACAGACACAGTGAAATGTTTAGCAGTAAGCTGTAAATATGACCTAGCAAATATTATGACCTACATACTCGCGGTTCAACCAATCTTGTGCAAACATATCGGTTTATAAATTCTGTAACCAAAAAACGCAATCAACAACTTTTTTCTGTCTACAATAACATGACAAAATGTCACAATTTGTTTCTACATGCTCATCAAAATATGTTTACTGTTTTCCATCGAGCAAAGGGTATACGAAAATACATAACAGAAATAACAGAACCGAATACACGCTTAAACTATATACAACGGCTGTATTGGTGCATCATTTTACCCAAGAAACACCATAGCAACAATGTTGCACAGGGAGGAATTAAGTAAATTTACAGGCGAAAGTTCCAGAAAATGGGGAAACTGAGACCGTATTTCTAATACGCATTCCATATTATAATTAAATGAAAAAATTGACTTACCGTTGAAGCATGAAATCCCTTTAAGCATATGTGTGGTTGCACGAAAATATCGAAACTGCGATCGCGATCGCGCTCCCCAATCAACCGATTTACTCTCATTAAACTCACTCGACGGAAAACAGTGAAAGGGAAGAAAGTGCCTTCATACAAATTAAGCGAATGCAGCTTAGCACTGTTATTAAGATGAGCACAGATTTTTCACTTGATGTTAGGGCACTACAAACACAACAACAAAACACATTTTGAAGGCATTTACTTGAATTATAAGAAAAGAGAAATATCACACATTCACATGTAAAAAGCCGTTAACGCACTTCGCGAAAACAAAACAGTAGAGCCGGGAACTACTACAACAAACAACACAGTAGTGCCGGGAACTACTACAACAAAAAAAAACAGTAGAGCCGACAAGAACAACAAAAAACAGAACAACGGTTTGGGGACAACATTACCGATCTCGAGCCACGACACGCACTTCAAAGAGTTTCACCTACTACTGAAGCAAGGTCAAGAATCTGCAAGTTCGCAAAAAGCTGCAATTGATCAATCTCTTCTCAATGCTTTGCTGAGGAGAGCGTTAGAGTAAGCGTGAGTGGTGTCGGTGGGTGGGTTGCGGGTGCTGGGTGATGGCATGGTGAGATTAAGAAATTTCAACGTTCTGCCTTCGGCTGAGAGCACGACAACATGCAGATGTCAAGTCAATGATCTCTTATTCTCTGATGTGTTACGATCATTTTTGAAAGGTGAGATACTTAGAGCGAGTGTTGCAGGGCGAGTAGTTAGAGATTTTTTTTTGCAAGTATTTTCTCCAGTTTGACGTAATATAACAGGTGGCGCAAAAGTAATCCTCCTATCAGAAAATGCTGTAAATTTAGCGATTGGATCCCAATGTCAGTTCTGTTTTGACATTTGTGTAGTAAAACCATGCGAAATACCACGTTAATAAACAATGTTACGCTACATTGCTCCAGAACGCGGAATATTGGTGACTTCTAATAATCGGTCGGTGACTTTGGCACAACATGAATTTCGTCGCAGATTTCCTAGCCGTCCAACGCCTACTGGTGAAACACTGCGACGTTTAGCCGCTCGCCTCGAAGAGACTGGCACAACACGAGATGCTGCCAGGCGTGGCAGACCCCGGAGTAGCCGTTCTGCAGAGAATATTGCTGCTGTAGCCGAAGATGTCATGGAAGCGCCGTCGACATCGACCAGACGACGTGCCACGCAAATGGGTATCAGTCGACGGTCTTTACAGCGAATTTTGGTACAAGATTGGAAGATGTTTCCGTACAAAGTCCAGACGGTGCATCAGCTGTTAGCTGCTGACCGCCAATCGCGTATAACATACGCTCAATCCATCCCTAATCACCACCAAGAGGAAGATGATTTTTCATCAAAAAAAATCATAAGTGATGAGGCCCATTTCCATCTTAGCGGGTACGTAATAAGCAAAATTTACGCTTCTGGGGCACTGAAAATCCGCGTGTAACCCACGAAGAGCCATTACACCATTACACCCGCTCAAAGTCACTGTTTGGTGTGCTGTTTTCGCTGAAGGTGTCATCGGACCTTTTTTCTTCGAAGACGTCGCGGGCATGATGCATTTCCCGGGCGCCTAATCTCCCGTTTTGGCGATTTGCACTGGCCAGCAAGATCGCCTGATTTGACCGCTCCAGACTTCTTTTTGTGGGGCTTTTTGAAGTCGCGGGTTTATGTCAACAAGCCTCAGACTCTTGCAGCTCTTAAAGACAATATCCGTCAAGAATGTGAGGACCTATCGCCGGAAGTTTTGGCCAAAGTGATGGGAAATGCCATAAAAAGGGCTCAAATGACAATCAACTGTGGCGGCGGCCATTTACATGACATCATATTCTCGACTTGATGTAAAAATAATTAAAAGACCAAAAAAAAATAATCCACAAGAAGAATCAAAGTTTTTCTATTTTTTTTTAAATTACACCCAAAAAACATCGGAAGGTTATTTTTGCGCCACCGTGTATTTGAGGTAGAGAGTATTTGTGGTTTGGTTGGTTTAAATTTGGAATAAATTTAAGGTGGATTCGCCTAATAAAAAAAAAGTTATTACTGCGGTAGTGAATTTTGAAACACAAATTTTTAGAAATTTTTTCAATTTAATTCTCAGCTTTCGTTTATTAAGAAACACAGTCGGAATGTATGATAGAGTGGTGTTAAGCTCAGAAGAATTTTTATTTTGTCAAGAGATTTCGCGCAGCTTCCATTAACCGGGAATGTAGATCTTCGCTAGAGCAAATAGAAAAACAAAAACGACCTTATAATAATTTTTATGATAATTTCTATTTCTTAAGTCATATTAAATATTATTGCACGAGGTGTCTCTAACGAATTTTTTTTTTTTTCGGAGTAGGTGGAAATCTTTTACAGCCTCTATGAGGGTAGGTTCATAGTAGTTTTAGGTTGTTACTGACCCAAAAACTCCTTCAGATGTTGCTATGTCTCAAAATCGAACTGCAACTAAAAAATAAATCATTCGACAGGTCACATTCCATTGACAGATCCTGTATGATACGTAAATAAGGTGCAGTTACTGCTTATTTTGGCAAGTATTTCCAAAGGCTTAATTTTTGTAGTCAGCGCATTTCAAAATTTGTTGGACAGTATTGTTGATATGTCCGATTGGTTGGTTTTCTATGGTTTCGCCAAAAACATTTAGCTTTGGCATTCCTACAAGATTGTAGGAATTCTGTGATCCCTAAATTGACATCGTCGTTTCTAGTATACCACGGTTCTTAGGCAATTTCATAATTCACTTTGTTTTGAAAAATATTTGTAAAATATTAGCGCTTGTGGTGTTAAACAGCAAAGTTGTATACCCGAATTATTCCTTCAAATTATATGTACGTTATGGTGCCGTGACATAAGGCCACGCATCATAAGGCCAAATCTATAAATTTCGTCTTATAACGCTACGTGACAGTGCCAATTTCTAGCATTTGGTATTAGACCCTTTGATGAAGCTTCCAAAGGCCAATTTGGCTTTGTGACACTTTCGATTGCATATTATATTTTTTTCCTTGATACGTGTTTATGCAATTCGATTTGTGCTCCATTTGCCTTTATGTCACTTTTCTCATTTGGCCTAATGTCACTTGACGCCAATTGCTAGAATTTGGTATCAGGTCACTTTTATTAAGCGACAAAAGGCCAAATATATAAATTTGGCTTTATGACGCTTGGATTTATGTAAACGTTATATCACTCTTCGTTGCTTTGTATAAATACTTTTTTTCATGGATGGGTAGTAAAACCAAAGCACGTCACCATTGACAGATAAAACTTTGAGGTAGGGCAGCACGGGACTCTGTCTACATCGGCTCCGCTATTAACTCTGACAAAATCATCTCGACCGAAATTAAAGGAAGAATTACTCGTGTCGATGTTTTTGCTGGTTAAGAAGGCAATTTTGTGTTAAAACTCTCACTCGAAGTACTAATTAGATAGGCAAAAATATTCTGATAATACAAGTCCTGCTTTATGCAACTGAAGCATAGGCCAAATCAAAAGCGGATGAGAAAATATTTTTAGAGAAAGTTATTTAAAAAGCGATTGGTTCCGTTAGCGTTGACGGGCTATAGAGACGAAGATTCAGCGACGAACTTTAGCGACAACACACCCCTAGGATATGTAGAGCGAATCAAAGCCAATACTCCGGTTCAGAGTCTTCGATTCTCACCCAGACGTCTGACGCAGTAGAGTAGACCTCGCCTTAACTGGCGCGCACAAGTAGAAACCATCCTCAACCAACTTAAGGTGCGCAACTAGAGGCAGTTAGCTAAGGACCGGGCTAATTGGAGATGCAGGTTGGTTGAGGCCCAGGTTCATTAGGGGTGAAATGTGGAAAAGTCCTTTCTAAGTGATTATCACAGAAAACTCGTATACAAATGTGCGTTCCAAGTGTTAGACCTGTAGATTCAGCGGTTTATTCTGTAAAGTATCTGTCCGCCAATTACCCAGCTTTATTTTTGGAATACCATTTTCGAGACAAGTGTATTGTATGTATATGTATTGCATAAACAAAAAAAAACAACACGCGTGAATTCGCATGCAACGAATGCAGGTCAAAGCAATGACCTTTCGGAATTGCTGGTGAGGCTAAATCCATCTATGTTTATCAACAACGTAGAGTCCCATCTCATCTTTTCTGGAACTTTGTAGTAAAAGAGCTTTAACTCATCCTAGAAGCAGGTGGATGCCACGTAATGGCCTACGCGAATGACATTACTAACGCAGTCTTAGGGAATAACTGGAATATATTCAGGGCAATTCTCCAAAACGCAATGCACAAACTTTCTAAATGTGCATCCAGTTGTGATCTGGGAGCTCCCATCAAATCCCGGCAAACAGTAGCATCAAACTCAAAGACAACTCTATACTGCCGCTCATCTCTTCAAAAAAGATGTCGGAGCAGTATAAAATTCACCTGGCCACTTGTGACATTCAATTGAACTGTAAGGCTGATAAACTCGCCAGACATGGCAGCACCTGGTATTCCTATCGCCAAATGCAAAAGCCGACTAAACAAACAAATTTGGCCAAAGCTGGATTTTTAATGATCCAAGATACTGATATCGCTCTCTAGAAAATTCATTAGCACAACCGTAGGTGGCATCACTGGACACCGTCTAATAGGTATGCAAGTAGAAGGCAAGGCCTCCATTCAATTTTGACATCGATGACTTCTGCAGGAGCTGTATGGACGAAGAGGAAGAAAAAGCAAAACTGCCCTATCAAAAAAAAAAGGAAGCTTCATCCTAAAGCTTACTTCTTTCAAAATCTCTGCGATTTTTCAAACACTGAAGTGTGAAGTCCCCTCCGTTTCGTTGATATCTCTGCGATTTTTCAAACACGAACGCTGCATTTGACCACCTACGACCCCATGGCTTGAATTTTAAATTGTAAGTATGAAGTCCCCTCCGTTTCGTTGATATCACGGATTAGTTTTCTTGCAGGTTACAATGAGAATGTACAAGATCAACATGGTGTAACAATAGACCAAAAACTGTTCTAGGTGTGATGGCAAATCGCTGGCAGCCACTCTAACCAAACGTAACCTATGCAGAAAGATTCAATATCTTTCACTAGCCTCAGGTCCATAGAAAACTCATTGTAGCCCTAAAAATCAGATATCACTAAGGAATCTGTTTCGAACAACGAACAAATTAACAATAGCGCTTCAAAGACGAGAGAGACCTGTCTTGATAAAAAATATATCTACGCTTTGAATGGGTAATTAAGGTTTAAAGCCGATGATCTGGCATGTCGCAACCATGGCCCACTAAATGTAATGTCGAAAAGATACACGGGGATTCCTTTGATAATATTACCTTCGATCCTTTATCAAGTCAGAGTTGTGAAAAGATTATGAAGCGTTTTTTTCAATTTGAATTCGACTACAAAACAAGTGAAAACCGTCCTAAACGTTTCTATACAGCAAGATGTACATTGAGAAAAAAATTGGTTTGATAAGTTTTATTGGATAACACGTAATTACAGCTCATTCAACTACCGCATACGTTAAATTCATCCCTAAATAAAGTGCTGTTGCATTTACTTAATTTAAAATGGACCCCATACTCACTTGACTCTTTCAAAGTTTGTTTTCCTCGACCATTTCAATTTTAATTAAATCTTTCCACGCAGTGACATGTTGACAGCCCAAGTCACTATAATCATGTAACAAGGTACAACATTTTCGAAAAAAAAAACCTCAACAACGTAACCATTCAAACTTCTGTTGAGTGGCAAAACAAAAATTCCATAATGACTTTTGTAACACAACAATTTACACATTTAGCCCCCACCCCCAGAATTAGGTGGCACACCCTGCACAATAGAAACTCTTAAACGGCACCAATTCCCATGCAAACGCATATACAAACAACTCGAGCCAGTCCAACAAAGTGCAAAGCACATGCGGTATTAGCTGCTGTTAACAGCAGTATCCCGACAGGAGTAGCAGCTATTTCATAAAAGGTCCATTTCGGTAGCCCATCAACCCAAGTTCAGCTGGGAAATGTTCACACAAAGGAACTTAATTGAATTTTAAATTACTTTCGCCAAAATGTCTTGCAATGTGTGAAGGTCCTTCAAATATGCAAAATTGAAATTACCACACACACACACACACGGAAGCACCCACCCGCCGCCAGTCATGGTGTCGAAAACTTTTCGCCAAGTGTTGTTTACTGACGGATACACAATGGCAACATTCTGAATGCAAATGGTCAATACACACAACACTACTTGTGAGTTAATCCCTGCCTCCTCCTAGTATCGTCCTGAATAATGCATTTATTATGCAAGATTTTCGAGTGTACACAAAACGACAAAGGATTAACGGACGATGAAGGACTTTACACACTTCACTTGAGTCGATTCATAAGCGACAATCATCCCACCATTGTCGGTGTCGAGAACTCGCACAACCGACCTAACCTATGCTGGGTGGTGGCAGAATCACAGGGCGGCACACTGGTACCTGTATGCTAGGACATTGTATTGTCTTGCAAGGACCAACTATATAAGACTCTGTCTTTTGTGGATAACAATTGATTGCCGCTCATTACGGCCATTAGGTTATTTGCGTCGCCTGGTGGTTGCCAAAGTCCATCCTCAGTCCTCACCATTGCTATAGTAATGACGAATCATAAAAGATTTATCCAAATGTAGTAGGCCGAGGTGGATTCCTGGGGGAGTACTTGAGAACAATGAAAAATAATTGGACACATGAGTGGTCATTTGGTCCATCGAAGTCATTATTTCCGCACTTCCAAATGAGATACGCCAATTGTTGTGATCCACCCAGTCGGGAGTGCCGACCCAACGACCAAGGTATTGTATTTCGTCAGAACTTTGGCTTGGGGTTCATTGGTTTTGAATGGACATTGGACATTGACAGGAGACACAACACAGTGGACGCTGCGCTCTTGGAGATTAGTTTGATATTAAAATGTCTGATGTCTCGGGGGTTGCAAAGCAATGCATTCGGATGCGTCGCGTCAATTTATTAGATGCAAGTCGAATATTTGGAATGCATTCGGGTTGATTGCTTTCGGGAGGAATGCCATTTAGGAATGCCATAAAAGAGTTACCACAGCAGGAGGGGAGCAAAAGGATTACGATTTGTCAACAAATGTGAAGTCGTTCAATTAAATTTTTAACAGCATACAGATATGCGCTGGATTGCAAGTCACAATAAGAAAATGACTGCTAATGACGGTAGAGTGCATAGATACATTATTTTAGGGTGATGTGAGACTGTTTGAGGAACAATGGAATGATGTGTAGTTTGAACAGAGAAGAAGATTTTTATCTATATCCACTGTTGGATGATTTATATCTGATTTAACAAATTAAATGACGAAGTGGTGCCAAGAAAGAAAGGATCACCCAAGCTTTTTATGAGCATCCTCAATAGTTTTGACCCTTAGATTACAGAAATGGCAAAGATAGATCCTCAAAATACTTTGCATCAAAGTGCAACAGATTGACTAGAGTGAATTGCAGATCTCTGTCTGTGGTTTAATTCAGAATTAAATTCGACGCGAAAAATTGCGAAATATGTAATATATATTGGCGCTTGTGGTCCAACAGGAAAGACACTTTGTTTGGCAGTAATAAACGCAATCAACAGCGCGAAACCAGTACCTAATCATGCATGAATTATCATGAGTCATGAAGTAGGCATTACATTTTTTCAGAAGATTGATGAGGGCTTGCTGGTCGGTGAAGAACACGGTCTTCTACTTACGCTCTGGTCGTATTTATGTAACATTTCAGTGGGTGAAAGCCGTTGGTATCCGATCGCGATCATATCCTTCAATTTTGTGTTTGGATCACCTTGCAGCTGAATTTTCAGTGGATCATAGCAAGCAAATCCATAGACGACGTGTGTTACATTTACATAATCGGTCTTGCCGATCAAAACAGAAAATGACTCGTACCGAAGCTACAGAGTAAGGAACTTCGCACAGACCTTCAAATATCTGCATAGATTTTCTCAGTTCGCTTGCTAAGGTCATTATTGCGTTGACCTTGAACTGTAAAGAAAGGTTACTCTTATACAGGTATTCTCTGATTCACGGAAACTTTAAATTGTTCGCCATAGTACTGCATTCCCAACGGAAAAAATTACAATGTGACAGTTGACAGTTCGGGATTAGTAAAATGTAGCGCTATACGAAAGAACAACTCAATTTGATTGTTGAACAATATTTTAAAAATAAAGCCATAGTCCGTAATTTTCGTACCAAAAATGGCCGCCATGGTGATTTAAAACCATGAACCGAGAAGAGTATTATTAAAAAAAAAATTAGGGAGACTGGATTCATTATTGATCTTAGGCACTCTGGGTGTCCTTTCACAATTCTTTCAAAAGAAAATATCGAAACAATTCGCGAGAGTATTGTTGACAGTCCAGGAACACTAATTGGATCTTTCAAGAAGCTCTTGGCAGCAAACTGTCACAAAAGACTTCAAACTTCATGCATACAAAGTTCAATTGACTAAAGAACTGAAGACTGCTAATCATGCAGCGCGAAGAGAGTTCGTCGAATAGCTTTTGGAACGACAAGTCGGGTGCTGATTTTTTAAGCAAAATCATCTCCAGTGATGAATCTCATTCTCATCTTGATGGCTTCAAAACTGCGCATTTGGGGTTCAGAAAATGCACGACGAATTCTTGAAAAACAAATGCATCCACAGCTCTTGACTTTTCGGTGCGGATTTTGAGATGAAGGCATAATCGGCCAATTCGACTTTAAGAACACGGCTGGT
The DNA here is from genome assembly GCA_949824845.1 of Rhingia rostrata. NCBI lineage: Eukaryota > Metazoa > Arthropoda > Insecta > Diptera > Syrphidae > Rhingia > Rhingia rostrata. Next base: position 85,845,243 of record OX463757.1, on the reverse strand, counting down.
CCGGTAAGACGGGCTCAGTGGTGCGATGAACTGCCTCGCAGAAGATCTGGGTTCGACTCCCAACCTCCCACCTAACATGATTTTCCACTGGCCCTCGTGATGATCTGACAAATCCACCGAGTGGTATAAAAGTTCATGACTAGCTTATCTCAGAAGAAACCCATGGTAATGCCAACATATTCTCGCAGCCAAGAACGAGGCCCACAATGCTAAGCTGCAGGTGAAGACGAGAGCTGCCATTGAGCTCTATAGGCAGAGTAGAAGGGAAGAACACCGGCTTTTCAGAAAGAAGAAAAAAGAGTAAGAAAAGCGCGTGATCGAGGATAAAGAGAGGTGCCACTCCAGGAACGATGTTCGTAAGTTTTACCAAAGTGTAAAACGTCAAAGTCAAGGATACAAGGTGCAAACAGAATATTATCTAGATGAAATCTCGTAGTTGAGATACAGTCGATGCAGAGAAGAAGGGAAGAACACCGGCTTTTCAGAAGGAAGAAAAAAGAGCAAGAAAATCGCGCGATCGACGATATAAAGAGGTGCCACTCGAGGAACGATGTTCGCAAGTATTACCGAATTGTAAAAAGTCAAAGCTCGAACAGAAACCTGTCGAGATGAAGAAGGAAATATCGTAGTTGAGACACAGTCGATGCGAAGGATATGGAAGAACCACTTCTGCAGACTGTTAAACGGCGATGACCAACAACATTCTGCTGTCAGGCAGAACGAACCATTCAATATTGGCAACGACAGCGAAAACTGCCAACCACCCAACCTGAGTGAAGCGAGGATAGCAATATCTAAACTCAAGCTTAATAAGGCTGCCGGAAATGACGGCCTTTCCGCCGAGCCTTATAAAGCCGGCGGAGATGGCTTGGTTAGAAACATCCACCAGAAAGGAGACCCTCTAAACCCCGCCAACTACACTTGCATAAGTCTCCTCAACATCGCCTACAATATCCTTTCTGCCATAATATGTGAACGCCTGATCAGCCCTTATCAGAGTGGTTTTAGGCCAGGAAAGTCCACAACCGCTCAAATTTTCACGCTTCGGCAGATCCTGGAAAAAACCCAAGATGTCCAAATCGATACCCACCACCTACTCATCGATTTCAAAGCCGCATACGATAGCATTTATAGAGACAAACTATACAGAGCCATGTCTAGTTTTGGTATACCGCCCAAACTCGTCCGTTTGTGTAGGATGACGATGGAGAATTCTCGCTGCTCCATCAGAGTCGGAAACGACCTCACACATTCGATACCAAAAAAGGATTTAGTCAAGGCGATGCGCTGTCATGCGACTTCTTCAATCTGATTCTTGAGAGGATTCTGTATAGAGAAGGAAGCGGCAAAAATGGGTTTAGCAGTAAATGAGGGCAAGACGAAGTATATGCTGTCAACAAGAAAGGACACACAACATCGACGAATTGGACAGAACGTCACCATTGACAGATATAACTTTGAGGTAGTACCGGACTTTATCTATCTCGGTTCCGCTATTAACTCTGACAACAACATCTCGTTAGAAATTAAACGAAGAATTACTCATGCCAACCGCTGTTTCTTCGGGCTAAGAAGGCAAGTCAGCAGTAAAGCCCTCACTCGAACTACTAAGGAGATCCTATATAAGACCCTGATCATCCCGGTCCTGCTCTACGGCGCTGAAGCATGGACCGTCTCAAAAGCGGATGAAGTAATCCTTGGTCGATTTGAAAGGAAAATTGAGAGAAAAAATTCTTTGAAAAATCTTCGTTCCCGTTTGCATTGACGAGCTATGGAGACGAAGATTCAACCAAGAACTATACCAGCTGTACAGCGACATGCCACTGGTCAAAAAAACTCCGCATTGGACGTTTCAGATGGCTAGGACATGTAGAACGAATGGACACCAATACTCCGGCTCGCAGAGTCGTCGATTGCCAGCCAGACGTCGGACGCAGTAAAGGAAGACCTCGCCTTAACTGGCGCGCACAAGTACGACCTCAACCAACTTGGTGTGCGCAACTGGAGGCAGTTAGCTAAGGACCGGGCTAATTGGAGAGGCAGGTTGGTTGAGCCCCAGGATCATTCCGGACTCTAGCGCCACTTAAGTAAGTAAGATGAAGATAAGCAATCTTGGACTTTCGTCTTTCAATTTTCAATTATCCCCGGGCATCGTAGTAACTTCTGCTATCTTTTGAAAAAAAAATCGACTTGTAGGTGAATTGAAGGAATTCTACTACCTGACTACAACCAAAAATTACACAAACCAATCCTGATTTGCAATATATGTGATCCCTTAAATCCATCCCAATAAAGTTCGAACCCCCTACAACTTGTTGGGCTAATTTTGAAGATCATTATTATTCCAAGTTCATAACACAATCACTTTAGATTTACGATGCAATCTATAAGCAATCCGAAACTTCCTTTTCCTCCATTAAATGAACTTCCAAGTATCGTACTTAATTCGACCCCAAAATACCCCCTCCTTCCATCGTCATGCCACCATTTAACCAAAGCAAATAAAAAAACATTTTAAAGCAAATTCCCCGTTTAAACAAATTTATCGACTATTCCCTCGCCAAAAAGGACAACGCCAGCGATACCCGCACTCCTTCGACACATAACTGATGACTGCATTATTATGTCGCTAATAAATTGCAATTTTAAACTTCTAAGTAGAAATATTAAATTTTACGAGGACCGTTGTGCGTGCTTGGCTTAGGCTACTTTGCACCGCCCTTACAGTCACATCCTTTATTTGGCCTGTTCCCTAAATAATATTTTCTCCTCGTCGTCCATTAGTGGTACACGTTTCGGTATTAACTAAATTGGACCGCAACCAACCCACCCTCGTCGTGCAAAAGGTATAAATAATTTTATTGAAAATTTTCGCACTAATCTCTGACGAAAACAGGGATGCAAGGACTACTAGAGTATAATAGCAAAACGGCATTCCATCTACGAACACGAACATTTCGCAACAACCATTAATGTTTACGATACGCCGTTTAACTTAAGCTGCAGCAAAAATATGACACAGCCTGCATCCACAGATACACACGAACTCGAGGCGTTACGACGACACCGCACCGGTAATGGGGAAGCCCTTTTGTAAGTCAATCCTGGTCGTCATGGCGTTGCGATGATGTTCGAGTTGTGCGCTTGTTTCGTTTTTAGTGATGTGCTTGAGTTTCCGGTTGTGCAAAGGACTTACAGGATATACCAGGCAGAGAACGGGAACCAAGTTAAGAAATAACTTTTGGCGTAGAGTTTAGCTGAATGCACAAGTGAAACACAAACTTTGCATATTAAATGACATTTGAGTTGAGTGTGTATGGGAGGAACGTTAAAACGTTTGTTTCGGAGCGATGAAGATGACGACAAGACCCAACAACGACGATGACGATGATGATGATGCCAGCAAAAAGGAAGTTGCGGTGGTGGTTGTTGTGAAATTTTCATGGCTCTTTTGACAAAATGCAATTTCGGCAAGAGATCCCTAAATTTGATCTCATCGGCTAAGAGGGTACCCACAATATGATTAAATGCAATAAGTTTGCGTCATGAATTCCAGGATATGTGAGAAGTTAAACAGGAATTTTGAGATGAAGAATTGACGAGTTGGTAGCATACGTAGATAGACAAGCAAAGGATGGATGTGATCACATAAATAATGTACAAGTGGCAAATTACTGCTTATTTGAGTTCTTGGTAAAATGGAATTGGTAAGCTTAGTTGGGCTCTTGATTGAAGTTGGCAAATTGTTGAGCGGAAACTGTTTGATAGCTGGTGAGGTGAAGAGGTGAACTCTTTCTATAAAGTATCATGTAACAGCACCCACCATTGTAGGTATTAGAACAAGGATATATGTACCTACTAGTAGAACTTGCACTCGAACATAGATGGGAAGAAGTAACTTTGGCCGCTCCCTAAATTGTCGGTGCGATAAAGTATTCTTCGGTTAGCTTGGTTTGCATCCATTACCGATTCTGCATTTCTATTTCTATTTCAATTCAGGGCTCGACTGTCCAACGTGATATGACTACGAATGACAACGTTGGTCACCTTAGGGAAGCGGAGTTAGCCAAGACTTTACAAGTAATAATTAACTCGATACCGCAACTTTATTGAAGAAGAAGCCAAATCCACCCGCGATAAGATGGCCATGGTATGATGATATTTGCAAGACCCCAACAAAAAGAGGTTAGAGATGGAGTATCATGCTAGAAAAAAGAAAGAGAAGAAAATCCTGTGTAGGATAAAAAAAATGAGAGCACCCAGCTTAGTGAAAACGAAGTCTCGCCTCAAGAACATCCGTCAATTCTACAAAAACAATTGGCAGCTAGGTTCGAAATAGGAACGCAGACTCTTCGAAATAATATTGGCAACCAAGGCAATTTTAGATGTGATCAGACAGCATTTTCGGCTGCAGAGTAGAAATAACGTATAAAGATTGACAGAGCAAGAAGCCAATCCATCTATATCCAGTCAACGAACAGAAAGCGCTTGATACTACTGATGCATATCCCTGCTAAAGGCCACATAAAGGATTCTATCCGACTAACTATGTGAACATCTGAAGTCTCTCTGGAATACACTCTTCAACACATAAAGGTGAGGCTTCTGGACCGGCAGATCGATCATTAAACAAATGTTTACTATGGAAAATCCTGGAAAATACCAACGAAATATCAAGTACAGACACATCATCTTTTTCGTCGATTTTAGGGTCGCATAAGATCGCTCTGAATTCGGGATAACATCAAAACTATTACATCTGTGTCGCCTAATACGAGATGATACGCGATTAATCGTTCAGTTTGGAACCAGATCAACCAGATCATCCAGATTTCATGCGCTTTTTTGAACAAAATGTCACTGCTAATTGGAACAACACAGAGGTTAGCTAAAGAGTTCTTCTACCTTAGAGTAAACAATCCAATGAATGGCACCTTAGTGGAAATACGATCGAAAATTGACTTTATGAACTCCCACCCAAAAGAATCTTCCGATCACAGTATTAAAGTCAGAGAAGACAATGAAGACTGAACCTTTGGTTTGAGTAGCAAGTCCAAGCTACCAAGCGCTTAAACTAAATGAGTGAAAGCAACGTTTAATGGTTCACACAGAGACCATCAATAGGTTGGAGAGATATTTAGTAAGTACTGAAAATTTGCAGAGTGGAACAAGGACTTGCAAACTATGTACTGCGGAAATAAGACAACCTTGTTCAATTTAACACAAGAAAGCAATACCAAGCTTTCTCTAGAAAATACAAGTCCAATGTTCCACCAATTAAATAGAGACTACCAACATGTAGGTGAAGTGATAAGCTGTTCGCCCGCTGAGTGGAAAGTTACGCGATCAGTCCTAGCGATCATTCCTAGCCAAAATCCATGAAACTTTCACACAAAGAAATAAAAAAGAGTCGGTAGTCACTCCTAAAAGTATACAGCATCCTTGAGAGTTGTGCGAATTTAAGACAAAAACAGCGACTCCGTGAAGTTATTTCGGACATCAACCCATGGAGTAAGTCTCCACTAAATCCAAAATCTTTCCTATCACTCTCTTTCTTCCCCTTCTCTAACGCTCGTACTGTAGTAAATCATAACCTCTTGAGTGCTTGCAAATTAAAAAGAAAAAAAAAAACTGCATCGATGTGCCCACCATTGAGGTTGGTTTATACTTGGAAGTCTTTTTCTATTGCAACAACCATCCGACTGGGAATCGAGGACACTACAGGGCGGAATCTTAACGTGTAGTCGCTATACATGTCCAAGCAATCAAATCTCCAAAATTGGTCCCGCAATGTTAAGATGTACTGTCTGCAGAGGTGGGATGTTTCATAAACTTGTATTAGCTGTGACACTACTACGATCTCATTCATTTCGACAAGATTCTGTACTAGCTGTATCCCTGGCTTATTAAGCTCGATGGCACATTTTAAAATAGCTCTTCGCCTGTAGCTATTAGGCCTTCTTGGATACGAGCAGCTGTCGGTATTCACCGTCAAACAAGGGACTCTTTTGGTAGCTAGGAGACAATCAGCGGATCAGTTGAAACTGTTTTTATAATTTGTTGATAGGTGTCGCCATTGGTCTTTGACGTTGAATAAAGGCATGTGGTCTCTTCCTACCTGTGTGGTGTTCAAATTACACAGCACTGCTTTAACATACTTCCCTTAACGTAACCTGGATTGTCTGGGTCTTTATTGAGCCTAAAGAGCCAAGCTATCAATTTCGCTTCGATGAAGCACTATTTCATCTCCAGCAATATAACCTATAGGATATTTTGTCGAAACATATTTGGCGCAATTTACTTCTATAAGAGTTCTTTAAATACTTTATAAGACTTACAGAAAAAACTTTGTTTTCTTATAGCAAAACTGATTGTAAACAAGTGCACTATACAACATTGTCATTGTGTAAATTGCCAGAAAACTAGATTCCAATGTGCCTTACAGAAGCAAATTGTAGGCTGCGGAAAAGGCCTTTCCAACAATATTTGGAAGTCTTCTCGAAGTTTTGCATCTACACACATAACTTCGGTTATGCTTGTGAATTTCCCTGCATAATGTATTAAGCAGGCTTCTACACAAACAATCGACTTCAAAAATGCCTCAACTTCGCACAAGTTAAAAATAAATATTTGACTGGGAATCGAACCTGGAACTTTTGCCAGGTAGTTTTTCGCCTAAGATACACAGTATTGATAGCTTTTAAAGCCTTCATTAGTAAGCTCAATACGTGTTATGCTTCGGATTAACTTCGTGCTAAGTTCTACCGAAACATCTTAACACATCTCTGAGAGCTAAAAGACAACCTTACAGAGTGTATACAAACATAACTTAGGTTATGTTTGTGAATTTTCCTGCATAATGTCTTAATCAAGCTTCGCGAAAAGCCTTTCCGACAATATTTGCAAGTCTTCTTGAAGTTTTACATATGCACACATATAACTGCGGTTATGGTTGTGAATTTCCCTTCATAATGTCTAAAGTAGGCTTCTTCACAAACAATCGACTGCAAAAATGCTCAACTTCCGCGCACAAGCATTAGATGATAAGGCCTTTAGAAGAAATTGCTTGTGGAAAAATAAATTTTATTGCCTTATAGAGGAATAACAGTTAGTTGAGAGGGACAATTTAAGAGACATTTTGACAATGCTGTCACTTCGTTGTTGCTCTTTTTCCGACTCGTTCTTAAAAGCTTAGCTTGCCAAATCCGTCTGAATGAGACTGGGAGCTAATATAAGCACAATTAATGTGTAGCTAAAATTACAACATTGGACATTGCCAATTTAACAAACACCGCTTAGTGCCAATCATGGTTAAATTATTTAATTAACGAGCGACTTATTTAGCATGCAATAACTACACCGCACGACATGATTCCACAAATCGAAATCCACCATTGAAAATTGAGGTCTCAAAATTCCCCTAGTTACGCCAAAAACTATTCACTCACTTCGTTCAACTTTTCCATTCGATCATCAATTATGACCCTCAAATCAAATTAACAATAACCTCAAATGGCAGACATGTATGTTGCTCATAAGCCCTTCCTTGACACATTAGTAATAGCGGCGCACATCCCCCACCCGTTTTCCATCAAATCATGTCTTCTGTCGAAAGGGTAGTGCGGTAATTTATGTTGTCGCCGATAATTAATTGCATCGAAGATCTCATTTGTCCTCTCTTTGGAGTTGGGCGACTTCTTTTTTTTTTTGAATTGAAAATGTCGTTCTTTAAAAATTTACAAGGGGAGGCGGCCAAGTGGAAAGACTACCCAACACAAAAGCCTCTAAAACGTCCTCAGTCATGTGAGGAATCAAAATTTCATCATTTTTCCACATATCCTTTGTCATCGGTGTTGGAGGCGGCGCCGTCATTCGGAAACTATCTACCATTCACTCCATCAAAACCGAGTCCTTTAATTTGGGGGATTAGATAGTATCTCATCACATGAGGGAGCGGATATAAATTATCCATTCCTAGGACCGACACACTTGCTCTCCCAGAGAATGCCTATATAAATTTCTGGAATATGATCCTTTCACAGTAATAAAACCATTAACACTTTGTTTTAATATGCATGCATATGTAAATCAAATTAAATTGTACAAAGTGGATTGGGTTTCGGTTGGGTGTGTGTGTGTGTCTGCCGGGCTACACATGACACCCTCGCATATGTAAATACGCGCGCCGACATATCCTTTTCAATGTAGCGACAACGACTCGTTATGGTTCCTTAAGGAAGTCGCTGAAGCAGCCTACTCACAGTAGGCCGTTTTTGGAGGAGTGGGTTCAATTCTTTCCTAAACGAACCTGTCGCGATCTGATGCTATGCCAGCAGCATATTAGCATTCCAAGGGAAACACACACCATGTGTGCTTGGCATGCATTAAGACGTACAAAAAAGGAAAAGGATAATTTATTGATTTACACGCGATAAGCGCTACTTGCTGACGGGCCATTAAAATCGCGTTAAGTGCTGCTTTTAATTACAACTATTCACGGTTCGTTAGGTGTGGAAGGCGGATTTCATTTTGGCTCGTTTTATATTCTTATCATTTGAATGGTGTTATGTGTGTTGTAAGTTTATGACGCAGGAATGTCGGTAAATTTAAGATAAAGGCTTGTCGCGAAGGGAAAACTCCGCGCCAAGTAAACAAACGGATTTATTTTTATGACGCTGAATGGTGTCTTGGGGGCGTTAGAACAAACATACGGTCTTGGTTATTTTATTTTACAATTTATTGTTAGTATGTGCAAAATAGGAAACTTTTTAGTTGTTAAGCTTTATAGTTCACGCAACTTATTCAAAGTGAAATAAGAACTGTTGAGCGTAAACTATGATACAAACAGCACTTTGTCGCGCATTTGTGGTTTTAAGTGGTAGTTTTCAAATCTTATAATCTCGAGATTTTGATTGGGATTTTGTAATATGAGAAGACTGCTAGAAAATCAGAAAAATGATCTCTTCAACCAGGAAGAACAGTTAGCTACCTCCAGTTCTTATTTGCTTCTTTTGTGTGGTCTACTAGATGACCGATCCTTTGTGATACCATGAGAAGTGTGATGGTTTCTTCGATTTCTCACGGTTTTTTGATCATTTCGATTGCTGAAGAAGTATACAGCTAAGGCTGATTTCATAAACCAAAGGAATTCAGTCGAAAATGTTCGTTCGAAATCTGACATTCATTCAGTGAAAATTGTAAAAACCTATCGCAATCAACCTAAACTGACTTTTATGGAGATTCAATCCCATATTTGAAAATCATAAAAATTCTTAAAAATAGGAAAAATTGAAAACCATATGAAAAGGTTATAACCTGCAGGGCGAATCGGTCAATCCACATCCTCCAAAGAAGTGAGAGTGGCTTAGAACATGATTTGGATGAAATTAAGAAACCAAAAATTATTTAAATATTTTGTTCGGGAACTTCTCAAAAGCTTGACGAAAGACGATATTTTACCTCAAAAATTTTGAAAATCTTTACAAATGTTCTGTAGACATGGAAAAAAGCTTTTATATCAACCAAATTTCATTATTTTAGTTCAAAAATTATTGGCGATGAAGGGACAGGACATGGCTAGATCGACTCAATTAGTGAATCTTAGTCGATCAAATACTTTACGGTTTATCTATCTAGATTGATTTTCTATGAAACTAATAATGTATATCAAAACGAATATCCCCATTGGGATAAAGTATAAAAATACTTTATCCCTACTACTGCTCTTAACTAACCCCCACAACAAGTACAATAGGTACAACTGATTCACTGAGAAAATTTAAGGCTTTCCTAAATTATGTGTCATCAGTTGTTAACTGGCTCTTAGACTATTCCCTCCGTTATTCAAAACTGATCTGGTTGCTTGCTTGCACATGGTATGTTTGGAGCCACATTTCAAGTGCAGGTCTGATGTTCATTTGTTGTTCTTTTTTATAATTACCAAGCCCTCACAATGATATGAATCCCTTAGAAATTTTTTCATACTTTTGTAGTTTTTCATTTAAACATTTGAACAGAATAGAGAAAGAGACTTACAGATCTTGAGGTGTAGTGGAGTCTTATTCCGAGGGTGAAGTCCGATTCTTTTTCAAAAGGTGGTGTATTTTACCGAACATTATTTTATATTTCATGGGTTCTTAGTTCTTAGCTTGGATTGAACGTACAACCTCCCACTCAACAGGCGAACATATAACAATTACACCGCGGCCCTTTAGTTAGTGGATTTTGAAACTACGATTTTATTCGGGTCATGGAAGGGTGCCATGAAGGGTTCTTTCATATCTTATGAAGCTGACATAATGTTTGTAATATTTGTATGACCCGACGATAACTTAAAACGCTACCAACAACTTTATCAAGAACCCCCTAATAAAAACAAGAAAAGAGTTGTTTGTCACTTTAACCACGTTAACCATGATTTGCCTTCTAAAATGTACAACAAAATACACATTTGCAAGTCAATTTACTAAAATTTCCATCCATTCAGCCATTACGTATTCATCGAATTGTCAGATGAGTTTATTTATCTTTAACGTGTCAGCTTGCATTACATTAGACAAGAGTTTGAAATAAGCATTTAAACACCATCCTCGTGTTGTTCAGTCAAATGCGGTTACGTGTAATTGTGTGATATGTCGGGTTTTTCAACAGGGACGTTACAAAAGTTTAGCGATAGGGACAGCAAACGACGCCATATTTCTTGCCGCTCTTTTGATATTTCTATTCAGTGTGGTTTGCCATTTCATGATGGAAAGATATACGATCCAACGAGTCGAAATTATTAAATTTTACAACCGAAATTTGGAGTCAGTGGCCTCAACGTTAAGAGCGCTACGTCCAATTTATGGTCGTCATAATCGTCCTAGCAGGTCAAAACTTGAATCCGCAGGCACAGTGCAAAATGTTGCCGTGCCAGTGAAGTGCCCGTAGTGTCAAGAATATTGCTGCCGCTGAAGCTTCAGTTGAAGAAAGCCCAAATGTGTCTCTCACACGTCATTCTGAAGTGTTGGGCATCTGTGTGACGTCGTTGTGGCGAATTTCGCGAAAAGATCTTGGCCTACATCCTTACAAGATTAAATTGACGAAAGAACTGAAGCCGCTTGACCAGCAGAAAGAAGCGTCGTATGTTCGTGAATTGGGCTGAGTAACAACTTGAAAATGATTCGGATTTTCATCGAAAAATCATCTTCAGCGATGAGGCTCATTTCTGGCTGAATAACTTCGTCAATAAACAAAATATGCGGGATTTGGTCAGGCAGCAATCCACACGTACTCCATGAGTCATCATTGCTTCCCGAAAAAATTACGGTTTGGTGTGGTTTACGGGCCGGCGGCGTCATTGGGCCGTACTTCTTCCGTGATGATCAAGACCGGCACGTTTCTGTGAATGGGAATCGCTACCGTTCAATGATAACCGAATATTTTTGGGCCCCAATTGGATGATATGGACTTGGAGGACATGTGGTTCCAACAGGACGGCGCCACAAGCCACACAGCGAAAGCCACAATCAATTTATTGGAAACCAAGTTTGGAGAACGTGTTATCTCACGAAATGGTCCAGTCGCTTGGCCGCCTCGGTCGTGCGATTTGACGACGTTAGACTATTTCCTGTGCGGCTACGTCAAGTCTTTGTTCTATGCCAACAAGCCAGCGACGATTTATGAACTTCGTACGAATATCGAACGTGAAATTGCAGCAGTATAGGCCGATTCATGATTTAAAACCGTCGAAAATTGGGTTCAGCGTCTGGACTTCTGCAAGCGTGCCCGTGGTGGCCATGCAAAAGAAATCGAGTTCCATACATAATGGCATCGAACGTACTTTCACAGGATTAAAGAATTTCATTGATATCCAAAACAGTTTTTGTTTTATTTAAAAAAACTTTTGTAGCGCTCTTATTGAAAACCCTTTACATATAGACATACCACCTGCAAAGTCATAAACTAATTTATATGGACGCTATTTATGGAGATTATATAACAGAGGAATTCCTGAAAGATTGAAAAACTCAGAAAACTAAAGAGAAATAGTAAGCATTCTGACAGCCTATGAAAGACCTCCAACAATTTCTCTGGCGAAATCTGTACATGATGGTTCTAGAGAAAAGTGGCATGGTAATTACACAGTCATCGCTAAGCCTAGTCGCAACCACTTCCTAGTGGCGCCATATCAACGAATAATGTGGCAAAATAAGCAATGCTCCAGGAATAGATGACTGAGTTGTTCTAAAGCCCCCAAACAAAAACGGCCTGAGGTTTTTAAAACCTGTATGCACATGTTACGTAGCCAACAATATGGCTAAAATAAAAAATGTAGCATGCTATAACAGCAGTGTGTGACAGAATATGTGACGTGGTATCGGAGGCTAGGATGAATACTGCGCCGGCTTGTTTGATATGTGAACTCAAATATGTTCACTTGCATAATGATATTAAGACCAACTAAATAACTTCAGAAATACATGCATTTATGAGAAGGCTCAAAAAATTGCAGTGCCAATATCTAACGCAAACAAATACATCCTCTACAAAATCCTCTTCTTCAAAACACGCGAGTATCCAAAAACGAAAGAAATTACAAGGTGGAATGCGAAAACTTGCCGGAATATAATTGTTGACGACGAATGACGGCTAATGGATTTTTAATTCGATCGTATCATATTCCTGTTAGAAGGATCATTCATGGTGCCTTTGAAAAAATCAGAAGAGGTACCCCGCCCTGATGACAAGAAATGCAAAAAAATGCAAGTACGTATCCATTCAGAAGGCACCCAATGCCAGTCAGAGTGAAGAATTGTAAAAAAATCGGATTAGCCGTACTCCCGGGGTCAGTGGCGCTATGGTTGGCGTAAAACGCCGCGCAGAAATTGATTCCCACTTGTAGCAACACCTAAAGGATTTTTTCACGGGGCCCCCTATCGTGATGATGAAAAATTATCCGAATAGTATCAATTATGGAGAAAAGCTTATCTCAACTTAGCGGTCAGGAGTTGGCATAAAAATATGTGCATTGTGCAAGAAGTACACAAGCACAGATGAATGGTTGTGAGAAAAAGCTAGCTGGGTACTAAAGAGCCCGTTGGGCCAAATAAGTAATTTGCTTCCAGCTGTGAGCAAATTAATCCCGAACAGGGCACCTGTCACGTGTCGCTGATGACAAGGGTAAATTCTGTCTCGAATCTAATGATCCAACAAGTCTTATAGGCAAAGTCGATAGCCAGAGTCAAAAATATATCTCAGGTGATCAGAAATACGCGTTAATTTTAAATAAGACTGACCCATCGATGTTTACAGCTTTGCTAGCAACTTCCACTCGATGGTCAAAATGTTGCAGAACTACTGTTGATCGATCTTACTTTGTCGTCCTTTAGCTTTTTTGTTGGCTTCTTGGCATAGAGCACATAGAATGTGCATAGTGAATGGACGGCCCACAAATGTTTAGGAATCTTAAAATCTTGTTGTAATGTAATTTTTCGGAGTGCATATACAATTCTTCTTAGAAATTAAATGTTAAATGATCGCGGAGATGTTTAGTTCTTGTCTGTGGCAGCCTATAGTCGAAGTGGCGTACCCCCTCAATTAAAAATCGTGCTTCGATGAAGCACTATTGAAACTTTTTCTTCAACAACAATATTAGGTGTATAAAGTCTTACGAAAACACGTCTGACGAGCACTCTACGGTGCATTATACGGAAAGGAAGCCTTACCGAAACTCACAAATAACAAAAATTAAATTGCTGTGCTTATTTGAAATATTTCTTTACCATAATCGGTCTTTTTGCACGTTATACCACCACGGCATCAACTAGGCTGTTCTCAGTAACGAACTACTTGAAAAATTTTCTGTAAAATAATTGATTGATGAAGAAACGTGCTGTCAGATTCTTGTGTTATTTGTGCACTACACATCCATTTTTAGTTACATGTCATAAGGCATTAGTTATAGCAATCAGTAAAATGTGCACAAAAAATGGGATATGTTTCGATTATGATATGAGGATATGAGAAAAACAAAATGTTAGAGTTGTTACAACTGGGAATCGAACCCAAAGCTTTTGCGCAGTAGTTCATCGCAAAACATGTTTAAAAGTCACAGCTGATATAAGACTTCAGACAAAAACTCTAAACATATAATGCTTCTATATAACTTTGGCTGAAGCTCTACTTAAACTGTCGCATGTACACCCATCCCCGGAATCTTTTTAAAAGCCTTATACCATTTCAACATCTGTTAAGTTATTAAACATGCTGAACTCCTCCGCACAAGTACAAAAATGCTCAATAGAAGAATTTGCTTCTTGAAATGAGAAATTTATGCTAAATTTATGCACGCAATGGCATTTACACAGAATATTCAACCTTCAGAAACAAGGGGTGTAGGCAGATTAATTAAATTCTATAAAAATTATGAACTTCTACCTGAACTTAGGTATCAACAAAATCACGTCGGGACTTCGTTACGTCATACATCGAGGAAAAGTGGAGTTGCCCGGTTCTTACACTAGTACCTTCAATTGTACATGACCTCGATGCAAACACGTAAATATTTAATAAAGAACTAAAAGAGGAGTTACCCGTTCCAAAAGTACAACTTAATTGGGTTGACAGTTCCTGAAATTTCCCATGAGACAAAAACGTACCCACCATTGTGTTGATTGGAAAAGTTTTCCCAATTTTGTTTCAAATTTGTTTTACCACAATTACAGACAGAAACTATTTTTAAAGCCGAATCTGATTTTCCACCCACCATCTCAAACACGAACAAAAATACAATTTCCCATAAAAATTCAATTTAAATCGCTCTCAAGTACTTGCGTACACGACACAGTTCAGTTCGGCTTGTCAAAACTCATCAACCATTTTGACATGTCAAACAATGAGATTGCAACTTCTCATCCGGATGATGAAATGTGCTCTCCTTGTTGTCGATTGAAGGCAGAACTAGATATGCACCAGCTAAAAACCAGTCAATTTAAAACGCGCTCACTCACAACGAACACACCGGAAAATTCTCTTTGCCTTTGCTTTGGAGTTGTGAGAGATGCCTTGTGATATGAGTGTGCTCATGAAATCAGCATCCTTTTCGATTCGTCTCGAATTTCATGCCATGTCAGAATCACTACCACTCAAATGGGATTTTTCAATTTTCCCAAAACGGTTTCTTTTTGTCGAATTTCGAATTTAAAGAATTTTTGATTGAAATTGAAAAACGCTTAAAAAGAACAGCAATGTGGGGTGGGGGGGTAAGGCCGTACGCGTGTATGCGATTTGGTTGGCTTTTCAAGCGAGTTGGTATTGTTCAATTTTCTGACAGGCAAATGGTCGACTGGATGACAGATCGGGCTGTGACCAGTGGTCCGTATAGTGATGTGATAGAGGCTGGCGAGTGTTTGCATATATTACGGGAAAGGCTTAACGTTGTTAATTAGTTTGGATTGAATGCCTTTGAAAGGTAATCCTTTAAAGTTTTCAAGATAAGCGGATATTCATATAAATAGGAGAGTGTGTCGTTAAGGGTGGAATGTACGTTGAAGCATATGTGAATCCTTTAGGAGGGTAGGCAATATAATTATAGTCATATAGTGTTTCGTCACGGAAAATTAAGGCGAATTTTAGTATATTGCTTACGTTTGCAAAAATCCGGTCTACAAATAATAGTTTAAATGATCTGCGCAACAGGCTTGTTACGACCCAGAGCCGAGATCTGTTCTCACAACCGTCATGCGTGCGTTGTGCACGATGTTGACAAGACCCACATTTCTATACGAACCTGAACTTCGAATGTTTAATCAAAGAAAGACTTATATTTAACCTGAAGTGTTAATTAAACACTGAAGCTGCATGCACAATCCTCTCACCGTCAACACCAAATACTCTCAATTTGCATACCTACACATGCATGTATGTGAGTTGCGTGCACACTACCGTGAGTGTGACAAGACGATGAACTGCATTGTCAGGGGCCATCAGATTACCTGAAAACATTGAGACAGTGAGACCTTCAGGTATACAATTCCAACGGTCATTCCATCGTTCAGAAAAGCTAATTCTTCATGATGACCGGCATTGCCATAATTTATACAGACACTCTCCAAACGAGATTTAAATTCTTCGAGGACCGCGTGTTGAGGCACTTCTCGAAAAGGTTTCAGAGGTCTCAATCTTTTTGGTCAAATGGTAGGAAATTTTAAAGAAATTTCTGAGCAACATATATAGACAATATCAGTATCTAAGTATATATTGTCTTCCAAACGCACAATTTTTGTGTGGCATTCTCTTCAATCAAATTTCAAAATATTCAGAAAAAATGTTGATGGAAAATCAGTGGTCATATTAAAAAGGGTGCGTCTTTGGGTGTGTTTTCTTAAAAAAAAAACCATTTGTACACCCTACCGCATAGCATTTGCCATAGAAACCGTTGTTTTTTGTCGATCATAAAAAGACTTAGATGTCTGAATAAGATTTGGTGAAATGCCATTTTCTATATTTCATCCCTAAAAAGGCCTCATTTTGGGGATACTAAGGGCCCAGTTATAGCTATCATTGAAAACACTCATTGGAAATTTTATTTTACTTCTTGCAGCTTTTTTACAAATTCAATCATTGGCGAGTTGGTGTCAAAACAAAGCTTGTGAATTTTAGAACATATTATCAAAAAAATGTTTAAATTTTTAATTATGATTTTAGCAGAAAATTACTTTTTATTTTTCACGAATCAAGACTTATTTTAATGAAGTATTGATTGCCATTACACCGAACTGTAACGGATTTTTCCAATAATTCATATAAGAAACTATTGGGGTGATATTTCAATTCCATCATGTGTTGTGTTCCAATGAAGTTGTGCAATGATAGCTATAACTTGAACCTTAGGGCCCAGTTATAGCCCAAACTAACCAAACGATTAGTCCTCTAAAATGATTTCCTTATCAAAAGAACGGAATAAACTAAAGTAGTAATGTGTACCTCACACATGGGGCAATTCAAATGTCGCATCCGCCGCTCTGAAATGTCCTATCACCTCATCAAAATGTAACTTGGTACTGTATGTGACGTTAACATAACCAATTAACTGATAAATAATTCGAAGCAATATAGGAAAGTATATATTATATAAATGTCTATATAAAGATTGCATAGGTATAAAATAAACATCACTTACCATTCTGCATTTCTTCTTCGCTCGAGATTTCTGAAAATATATAAAGAAATAATTTAAAAATGGAAATTGAAAAAGAGTTTGTATATAATAACTTAGAATACTTATATAGTTGATTGGTTGAGTTAGGGACAACAGTCCGGGGCCATACCAAATATTTCGGATGACCAAAACTGAGGCCTTCCAATATAACATAATGTAACCAATAATATGTTCCCGTTGAATATACGTGCGGAGCTTGAACTTCAAGCAAAAAATATATAGGAAAGCTACAATCCGCCTTTAGAATTGTTGAACACTCTAACCCCATTCTCATCTATAAAATAAAGATCCCCGAAGTTTGTGGGGCTTTTAGTTTTGGTAAGACTACTATATTAGTGGAGTGCATTGTCTAAAAACATTTCCAAATGAAAAATTTTGTTCATCTTCCAGAAACAACAAAAATTGCATGTCGATTTCTAATTACCACATTTAATCATACTGACTTACTTAAGTGGCGCTACAGTCCGGAATGAACCTGGGCCTCAACCAACATGCCTCTCCAATTAGCCCGGTCCTTAGCTAACTGCCTCCAGTTGCGCCTCCAAGTTGGTTGTAGTCGGTTTCTAATTGTGCGCGCCACTGAAGGCGAGGTCTTTCTCTACTACGTCCGACGTATGGCTGGGAATCGAAGACTGCGAGCCGGGGTATTGGTGTCCTACATGTCCTCTAGGCATCTTAATCGTCCAATGCGCACTTTTTTTTACCAGGGGCATGTCACTGTACATATCGTATAATTGTTGGTTGAATCTTCGTTTGCATAGCATGTCAACGCAAACTGTACCGAAGATTTTTCGAAGAATTTTCCTCTCGAAACGACCAAGGATTTCTTCATCCGCATTTGATATGGTTCATGCTTAAGCGCCGTAGAGCAGGGCTAGGGTGATCATGGTCTTATATAGGATCTCCTTAGTAGCTCGAAGAAATAGCAGTTGGCAAGAGTAATTCTTCGTTTAATTTCTGACGAGATGTTGTTGTCAGAGTTAATAGCGGAGCCGAGATAGACATGCCCCGTACTACCTCAAAAGTAATATCTGTCAATGGTGACGTTCTGTCCGATCGATGTTGACAGCATATACTTAGTCTTGTCTTCATTAACTGCTAAACCCATTTTTGCCGCTTCCTTCTCTATACTAGCAAACGTGGCTAAGACCTCACGTTGAGTCCTACTAATGATGCCAATATCGTCGGCGTATGTAATTAGTTGCACCGATTTTTGGAAAATTGTGCCCCTGGTGTTGGCTCGGGAGTTTTGCACAATCCTTTTA
This sequence comes from Rhingia rostrata, assembly GCA_949824845.1. Classification (NCBI taxonomy): domain Eukaryota; kingdom Metazoa; phylum Arthropoda; class Insecta; order Diptera; family Syrphidae; genus Rhingia; species Rhingia rostrata. Next base: position 85,826,778 of record OX463757.1, on the reverse strand, counting down.
AGAATCAAATTGAAGAAGTCACATGACGGCACATCGCCTTGCCTAATTCCTTTTTTTGGTATCGAACGTGTCGGTGAGGTTGTTTCCGACCTTGGTGGAGCAGCGAGAATTCTCCATCGTCATCCTACACAAACGGACGAGTTTGCGTGGTATACCAAAACTAGACATAACTCTGTGTAGTTCGTGTCTATAAATGCTATCGTATGCGGCTTTGAAATCGAGAATAGGTGGTCGAAACGGACTTCTTGGGTTTATTTCCAGGATCTGCCGATGTGTGATCGGTTGTGGACTTTCCTGGCCTAAAATCACACTGATAAGGGCCGATTAGGTTGTTGGTAAACTGTTTCAGGCGTTCACATATTACGGCATATAGGATTTTGTAGGCGATGTTGAGGAGACTTATGCCTCTGTAGTTGGCTCAGTTTAGCGGGTCTCGTTTTTTGTTGATCGAGCAAATGATGCTGAAGTTCCATGCCTTAGGCATACTTTCTTCCGACCAGATTTGGCTTATGAGTTGGTGGATGTTTCTTACAAATCAGTATTTCTGGATTCTGGATTGTTGTGGCGTGGTGGATACCCGCATTCTTACCTTGGCTGCAACAAGGTAGTGGTCCGAGTCGATGTTAGCTCCTCGGAATGTTCGGACATCCAAAATACTGGATGCGTGGCGCTTGTCTATCGCTATGTGATCAATTTGATTGACCACATTTAATCATACTAGCTCAAAATGTAGCGCCTTAAAATCGCTGACGCTGTGTATACATTGTGGAACAAAACAAAAAAAAAACATAAAATTTTGCAACATTTCTTCGTCAGAAAACTTCGGAAAAAATTCAACGAGTAGATTTCAAAAATTTTTGACCTAACCCATTAAAGTCGCTGCGCTAAAATGTGTACTGATCGGATGATCAGTTCGAAAAATTAATTTCAGCAACGGTTAAAAATTCAACGATTTCAAAAAATCATCAAATACATTCAAATCCCAACTTTGAGCCAACGTTGGGATCCACAAAAATTCACTGTGAGCGGTTAGGTGCTCCTTGAAAAACCCAAGTGAAATGAAATTTTGAAGATAACAAGGTTTTAATTTCACACGTCAATTAATCGTGATTGAACGCGGATCTCAGCGCATATATCTGATTATTCCTACGTATTGAATTAAAATGAACAAACATAACTGAAAAAATAAGAACATCTTAATAAGGAACATTAACACCACCCCTTAAAAAGATAAGCTCTTGAATTTATCCTAATAGTCAGAAACCCGGTTAAAAGTTACAGAAAAAGCAGGAACTAGAGATGCCACGATTAGTAATTTAGCCGAATATCGGGTATTCATTCTACCATGCTCTTGGCTGAAGCGCCGGATATTCGGCGGCCGTATATTCAGCAGACCGAACACCAAATTTATTTATACTGAGATCTTCACTATAAGTTAAGCTTACAACATATAAGAAGGATAAAGTCCGCTGTGCGGATCGTAAGGATAGGGTGTTATATCCTATCCCATCCCATCCTTAAAATTAATATCCCCAAAATGTGGGATTTATGTCGATGAGATAAAAAAAATAATAAGATTGTTCAAACAGTTTACCAAAATCTTGTATGGTTCGTCAAAAAACAACGTTTTTCTCCTGCATGGTTTGGCGTAGGGTATACAAATGTTTTTTGTAGGAAAACGACTCCAAAAAGTGGGCGTGGATTAAAATAATATATAAACGAAATTTTGATATTATCATTTCCAATGATTTTGCATCAAAAGTTTTTATCGAATATTTTGAAATATGACCGAAAAACATTTTTTTATAGAAAAAAAAACTTAGTATAGACGAAAAACAGATATTAAGATTGTTTAAGTATCTTGTTCAAAAACTTTTCGAAATTCTTTACAGTTTTGACAACAAGAACGTTTTTCTTAAAAGTGGGCGTGGAAATGGGTGGATTTTAGTTTTTACACTTGTTCTGCTTCGTCGGAAAGAGAGTCTATATACCAAATTTCAAAATTCCAGCTCAAAATTTAAGGCTTAAAAATCGGTGACACACAGACGGACGGACGGATAGACAGACATGGCTAGATCTAGCAGCAAGGTTTAACTAGCCAAACCAAGGTATATCTATGGGATAGGCCATAAAAACGGTTCAACTTTGAATGAGAACGACATAAACCTGGTTGCCATTTATTTAAAATCTGTTCGCCAAAATCTAGCGATAGATGTGGTGGGGTTCTGCAAAACCTGCATCGATGAATTGTTAAAGAAATTGTCAGCAAACGCAAAAGTCTTACACCATTTGCCAAGATTCATCTATCATCTCCTGGCACTATCTTTTTTAAAAAGCTGGAACTATTTATGAAGAGAAGGGAAAACTTTTGTTACCAATATTCGTAAATTCGGCCATGATATAGCGTTCTATTCGGCCGAATACCAAATATTGAAATAAGTGGCCGAATACCATATATTTGCCAAATATTCGTGTGGAATTTCTAGCACGGGAGGCACGGTTATTTGAATGATCGAAGTCACAAAAAAAAACTTGTGTACACAGACAACACTATTTCGGTTAGAATTATAGCTATTTCGGACATTACCACGTGTCCTCATCAGGTTCCCTCAAATAGTGATGGTAATTGAACACTCAGTTCTCTGCATAGTTATTTGAAACAATTTTTATTCCCTAACCAGGGATTGAAATTGTAACCCCGTGCCTAGTGAGCGAAGTGCCTACCACTTGCGCCACTAAGGTCTTATTTTGGCTCAATTGAATGAACTGAGGGGCTGACAACCAGCATTATTGGTGTTTATACAGACATTTTGTAGTTGTTGTTTTTTCTATCCTTTGTTCCTATTTTTTCCTCTGTCTTCAGTATGCTGGGATTTTATTCATAAGATTTTTCATATTTAAGAAAGTATATTGTTGGAACAAAGTCACCCTGCAAAGCGGTACAATTATTATCGTATTGTAGTGGATGATTTAGGTATAAAAACTATTCTAACTCTTAAGGGAGCCAGGGGCTGTCACGTTCTGTTGGGACATTTTTTTGCCGATTATCAACTGAATGATCGAAATTACAACAACAACGTGTGTTTAAGCTCCGCGTAGTTAAAAGGAATTCGTTTCCGACGTAATTTTGGATAACCCTGAATGTTACAGTGCGACCATTTTCTTAAAAAAAAAAAAACGCTGGCTCCAAAATGCGGCTTGGTAAAACTGAACACCACAAAATGAAGGGAGCTAAGTAGAATTCTGATTTATGAGTATTTCGGGGTTAGTCGCATCACATTCCGTTTAGGTTGAAATGAGCTTTGACACAAACATTTAGTTGATCGTGATTTTGTCATTGTGCACCGAGTAAGCTGAACTTTTTAATTAAAGTAATTAATTTGTGTAGAATAATTTGTAGTGATTACTGACACCCATATGAGTACCGTAATTCCCTGTCAAAACGTCAGCAGTGAATTGTTTGCCATCAGCTATATCACCAGCTGTGTACCGTGTTTGAAATGTGGGACTTCGGTAGCAAGACCTTCGAGCAACTGTTCCACGCTCTAAAACAGAGTGCATCACCAAGCGGTGCAATTGTCTCAAGAACTAAAGCCTCTTGACCATTTCAAGCGTCGCCAATGGTCAGAATAATTGCAAGAAATGGCAACAGTGGTGGATCAATTTTCGAAGAAAATCATCTTCAGTGATGAGGCACATTTTCACCTCAGTGGATTCGTTAATGAGCAGAATTGCCGCATTTGGGCGAATGAAAGCGAATCCAAGAGTGACTGTCGAAAAACCAATGCACCCACAAGGAGTGACTGTTTGGTGCGGTTTATGGGCTGGCGGCATCATGAGGCCGCTCAGACAATTCCTGTGAATGGTGTTCGCTATCGTGAGATGATAACAAACTGTTTATGGCCCGAATTATAGGATATGGATGTGGACTATATGTGGTTTCAACAGGACGGTGCCACTTGCCACACAGCTAACGAAACACTGGCTCTTTTGCGCGACAAATTCAATGGCCGTGATATCTCACGTGGTTGCGATGTCAATTGGCCGCCAAGATCATGTGATTTGACACCGTTGGACTTCTTTCTTTGGGGTATTTGAAAGAAAAGTTGTACGTCGATAAGCCAGCAATAGTTCAAGAGCTAAAGGATGAGATAATTCGGCACATTAACGGCATAGAACCTCAATTATGCCTCAGGGTCATCGAAAATTTGGACAATCAGATGGTGGTGTGCCGCCGAGGTCGCGGCAGCCATTTGGCCGTTATTTTATGCCATACATGATTGAACCATACCAAAATTATCATAATATATCGAAATGACAATAATTACCTAAATAATTTCTGTTTTATTCAAAATCAACATCGGCCCTTAAAATTTAACCACCTTTTATATTGTATAGCGAACCAAAGAAACGTCGTACATCCGACAAATTACTAGTAACTCCACTATCTATGCAAAGGTAGAAAAGTTGTATGAAGAAACTGGGAATCCCCGATTATTTCAATTTCAACTGTAAGTGGCCTGACGACAATCTGGCAACAAACTTCATAACTCAGAGGGTAGAATGACAAAAAACTATTGACTCGGGTAACTGCGATTTAATGACTAATTTAGGAAATAAAACACCACCGTTAACCAACAAAGCTTAATAAGAAACATTCGTTCCTCCTGTAATATTGTGAACTTTTGAGTTACGAGGTTTTCTTACTTAGCCGACGATATTCTGTTATGAATTTTATAATATGGTGTCATCCAATAAAAAGATCTACTTCCCACTTTGCCCTTTTTCACTGATTATACCCATCCATACCAAAAGTGGGTAATGGAAAATTCCAGTCCCCTCCTACTATCCGTTCATCATCTTAGAGGTTGACGAAAAAAGCTTAAAAAACCATTGAAAACCGGAAACATAGTCCAGCCGATGGCCTCAGTCGCCAGTGCTGTTACGTGTCTGTAGTTCCTTGCATTCATGTGCGAAGTACTGTGATGTCCAATGTCCTATCGTGAGATGAAAAGGAACTTTTTAATGACCGAATTGAAAGATTTGGATGTTGACGATATGTGGTTCCAACAGGCGGTGCCCCTTGCTACACAGCTAACTCTTAAAAATACACCCGTTATAAGCCCTATCAAATCTGTATATGCATTTGGAAAAACTTCTTAAAAGTGAGACCTCTCTAAACACATAACGGATAAAAGAAATGACCAAACTTTAGCATCACAAAGCCATCATTCAAACACAAAAAGGTTTCAGAAACAAAAATTGTACACAACGCCTCATTGAACTCATCAAATCCAAATGAACATTAGACACACATGTCCAGTAATAAAGTAATTTATGTCCCATTTCGGTAAAAGTAAAAAAAAAATCTCCAAAAGATACATGTATCCCATTATAATCCTTTTTCTCTGTGACATAATACTTGTAATTTCCTGCCAAAAATCCCATAAAAAACACAAAACTATCGCAAAAAACCGCACAGATTGCCCATAACATTCGTTTCACCACTCGCGTTCCTATGCGCACAGGGAATAGCAACGTAATTTCACCATCATTAACGGCCATTTGCTATAAATATATTTTTTCGTATGATTTATCAAAAAAAAAAAAAAAAAAAAAAACCTCACACAGTGAACCCTGCAAATGGGCTTGACGCATGTTATACAATTCCTTCCACTGGACAGAAAGGGTTACACTGCAACTTTGCGCGTCTGTGTCATAAACAACCAAAGTCATTTGGTCACTCGAAATTTAGATGTAAATTGTTGGGTTTGCCACTTCCATTTATTCTCCATCACAATATAAACAATACCATCCACTCCTCGCAATATAGGGTACAAAAGAACCCACTCATCACCCATTTATGCCCGGGCTCGAGACTCTGCACACAAACGTACTTACGATGCATGAAAATTTATTTGTTACGGAACAATTCAATAAGTTAATAATTCAATTTCGGCGATAAAAATCTGATTTTGGGTAAAAAAAAAAAAAAAAAGGAAAATCCCTTAGCACAACACACACGGCGAAACACGAAACAACCCTTTCTAGTCAACCGTAAACTGTTGATGTTGACTGCGCGCTGCTGGGCGAGCGTGAAGAAGGACCTTTTTTTTGTGTGCGCCTAAAAGCAAAGGGTGTGCATAAATTTCATTGTCGGCAGATAGACCCCAAAAATACACAACTAATAGAAATAACCTAAATGCGTTCAATGTGGATTTCCTAAAATCACATATGAACATGGTGGTGGTATGAGATACATGTCCTTATTGCACATCCATTATTTCTACGTAAATTTAAAGTAATTGCCAATGGGGAAAGGGTGACATCCTTAGGTAGACCATGCGAGTAGATGTATGGCGTACGACATTTTTCGCCTAAAAGAAGCACTAAATCAAATTCAGATGTCGTCTCCGACAGACTTACGCTTGTTTGCGCTTCGGTGCGTTAGAGTCCTAAGAACAGGAGTATGCTCGTGCTTGAGAGACATGCATGTAGATGCCGGAAGAAAAATTAAATTCATAAATAAATTTTCCAGTATCTTTGAATCGCATAAATAATTCATTTCGGATGAAATGCAAATTAAAATGTTTGTGCAGTGTTTATGCGTTTCAGATTTGTTTTTATATCCTCGAGCCCTAAGGCGGATTATTGGTGTGCTGTTGTTTTGTTTTTTTTCAACAATATGTGTGTTTTCTTTTTTAAAGTAGAGTTAGCAGGTGCTTAAGGATAAGAGAAAATCAGATGTGAGATTCTACGAAATATTCGGGCAATAGGCTATTTAAGGATCAGATGTTGTTGGCGGATGACAAAATGGGCCACCTATCGTCATCAACAGAGTAGTGTTTGTGGATGACGGAAATTAAGGAGGAATCTACGAACCTAGGTCTTAGACCTTGTGTCTAGAGGTGACCACATGACAACGTCATAATATTTAGTTATTAGAGAGACAGGGGCCTAGTGGTTGTACCATTGACATTGTACTATGTAGGTTAGGTCATTAACCTAAAGTAGGTCTGGTCATTGAGCCAAAGTAGGTCTGATCATTGAGCTAATGTAGGTCTGGTCATTGACCTAAAGTAGGTCTGGTCGGTCATTGGCCTAAAGTAGGTCTGGTCATTGACCTAAAGTAGGTCAGGCAATCTCTTTACCGCAATCCAGATAAGGAGTTCTGTTTTACAGCATAACATTATTAAATGACAACAAGGAAGACTTTTATGAACTCCTAGACGGAACCTTTGTGGAGCCTGTCGGTCGGAAGTAAAAGGAGAATTGTTATGATTTTTTTTTTTTTTTAGAATGTCCAGGCTCCAAGAAAAGACAACAGGTAATGTAACACGTAGCTAGTTACTAAGCGACATTAATGAACATCTGACTATAGTCAATTACTGGAAAACCATCCGCTCCAGGAATGTTAACAAAAGCTGACAAGAAAAAACAAAGCCACTGAATATAATAGATTATCCTCGGAACACTTTAAAAACGGAAAAAAATTAGGACATGTTTTAAAAATTAACCAAGCATTGAATTTCCATTTGGAACCTAGGAGTCCATGCTATAAGAGAGATCGAAACGGTTAAGGGATCAGGCGATAGCAGATGTCAGGGTACATAATTAGATGTAGCGTGTCGAGGACGTCATTCTTAGTCTCAAACAAAGAACTATGTATTTTGAAAATCAAGGCTAAAAAAAAAACGTATAAGAAGGCTACAATCCACTGTGCGGATCGTTTAATTCCCTATCCAATCCCATCCTTAAAATTAATTTCCCCAAATTGTAAAGCGATGAAATATAGAAAATTAAATTTTGTCACAACATATTGTTCCGACAGTTTATCAAAATCTTTTACTGTTCGACAAAAGATCACGTCATTTTGCTGCATAGATATTGCATTGCGTAGGGTATACAAATGGTTTTTGTATGAAAACCCCTCCAAAAAGTGAGCGTTGGTTAAAATAAAATATAGACAAAATTTTGATATTATCATAGCCAATGATTTTGCATCAAAACTTTTTTTGAATATTTTAAAATTTGACCGAAAAATGTTTTTTTTTACTGAGAAGCTCCCCAAAATGTATGCGTGTCAAAAAACTGTGTATAGACGAAATATAGATATTAGGGTTATAAATATCTTGTTCACAAACTTTTTTCCAAACCCCCTTTCATTTAAAGTAGGCGTGGCATTGGCCGGAATTTCAAAAATGTTTATACTAGCTCTGCTTCGTCCGAGAGGGGTCTATATAGCTCAAAACTTAAGGCCCGAAAATTGGTGACACACAGCCGAAAAGTAGGCGTGGCAGTGGGCGGAATTTCAAAAATGTTTATACAAGCTCTGCTTCGTCGGAAAGATGGGTCTATATAGCTCAAAATTTAAGGCCCGAAAATCGGTGACACACAGCCGAACGGAAGGACGGACAGACAGACAGACATGGCTAGCGATTCTTATGTATACTTTGCTTAAAAATGGAATGGAAGGACAAAAAGAAATGGCTAGATCCACTCAGCTAGCGATTCTGCGTCGATCCGTATACTTTGAGGTATATCTAGCGAAATTATTTCTCTATGTTACAAACTTAATGTCAAAACTAATTTACCCCTATGGGATGGGGTATAAAAAGTTCATTGAGTTTTATGATTATTTACATAAGGGGTGCTACAATCCGGAATGAGCATAGGCCTCAACCAACATGCCTCTCCAATTAGCCTAGTTCTTAGCTAACTTCCTCAAGTTGAAAGCTTCAAGTTGGTTGATGTCGGCTTTTTCTTCTACGTGTCATCGAAGACTGCGAGTAGGAATATTGGTGTCGATTCGCTCTAGATTTCCTAGCCATCATAAACGCCTAAGGCAGACTTTTTTACGCAACGCAAACGGGGCTGAGGATTTTTCGAAGAATTTTTTAAGAAAACATTTCCTCATCCAGGATGGGGTCTATGCTTCAGCGGCGTTAGTTGTTCGAGGTAAGGTTTTACTATAAAATCGATTTCCTAGCTTGAAGAAACAGTCGTTGGAAAGAGTAGTTTTTCGTTTAGTTTCTGACGAAGCTCCTTAACGGACTCAGTGGCGCGGTGAACTGATGCTCAGAAGGTGTGGGTTCGCTCCCCACCCGTAGCAACACCTAAATGATTATTGAGCCTGTTGTGCTAAAAATTTGTAGTTTTTATTTTGTAATTTCTGAGGAGAAGTTATTGTCAGAGTTAATCATAGATTTGTACCCTCTAACTTAAAGGTCCGAATTGTCGACCAAGTTATTAGGTTATTCGAAACGCAATTGGTAAATTTCTCACTTCACTACTTTGATCCATAAGCCAACAATGCGCAGAAGAAAATATCGGCGCCGGGATCAACTCATAATCCCGCAACCCTGCAGCAACCCAGCGCAAGACCTTGTTCTGTCAACATTGATTTTGTCGAAGACTTTGCAAGGGCTTAGATGATTTCGCGAAAATAAAAGTGACAGCTGAGTTGATTTGTCAACGATTCTGCAAAAGTGAAGATGCTTTCGACAAAATAAAAGTTACAGCTGAATTGGGAACAAAAGGTCTAGAGAAAGTAGTCGCACCACAAATATGAATATTTAATACATTTTGACTCAGTGAAGCAGAAGCAAATGAGGCTAAGATCGGTGAGACCGTCGAAAGGTATTCTCTAGCGGATATTCTTTCAGCAAGATTAGTTATCAAACGTCACTGTCACAAGACAACGACAAACTGATGTGGAGATAGAAATCAATTCCACCTTGGGAGTGGCAAGAAAAGCCCATGACATGATTATAGAAAACACAATTATACAGATACAGAGCTCCAAAAAATCGTAAAGCATGTTGGATTAGCCGCAAATATTACAAATTTCATAAAATAATAAGCGGATTGTCAATCAACAAAAAACTCTAAAACAAAGGATCCAGTGATGAAGCGGCCAACTTTCTTCCTTGATAAATACTGCCGTGGATTTCAACATTTAGAAGCAAGGACCAACTTTTAACCGTCAACAGTTTATGTAATCTTGCTTTTCAGATTGTTGTCCCTTGGAAGGATCTACCCCCAGAATCGTTTAGAACACTATTTATCGTTTAGAACCCATTATCTCTAAGCTTAATTCTTTTAAAAAACCGTAAAAAAAAAGTCACCTTTATTAGTTTTTAGGATATAATGCCTTAAATGCAGACGTACGCTATCCTATCTTACCCAAACCGACGATAGCAAATTATTTTGTTGAAATTCTATCCAAAACGAGCTTTGAAAGGCAACATCGAAAGCACCAATCGTGAGACGGTTTCGTATTTAAATGCCTCAAAATGGTCGAAAATTGCAGATCTGAAATGCAGTTACTGACACGACCATGTGACTGTCATACGCATACCGTCGTTTGCTTTCTTGAATGATAAAAAAAAATGATCTAATGAATTATATAACGGTTACTCTGGAATTGCTTGTATAATTTCAATTCCTAACCTTACAGCTCTATAAACGAGCATAAAAAAACCGATAAAAGTCTCACTTTTGGTTGCCTTTTCAGACTGCGATCCTTTCAAAAGCAGGACCACGACAATAGCTTGCTTTTCCAAATCCTTTTCGCTCCCAAACCTTGTGCAACAAAACATCTCCCCATCACTATGTCATCAGTCAGGATGAATTAAAAATTAATAAATCATACAAAACCAACGCAGACCAACTACTGAAACCATCCTCTCGACTGCACTCTACCCTAATTATTTTGGACAACATAACATTGCACAGACCTTACTCCCTCCGTTGTCCTTTGGGTAGACAACAATTAGAGCACCACTCCACAGTATAGAAAAATTTTAATTTTCTGCTTTGAAAACTAATTCCTAGGTTACATTGCAGTCACAAGTAAATTACATGGATCAGTTATTTGTGTTGCTAACCATATGCTCACGTTGGCTATTTATATCTTCCAAACAGGATACGCAACACACTCTGGCATACAGGTAGAACATATGTCGCCCAACCACAGCGTGCTCTCTACCGACACGAGATAAAATTCCCTAATCTTAAGTTGCATCAGTATTGCAAGTTGTCATACGCTCTGACATTGTCATGAGGGAGAACTTATCGCGGACACCCACGTGAGCTGTGAACAACTTCTATAGGTATATAGCATCAAATCGCTGTCATTATTTTGATGACTTCACAACCTCTAATTTGGCGGGGGACGCATGTTTTCTGTTTCGCCTGATGTCCATCTTTTCGGCCAAGTGGTAGCACACATAAAGTAGATTGGGAGTAATGAGTGTCGCCTGCCTCAGGGGGGGTGGTAAACTCTATAATTTAACCTCGGCCATTCGAGGGTGAAGCAGAAGCTGTACCTAGGTGTTTGCATGCATGTAATCAAATAAATTATGGCATTTCGTGAAGTTATTACCTTCGACCGTTTGAGCACTTAAATAAACCAATATAGGGATAGCAGCTAGGCCAGCATCAGGTGGAGGTAGGTAGCGCGGTTGTCATCTGCGATGTTCAATATCGTAAAGTGCGTTCAATAATTCGAGCGAAACTAATTCGGAGAGTGGACGGAGGTGGGTGCATGTATTTTACAGTGACACCGGTGAGCTGATGTAATGTTCGATTAAGGACGGTTATTGCTTATTTCCAGTATTGGTATTTCAATTTATGGTGGAAAAGGAATAATGGGATGAGTTGGCATAGGCAACACTTGGGTATGAAGTTTTAGCAATTGTTTAGCGAGGGATGGGCTTACACAATAGAGTGATTAGTCTAGTCCTTATTATCTTAACGGGCAATAGTGCGCCTGTGGGACTAATGCTGAGGTCATATCTTTAGCCCGGTCTGTATGAAGTGAAGCTAAAACAAGAAGATATATTCCTTGTGTCTAGGTTTTAGGCCGTATATTAACATGGACAGTGTCACAGGTTTGTGTACTCCTTTTTTTCGGGTCATCATATTTTCTGGATGGTAGTAATGTCTTCTTTGTATCAATACTAGTTGTTCTGTTTTTAATGTGATAATCTACTACCAAAGCACAACCTTTAATTTGCAAGGTACCTTAGGATGCGGTGTTGTGAGTATCAGTCGAAACTCCCAATCGTTATTGGATTTAATGTGAAATGAAGGCCCAATAAAAAAAACGTTTAATTGAAATGAAATAAAAAAATTAAAAAAAATTCTTGATGGAGTCGACGAAGGCGTCTACATTCCCAACTAGCATGGACAAAGTGAACAACCTGTATTACTTGCTCAATCATATTCGGACAATTGGTCATCTTGAAAACTGAGATATTTACAGGAATATCCCTTACACAGAGACTGTGGAGGATGAGCCAAAAGATCAACGGCGGAGCTTAATTCCGTAGTGGATACTCATAACACCGTATCCTAAGGTATCTTGTAAGTTAAAGGTTGTGCCTGGTTAAGTAGCTTATCACATTAAGAACCGAACAACTAGCATTGGTACAAAGAAGACATTACTGCCATCCAGAAAATATGATGACCCGGAAAAAATGAGTACACAAACCTGTAACACTGTCCATGTTAATATACGGCCTAAAACCTAGACACAAGGAATATATCTTCTTGTTTAACCCGGCCTTCAAAAGGCGAATTTGAGAAGCTTTTCATGGCACCTGTTATACTCTTGAATATTTTTCAGACTTTCTCAGTGCAACAAAGTGAGGTGATCTTACTTTCAGGATTCAAGTTAGAGACCCCACGGATTTTTCATGATTGAAAGACTAAGACAAAGTCGTACGCTTCGGTGACATCAGTGAACGTATTGTAACAAATCTGCTTTACGACCCAATTCGAAAACGAAGACATTCGGCCATAGCGAGGTATCTGTCGGAGCGGAAAATTCTCCAATTTTGTACGATTCGTAGGATTTTAGCTTCGAGTTATTCTTACGAACAGCTGTTCGGAATATTTCTCCGAAATTTTGTAAAGTATCCCGACAAATTGCGTTGAAGTGCGTTCAGGTGTATTTTTCGTGCAATTTTTGACAGCTAAGTGCAATTCTTTTTCCGATTTCCTCCGACACAAATTCTTCGCGGAATTCATTTACCAGTTGTAGTGCAGCGATATTTCTTCGATGATACACACCTCGAATGAAATTTAAGCCTCCGACTAAGTATGCGTTGCTGAAAATTGTCCGCTCCGACGGATACCTCGCTAGGGTAGATTATACGCACTCACGATCGGAAGGAGGAAAAGGATGAGACTGAGAAGGATTGTTTCTACGAGCTCCAGGACAAAACTTATGGGCAAATACCTTAGTACGATGTCAAACTCGTTTTGAGAGATTCGAATGCAAGGGACATATTACAGCGCCAATTTAGGAATAATGTCGGAAAATACAGCCTACACAACACCACGTCTGCTAATGGACTTAAGCCTTCAAAGTCCGGGAAGCAGACGGGAACGATATGTCACCAGCACACGATTAACTTACTTCGATATCCAGAAGTGGAGTTGAGTTGGCAGTTTTCAGATCAACAATAATTCAATCAAATTGATCGCATTGCGATGGACACGAGGCACGCATCCAGTGTCGACGTTCGAATATTAAGATGGGATGGCTTGGTCTTGGACCACTAAGGAATCAGTAAATGAAGGCCAAAGCCAAATATATGCTACCAACAACAAGAAATAGAAGGAGGTAAAACAGCTCTTCCTCGAGCAACTAAGGACATCTAATAGAAGACCCTGATCATTCCAGTCCCGCGCCGAGGCAGAAAGATCCTTGGTCATTCTGGAAGGAAATTTCTTTGGAAAAATGAAGATTGAAATGATAACGCTGCTAACTACTGAGGTGAAAGCGAAAATTACCGAAAATTAGTAAAGTGGGGTTACCAATATCTAAACGCAAGCATAACAAGGCTCGCGGATGGGACGCCATCCTGCCAAGCTACACAAAGTCTGATGATATAACATTGCAAGTAAAGGCGGCTACGCACAAGCAGTTTTAACAGTCCGGTATGACTGTTTAGGCCACCTGTGTAGTAATAGTCCGGTATGACTATTTAGGCCACCTGTGCCGTATTACCGGACAGCCATAGAGCATTCCAACGGTAAATATGTGAGGCACATCAGTTTTTGTGTTTTCATCGTTCGGTAAACATGACATCTACTGACGAAATTTTAAACGAAAACACAAGCAGCCTGTGTAAATTTCACTATAAACTGAAGGACTTATGCTACACACGCTCCAGTTCTCCTAATCACAGGCGACCTGCCTGAACAGGCAAAACCATTAAAGTTTCGATTTTCTTCGACCGTCTGCTCAGGCCAAAATAACTGACAACTTTTATCATACACACGTTCAGGTATAACTGCGCAGTCGGCCTTAAAAGGCACACCGAATAGTTTTGGCCGCATGTGTGTGCCTTAATATTTAATATCTTGTTAGCAAGGCAGATTATGATAAGCTTGCCAGACAGGGCACCACATTTGATATTCTACCACCAGTAGACCTGTAGGTATGACCCTAGCAACATGTAAATTACAGATCAATCAAGAAAGCAAACCGCAGATAGATAAACGGTACAACGTGTCAAATATCTAGGCAAATCTGGCCTTAATATAACCAGAAGCGGTCAATCTGCTTGACAATGTTTAACACATCAAACATCAGCACCATAATCGGTGTCAAGCAAAACGACTGGACCTTTGAAGCAATGACTTCTGTAGGACAAAGAGGAGGATGAAAGGATTATTCACCTTCTATGCCCTTGTCGAGCTTTTTCAGAAAAAAAAAGAAATTTCATCTGGGAGACTGCTTCTTCGATAATCTAGGTAAGCTGGTTAGTATCAGAGCCAGGAGCTTCCTAAGCTACATAATTAGCTCGGAATGGTTCAATTAGGCGAACGAATATAGGGAAGTTGACGGATCCACGTGGTACCAAGATGACCATATAAAGGTCTTGGTACTACGTGCGCACGCGCATAGCTTGCAGCCACTACAACCTACCCTAACCTAACTTATTTTAGGTCGGGTGAAAGAAGTATGCCTGAAGAATGGATCCACAAAAAAGGAGACTCTTTCAACTACGCCAAGCCACAGGGACTTTCATAAGTCTGTGCGACTAAAATAATACGCCAAAGGTAGCATCAGTAAATGAAGTCAAGTTAGCATCAGTAAATTAAGTCTGCATGCACCAAGGATAGATGGGTTGTTGTTTTTTTTTCGTAATTTAATTTATAAGTTTAAGTGCCATTGCTGGCTTGGTGGTGGTCTCAAGGCATGGCCGACAAAATGCATGACGCTCAAACACAAAATAAGTGGCGCTTAGTCATAATGGCCCCAACTTTACAACATTAAAATGCTAAAAGCAAAAGTAGACATCACTTGATATGTACAGCGGTTCTGTTCCGCATCTAGGCACATAATGCACGCTGGTGTGAACAAAGTCAATGTAAAATACATATATGCTGTCAACAGCAAGGAACACATTACAAAAGAATCGGAAGCCACAACTTTGAATTAGTTGTTCACTTCAGGCTTTCAACATGCGACCAAACTAAGGATCCCATACAACCCCAGAATGCCGCAGTTGCGGGAACACAAATGAGAGAGAAATACTCTCCGATTTCATCTGCAAATGTCCGGCACTAGCAAGAGCCGGATTGCGTGCGTTAGAGCAACCGTTTTCCTACACCCTTAGCGTAATCACGGGTAAAAGGATAAAAGATCTTATGCGCTTTCTAAACTTCGCAGGCTAGATCTAAAGACCACCTGCATCACATCTACAATAACAATCATGACATAGGTCACACACACAAGTCGTGGTAACAAAGAGGCACATAAATGCTACTTGGGTTCATTGCCGAACCTGCCTGCCTCATGATTTCTACTATTAACTCTGACAATGGCATCTTGACAGTGATCACACGAAGAATTACTGCAGCGAACGCAGTTTATTCGGGCCAAGGGGTATGGTAAGCCATCCTGCAAACTATTAAGGAGACCATTATCATTTCAGTAGGACATCCTCGGTTGGATAGAAGTTGGCCCCGTTTGCGTTCATGGGCTTTGTAGACGAACTTTACCTTATAAGCAACATAGACCTGGTGAATGGGACGAAAATCTTGCCTTCAATGAGGCGCATAAGTACCCAACTCGAAGTGTGTTAAAGAGCAGGTCAACCGATTAGATAGGCATGTTGGTTGAGGTTCACTCCAGTAATTAACCAAGTGAGACTCCCGGTGTGGTGATATGTTACCACGTTGCTCTGTGTCAGTTGCTGTCTAAAATTCTATTCAGTCAGAATTGTTTAAGCTCTTAAATTTTGAAGGCTTAAAATGTAAGTCTATGGTTTTATACGATATCATTGATTAGTTTATGTCTTCAAGCATGCCTAAGACAAATGAGCAACTATCTAAAAAAAATTAAAAAAAAAACTTCCCCTAAGCAAAGCCAATAAAAACGCACTTTGGCTTCCTGAAATCAAACTTCAACATCCTGCTTGGCAGATAATTAATTTGAAATTTCGGGTATCTAACCATATTGCTTCGACTTTAACCGCGAACCATGCCACAGTGTATCTGTGTATCTACCATATATCCTTCCACTTGGCTCCTGCCATAGTATTATTGTATACAAATACTTTTAATTGAATGAATTGAGAGATACTATACTTTCGACAAACGTTATAACTTGTGGTATCGTCATGCTGCTGTGCTAGCGCGTTGGCAGCTCCACAATACCGCGAAAGATTAATGAGATAAATACGGAAAGGGATAACCCTTCATTCCCGAGCGTATATTCACTTCGTGCAACCGAACGTAAGTAAATCCCGGCAATCTGCCGTCGAAACGTTAGATTCACTCCTAGTCGTAGATGAAATGAAAAATGGCAAAAAAATCTGCATATCATTCCGCTGCTACATCACGGAGGTAATGGAGCCTTTTCCTGCTACACCACTCTTTCCGATGTTTAGCTGTTTTGTACAGCCCTGCCATTATGCAATGATGGTAGCAAATTTTAATAATTTAACTTTGCAAAAAAAAAAAAATTCAAAAAAATGCGAGGAGTCTTGTCGCGAAATAAACGGTTCGTGTTGTTGGTGATGCGGCGATAATGATGATGGCATAGCATAGCATAGTAAGGGTTGCAAACAAGAATCGTCCTTAATCAATCATTTTATCAAATGCGTTTTAATGAAATGCCATTGCTGCTGATGGGTCTGATAGTTGAAACACTCAACGGTATTAAGTGGAAGGACAATTTGGTTTGGGGCTTGTTCTGCGAAATATATAACCAGGTTTTGCAAGTTTGCCATGACAGGCAGGCAATTAATGATGAGAACTTCCTTTTTTGTCTGCGAGAACAAAATTGTATTTTGGCAGGGGGGAAAAACTGAATCGGAAATTTATATATTTCTACTTGACTATAGCGTTGGAAACCTTTTTTTAAGAGCTTTGACTAGAATTACACTCTTGAAATGTAAACTGACAGATAAGGTTATTGAATGTGCAAATTCGAAAAGCCTTACAAGTTTTTTTTTTTATTTCCTTATTAATTTATAATTTTATCAATCGTGACCAGCTCCTTCTCAAAACTTCTTACCACTCTAACTCTTGGGATCATTGGATTGAAAACGAAGAGGAATCGTTTTTTTTAAAAACTTTACTCCGTTGAAGCGAACTAACGACGCGACGCTTCAAGAGGGTTCTGAGATTATACCTGCAGGTTTCATATTTAAGGTCTTCTCGTCAATTCACCTGGAGATCAGGCTGGGGTGGTTTTATTTGTGTGATCTGTCACTATTTCAAGTGTCAATCCGTCGATTGGCATAACTTTTTGTAGCTACTGTCTACATTATGCAAACCGAGCTTTGAAAAGATACAAACTTTTCTGAGGTAGTGCCAACATGAAGGGTTTTCCATTAGTTACGAGTCGAAATTGACGAAGATGGTATTTTGGCGTTAGCTGTTGTTTGTTATTTATTCAAACACACATGACTTGGTGGCGAATTAAGCATCGGGTCTTTGGTCTACAACAGATCAAGATTTAACCAACCTAGTAGCAGAAAGTTTAGGTCAACCATAGAGAATGCCAATTGTTCGCTGATTGGAAAATTAGAATGAAGACGCATATTTCAGTCGACAGGGCATTATTAGCGTTAAGGGAATTTTTCGTGTGAATGAATAGGAATAACAGGGTTCACCAGGTGGGAATGAATAATTAAAAACTTACAGATTGGTCCGAATGTTGGGGCGACCGGCGGTGTCATTGGTCTATACATTTAAGAAAACGACATTAGTGAGCCCATCACCGTGCACAGCAAGAGCTACAGTCAATGATTAACAATTTCTGTTGGTCCGAATCGAATATGGCATACAGCGAACGCTACAATGGACTTTCTTCGAGAACGATCTGAGGGTAAGGTATCTTGCGAAGGTAGCGTGAATTTGCCACCATGAGCGTGCGGTTTGAACCGGTCAGAAATTTTCTTCTTTGGTTTTGGAAATCGCAGATTTATTTCAACAAGCCGAAATCAACTTGTGTCCTCAAAATCAACATAACCCAGCAGATTGTTCAAATTTTTCCGATTTTATTCGAAAGGGGGATGAAATATTGGACCTCCCGGGTCATTTGCACCAAACAAAACCGCGAAGAACTACTGAACGGTGTCATAGGAATATAATGACCGTAATGGCATATGTGGGAATTTCAAATAAAACCACAATTACGATTATACCTCACACTCAGCACTCAGCTTGTAAATATTATTCCATCTCAACATCGACGAGTCATTATTGGACTAAGAGGCAAGACTGTACTTTCGAGCGTGTTCGATATCACCAAATTAGCAACTTTTGCTTGAAAAGTCGTCTCTTTGTGTTTTTAGAATGTAAACATCTTGTGTAGTCTGTAAGAGCTTCCGCTCAATACAGACTTTCTATAAGCCGTTTGGTTCTTTAAATTGAAGAATCGGCCTAACTTCAAACTAAAGTATCGGCCAACTGCTAAAACACTTTGTCGTTACAGTAGCATTTTTTTTAGTCTGCAAACTCGGACGAGCTCATTGGCACGATGGTTGGTGCGTCGAACTGCCGCGCAGAAGGTCTGGGTTCGATTCCCGGCCGTAACAACACATAAATGCTTTTTCACTGGCCCTCCTCTCGTAATGATCTGATAAAACATCCGAGTAGTATCAATTGTAAAGAAAAGCTTATTTTGAATTCGCCATTCGGAGTCGGCAAAAAACAGGAGGTCCCACCATCGTGCAAGAAGTACACACGCACACATGAATGGTTGTGAGAAAGCTCGGCCTTGGGTACTAATGAACCTGATGGGCCAAAAATTTGTTTTATTTTTGTTAAACTCGGACGATTGTTCATTTTACGCAGAGCTTTGGCGCTGGATTTTTAGTGATGATGATGTATAGAAAGCCTGAAATGTATATTCTCCTTCGTTATTGCTGGTATAAATTATTTGACAAGTTCATCGAAGCTAGTTACTTTCGTCCGGCAAAATGCGAAACATTTGTTCGGATAATCCAGTATTTTAGAATCATCGTGAATAAAATTTTAGGCGCAATAATCTATCACTGTTGATGGGATGCCCTTCATATTATCGGTGTCTCTTCTTGGTCCTTCGCCACCATTGTATTTTTATAATAAAAGTATTCGTAATATTTCTCTCAACAACTTTCATTTGGCGACCGCTCTATGCAAAATCGGATCATCAAACTAGAGCAGCCAGTCGACCGTTGCATAGTGTACGCACTTACCACCAACCCGACTATTAAATCCGTCTAGTGTTCGAGCTAACAACCCAACCCGAACAACCAGTCGGCCGATAGAAAGTCTGTAGTGTGCAAGGAGGCTTTAATAGGGATAATTGTGAAAACATTTTTCTAAAGTTGCGATTTCATTGAATTTTATGGTTAGCACGCCTTTTCAGACAAATAAAAACTTCCCTCCGAAATATGCCGCTGTAGGTACATAACGCGTTTTTATTTCTAAGTTCCGAGCAGGCCAAGCTACGTGGATTACAAATAACCTATGACTACGGCCTTTAGTAATCCTCAGGTTGTAAACTTCGCGGGAAGATCAAAAATAACGATAGGGTAAGGAATCCAAAAGCGTTCAAGCTATAAGAAATGAGTTTTCTCTAAAATTATCAAGCATTATAGCGGAACCCTGCCTCCAGTTGCGCACTGCAAGTTGTTTGAGATCGGTTTCTACTTGTGCGCGCCACTTAGGGCGAGTATTCTTCTACTGTGTCCGACGTTTGGCTGGGAATCGAAGACTCTGTGAGCCGGAGTCTTGGTGTCCATTCGTTCTTCGTGTCCTAGCCATCTTAAACGCCCAATGCCGAGTTTTTTGACCAGCGGCATGTCGCTATACAGCTCGTATAGTTCTTGGTTGAATCTTCGCCTTTATAGCCCGTCAACGCAAACGGGACCGAGGAATTTTCCTCTCAAATCGACTAAGGATTTCTTCATCAGCTTTTAGACAGTATATGCTTCAGCGCCGTAGAGCAGGACTGGGATGGTCAGAATCTTATATAGGATCTCCTTAGTAGTTCGAGTAAGGGCTTTAGTACTAAATTGCCTTCTTAGCACGAAGAAACAGCGGTTGGCGAGAGTAATTCTTTGATTAATTTCTGACGAGATGTTGTTGTCAGAGTTAATAGCGCAACCGAGACAGATAAAGTCCAATACTACCTCAAAGTTATATCTGTCAATGTTGACCTTCTGTCCAATTCGTGGATGCTGCGTGTCCTTTCAAATTGACAGTATATATTTCGTTTTGCCCTCATTAACTGCTTTTTTGCCGCTTCCTTCTCTATTCTAGCAAACGTGGCTATGACATCAAGTTGGGTCCAACCAATGATGTCAATATCGTCGGCGTATGCTAGAAGTTGTACAGATTTTTGGAAAATTAAGCCTCTGGTGTTGGCTCAGGAGTTTTGCACAATTCTCTGAAGCATCAACTTGAAGACATCACAGCGCATCGCCTTGCATAAATCCTTTTTTGGTATCTTATAAAGCATGTAATGGAGCAGCGAGAATTCTACATCGTCATCCTGCAAATGAACTAGTTTTGGGCGGTATACTAAAGCTAGTCATGGCTCTGTATAGTTCGTATAAATGCTGTCGTATGCGGCTTTGAAATAGATAAATAGGTGGTGGGTATCGATTTGGACTTCTTGGCTTTTTCCAGGATCTGCCGAAGTGATCTCTGACAGGAATGGTTAAACATATTTCTTGCATCTCTCATAAGGTTCCTTATACTTTTCATACCACCGTGTTGACACCTAAATTTTACAAGTACAACAAGCCAATCCGGGCAAAACAAATAGAAAATCTGCCTATGTGGAGCCGTACCAATATGCCGTGAGGAGAACTTGTAATTGCTATTGTTCTGGGAGTCCCACTCTCTCGTTCCACGCAGAAGCTATTTGAATCATGATCATGATCACAATCTTTCAATTTGTCAAAACTTTTCTTAACCAACTCAAAACACGCAGTTTAAAAAGAAATCAAAACATCAAAACAAATCGGTTTCATAATGTCCTTCTGGAGAAATAACTGGTCTGATACGATAGAAGAAATTATACGAGCAAGCAAATATTTTCTGTTACTAAGCCTAGGTGAAACCCTTTTACTTAAATCAAAAATATAATCTTCATACGCCTTGACAATGTTGAATTTCCCAGGGTATGTGATATAAGTAATTTTTTCTGATAACTCATCCATCTGAATTAACTTTCCCGATACAGTCACCATCACCACTCAAACTCACTTATCACTAATCCAAGACAAGATAAATCAATTGCATCTGTCGAAGATGTCACACCTAATACCCCAGAACTATAAATTGTTCATTATACCCCTCCAAAGAATTCCAATAATCAATTTGAATTGGAAATTGATCCAAATGAATTCCCAATGAATCCACTTTATCCACCGAATCCAACCTCTAACGCACAGAGACATTTCAGTGAAAATAACTCACTTAACTCACTGGCCATGACAGCAGGATAACAACCAAGCATAGTTACTGAAAACCACAACAACATCTAACCGCAATCTAATTACTTATTATTTATTTATTGTAATTGCAACCGAGAGCTAGCCAAAAACCCACTCTCGCCGCAGGACCACTTTTCTCGAAATGCCATTCCGCAAAAGGAGAAAAATCGCAGAGTTTAGTGAAAATCTATAAATCTCTTCTGGGACATTTAATGTGCACCAGAAAAGCAATTATATGCAATTTATTCCGTAAGCAACTATCCCCCCGTGTCCTTCGATAAGGAGCATCCGAAGAAGAAGAAC
This sequence comes from Rhingia rostrata, assembly GCA_949824845.1. NCBI lineage: Eukaryota > Metazoa > Arthropoda > Insecta > Diptera > Syrphidae > Rhingia > Rhingia rostrata. The sequence goes on along the minus strand of OX463757.1, from coordinate 85,804,513 downwards.
CATCCGCATCAGCATCAGCACCCGAGGCGAATCTCAATGTCCAGTCAACAATGGAGGATAGAAAATAAAAGTTCCTTCCCCAAAACACCAAGAGAGGAATCGTTTTGGTTATCTTTATCCTTGCAAAAGAAAATGTTTACCACACACACACACACACACAGGCGAAGAAGTAATCTCCTGATGAGCGCAATTGTGTAATGAAAATGAAAATAAAAGCGAGTCAACAAAACAAAAGACAACATTAAACTTCTGTAATCGTCCATAAAGGTGGTTGACAGCTCTTTTAGGTACAACATTCACTAAAGCGGACTCACTTCAGTTCCGGGTCTTCAAGAGACCGTGGAGGCGGAGGAGAGTTTATTGTTTTTGTCGGTTAAGATGTCCTTTGGGCATTTTAACTCAACTCACCTAAGATTGGCGTGCACAATGATTGTGAAAGGTGACTCCTGTCTCTGACAATAAATTCGTTCGTTTGTGGAGGAAGCTTGTGCTGAAATTCAGGATTACGTGTGTTGCGTACAATAGCCACACGAACCGAAAGATTTATTTAGATTTTATTACCAAACATTCAATGGCCATTCGGCATCGGTGGATGTGTGTGTACGATCATTAAATCTTTTACCAAACACAATTGACTGACGGTTGCCATATAGACTTTTCGGGGCAGGGCACATTAACTTGCGTTTAATTGGCGGAATTGCTATATAAACGCTTTACGGCGACTTAATCCGTCACTTATTACTGTAGGTATGTGGCATAGGGTGCATACGACGACATGGGCAGAAGAAAGCCCTAATCTGTTATCGTTGGCAGTGGATATGGTTGTAAGGATAGCATAACAACGACCATGGAAGGCTTCGTGCGCGATAACAATAAAAACTGCAGAAATGAATAAAGCTGGATCGCAGATAACGCAGGTACTTTGAAGAAATAGACTTCATAAAGTCGTCATTATTGGCCAGTACTCTATTTATTGACTTGGGGGGGTTTGATGTCAGTTGTGGGGTTTTCGATTTACTCAAACCCGAATCTAAAACCCCACAACTGACTTACAGATTTAGAGAGAGAGAGAGATACAAGGGTAGAGGAGCAGGTTCATCCCGGACTGTAGCGCCATTTAAGTAAGTAAGTAATAAGATATAAAGGTTGGTGCAACGAAAACGCACGCTGATAATCGTAATAAAACAAAACGTTTTTTTTTTTTTGTGGTTGAAGGATCTATGACCATTAAATGTTAAACAAAATATCGGCCAAATGCTCGCTACGGCTTCGGTGGCATACCTCTATCCGATACGCGCGGGACAAACGGCTAATCCGCGACGGGTACGTCGACAATGCTCCGGAGCTCCTCCGATTTAGCACGGCGGTATCGGATCGCGATAGGATCGATGCTGCAAAACAGCGCACTGAATTCTGGTGGCTATATGAGGAAGGTGATTCTGCACTTCCTCAGGACTTTGCGGACGATTAGTCCAACTCCATAGGTAAGATTTTAAATTAGGAACAAGGTCTAGGGCGGGGCTTGTGCACCATATTGGCGTACACTATGGTTGAACGCAGGCTGCCGTGGGACCGAAAGACGCAATTAGGATGGCGACCCCTCGGGGCATGCGCAACCAGGGCTCGCCACCCCGATTATAATTAAGTTAGGTTTAAGTAGTTAAGTAGTCTTAAGTTAGGTTTAAGTAGTCTTAAGTTAGGCTTAAGTAGTTTAAGTAGTCTTAAGTTATATATAATCTAGAATAAGCTTTTATATAAAACAAAAAAAAGTCACTAAACAAAGTTTTCATTTTTTTCTTTGTAAATTAAAATTAAATATAAAACAAGAAAAACCGACAAATCTAAGCCTAAAGGCATAATAAAACAGCTAAATATAAGCTTACAGCGCCCACTAAGGGCCGATTAGTTAGATTAAGTAAACCAGTTATTGATAAGTTAGATTTAATCATTTTTGTCTAGTAGTAAGTTAATATTTTAAGTAAATAAAAAATGAGTTTAAAAGTAAAAAAAAAAAAAACTCTATCCGATAGTCCATGTTTTCAATGACTGTGACATAAATGTGCTTAATGTGCTTAATGTGCCGAATTATCTCATCACTTGCTTTTGAATCGTTATACGCTACACTTTTTCTTTTAAAAATCCCTAAATGGCAAACCATTCTGCAGAGAAATGTCAAAAGAACGGCAAGAAATATGGCGTCGTTTGCTGTCCCTGTCGCTCAACTTTTGTAGCGTCCCTGTTGAAAAACCCGATAGGTGGTCAAAAACGATATACCATCAAAGTTTAAATAGAAAGAAAAGACATCCTAGGGTGTCAGAAAGTCAAATATACACCACTTCTATGCACCTGATTAAATATAGAAAATATAACATTTATCCCCTCAAGTCTATTACTGGTAAACCTCTTTCCAGTTTTCCACTCCGTTGAGCTATTATACCACATTGCCCGCCTAAAAGCCATGCACCCGTCATCCTGTTCGGGAGGAACACTTGCCAACAAAATGCCACCGATGACAAGTGCAACACCAGTAGCGGCATTACACAAAAAAAAAAAACTCATTACCCTCACTAATTTAAATCAATTTAAACCAAATCCGATTAAAAACGCAATCATCTGAAATCGAATACAAAATAACCAAGCTCGGGTGGTGTTACTCTGTTTCAGTTTCACATTGAGAGGAGGGCGCATTTAAAATCTCCTATCAGGACCTTTTAACGAATTTTCCACATGAGATGAACTGTCACCATCTCGCATGTATGCATCACTTGTAGTGATTTCAATTTTGCATTAGGGTTGCGCGCTCGAAATTAATTTACGTACGTACAACAGGCGCGTCAGTGAATGTCAAATCCTCGCATATGGCCTTTAAAATTCGATGAACAATAAATATTTTACTAAAAAGTAAAATATCGCATTTGACTTTTATTCAGTGGGTAGCGAGAGACATATGTGACATTAAAGTGGTAACTCGATAGATAGATAAATAGGGAAAATTTGACAAAAAAAAGAAAAGTGTCCTCCCTGTTGGAGGGTGGTTGTTCGGTTAGTGGTTGAGGTTTCTAAATCCGAAAAAAGTGGTGTCAAATGACAGCAGTCAGGGATAACACTGGCTATTTGATAATTGCGTTCTGTTTTTTTTTTTATCAATAAACGAAAATGTCACAACTTTGCCTGACAGTCGTTCACCTCTAATTATGTGGTAGTCGTTTGCGAGGTTGGCATGTAGAGAGCAACCCTGCCAATGGTGAAGACCTCATATGTCACTGTTGGTAATTCGAGAAGGTGTACTGTTTTGTAAGCGAATATCGAATATCAAATAAATTATTTTTACAAAACTAATTTGGACGTTGTATTGGCTTTTATAAAAATTGACAAAAAAAAAGTGCAGTTGAATCGCTTTTTGAACATAGGGCGACGTGTACTAATTGGAGTTTTGCCTCCATATTGACGGGGTTATGATATTTGTTCTTCTTCTCGGCAATAGCTTCTGTTGTTGAGGTTGTGTCGCGAAAATTTGGGATAAGAAAGTAGGTACTGACGCAGATTGGTACAATGAGAAAGAGGCTATTTTGGGCCGGACCGATAACCACTTTAATTGGGTTTCGTCGGGCTGGTCTTCTCTTTGTGGTTTTTAAATTCGAACGTCTGGTAGTCCATAACAGAACAGTTTCTGTGTAATTTACCTGCAAATTACTATTTTTGTAGGCTTTTTATTTTAACCCTCCGATGAGGGTCAAGTTTTTTTTTGGTAATTCTGAGTAGCAGCAGTCCACGACTTCCTAAAATAGGCTAAGGTGAACATAATGGAATAGTACGTTTCCACCGAGCCGAAATTCGTGATTTCAGCCGAAATACTATACATTTCGCCATAAAATTTCACAATCCAGATTGCTAAGTTTGGCAGAAACGCAATTTACAGTCGACTACAAAAATACAATTTCCCCCGATACAGAAAACTGCCTCTCAGTTATAAACAAAATTATTTCTCTAGGTTACTAGATTACAATTATCTAGTCAAAACCAAAAACAACAAAATTTAAAAAAAGCAATGAAGTTTGTTTTGTATGGCAGTTGGAACGCGATATTTTTTGGTGGGTACACTATTCCCAAATATTGAATTTCGGTAATTATATGACACATTTCGGTTCGATCAAAACGTACTACTTTTCAATGTATTTGTATTCAAAAAAAATCATTTTAAACGTCTTTCGTGAACTGTGGGTCTGAGTAGACCCACAGTACATGCGTAGGATTCATAGTGTTAATGTCGCACGTAAATTGGCTGTTGTTTTGGTATTCGATTTGTTTCAAGTGTTAGCTATTTAGTTTTACGTTCGATATTGAACAAGAAATTTAGTAAGATGACGTTTTGGATGATAGCAATGATGATTGCGCAGAGTATTTGTAAATTGAATCACCAACCGCAACGCCATCATCCAGTGCTGGATGATGGCGAGGCTCCTCCTGTTTAGAGAGAGGCTTACCGTTCAAAAGATGGCAAGACTTGGAACGCGAATTCACAACCTTCTTGAAGGCAACGATTGAATAATGTGGCAACAATCCGTTTAGGGCCATTACGAGGAACATTGCCGCATCACCAAGGCATCTTCAAATCGTTGTTGTCCCCCGAAATCATAAACATTATCGTGCGGGAAACTAATCGAATCCTTTTGACTTTGTTACGAAGCGCATCCCAACAAACAAAAACATCGAGTTTGGACAATGATCAACGAAGACGAAGTGCATTCTTTCGGATATTGCTGTTTGCTGGTGGTTCCACTCTAATACGTAGGCAGCAACATAATTGTGGACTAGTTTCGATCACAATATTTCCATCTATGAAGCCACCACGTTCTTCAACCGGTTCACACTTGAACACATACACCCGCTTCGTGCAGAGAGGCTTCAGCACAGAAAATATGCGGCCGTCGACTATGTATGGACATATGGCTCATGCTGATGGCTAACTTCGCGATAGAAATACACCCCACCTGACGAACTAGGTGTTTTCTATATATTCCGAGTAAGCCCGCAAAATACGGAATGAAAGTTTGGTATGTTTGCGATTCTGTTTCAAATTATTTCAGGATATGAAAAATATATAAGCGAAAACCACCAGAATACCAAGGAGAGATGAACCATGAAACCATGAAACCATGTCATGAAATTGATGAGGAAATAAATATTTGGCCAGCCGTAGAAAAGTTTACGCTGATAAGTTCTTTTTGTCATATAATTTATCAGAGATGTTGATGGATCGAAATGTGATGATTTTGGGTACCGTTAGAAAACAAACAAGATCTTCGGTACTCCTCAATTTTTGAACCCAAAACGTGCTCTAAACAGTACCATCTTTCGCTTTCACGGTAATACTGTTGCTTCTTGTTCCTATGCCAAGGCTAAAGTAGCCAGTAGGCATGTTGTCCATGTTCACTACCGTCGGTCGTGACACCGATCCAAAGAAAAGCATAAACGCCGAAATTAAGGTACCCACACCTTTTCAAATGTACTAAACTATTCGCTTGGTCATATTTTCACACACACATACATACTAGTCACGTATCCTAGCACAAAACACACATTTAGCACATCTCTGGTTATCTTCACGTATTTTTATATGTATGGGTCTGAGCAGATCCTCACGCTCCATTTACAGCCTTATATGCCACCGCTCATCGGAGGGTTAAATTCGTTTCTTGTCGAAATGTTCACCCACTTTTTTTTTAACTGATTTGAGTATTTTTCTGTGGACAATTCGCTATGAACTTGTCATACCTCGCTTGTTTTATCGTTTTGTGTGAGATATTAAAATCTTGGTCAGACTAATGTTTGAAATACATTGACACCGGTACATTAACGTCGACATTACATAAACAATTTTAAGAAAGTGTTTTTGATTTGGTGCAGGTGCCAACGATCGTCAGGTCCATTACTATGATCATGTCTGTCCGTCTGTCCGTCTGTCCTTCCGACTGTCCGTGTGTCACCGATTTTTGGACCTTAAATTTTAAGACAGAGTCATGAAATTTGCTATATGCATATACTAGCTACGACAAAGCACAACTGCAAAGAAAAATTGAAAATGCGCACACTGCAACGCCCACTTTTCAGAAAAAACGTGTTTTTTGGTCAAACCGTAGGGAAATTAGCCAGACATTTATACTTTCCCAACATCTTTATTTTGCCTACACAGCGTTTTGCGTCAAAAAACGATTTTTGGTACGATCTTAGCAAATTTGAAAAAAAAAGATGAAAATATTTAAAGAACATTACAATGTTCCGACAATTTTTACCAAATCCCACTTTTTGGGGGCGTTTTCCTAAACAACAACTTTTTAGCAGTTACCATAGCATACTTCCTTACTTAAGTGGCACTACATTCCGGAATGAACCTGGGCCTCAACCAACTCTCTTTCTATCTGTTCCTTTTAAAGACCTAATTTTCCGTCCGAGGTCGAAGCAAAGTGGCCTTTCTTCATATTTTTTGTATTATCTGGCACGATACAAAATAGCTGTTGAGCTGGGAAGTTTTGGGGAAGAGACGAGAGTTACCCCGTCCGGCGAGTTAAGCCGAGCAATCGCAAGCTTGCCGCGCCCTTTTCTCCAGCATCGAAGTTGCCCTCTTGGCTTACATAGACTCACAACAGACCCATAGACCCATTATGTCATGCAAAAAAAAACACGCATTTTTTGTCAAACCACAAAAGATATAAACCTAGATGGCCAGGACATGTAGAACTCATTTACCATATAAACCTAGATGGCCAGAACATGTAGAACTCATCTACCATCTCCATAAAATTTTCAGCAAAATCTTTTTTTAGGAAATACCTAATTTATGGATCGAATGGGATAGGGAATTCAAAGATTCGTAAGGCGGATTTTAGCCGTAAAACTCATATATTTTTTATAGAGTTTGCATAACCTTCCTTATTTTGAACAACTGAACTGATACCAACATAAAGTAAAAAAAAAAAAAAAAATACCATAGGTTGACTTAAGATCACATAAGGTCAAAAGAGGTTAAAAATTCATAATAAATCCTGCGACACTCAACAACCGAGAGTCTACCAGTGAAAACCAAATAATTGAAATTAATTACAAATACAAACGCCAACATAGGCATCAGCCATAACAAAAACGTCCACACAATCAATATTTTCTTTTAAAACAACTTTTTACCCGGCAGTATAAGAATCAATTGTTGATTCGAAAAGTCTGTACTCTACGAATCGTAGAAGGGGCTGTTTTAATCACACATTCATTGAACCCATACCCTGAGGGTAACCCGTTCATTCGATCATCACAACACAGCACCAACAGGAGCGGAACAAAACAGAAAATCCTTCAAAAGGTAGACTAATGAGTCGTATCGAAGCTTTGTTCATTAATCCAAATAAAATTGAAAGCAAGTGGTAACTACTATACTCCTCTACCACTGCACGACACCGTTCCGTTTACCTCTGGCAAGGCTCGATCCGGAGCATCGCAGCATCCCATCCATGTGCTTAGAAATCATCGCATCGTTGCTTTGCCACAATATACTAGTAAATTAAAAACTCTAGCAGAAGAAATTACTCAAGCGCGCATAATTAATAACAAAGGATTTGCCTCCTGCTCCTGCTGCTGCTTATACACCGCCACATAATCCTGAGTCGCGGAAATTTTAATCTCCTTGATTAAACATTATTTTCAAGATGAATGTGCCCGCCGCGAATGCAAAACCGAGGGGTTAACGTTTAGATACATTTACCGCTCACTGATGTACACGCAATCCGAATGCTCTCACACCCTGAGCTTTAGTCGATTCTGAAACGACGACCCAACCAATGCCGACGACATTCGTTTGATCGAATAGAGCCAAAGCCAAAGCCAGTGCAGCTCAACCACAAAGCGACAGTCAGTCGGGGTGTACCTAGCTACCTACCTACCTTCCTACTTCTATCTACACTTTGGTTGTTGTGTCCTCTTCTGTGATGTAATTATTTAGGGTTTAAGGTTTTAAGGCCTTTATGGATAAACAGTTCGACGCTGAGCTGAAATTTTGGCGGTTTATTATGCGAAGGCTGTTAATTATAATTTTGCACCACACGAATCTATTCGTCAAATTCGGAATTCAATTTGACCCCAAAAGGCAGGATGCTAAATAGCTTTAGTGGTGTGGTGGTAGAAAGAGGTGGGAGCTTACCACCCTTGTTTCAGGACAACCTACTATACCCAACAGATAGAGAGAGGGTAATGATGGCGTGCACTGTACTGGAAATGCGCTCGGTAGAACGCCATGCGGATATAATAGGTAGTATCGCTATTATTCCCGTTTTGCGCTTGACACTTGGCTTATTGTTTATTTAGGATAAGAACATATTTTTGAAAGGATTTTTTCACCCAAAAAGACACCCGAAAACCCTTTGATGCTGAAGCGGATGCTGGTTGTAAGCAAATTAAAAAATGAGGTTTTTGGTAGAGTGTATGATGGTGATGGATTTGTTGGTTCAATGAAAAGTTAAATTAAGCCCTTAGGTGTTTTTTTTTTTTTTTTTTGTGAGTCCTATTATTTTAGGACTTTATTTTTAATGAAAGTAGTGGGTCGAGAGAGGGTGGAAATTAGGTAATGGATTAAGGGACGTATTTATAAAAGATTACACGTCTCTTTCTAAGACACACCAACGCGGTTGTTTGGCCTTCAAAAATGAAGTTCAGTCGACTGGTTTGTATCGAGTCGGGGGCTGTGATACCATGATATTCTTGACTGTGGAATTTATGTGTTGCCAACGCCTGCACTGTGGTGGAATATTAAAACGGTATTTATAACCCCTTCAGTCAAAAAAAAAGAAGTCCAACGTACTTTTTAGCGTTGGTAACACTCATAAAATTTGCGCCTGTGTCTTGTAATTCACTTCAGTTGAGGAGGTATCAAGCTTGTGAGATCTGATCTGCTAAAATATTTATGGTTTGGTATCTACAGCTATACACTATGTTCCAAGTGTCTTATAGATCTCATACTTCACTTCCCAAGTTTTTATGTTGAAGTTTTTAAGCAATCCGTTCCCAAACGGAACCCAATGGAATTTGGTAGACGCTTGGTAGAATTTGGTAGACAGCACCAAACAAAAGAGATCTGAATGGAATCATAACTAGATAATGGGTGTGAGAAGACGATCTGTGGAACGTACAACTTTACGCGTCCACTATATTATCAAAGAGTTCTACAGCACCAAACAAAAGAGATCTGAATGGAATCTTAACTAGATGATGGGTGCGACAGGATGATCTGTGGAACATACAACTTTACACGTGCACTATATTATCAAAGAGTATAGAACTACATAGAGTGCGCATCTCATAAAGGGTGTTGTTTTAGAGGTTGGTTTTTCGAATAATGAAAAAACTGACATTTTGTGGTCAGATCGAGCAACACTAATATCATTTATGTTCAGTTTGGTTTGCCATTTCATCGTGAACAGGTTGACAAATGAACAACGCTTGCAGATCGTGCAAAAATTTATTTCGAAAATAATGCTTCAGTTCGCGAAGTTTACCGCAGCCAAGCTCGGCCCATTTTATGGTCGAATTAATCGTCGATCAGAGCAATTGATTCGGTTAACCATGGATCGTTTTGGCACTACGTTTACTCGATTGATAATACGCATCCGCAGAGACGTCGAACAGTGCGCACCGAAGAAACAATTGCCGCTGTAGAGCAAGGTGTTGAAGAGGGACCGGAATGAATCGATTCGCCACCGTGCACAGCAATTGGAGCTTTGTCCATCAACTTTATGGAAGACTTTGCGCAAAGATCTTGGCTTACAACCTTACAAGATCCAGCTTGTGCAAGAATTAAATCCGAGAGACCATGCAATGCGTCGTGATTTTTGTGAATGGGCCGGAAATAAGATTGATCTCGATGCTGATTTTCAATCCAAAATTTTGTTCAGTGATGAGGCTCTTCTTTAGTTGAATGGCTACGTCAACAAGCAAAATTGCCGCATTTTTAGTGAAGAGAATCCACATAAGACCCTTGAGACGCCAATACATCCATAAAAACTGAATGTTTGTAGTGCTCTATTGGCTGGTGGAGGCATTGGGCCATATTTCTTCCAAAATGATGCTGGAGAGTCAGTTACATTTAATTGAGATAGGAATAGAGGCATTAAAACCGACTATTTTGTTCCCAAATTAGATGGCATGAATGTGGATGAGATGTGGATGAGATGTGGTTCCAACAAGATGGCGCTACATGCAACACAGCGCATGTCACAATCGATTTATTGAAGGAAACATTAACAAGGAAACATGAATGGGCCTGTCAATTGGTCACCAAGATCGTGTGATTTCACGCCATAAGATTATTTTTTTTGGAGAAATGTGAATTCGCTCGTCTACGCTAACAAACCAGAAACGTTAGGGGACTTGGAAGCCAACATTCGTGGCGTTATTGCCCACATACGGTCCCTAATGCTCGAAAAAGTGGTTGAAAATTGGAACTCTAGATTTGGCCAGCTGCGGCAACCGCATGCCCAAAATCATACTTGAACATTAATGGCATAAAATTATCCTTCCAATAAAGCCAAACTAATGGACAATAAAACGATTATCTTGAGTTTTATTTCAATTCGAAGCTCTATACCTGTAAAAAAAAAACACCCGGCACAACGAATATTTTCTGTGTGGGGTAATGATATTGATACCCCAGTGTACACATTGCTGCCCCAGCATCAAACAACAGCCTTGCCGACGCGTACGATCTACGAAATTTCCCCTTCGCACTTACCGCCCGCGTCAGAAACGGCTACAAAATTTTTAGCTCTATGTAGTTCTATAATCCTTGATATTATGTACCGAAAAGCGAAAAAAAACGTATTCCATGGCTAGACTGGAGCAACGGAGGATTAGAAAATAGTTGTCCAGGATTGACTAGAGAGTAGATGTGATCGTGAAAAACCAATTGATCCAATGGGAACGATTGATCGTGGGAAAACAATTAATCCAATTGGAACGAATGAACGTGGTGCAACAGGTAACGATAGCATACACGATGCGTGAAAAGTCGTGAGTAAGACTAATTTCTAGTGAACACAGATAGGTCAACTGCGATGAATTTCCAAAAGATTTGATTTTTACAAAAAATCAAGTTGAATTCAGAAGACGCGCATGTGGCATAGGCCACAACATGCAGTGTTGATAGAACGGCCATTTTGATATAACAACGATTCCCGTCATTATTTAGAATCCGAATTTTAAATTGTAACACATGAAGCACCTCATTTTACATCTAAAAATATTTTCCTATTCTCGTTTTTTTTTTTTTTTTACAAATCGTACTTTTTGTTAACATGAACATGTGTAGAAATTTGTCCTTTTTGGGGGGTGGGGAGGGGGGTTTCGTAGACGCCACACATGGATAAAGATGAATTTCCTCCAGACAGGAAGAATAATAAATCAACAAGTACAGGACGTGTGCGATGACAACATTTCCAATTTGGTTCCAAATTTCTAACCACCATGTGAAGCTTTTTTGTTTGTGTCATCCGAAATAATCAAAACTGTAGTTGGAAGCGACGAAGAACAAGACTAATGGTGGAGAATTGATTTCGACAAAAGTCGGATTTTGTGGAAATTTTCATTTATCCGTTTGTGAGGCTATTAATCACATAGCATTACATATACGGATGACAATATGATTTATTATGAGATACATTCATATGTTAATGAAATACGATGTATCTGCGTAGTTGAATGGTTGGGTTTTAAAGTGCAGATTGGATGGTTTTTCAGTTTGTTATGTGGAAACTAGGGACCTGTAGTTCGAAGAGTGTTGTAAAATATGAAAAGGACTTGTTTAGGTATTTTTTTACTTATTTGAAGCAAATGTTATAAAGTCATACAGATGACGCACTGCATGCAAGAAAAATTGTTCTATGGCGCGTCGTACTAGCACAGCCCTTAAGATGTTCTAATCTCATTTCTCATGTGTGCATGTGCACCCGCCCGTACCGTGAAGCTGGTGAGCAAAAGTTTCTGTTTCTTGTTCTCGATGCGTCATCTGGATGACTTTATAATCTTTGCTTAAAGTTAGTAGCGGAGATCGGAGTGAGCCTCGGTGTTAAAATTCATAGATAGCTGATTCACATAACTGCGCATTTACAATACAAAATGCAACCTTGTAATGTGTACGTCAGAGTAAAGGTTTCTAGATTATTTCGAAAGGACTAAGAGTGAAAAAATGCTGGTGTTGCAAAAGTTTGTAATCGAAGCAACAACTGCTGCTCGAATGTTTTACCATCTCACTCCTGGACCAGCCTTAACATTTTAGTAGGGATTCGGAATCTTTTCTGGCAGTGGGAATAGCATTTATTCGTTATACATTCTCCTAACCGTGTACAATAGTTTGTTGTTATTTGGTACAAGTTAAATTTTGCAATATAACTCGTAAGTCTCTGTTGAGTCATCTAAGACCCTCAACACAAACGGATCCAAGACTAATTTACAAGAACATGACCTGGGGTAAGTCCAAAGGTTTCACCATCTGTTTTAGATATGATCATCATTTTAAGTCTGTAAAGAACAACCGAAATTATCAGAGCAGTTCCAGTGAGGAGCTTCGTTAAAAATTTTCTATCTCACACCTTCTCATAACTTATAACTGAGCGAAAGTCAACAAGATCTTCAAAGTTAAGCGGTAGGCTTTCACTATTGGCCCGATTTTTCGCTCTTGGGTCGAAAGTGCTTAACATTAATGTCGAAGGAGCGGAATGCAACTGGTAAATTGCTTCAATTGAGTGGAAGTTTTTAAAATGTTGAAACACAAATGTAAAGAAAAAGACTTTTCCAGATGTAGTGTTTGAGAACGTCTGTGAAGTAAGCTGCGATTATAATTCAATCGATTTATAACAATTTTTATATCGTATCTTACAGATAAAATTGATCGCAAATAGGGTGAAATTAATCATCCTGCAGCTATTTTGGCAACATTCGAACGCAGGCTGTTTCTAACATATCAAGCATGGTATTCGGCTTCGAAGATGTAAGTTATGTCTAAAGATTTTGATTTTGTTTAGATCGAAAAAGACATTGGAGGTTGCAAACCGAGATCATTTATAAAAATGGGAAAGAATGTCGGAACAAAAACCCGTACAGTCGGTCACTGAGTATCAGCACTTCCATGAACTTAAAAATGAAGTGACGTTAGCGCAATTGGTCTGAAGTGTGATGAATAAGAAGAAAATTCGCTTTTTGAAGAGGCGAGTTGAACAGTGTTCCATCTACTTGCGAATAGACCTTAAGAGTAGGACAACATGAAAAAGCTTTCCACCTACTTGCGAAAAGACCTAAAGAGCAGGACAACATGAAAAAACTTACGCAATGGTTTTGTAAGAAGTTTGAAAGAACATGAAGAATACAGTGGACGAAGATATTACCTGGACCAGTGGATTCGTGTATGTTATAATCAAACAATAGTTTTGCGATGCAAACAAATTTAATCCGTTCTGAAGTTTGTTAGATGTTGGACTATCTGGTACCTTGATACGCGAAATCACAGTAGGAGTTCCGTAGAGGTCAATTCTGGGACCAGCTCTATTGAACATTACGTATATCGAATACGCTGACGTCATTAATGCTAGAACTGGCCAAAACTAAAGAGGAAGTGCCGCAACAACACCATCAAAGATTTAAAATGATGGCTCAGCTCGTCCGGGCTGGAACAGGAGGTCCATAAAACAGAGAACGTTCTCAATTGAAATCGTACAAAAATAGAGCGCTGAAGGCGAAAATTGGGAGAGCACACAATCGAGTCAAATAAAAATAAAAAAATTTTGGCGCAACAAATTCGTTAGAACCCAGGGCCGAGTTTTCTCACAACCATTCATGACTGCGTGTTGACTTCGTGCACGATGGCGGGATCTCTTGTTTTATTCCGAATCCGATCGACTAAGTTGAGATAAACTTTTCTTAACAATTGATACTACTCGGATGACTCGTCAGATCATCGCGAGAGGAGGTCCAGTGAAAAATCATTTAGGTGTTGCTAAGGATGGAAATCGAATCGAGTAAGAAAGCCATCCGAGCAGTCGCCGGAATATCAAGGCTTATGCCGAATATTGGAAAACCAAGGCAGCCTATAAGGAATCTGTTTACAACCGTAAGCAAATCAATCCTCATGCTCTGAGTCATACAAGAGAAGAATGAAATCTGTGCACAGAAGACCATCGCTTAGAGTACATTGTGCATACAGAGATACAATTAGTGTGATACCGGTGAGAATGCCTATCGGACTGGTGGTAACATGTAGTCCCGCAACCACAGAGGAAATTCCCATTTGACAAGCCGCTGAAATGGAAGGGCAAAGACAATGAAACACAGCACCAAACGGAAGATTGACGCACAAACTTTGCCGAACGTTGAAGAGTGCAAAAAGAAATTGCACAGTGAAGTACCTACGTTCCTACCTTATCACAATCCCTAACAGAAGACACGGAATACCTGTACAGATTTAGGCTTGCTGATGACCCATTCTGTCGTCATTGTGATGGTAAAGCTCAAAATCGATATAGGCAGGAACCCCACGTATATGCTATCGACGCATGCAAGTGGCCACGGCTCAGAGGAATGCGTAGTTGACTGCTAAGCCAAACGCTGTAAGTTTAAGCCCCAGCTTCGGCAGCATTCTTTTTCTACTGAAATCACCATCTTATCTGAGGCCACCTGTGCGATAATATGAGACAATTTAAGTCTATTTCTCCTCCTCTGTGCCACATAGGTTTATGTTATATGGCTTTCCTTCTATCTGTCTCTCTCTGTGTTGTATTAATGTCTCACTCTGTCCCAACCGATGACCTCAGTCACCATTGCAGTTATGTGTCTGCAATTCGTTGCATTCAAGTGCGAAGTACGGTGATGTCAATGCTACTGACAAATGAAGCATGGGAAACGGACAACAGTATCATTACAAATTTAATGGAAGATCTGCCGCTGGAAAACCAAACAAGATCACAACGAAACGACGGGATGGTAAACCTGCTCTATTAAGGAATGCCTTAAAAAGCGGTATAGTAGGGATCTACAAGGTAGAATAAGGGTGTTTCAACCACATATACATGTTCTAGCATGGAATCTGGCATAAATCATAGCACGGGCCATATAGTATCTATAAAGGATTTCACCCCTCCAGAGCAAAAAATAAAGGCTTTGTCTAAGAAGCTGACAAGTGAAGTGTCATTTCAAATAATTGTTGGAATATGCAACGAGGTACAATTCTGAAGATGTTTGAAAACCAAAAGGTTTGCTGGCCTTGAGCCTTAGTAGAATTGGTTGGTAAACGTTTGGCCGTATAAGATTTGGATATTCTTGTCAAGTGCGATTTACAGGCATTTATAGATCTTGAACTTTATTCGGTTATTCTTTAGGGTTTCATTTTTTAACCGATATTCCTTCCAAACTAACACCCTCTTGTTTTGCTCGGTTCATATTTCATGTCATTGAACTATTATGGGATGAACTTGGGATGGTGGGCACAACTTAGATCATCAAAACGAAGCTTTTACACCCAATATAGGGCCTCAAACCTATCTTCTCAACTCATTTGAACGTGCAAAATTTTATTTTAGCCACAAAGAGTGGGACCTACAGTTTATCGCTGATTCAAAACGGCAAAAATGAAAAACTTCTCAAGACCCTTGGATGTGTTTGTCAGACTTTCGCAACAGGCGATGAAAAAAAGAAAGAAATAGGGAATCCTACCCAAGTGGCCCAGTGCAATTACAACTAGGACATTGCACACGCACATCGGTTGTCTGAAAAATACAGTTTGCATTATAACAGAAGTTAGGAAAATCATTTCAGCCTCTAGAAAGCAGCAACACATATTCGTCGAAGTAATAACGAACGCTATAAAGTTTGACAAACAAATATTTTTAAGATCTTAAAAATCTTAGAAAAGCAGAAACATTAATCTCTAATTTGCTATAAAATCTAAAGCTCGAAACTCCTCAACCAATCGTGCAAACATCGCATCCCCACTGCAGTCATTTATAAAGCAATTCGTTTCAAATTGATTCCCCTGTCGAATTTGCAAATCCTTCGTCTCGGTAAACATCCACAAATCACTAAAATCCTCTTCCATGATGCATTTCTCCAATTTTCACATAATTTATTTAACAATTTTGCAAATGGTGTTCCCACACGGGTATGGATAGCTGGCATGCCCGTGCAAGCTACAATATCCGTTTAACTAGATTAGAACAAGCAAAGCTGATCACATATGGGAGTTTCGTCCTTCAACTTTCAAATGACATGAAATCATGTTCTTTGTGTGCACATACGGCTGCACTGCAGTCTATTTAACCAGGCAGAGAGTTGTTTGATAGATATGTGTCCTGAGGGTGTGCCTTTCTTGTACGGCGGTTTCGGTTTTGCAAATTCATGCGAGTAAACGTCAGTGTCTCTTGGCACGACATGCACAACTATGCGAAGGTGTTTCATAGCACCATTAAATATTTACAGTTAATTTTATAGCCCAAAAGGGCAATCGCTTCTCGGGATACATAACCCGGGTCAACGGAAGCCATAAAATGCTCGTTTGTCACGAAATGCATACACAGAGTGCAATATTCTGAGGTATAAAATGCATCCATTCTGCACGCTTACTTGTACAGCTGCAGCTTATTATAAACGTTGCATGCAAACTAGAGTATGCTCTGTGTCACCAAAGTGCTGTGTATGGTCCGTTTGGAAACCACACACACACACACCCCAACAACTGAAAGACGTTCACAGAATGTCCGGACTGAACTGGTAAAAAAAAAAAAAAAGTTTACTTTTACGAGCTTACTCTATCGTAATCATAAAATATTGTATCAGCAATATGTATATTCATACACATCCGTATAAGCGCAATCACAATGCTCATTACGGAATATCCTTAGACAGCTCTATAGAGGTACACATCGTGTGTCTTTTAATATCATTTGTTGTCCTACCTACTGTGCTGCGGCTTGGTGGGAGGAATGTTATATTTCTGCTTTCATAGATTTCTTTTGCCAACACAAAAGGACATTTTTTTCGTCTTCGTTTTGCTTGGTGCAAAAGAAAAGAGCCACATAAATCACAACATCAAAGGATTTGGCGTTGCTCAGCAAATGTACGACAAAGTAATTCCATGGATTTGGATCTAGGCGAGGTATTCAAGTGCGGGAGGCCTTTGTATTGTTCCTACAAAATATGAGCTTATTTCAGGGATGATGTATTAATACGCTTCCTGTGGATGGATTTGTTTGGCAACGGAATTCTTCATTATGAAAGGATACTGATGTAATAGGGAAAAAATTGATTTTAACGGAATACTTCTTTACACCATGAATCGTTTAATGAGTTGTAAAGTTTTTGTAAAAAAAAAAAAAACTTTCAGTATTTATAAGGATACGTTGTAACGTTTTCCTGATCAACGAAGTGTAGAAACATGATCACTCCTATGGAGGTATCACTTCGGCACAAAATTTTTTCCGATTTGTTCGATTTCGGAGAATTTTTTACCGAGTTAACCGTTCGGATTTGCATTTCGAGTGGATATTCCGACGAAGTCCATCGCACATAATCGCGCGACAGCTTAATGCGATAAGTCAACAATTTTTGACAGCTACGCGTTGAATTTCTTTAGAAGTTCTTTGAAAAAATTTTTTAGCGAAATTTTACGAAAACGGAAACGGTCGGAAACGACCTCACCGACACATTCGATACCAAAAAAGGATTTAGGAAAGGCGATGCGCTGTCATAAGACTTCTTCAATCTGTTTCTTGAGAGGATTGTGCAAAACTCACGAGCCAACACCAGAGGTACAAATTTTCCAAAAATCTGTACAACTAACTAGCATACGCCGACGATATTGACATCATTGGTAGGACCCAATATGATGTCATAGCCACGTTTGCCAGTATAGAGAAGGAAGCGGCAAAAATGGGCTTAACAGTAAATGAGGGCAAGACGATGTATATGCTGTCAACACGAAAGGACACACAACATCGACGAATTGGACAGAACGTCACCATTGACAGATATAACTTTGAGGTAGTACGGGACTTTATCTATCTCGGTTCCGCTTTTAACTCTGACAACAACATCTCGTCAGAAATTAAGCGAAGAATTACTCTTGCCAACCGCTGTTTCTTCGGGCTAAGAAGGCAATTCAGTAGTAAAGCGCTCACTCGAACTACTAAGGAGATCTTATATAAGACCCTGATCATCCCAGCATGGACCGTATCAAAATCGGATGAAGAAATCCTTGGTCGATTTGAGAGGAAAATTCTTCGAAAAATCTTCGGTCCGGTTTGCGTTGACGGGCTATGGAGACGAAGATTCAACCAAGAACTATACGAGCTGTACAGCGACATGCCCCTGGTCAAAAAACTCCGCATTGGACGTTTAAGATGGCTAGGACATGTAGAACGAATGGACACTAATACTCCGGCTCGCATAGTCTTCGATTCCCAGCCAGACGTCGGACGCAGTAGAAGAAGACCTCGCCTTAAGTGGCGCGTACAAGTAGAAACCGACCTCAACCAACTTGGAGTGCGCAACTCGAGGCAGTTAGCTAAGGACCGGGCTAATTGGAGAGGCATGTTGGTTGAGGCCCAGGTTCATTCCGGACTGTAGCGCCACTTCAGTAAGTAAGTAACCACCAATTCAGTCTGTCGCTTATTAAGTAAATATAAATCAGTACCCAATAATCACTGAGGAGTCGAGTCTGTTCTTTATAACAAGGACTGCTGCAGTCACTAGTTTTCTTCCTCATTTTCAGACAGATTTCTAATTAATTAATAAAAAAAAAATGGAATTCTGCTCAAAGTATGTCCCTTTACATGTTGAAATTTGAACTGGACACCACCACCAAAATAAAGTAGTATTGGGTGCTCTAAAAGGAAAAGGATCCATGATACAGCTAGGTCATGGCAAAGGTCCGATATGCCCAAAGCCATATGGGCATATCGGACCTTTGCCATGACCTTCGATTACTTAGATGCGCAGAACGAGAGAAAAATAAAAACGAGAAGACCATATCTGTTTAGTTGTATCATAAGTAGGACCAGGCTGAGAGATCTAATTGGTTTTATCAGTCTTGATGTAAATTAAGATTTATTTGAAGCCTACACTGTTATTGTCAGATCATCATCATCAAAAATAAACTAATCCAGCAAGTCATTTAAAAACAACCACCATACATTTGACATAATCACACTTAGCTAACCGTTGGTTCGTAGTTCCAATATCCGTCTTCCCTTATATGCGTGATATCACATTCTCTTATTCTCACGAAGGTTTTCTACTTCGCATCATAAAAAGAAAAAAAAGATTTCACACACATTTCCATCACCGACTTTGCCGATACAACGTAACACATTAAGTCGGTAATAAATTGCAACAAAATTTTAATTTTATTACATGAATCGTAAAATTTTTCACCGCAATCTTGCCGCCGCCGAATATAAACCGTTTCTGGTTCGCTCTTCCTTCTGTCAATCGCCTTAAAAGTTTTCCCATATAAATTGTGACGACACTACATCCGCCGCCTTTGCAACAAAGTTACTCTTAGTTATTAGCTACATGTCCTCACCATCCTGACTCGGTATCAAATGGACAATGGTCAATCACAGAAACAGTTCACAAAACCCTCGAAAACAGTTTCACTTTGTCTCCTAATCTGGTAATAAAAACCGCCAAAAAGCGAACATATCCATTCGCCCATAGAGAGGAGGTCCTTTGTCCTCGATTTTATTGATCAACTTCTCTGCATATAAATCTCCAGATTAGCTGGCTATATTGCCGTTTTCGACGCGCCAATGTAAGAGTATCTACGGAATACGGAACATGGAACTGTTTTATAGAGCAACCCTGTAAATCATCGCTTAAGTTGTTAATTTATTTGCAGTTGTGATCTGTGATGTGTTTGTGTACCTCCTTTCATTCTTTGGTGGTGGTGATGGCGATGGTGATGGTGATCTACTGCGCCAGTTTTCAACCACTATTAGCCGCAACATAAAATCTTTAAGTGATTTTATTGCCTTCTTTTGGTGACGTCTCTGACGTGTCACACAGTGACATTCATAACAGAAACAATACCCATCACAAAGGGGGATGAGGTGGTGGTTGTTCCAGATTAGCAGGAGAATAAGAAATGAGTGTGCGTGTATCCTTGAAGAAAGAAATCCTTTTGTGTGCATGTGGAAAATTATAGCAGACAATGACAGGTATAGTAAACTGTCAATAATTTTGACTAAGTTATCGTTTTTGCTCAGCCTACCATAGGGTTGACTTTTTGTCAGGAGGACGACATTGTTGCCCGTTCATTGTGTGAAGGATAATATTTTGTCATGAGAATTTGGGCATAGACGCAATTGAAATGTATATTCTGCATTTGCATTGTAATGTGATTTACATTGTTGTGTTTGATGAGTGTATGTCAGTGAATGGAGTTTGTGCACCCCTGATGTTTGCATTAGGATAACACTTTTGCCTACCTGAAGGATTATTAGGCGAAACGAATCGTGGACATAAAAATGGATAGCAATTTTATTACGATTCCTTGAGGATTAAGTTGAGATGTTTGTTGTTTGGATACGCAGATGCGTAAATGTACTTTGTTAAGCGAATTGGTGAGTTTTGTTGTCACAATTGGAGGGCGACTTTAGGTGATGGGTAATAAATGCAACAAAGTTGCTTAAAACGCTAAAATAGTTTTTAGTTGGGATTTATCTTGAAAACGTGGATGATAATATAACATTAGGTTGCATGTTTTCCAATTTATGGACCAAAATACATGAGCAGACGTTTTAAAGATAAGAGACATGCAAGCATACGAACAGAACTTTAGTTTGGCAACCATGCAATGTCCCCATAATTCTCTGTTCCGAATTGATTCGAAGGCCTGGTCTTCGGGACTTAACCCAATGATAAATAACGGGTGGTTAAATTTTAAGGGCCGATGTTTAATGTGAACCACACGTAAACGTCAAGTTTTTTTTCTGCCTTTCATTTGACATTTGTCAATTTTAGACGAACTCTATTTAAATAATGGAAATATGGACAATCGAGCAACGTTTTATAGTTATTTAGGCTGATTATGCAAATGGGCGTTCAAATCAAAATGCATATCGTGCTCTTCGTGATTTTTGTCGGTCAATTTAATCGTCCAAATGTGCGTACAATCGGAAAAATCGTGCAATAATTTGAGCAAACCGGATCTGTAGGAGATTTGAAAACACAGCGCATGCTCGTACAGCTCGTACTGCAGAACATATTGCTGCTGTTCCCAATAGTGTGGCTGAAGAGCCATCCACCTCAATTCGTCGTCGTGCCCAACAATTGGACCTCTCACGCTCGTCGCTGATGAACTTTATGCATAAAGACTTGCATTTACACGCTTAGAAGGCGCAATTGACTCAGGAACTCAAGAACTCTTGACCATTTCAAGCGTCATCAATGGTCAGAATGGTGGCAAGAAATGGCGATCAATTTTCGAACAAAATCATCTTCAGTGATGAGGCGGCACATTTTCACCTCAGTGGATTCGTCAAAAAGCAGAATTGCCACATTTGGGCGAATGATAATCCAAGAGTGATTTTCGAAAAACCAATGCACCCACAAACTGTTTGGTGCGGTTTATGTACTGGCGGCATCATCGGGCTGTAATTTTTGTTTCCAAAATATGGCCGGTCAAGGAGTTACTGTGAATGATGTTCGCTTTCATGAGATGATAACGAACTTTTTATGACCCGAATTGGAAGATATGGATGTGGACAGCCAACGAAACAATGGCTCTTTTGCGCGACAAATTCAATGGCCGTGTTATCTCACGTGGTGGCGATGTCAATTGGCCGCCAAGATCATGACATTTGACACCGTTGGTCTTCTTTCTTTGGGGTTATTTGAAAGAAAAGGTGTACGTCGATAAGACAGCAAAAATTCAAGATGAGATAATTCGGCACACTGACAGCATAGAACCTCAATTATGCCTCAGCGTCATCGAAAATTTGGACCAACTGATAGAGGTGCGCCGCTTAGCTCGAGACGGCCATTATGTCGATATTCTTTCCAAACATAATTGAACCATACCAATATTATCATAATAACAATAAATGACAATAATTTCCTAAATAATTTGTGTTTCATTCAAAATCAACATCGGCCCTTAAAATTTAACCACCCTTTATAAATCTTTGGCTAATTATTATCACATGAGAGAGGTGTCTTCGAAATTCTAAGAATTATGTTCGCAAAAATGTAGTTGAAACAAACATTTTGCCGGTGTTTTGCTCTGTTCCCTTTCCTTTATATGACTTTCTGATTGAAAAAGCAGGATAAAAACAAACGCAGAAACCAAATCTGGGCAGCAATCTCCGTGCTGTTGGAATCAAATGTCCCTAAGTACAATTCAGCAAGACGTGGAAAACAAATTTAAGACATATTGTGACCGGGGGGACCAACAATCCAAGCTGAGGATTTGGCACACCGAACTGCGACTTGATTTGAATTCGAAGATCTTTGATGCAATTCTTGAAAATTGGTGTCAGTTCAGTAGCACTTATTGTATTTGTTGATGCATATGTACATGTACAAGTGAAAATGAGCTCCAAAAACAAATGCGTTGTCCTATGGAACGTTTTCGATAAGCCCTCACATGTGTGCCGCCGCGAACTCGGCGAACACATGTGAGGGCATTTGGCCGATATTTTGTTCCATACATAATTGAACGATATTATCATAATAAAAAGAAACGACAAAAGTGTCCTAAACAGTTTGTGTTTTATTCAAAATCAACATCGGCCCTTAAAATGTAACCACCCTTTATATGGAAGCCACGCTTTGTCATCAGACTTTGTCCCTATATAAAGATTCGTTTTTATCGAATGTCAGGTTTAAGGAACGGTTTGCAGGCATTTATCACCGACACGCACCGTGACAAGAGGGCCTAGTGACTAATCGTCTGCGGGTAAGTTGAAAATGCTCCGAAACTCTTCCGCTTTGGCACAGTGAACTCAGATCGATATAAAACAGATTCTGGTGGCTGATTATGGGACTTGCGGATTCATAGTCTCCTAAGTATTAAGCTTTGCTCTGCAGATAAAGTTTAGTTAGAAGGTTTTGAGAGGGACCATTACAAGTTGGAGTAAGTACGTTCGATTAAAAAAAGTTGTTAATGATAAGTTAAATTTATGGATCATGGTTCTGCATCTAATAACAGCCAGTGTAACTTTGTTTCCTACCCCGGCCTCGAAAAAATCAAGTCCAATTCTGAATACCCGACAGAAAATCACTTAGTGCGTCTTTAAGGTTCAAGATAGGGTGAGCGTAGATAGACTAGACTGTATACACTTTCGCCACACAGAATAGACATTTCAAATGATTGTGACAAGGGATATCCTTTAAATATCGAATTAAGGAACGTATTAGTTCATAGTCCATGGTATAATGTAAGTATGCTTCACGTGAACACTTAGCCATTACAGATGCGCCACCTAGATGCAATTGATATTTGAACTACAAGTAGCCAGTATTTCTTTGAACACACTGTTCATAAAACTTATTGATTTAGCAAAAGCCTGATGGACGCGGAATGACATGAGTAAACAGTAAACAGTACAGTAAACTGCTACGGCCTCATTCGCCGCTGATCGCTTGGTAATGTATTAACGAAACTTCGCTTTACTGCGGCTGCCTTAATCCACCACCCGAGCACGCGCTCAGTAGGGGACCAACCCCAAACTGGGAGTCCATGTTATGCAAAGTTATTCAGCCCTAGCGAGGTATCCGTCGGAGCGGAAAATGCTCCAATTTTGTACGATTCAGAGGATTTATCTACGAGGTATTATTCCGAAAAGCTTTTCGGAATATTTCTCTGCCATTTTAAAACGCATCCCTGCGAATTGCGTTGAAGTGCGTTCAGGTGCATTTTTCGTGCAATTTTTGACCGCTAAGTGTAATTTTCTTTCCGATTTCCTCCGGAACAAATTTTTCGAGGAAATTTTTTTACGAATTGTAGTCAAGAGATTTTTGTTCCGATGACACATACCTCGAATGGAATTTTAACCTCCGACGAAGCATACGTTGTGGAAAATGGTCCGCTCCGACGGATACCTCGCTCGGGCAGATTGTCTTCTGCTTCTATGGGGGTTTCCGCAAAATTTGAAATTTGCGCCATTTAATAGTACTGTGTTGCCAACGGCAAAAAATATAACGATGTGACAGCTGACAGTTCGGGGTTAGTAAAATGGAGCGCTGTACGAAAGAACAACACATTTTCATTGTTAAGCAATATTTGAAAAAAATAGAGGTCCATTCTTCTTCCAAAATGCAGCTGGCCAGGCAGTAACAAGAAATGAGATATGAATATGACGAACATGTGGTTTCATCAAGTCGGTGCCACATGCCATACAGCCATAATTCAATCGCTGCATGAAGCATCAGTCATTTAAATTTTGCGTGAATTATGTGACACCCTTTATTTTCCCAAGTTTAACTTACTTAAGCATTTACAAGTTTCATTTAGCACTCAATTTTCAGTACCATGTGAGGCCTCGTCGTATTTTCCAGACCCGAAACCCAAAAAATCAACACCGTTGGAAAAATTCACAAAACGTTAATCTCCAAACCCAAAATTCCATAAAAGGCACTCAAATTTGATGACAATCGATGGTGGTATTTATGTGATTTTGCTTTTAGATTTGTTGTACCCAACTGCAGTAAAGTGCAGAACCAACATCAAAACTTCTATTGCTGAACCACACTTAAACCATGCATGTGCTGATGGGACAGACAAAAGCGGAAACATGCATTTGATGGTGAATCAGAACAGATTGTGTCCCTATTTGAACCCCATTCATGCCTAAGATCCAAACGTTCTTGGTCAAGAAATAACATATCCCATCCCGCATTCATCCAACAAAAAAAAGGACACAAACCTCTCAACCGTTTCAAGCGAAAAACACTTCCGATTAACTTAATTAGATTCAATGAACTGGCGCTATACCATCATTTGACTTTTAAGGGTGACAGGTACATGTCATCTAAATAAAATGCCAACATGAAACAAGTGGATGACAGCAACACATTAGTTTCCATTAAATGTAGGCCACATCTGAGTAAATTCATTATCGAGGATAACGTCTCAGTCTGTGCGGAAAAGCCACTGGCACTGCATGGCACATTAACTTATTCACTTCGCTGCTGGTGGATGGGAGATGGGATGGGGGTATAACTTTGGCAATTTTTCGCTAGTTTGATAGATGTCTCACATGTGACAAGGCTAAAGAGGGTTTTTTTCTCCTGTGCCCTCAGTCATCCCTTGG
The DNA here is from genome assembly GCA_949824845.1 of Rhingia rostrata. Taxonomy (NCBI): domain Eukaryota; kingdom Metazoa; phylum Arthropoda; class Insecta; order Diptera; family Syrphidae; genus Rhingia; species Rhingia rostrata. The sequence goes on along the minus strand of OX463757.1, from coordinate 85,779,179 downwards.
AATTGTTTTATTTCCACTCGAATGGCTTCGAATCATCGTCCTTTGCCACCGTAATGGCACCGACAAAATTCAATTGAATCGTATAGAGCATCCCTGGAGCGGCGTTTTGTTTGTTGATTTCCGTCGATTTACTTGATAAATGGCGGGACAATTCGTCAAGTTCTGGTTCTTTGGGCTGAACGGTGTAGAGTGTGTGGGGCGGTGACAGATACCAAAAAAAAAAAAAAATGCGAACAGCAAAAAACTTGATAAATATTCGATATTTGGTAAAAAATTGATGCCCATAAAAATATGGACCTTCAAACGGCGTTCGGTGCTGTCATCGCGTGGGACTGTCTTTTCACAGAGGCAAATCAATATTAAGTGCGTACGCTTGTGCATATGAAGACTCATTTGATAAACACATAATCACATTAAGAGAGAATGATGTGTTTATATATTATGTACCGTGGGGTGGTTGAGGTGGGTGGGGGTGCTTTTTTTTAACGGAATACGATGATGGTATTCTGCTAAGCGGAAATGATAGAAATTGCTCAATTCCGTCTGTAGAGACGCATTACCATATGAAGTAATTTTGTTGGCGGCATGAATATTTCACTGTCAGAAAGAGTCCTTCTTCGAAATTATCATGTGTGAGGAGAAGGGCATTCTTATTTGGAGAATATATGCATTGATGAACCGCTTTTTTATTGCAAAAGTGTGTAATGTTGGTGGGTTTCATCTATTTTGATTCATTTTACTGGTTACAAATAAGGATGAGTGAATGGATAGCCCAAATGAAAATGAAGTTAAAATTTAGCAAGCGTTCAGAAATGTAAGTGGTTGTCAACGTATACCTATCAGACAAGTATATGTATATATATGAAGCTGTGTTCCTTGTTCAACTCACCCAACTTGCTTTTACTCCAGTCAATCTATACAGTCCGTCCATCAACGCAGATGGAGCCAAACATTTTTCGAATCATTTTTTTCTTAAAAACCGAGGATTTCTCCGTCTCTTTTTGATATGGTCAATCCTTCAGTGTCGTAAAGCAGGGCTTGAATAAACTTTATAGCTTCACATAGCAACTCCAAAGGGAATCAAAAAGGATATACAAGGTGGGCCAAAAGGGATCACCCAATTGGAAGATGTTCTTATTTTTACAAATAGCCGCCAATGTCAAATCCGTTTTGACATTTGTGGACTAGACAGATGTAGAATACAAGTGAACAAGCCATGGAGCGATACACTACACAAGAGCGCGGAATCATCGTTTCTATTTCTTGCGCAACAATTCGTCTGTTGTGTTGACGCAGCGAGAATTCCGTCAACGATTCCCCGGCCAACCGACACCGACTGCGCAAACACTGCGCCGTTTGGCCACCAACCTTGAGGAGTATGGGACCACACGAAACGTTGCCAAGAGTGGCCGGCCCCGGAGCGCACGTTGTGCCGAGAATATCACTGCTGTTGCCGAGGATGTCGAGCTGTCGCCGGAAACATCGACCAGACGCCATGCCTCGCAATTAGCCATCAGCCGGTCGTCCCTAAGGGGAATTTCGGTCAAAGACTTGCGCATGTTCCCGTACAAAGTGCAGTCCGTGCATCAGCTGCTGCCTGTCGACCGCCAAACTGGTGTAACATATGGTCGCACTGAAAGAGCGAAAATGATATTTACAGTACCTAATTCCCAGTTTTTTCCGTTCTGACTTATTCGATCACGCCATCCTCAATCTCGAGGACGAGTGGACGATTTTTCGACCAAATTCATAATGAGCGATGAGGCTCATTTCCACCTCAGAGGGTACGTGAACAAGCAAAATTAAAGCTTTTGGGGCACCGAAAATCCGCGAGTAATGCACGAGGAGCCATTACACCCGATCAAAGTTACTGCATGCTGCGCTGTTCACTCTGGAGGAGTCATCGGGCCAGTTTTTTTTTTTCGAGAACGCCGCTGGTCAAACGACAACAGTGGACGGTGCGCTCTATAGGGCCATGTTAACCGAGTTTTTCTACCGCAATTCTACGAATTAGGACTGGAGGACATGTGGTTCCAACAAGACGGAGCAACGGCACACATCCGATATTCTGATTTGGCGATCTCTTTGGCGATTTGCACTGGCCCGCAAGATCGTCCGATTTAAACGACTCGGACTTTTTTTGGCTGGTTTTTTTGAGGCCCCGTGCTTACGTGAACAAGCCCAAGACCCTAGAAGCCCTCAAGGACAACATTCGCAACGAGTGCGAGAATCTGTCTCCTGAAGTTCTCGCTGAAGTGATGAAAATGTCATAAAACGACCCCCTATGGCAATCAATTGTGACGGTACCGAGGTATCCGTTCGAATTTGCATTTCCAGCAGATGAAATGCATCAATTTTTGACAGCTAAGAGTTGAACTTCTTCGCGTTGAAGTTCTCCGATGAAAAATTATTGCGGAGCCCTTACGAAAATGACAACAACCCCAAAATTGTGAGTAAAATAATAAATAAAACTATTTTGTGTATTACTACAAAATCGTGCTCCAGAAAAAAAAAAACACAAGAGCGCAACAAGAAATGATTGTTTAAATGCAAATCTAAAGGCTGAACTATAATAGTCGGAAGCAATCGGAAGGTAATGTGAAAATTCTACGTTAAGATTTCTTCAGCACTGTAAATTACACAAGTTGCCCATAATAGATCCTTGTGAATGGAAGCAATTGTCAGGGTGGAAGTCGTTTTGTCAAACAAAATTTCATTGCGTATGAACAACACAGCTGTTGAAGTGAAATTTCAAATTTTTGTATGAAAGAACAAGAAAGAGAAAGGGCGGCGATTGAATTCGTCTTTTCGCAAGTGAGCAAAATTAAACTAAAACTGAACGAATAGAAGCGAAAAGTTATTATGGTCGTACAATACAAGTTGCATGTGCTCGCACAGTTACGGAAGTGGTCGACCGCAAACATCTTCTAATAAAATTCAGCCTTAAGCCGCGGGTCACTCACTTTTCGCATTATATAAAATTACACAGCTGACAGATTGTCAAACGTACGCGAATGGATGCTTCATTTATTTGGTTCCGCAACGGATACTTCGATGATAAACTGAATTCTGATTGGAACTGACTTTCGTCAATTCTTTCAACGGATACCTCGAAAGGGCTGCTAATCAAATCTATTTATTTATATATCACCTCACAGTTCTTCTATCCCGGAGGAGATACCAGATTTCTGCAAATAGTCAAGTGGCGTTAACTTTATGCTGTCCATGTCATAATTTCAAAAACTGTCGGCAGTTAGTTGACAATGAAGGCTTATAAATCTATCCACGTAGCCATCGATTATTCATTTTACGTAATTACCTCTGAGCCTTAAAATTTTTAACTAGAATTCCATTCCGTCTTAATCAAAACTTCTTGGTAACTCTAAACCACCCCCCTAATTGTTGTTGCAATATTAAATACCCCTCCAACGCGTACTCATAATATCCCGAATTCGTTTGCCATGATTTCTCAACACCCCAAGACTTAAAACGGGGCAAAAAAAAAACACCACCCAAGGGATTTGAAGCTTCAACCAACAATGAAATGGAATATTATATGAGTCCATTCGTCCTTACCAGCATCACGAAACGAAACGAGCAGTCCTCCTTAAGTATTATATCTCTTGTATCAGCTTTTATGATGGGGCAGTAAAAATTGTCATTACTTTTGTTAGTTGATGACGTTTCTACCTTGACTTTACGATATCCTTTAGCGAGTGCATCCACCAGAACGTCAAGTCAAAACAACGCCAGCATTGTTATTACTGCTAAGGAATATTAATTCAAATTAGAATATCACCATTCAACGATGGGAGTGGGAGGCAGAGGGTGGTCTTTTAATTACTTCCCGAGATTATGAATGCTCAAGAAGTGAGTTCATATAGTCTTGCTAATTGATGAATGCTTATAAATCAGCAGTCCCGACACTGAAACCTGCTGCCAGGATTAATAGACACTTCAGGATTAATAGACACTTCCTTCATTGAGCCGACATTACTTCCAAGCGCATAGTTTTACGACACACCATACACCCGATAAAGTTCCGAACATTGCACTTGAGTTCGGGTGACAAAGCTTAGCAACCTTCTTGAGGGGTCGTTCATACATAAGTTATTTATGATCCATCAATGTGACCGTATGTCAAACCTATATCAACGTCATCATTTCGCACTGAAGTGAGACAACGAATGGACATCGATTTTATTTGCCACCACTGCTAGGAGGGATATCCCTCAACGTATACTGACCATTGCATCTTGATGGAGTTTTATATCTTTCTTCCAGATAATAGGATTTGTCGAATGTGAAGCACGTAAGACTTGACTACTACTTCCAGTCATGTTAATGTGGGTTGTAACTTAATTTATGGGGGGTGACCAACAACAACGATCACGAAGACGACAGCAACAACGACGCCGACATATTCCGAGATTTCAACACTATAAAACTGGTGTATGTATGTGAGAAGAAAAAAAAAGACCAACCATTCATTCCCATTCATACTTTCTCTCGCACACCTAACCTATTCAATTAAAGTTCGTCCATTGTGCGCGCCAAAAGTTAACACAACTTTCAATGGAGTGTAAAGTTTTTGACTTTTACTATCGCGTTCGCGAAAATGCTCGAGAGTGGAGTTACCTAATTAAATGTAAGGACTAGAGATAAGTTGAAAGTTTTCGCGTATTTTAACGCGCTTCAGGGGAGCAGCGCTACTGCGTTAGGAATTGTTTGCTGCAGCTAACGTAGAAATAGATTTTAATGTTAATGGTCGGGTGATTAGACAGAAAACAGAAAGGATTCCTTTCATTTTGAGGGTAATGTTCAACTTTAATGGGGAGTAAAGTTCTACAAGCAGCTTTCCTTGGAGTGGCCATCAAGAATGTAGTAACAAGTTGTTTATGGAAGATTTTAAATTAAGTTATAAACGTTCGTGTTATTCATTAGTGAAAACACCGTTCTAACAGATTAAGTTTGAAGTGACTTCATATAATGGACATGAAGTAAGAAAAAAGGACTTTATTATTGAAGGATTTAAAAAAAAATAATATAACGACCCCAAAACATTCACTGAACATACTGAACTCTATCCAAAAACGTGCCATCCGTCTTAAAGACGATTCTTCCCATACATAAAATCTTATATGTTTCATCATCATAGATATTATAAGGGCAAATGTTCAGAGGAGCTAAGAGAATTCATTTATAGACTCGTTGCACTTCAACAACAACACGAACAGCGCAATACCAAAATTGTTTTTGTTACAAAAAAAAGCAAATAAATGGAACGAGTTTCCAAATAACGTAGCTATAGCCCCCAATATAGATACAATCTACAACAGTCCAAGAGCAGGCTGGCTATAAACATCTGAAAGTATCATCCCTTGGCTCTCCTGGAAAGTTACAAGTTCGTTTCACCTGAGAAAAGTTTTTAAAACTTCCATATGGACCTCCTGTTTAACACCGACACCGAATAGCTAAATTTAAAAACCCTCTCAAGACAGTTATGATTTTTGTGACTTTCAGAAGAGGGGCAGTGATCTCAGAATTAAAACGAGGTACCCCAAGCTTAGTAATGAAACGCACTAACGACTAGATCCACTGCACACACAAAATTAAGTTCGTCACAATATCATTGCCTACAAAGTATATCAGCGCCTCTTGACCTAAACATTAAATATACCGCTTTATGCAGCTCAGTAAGACTCAAGGAGTCAGTATGCTGAACTGCAAAATAGTATGGCCACAGGATTATCCTGAACTCGTTACCGAACGGAACGGTCACGTTTCCAACAGGATGCTGAACTGCTAAATAGTATGGCCACAGGATTATCCTGAACTCGTTACCGAACGGAACGGTCACGTTTCCAACAGGATGCTTAACTGCAAAATAGTATGGCCACAGGATTATCCTGAACTCGTTACCGAACGGAACGGTCACGTTTCCAACCGACTTCATAAAACCTTTACTAAGCTTCAAGAAAGGCTTCCACGTAGGCTTTCCTACCAGAGCTCAGTGAAAGAGAAACGAATTAGTAAGAGATTTCGACACGGTAGTCTACACCGACGCACGGTTCAAAGAAGAACTGTGGTGTGGGGTCCGGCATTGACTCGGAATCACCGGAAATATAAGTTTCATACCGCCGATCTGATTTCGCCAGATTATTCCAGGCGGAATTAATTGCTATCCGAGAAGCTTGCACGCTACTGAATAGTGATACTACGAAAAAATATTGCTGATAGATAGCCAGGCGGCCATTAATGCCATCAACTCGGCTACCATATCCTCCAAACTGGTACAGTAATGCGGGAACCAACTTGCCCTCCTTGGCGAACGCTTCAGGTTTACACTTATCTGGGTTCCAGGTAATAGTGACATTGAAAAAACGAGCGTGCAGACGAGCTGGCCGGGAAAGGCTCAGCTATACACGGCTCACTCACTTGCGGCTAGGGTACGTATCCCGCTGGGGACAAATCCACTCATACTTCCTGAAGAACGCCGACTCCAAATTGAAAAGGTTAACAAAATCCGTGATATCCAGGACGATATGGCCCTCATACGACGATACTAAATCAATGGTGACTTTTTTAGGGTTGGTTTTTCGGGCAACTCTAATGTCACCTATGTTCAGTTTGGTTTGCCATTTCATCAGGAACAGCTTGACAACAAATGAAGAAGGCATGCAAACTGTGCAAATTTATTTCGAAAATAATGGTTCAGGTCGCGAATTTTACCGCAAGCTCCTTGTATTTTATGGTCGACATAATCGTCCATCAGTGAAATTAATTCGGTTAACCATGGATCGTTTTCGCACTACGTTTACTCGATGTGATAATACGCATCCGCAGTGACGTCTTATAGTGCGCACCGAAGAAACTATTGCCTGCTGTAGAGCAAAGTGTTGAAGAGGACCCGAATGATTCGATTCGCCACCGTGCACAGATTTGTCCATCAACTTTATGGAAGATTTTGTGCGCAAAGATCTTGACTTACGACCTTACAAGATCCAGCTTGTGCAAGAATTATAGCCGCGAGACCGTGCAATGCGTCGTGATTTTGGTGCATGTGCCGAGTTTAAAAACTGATCTCGATGCTGATTTTCATCGCAAAATGTTGTTCAGTGATGAGGCTCATTTTTGGTTGAATGGCTACGTCAACAAGCGAAATTGCCGCATTTGCAGTGAAGAGAATCCACATGAGACCCTTGAAACACCATTCCATAGACAAAAACTGACTGTTTGGTGTGCTCTTTGGGCTGGTGGAGTCATTGGGACATACTTCTTCCGAAATGGAGACTATTATATGGATCTATGATAACAGACTATTTGTTTCCGAATTGGATGGCATGAATGTGGATGTGATGTGTTACCAACAAGACGGCGCTACATGCCACACACGCACGCCACAATCAATTTATTGAAGGAAACATTCGATGAGCGCATAATTTCGCGGAATGGACCTGTTAGTTGGCCACCAAGATCGTGTGATTTGACACCATTGGATGATTTTTTTGGGGAGACGTGAAGTGGCTCGTCTACGCGAACAAACCAGAAACTTTAGGGCACTCGAAAGCTAACATTCGTGATGTTATTGCAGACATTCGGCCCCAAATGCTCGAAAAAGTGGTTGAAAATTAGCCGCGGTCTTTTATTTTAATTCGAAGTTCTATACCTCTAACAAAAAAAACACCCCATAGCGGTAGTCACGGGGACCACCAATTGGAGACCGCAGTTTCGGGAATACAAATGAGAGAGAAACCCTCTCCTATTTCATCCGCAAATGTCCGACACTAGCAAGAGTCAGATTGCGTGCGTTAGACCAAAGTGAGTCGATTTAGCCATGTCTGTCTGTCCGTCCGTCGATATTGGCACTACTGATTGTTGATGAGTGCACCTGCACAGACTAGAGTTTCATACTCAGGCGCTCCCTGTAGGCACTGGCTACTCCAGGTGTGCGTCCAACGTCCTAACTAGAATCTATTGTAGCTGTTTCAGGCGCGGGCGGTAAGTACGAAGGGGAAATTTCGTAGATCGTATGGGTCGGCAAGGCTTTTGTTTGATGCTGGGGTAACAATGTGAGCACTGGGGAATCAATATCAGTACCCCAAATCGAAAATATTCGTTGTATGAAATGCGCACTCTATGTAGTTTTATACTCTTTGGTTAGACCAACCATTCTTCGAGAAAATTATCGACATTTAGGGTAAAACAATATCTTAGCCGTTTTTTTAAAACCAAAAAGGCTGGATCTAGAGACCGCATGTATTACATCCACAAATACCGTCATACTAAAGGTCACACGAGTCGTGGTGACAAAAAGACACCAAAGTGCTACTTGGGTTAATGCTGAACCGCCACTTCTACCTACCTACCATATCAACGCAAAAAGGGCTTTAGGATTGGCCGATGGACTTTTTTTTCACGAAACGATACTGTCCATGCTCAGTGGCGCGATGGTTAGTGCGATGAACTGCCGCGCAGAAGGTCTGGGTCGTGATGATCTGAGAAATCATCCGAGTAGTATCAATTGTCATGAAAAGCTTATCTCAATTTAGCCGTTCGGATTCTCACAAAAAGTCGATAAACTCAGACCAAGTTTTTGGGAACAATCATGTATTGGTGAAATTGAATCTTTCTGAGTACCAACCTTAGTTTATACTATTTATGGCTCACCCTGCACATGCTCAACAACGGATGCACCACAACGCTATGTGAAATATTCATTTCCACTCAGAGTGCATCTTTCAGTGAATGACAACTGAATCACCGCAAAAAAACCTGAATAACTTCTTTATTTATCGGCTCTCAAATTTTTGACACGTGGATAAAATAAGGTTCTCAATGTTTTGAGTCGCATGAGATACATTTTTACAGATGCGTCTACGTAAAGAGATGAAATTTGCATCAAAATTTCATGTTTTGACATTTTGGGATTTATTTATTTCTTCCACCTGGTGATAATGTAGTTTTTGCGGTGGTTAATTCCCTTAGTTTACTTTTTTGAAGGTAGCCACTCGGATACGGCAGAAAATTATAGTTCTACATTAAAAATTACAAACGCACACGTGAAAAAATGTCAAAAAAAATGTCCTAGGTCCTATTGCACAAAAAAATATTTTTGCGTACTCATTTCACTCCATTACAGTCTGCAGAATCTTAGATTTACATTTTTGAATTCTTATGAATACAATTTGTTATTTTTGTTGAGGTTTTCTACGATTTCCGACTTAAAGCAAGCACACACTAAGTAACAAACTTCCCAATCATATCCATAAAAGGCTTTGCCAACCCTTCTACCACCTCCAGGACAAATAACCAACGAAATGCACAAAAGCAAGTCAAATTAACTCAAATCCAATATTTAAAATTCCTCAAGATTAAAAGTTAATTAAGACTGCAGAAACCCCAAATGAGACTCACGAAAAAAAATGCAAATAGTCAACAATTTCCTAATTACTAGCTGCGTTCTGTATCCTTGATGCAGTACAGGGATCTATTTGTCGGAAGAGGTTCTGCATTATTTAGAGACGCATACTTTTAATTAGAGCAGCGCAGGAATATTAAAAGGAATAAAAAAAAATCCCCAAAACACAACCATAATGAAAAAAAGGACAATAATTATAAACAGAGAGCTTATGCACTCTTACAAATTACATCTTCAACATCAAAGAGAAGGGCAAACGGAAACAGCATCAACAAAATACACAAATACAACAAACAGACAAAAAATGCGAATAACAATAAACAGAAAGAAATGTGCGCTGCCGAAGAGAATGCTTAATATCCTTTTCAACAGGACTAAACAAAAACAAAAAAAGCGAAGAAAACGACGACGACGGCTCATTTGCTTTTAATTCGTTGATTATTTTTCTTTTTTTTTGTATCTCAAAACGGGGTAAAAAAAATAAAAAAAAATAAAGGAAAATATTTTTCATCCCATTGCTTTCTCGTGGCTGTCAAAGTGTGAGAGTGGGTGGATATCCGCAAAAACCATAATCAAAGTCAACCCTTTTTTTTCTCTGCATACCTATTTGGGTCGGTGTTTGGGTTGATGGTGCGTTTTTTGTTTGTTATTTCGAATTCAAGAAAGGGGGTCTTATAATCAAAGATTAACCGTTTCAAGTAGACGAATAATTTGCGGGGTTAAAATGGGTGGAAAGCTGAGGATAAATGAAAATGACTATTTGTCAGAAAATGAGGGTTTTTTTTCCCGTTTTTGGATTATTGAGATAAGGAATATTTAAAATTGCATGATGATGAGAGGTGAGGTGGACAAAGTTTTGGATTTTTTAACGGAAGATGGTCTTTGCTGAAGCTGACAACGGAATTCAAACATGAAAATATTATTTTTTTTAAAAAGGTTCTTGTATGTGAACAATTTTTGTTTCAAAGCGGAAGTGTCTTTAAAACTTATAGTAAAAGCATGAGAGAAGGCTACAATCCACTGTGTAGATCGTTTTAAACCCTATCCCATCCCATCCTTAAAATTAGTACCCCTAAAATCTAGCCTTTATGGCAAAGAAATATTAGAATTGACATTGTCACAACATATTATTCATAATATTTTATGGTTCAACAAAAAAACAACGATTTTCTCCGGCATATAAAGGGTGATCCATTTCGAGGTTTCCTACTTTTTTAAAGAAAAAAACACAGAAAATTCAAATTTAATGGAGAATGTTTATTATCATTTTAAAGAACATTCTTTGGCATTTATTTTTTGAAGATTATGTCTATCAAATGTTGGCCGTTGCTACGTCGCAGATGGTCCATCCGTTGAGTCCAATTTTCGGTCACTCGTTCGAGCATTTCGACTGGTAACTGGCGAATGACACGCGTGATGTTTTCCTGCAAGGCCAGAATCGGAGCGGGTTTGTCGGCATAAGCTTTTGACTTTACATATCCCCACAGGAAAAAGTCTAACGGTGAGATATCACACGATCTTGGTGGCCAATCGACCGGCACAAAACGTGAAATAATGTGCTCACCGAAATGTTCTCTCAATAAGTCCATTGATTGATGCGATGTGTGGGAAGTGGCGCCGTCTTGCTGAAACCATATGTCGCCGAGATCACGAGCTTCAATTTCAGGCATCAAATAGTCGGTTATCATGGCACGATAACGGTCGCCATTGACGGTTACGTTCGCACCGGCATAATTTTTAAAGAAATATGGACCGATGATTCCACCGGCCCACAAACCACACCAAACCGTTGTTTTTTCTGGATGAATCTCTTCAGGTTGCTCTTCGTCCCAAATGCGGCAATTTTGTTTGTTTACATACCCATTGAGCCAGAAATGGGCCTAATCGCTAAACAAAATTTGCCTCGAAAATGTCGGATCTTCTTGGAACTTTTCAAGAGCCCATAGAGCGAAGCGATGTCGCTTGGGAAGGTCGAGCGGCTTCAGTTGTTGCACAAGCTGTATTTTGTACGCTTTCAATTTAAGATCTTGACGTAAAATGCGCCAAGTCGTTCCATACGTCAGTCCGAGTTGCTGCGAACGGCGCCGAATCGACTCTCTACGGTCTTCGTGTACAGTACACTCTCAGCTACGGCCGCTATATTTTCTTCACAGCGTACTGGACGTGGTCTATTCGGTCGAAATGGGGGATGGTGTTGCGAATAGAACGCTCAGTAGGCCGATTATGTTGACCATAAGTTGAGCGAAGTGCACGAAACATATTCCTCACAGAACGTGAATTTTCATAATAAAGTTGAACAATTTGTAAACGTTGTTCACACGTAAGTCTTTCCATTATGAAATGCCAAACAATACTAAACAAAAATGACATGAAAGCATGACACGACTCACACGTGATCTGTCAAAAAAGGCTATTGAAAAAAGTATCTCTACTTGGATCACCCGCTATGATGTTTTTTTTGTTTTTGATGTAAAACACCTCCAAAAAGTGGGCGTGGGCTTTAGTGATGTACGGATGAAATATTTGTTTTATCAAACTTGTATGAAAAGTATTTTCGAATAATTAAAAAAAAAAATGTTTAAACTTTTTTTTTTACAAAAAGTAGGCGTGGCGAAAAAGCTCATATGGACAAAATATATATAAGTATATAAATATATTAGGATTGACTATATAATATGTTGTTCAGTCAGTTTTTCAAAATTCTATACCGTTTGGACAGAAATATCGTTTTTTTTTTTAAAGAAGGCGTGGCAGTGGGCGGATTTTGAAAATGTTTACACTTGTTCAACATGTTATCCTTGTACGTGCTAACATGTACCAACTTTTATAATCCAAAATTTAAGGTCTAAAACATGGTGACCTACAGATGGACGGACGGAAGGACACACAGACATGGCTTAATCGACTCAGCTAGTGATTCTAAGTCTATCCATATCCTTTGAGGTATATCTAGCTTTATTATTTTTCTATGTTACAAACTATGTATCAAAACTAATATACCCCTCTGGGAAAAGTTATCAAAATCAATTCCAAATTTATTTTTATGTATAATTCTTGTATTATTGTTGTCGTTTTTCAGGTTGGCAGTGCTGGTTATTAATGCCGTCCAAGCGTCATCGGTCGAAATGAAAAGTTTTCAGTATACTCAGCCATTTATTCATGGAAAGACGTACAAACGAGCAACGATTGCAAATCGTTGAAATTTATTATAAAAATTCGTACTCTGTGAAAAATGTGCAGCGTTTGCTACGACCATATTATGGTCGTCATAATCTCACCAGGTCGATTATGACGACCATCACGAATCAACAATTCGTGCTGTTATCACCAAATTCCACACCATATTTACATTGTTGGACATTAAACCATCGACTCGCATGCGTACTATGCGTACCGAAGATTATATTGCAGTCGTAGCGTCCAATGCTAATGAAGATCGTGATATGTAAATTCGTCGCCGTTCTCAGCAATTGGACATGTGTTACTCAACCTCATGCAAATTTTTAGGTGTCGATTCGATAAAATTAAACTTGTGCAAGAATTGAAGCCAAATGACATACCAAAACGTCTAGTTTTTGAATTGGTGAATGGGCCTTAGAACAGCTCTATGAAAATCCGCTGTTTTACGACAATTGATACTACTCGGATGATTTTTCAGATCATCACGAGCGGAGGGCTAGTGAAAAATCATTAAGGTGTTGCTACGGCTGGGAATCGAACCCAGAACTTCTGCAAGGCAGTTCATCGCACTTACCATCGCGCAAATGAGCCCGTTGATGTTGTTGTTAGACTTAGTAACAAAAATCTTTAATGACACAACGAAGATTTACTGATGCGAGAAGACCTAACCGTTCAGTAAGTGGCAGTGACCTAGTCGAGCTTCCGAACACCAATACATCATGTATATCACAAGTTTTTGTACCTTGAATTTGGAGTTAGAAACTTAGTACATCAATTCTTTATTGCTTTCAGCAAAACAGTGTAGATATTCCCAAAAATCTGACCACTGTCACCTCCCATTTTTAGAAAAACGTAGTTAATGGTAAAAAAAAAAAAAAAATTGTCAAAAGTGCCGAAGAAAGGCAATGTCACTAACAAACTTCATGAGATGCGCCGCACAATTCTAGAAAGTCATAAGCACAACCGGTTGCAGCTGGCCCATAACACAAACGTGACACTCCGTTGCGTAAATAAACCGCCTTAAGCATAAGATAGACACACAAACATCAATTTCAAACCCAAACAAGTCTAGTAATCCTTCCCATACCCCGGCTCGAAAAGAGTAAAATCTGACATTTATGATCAGCGCTCTACAATACAAACGCAAAAGAGTATCCTAAATCACACGCATAATCGTAAACATTTATGGTGCACCCAGATTAGAATTTCCACCAAATATTCCATTCGACAGGATTAAAGTGTAAAACACAGATGCGCACATATTTAGATTGTTAACGCGGTGAGTACCGACAAAAAATTGATTATGACTCGACGCTTTTGGTAATTGCACTACGGGTGACACCTCCTCAACCGCGCCGTGTTCAACAGTTCAGCTCTCCGCCTATGGAATCCATAAGGATTCAATATGGCAAATTGAACCCTTTTAACCAAAAGCCAACGATAGACACCCAGATACCCCAAATTAATAGAATCAGAATTATCAGGCGATTAGAATACACCTCGGTGGCAAGTTGATTCATCTTTCGCAGTAGCAACACCCTAGTAACGCTAACAACAACTGGTATCTTCTATTGTCGACTCGACATCTCCATCCACCGAAAAACCATTATCTCTGAAACTAGCAAGAGCAACCCTCCCAATCTGTCCGCCGCAAAATCTCGCTTCGTCAATTTTCGTCGTGTCATTGTGAAATCGTGAAATCCCTATGTCAATCATTAGACTCCTGGCTTCCGGGCCAACAGCTATCCAGACAAAAAAGGGGTGTTGCGGCAGCAAAAGGGTTGTGCTCGGTGTACAGACTTTATCGCTCTTGCTCTACGCTGGATTTGGTAATTTGACGCCCTTCGTCGTTTTGCCACCATAACCGATAGCGTTCACAGCTAAGCTGAGAGAGATTTTCAATTTTCAGCCTTTAAGAAGAGTGCCTGTACGACAAGGGAATATTGTTCACTTTTCGGTAAGTTACGAGTATTGTTATCGTCTCGAGAAGGAAGACGATATGTTTACAAGGAATTACCAGAGACTGATTCCTTGTAATGATACCCGGGTGGTTCTGTGTGGAAGACTTTCTTTTGAATGCCAATCCGCACTGGGACTTGTGGTGTTTGTAGGGGAATTTCAACAAATGACGGCTGGATTATTTGATATGATGATGGGTTTGGTTTCGGTTTTTATTTGTCATCGAAGTTGAATAAAGGACATTGTGGAGAACTTGTAAAAAGGCATATTTCATCTCATCTGTTGGGCACAACGGAATCGTCCGATGACAAAGCAAATTGTAGTATCAAAGAATATCGAGAATGGTAATGGAAAACGAGATGCTGATGACTTTGATCAGGTACAGTTGAAGATGGTTTTCTGCATAATGAGATGGGTGGATGGGAGCTTTTGATGAAAAGAATTGAATTTCGTGCAAAGGAATGTTGTAATATTTTTGAATTAAGATTGAAAAGCTTGGTGCAGTGCATAACATGGTGCAGATGTGATTTTATTATTAACAGATTAACGACAAATAAAATGAGGGTTCAATAACCCAAAGACGTCCTATTTAAAACACAATGCGAACAAGCCGCAGATGTTTACTTGTTAAAAAGAGTGTATTTGCAGTATTGCCTTGAAGACTTCCTTTCTGGCTGCGAACATCTATCGACATACTTCGTTGATAAGCGGAATATACTGCTTTTCGAAAATACGGCTAGAAATGTAATCTCTTCCTTCAGTTGTGTTGAATTCTAACAGCACGATTTTAAAAGCTACATTGGTAGTGGCTTATAAGTTTTGCCCAAAGGCTCGTAGAAGTAGTCATTTCTGGTAAGCGTGAGTTTGTATAAGGCTTTTGTTGGAAAATTTTGCTTTGATGTTAATTGTTACAATGCATACACTAATGGCTTTAAAGCATAATATTTATAGCCTAAGGCTGTGGCTTGTAGCGAGTTCGCATCATACAATTTTTTTATTCTCCCTTTGTTCGGCTCATACCATCGCAGTATTTTTTGAACGGCAGTAATGCCACTATAGCCACTATAGCCAGCACACGGTCTTCAGCTCAACGAACGGTCAACCAAATCGATCACATTGCGATAGACAAGAGGCACGCATCCAGTATTTTGGATGTCTAAGCATTCCGAGAAGCTAACATCGACTCGGACCACTACCTTGATGCAGCAAAGGTAAGACTGCGGATATCCAGCACGCCACAACAATCCAAATGTGAAAAAAATGAATGCCAGAAGACTGCAATCGCAAGAGACCACCAAGACCTTCGCGTAACGCGTATCTTTAAACCTCTCGATTAACAACATACCACCAACATCGAATGTCGGAGAACAAGCCATTAGATCAGCGGCAACTGATGTAACAGATGCTAGGTTTATGGCGCCAAGAAACCCCTGGTTTGATGAGAAATGCCGACAGATGCTCGCAGCCAAGAACGAGGCCTACAGGCTAAGCTGCAGGTGAAGACGAGAGCTGCCGTTGATCTCTATAAGCAGAGAAGAAGGGAAGAACACCGGCTTTACAAAAGGAAGAAAAAAGAGCAAGAAAATCGTGCGATCGAGGATATAAAGAGGTGCCACTCGAGGAACGATGTTCGCAAGTATTACCGAATTGTAAAAAGTCAAAGCTCGAACAGAAACCTGTCGAGATGAAGAAGGAAATATCGTTGTTGAGACACAGTCGATGCTGAGGATATGGAAGAACTACTTCTGAAGACTGTTGAAAGGGCGATGACGAATCAACATTCCGCTGTCAGGCAGAACGAACCATTCAATGTTGGCAACGACAGCGAACACTGCCAACCACCCGACCTGAGTGAAGTGAGGATAGCAATATCTAACCTGAAGCTTAATAAGGCTGCCGGAAATGACGGCCTTCCCGCCGAGCCTTATAAAACCGGCGGAAATGACTTGGTAAGTAACATTCACCAACTCATAAGCCAAATCTGGTCGGAAGAAAGTATGCCTAAAGAATGGAACCTCAGCATCATTCGTCCGATCCACCAGAAAGGAGACCCTCTAAGCTGCGCCAACTGCAGAGGCATAAGTCTCCTCAACATCGCCTACAAGATCCTATCGGCCGTAATATGTGAACGGCTGAAACCGTTTACCAACAACCTGATCGGGCCTTATTCGTGTGGTTTTGGGCCAGGAAAGTACACAGCCGATAAAATCTTCACACTTGGGCAGATCCTGGAAAAAGCTCAAGATGTCCAAATCGATACCCACCACCTCCTATTCATCGATTTCAAAGCCGCATACGAGAGCATTTATAGAGACGAACTATACAGAGCCATGTCTAGTTTTGGTATACCGCCCAAACTCTTCCGTTTGTGTAGGATGGCGATGGAGAATTCTCGCTGCTCCATCAGGGTCGGAAACGACCTCATCGAGATATTCGATACCAAAACAAGAATATAGGCAAGGTGATGCCAACACTAGAGGCACAACTTTCCAAAAATCGGTGCAACTACTAGCATACGTCGCCGACGATATTGACATCATTGGTAGGACACAACGCGATGTCATAGCAATGTTTGCTAGTAAAGAGAAGTTAGCCGCAAAAGTGGGTTTAGCAGTAAATGAGGGCAAGACAAAGTATATGCTGTCAACACGAAAGGACTCACAACGTCGAC
Source organism: Rhingia rostrata (assembly GCA_949824845.1). Taxonomy (NCBI): domain Eukaryota; kingdom Metazoa; phylum Arthropoda; class Insecta; order Diptera; family Syrphidae; genus Rhingia; species Rhingia rostrata. The sequence continues at coordinate 85,761,948 of OX463757.1, read as the reverse complement.
GAATTGGACAGAACGTCATCATTGACAGATATAACTTTGAGGTAGTACGCGACTTTATCTATCTAGGTTCCGCTATTAACTCTGACAACAACATCTCGTCAGAAATTAGGCGAAGAATTACTCTTTCCAACCGTTTCCTCGGGCTAAGAAGCCAATTCAGTAGTAAAGCCCTCACTCGAACTACTATGGAGATCCAATATAAGACCCTGATCATCCCAGTCCTGCTCTACGGCGCTGAAGCATGGACCGTCTAAAAGCGGATGAAGAAATTCTTGGTCGATTTGAGAGGAAAATTCTTCGATCCCGTTTGCGTGGACGGGCTATGGAGACAAAGATTGAACCAAGAACTACATATATGAGCTGTACAGCGACATGCCCCTGGTCAAAAAACTCCGCATTGGGCGTTTAAGGTGGCTAGGATATGAAGAACGAATGGACACCAAGACTCCGGCTCGCAGTCTTCGATTCCCAGCCAAACGTCGGACACAGTAGAAGAAGACTCGCCCTAAGTGGCGCGCACAAGTAGAAACCGATCTCAACCAACTTGGAGTGCGCAACTGAAGGCAGTTAGCTAAGGACCGGGCTAATTGAAGAGGCATGTTGATCGAGCCCCAGGTTCATTCCGGACTGTAGCGCCACTTAAGTAATTGCTTAGGGCTCTCGCTATTTGTTAGACTGTACCCTTTTTGCTAATATGAAAGATGATCTGGAGTTCCATAATTGACAATGAACAAGGGATTAGATCAACTTCTTTCGGCGGTGGTGGCGTTGCGAAATGTTCGTCATTGAACTTGGTGGATCCGTCTTTCGTAAATCGCCATTGCGTAATGTCTTTTCGGAGATTAGAATTATTTAGCAGGGCTCTGTTCTCCAGGATGTGATTCGGACGAAGCTTTCACTCACTTTATACCCTTGCTGAAGAGCAGTTTCCAAAGCTTACTCGTTCACATGAAGATCTTCAATCCAACTGCCCATTTTTTTTTTGCAGTCAAAAGTATATTGTATGCGAAAGCTAAGATTGGTAATTCAACGCACTGAACATTAGGTTACTGCACCCAAGAGCCCAGTATACGGTGGTTAAACACAATTGATGTGTTCTACATTTAAAGCACTAGAAACTGTTAAAAACGCATAAAGAACAGTCGCCAACAATAAAATCCTTTACAACAAGTTTATCGCCAAACTTTCCAATAAACTCTCCTCTGTCATAACTCACTCCATGCGGATGCCAATTATGGATATGTCCGACAGAAACTACGTGACACACAACACCCCCTTCAAATTAGCGCAATAAAAGCAATTTGTTGAAAAATTTACCCTTACCAGCCTTATCAGTCGCAATTATTCACCCACCTCCGGAGTGAGCGTACTCCAACAAAAGGACAACAGCGCGGCAAAATAATTACCATTTAAACCGTAATTTAGGTAACCAAAGTGAAAATCCGAAAAGTTGCATGTCGCAACTGCTGTCCCAGGACTAACCGGGGGACCCCGGGTACGATTAACTATCAATGCATAAACCATACCACAGTGGCGAGAGTACATTCAAGGCAAACAGACTGCATGCAATACAAATTACGATACTTAGATAAGGACATGGATTTATATTCTCGAATCGTTCTCCTTTGTGAAGTATATTAGGGCTGAAGTATGTGGCTGATTGCGAAACCGCAAAATATACAATCAGAACGAAGAAAGGACGAGAAATTACTGCACAGTGCCTTCGTTTGGTTCTTTTTGGCGATACGGATCAGCTAGACACATAAAAATCGCTTCCATCGCTAAACAATGGTCAAAAATAGTTGTGTCGCCGCCGCAATAAGCAGAGCTCGTGCTTATGGGAACTGACCTTTCGCGTTGCCAGTGTGTTTGTTTGAAATTGGTGTACATCATGTATGGAGGAACTATTGCCATTAATAATATAAGTATCTTGAGAAAATCGTAATGTATCTGAGAAGTTGTTGGGGATGGGTGGAATTTATTATCGCAATCAGTTGTTTAAAAAAAATCTGCAACTGTTGGTCTGGAATTAATCCTTGGGAAGTCCTGATGTGCAGTTGTAGTAAATGCATGTGTAGAAGGTTTTGAAGTTAAAAAGTTCTCGGAGAAATGTACTTTAAGAGTCTCAGTAAGCCAACATTTATCGTGTTCTAATATTCTTAATGGTGTTGGCTGGTTTATGAGAATACGTCTAGCTCTATATTGGTGAAATTTAAGAGACGACATTACTAACTTGGTCAGTCAGTTTCAGAAAACATTGTATGTGTTGACTAAATAACTATTTGAAGCTTTAAGACACTGGTTAAGCATACACAAGATATGGGCTAAATGAATCGATCCATAGCGATATTGAAATAATGAATCAATGACAAGAGTAAAATCTCTGTGAAGCACTACAACGAAGTCTTGCCCCCTAAGATCGAATTGCTTGTACACCTGACCTTCATCCACTATCAACTATTAAAATATTAGTTAAGAGTGTCGGAATCGGTCGACATTCTCAACTGATATTTAGTCAGCAACGATCTGACCCTCCACTTGGAAATCCTCCACCATGACCTTCTCTACATTCATCCTTAAAGCACGACTGACCTACCCACCCTGCCATTCTTTGCGATAGAAGTTACTATCCGCTCCAATGTCATTTGAATATAAATTCATAATCACCCTTATGGAGGTATCCGTTCGGAACTAAATTTTCTCCAAATTGTTCGATTTTGGAGAATTTCGTACCGAGGAATCCGTTTGAATTTGCATTTCGAGCAGATCTTACGACGAAATGCATCGCACGACGGCTAAATGCGTTAAGTCAATAATTTTTGACAGCTACGCGTTGAATTTCTTTGGAAGTTATCCGACCAAAAATTGTTGCAGAATTTTTACGAAAATGGAAACCACCTCAAACTAATAAGCAAAATTTGTTTAAATTTTTTTTTCGCTCACATTTCACTTTTATAAAATTACACAGCTGACATATTGTCAAAGATACGCTTCATTTTTTTTGTTCCAAAACGGATACTTCGATGGTAAACTGAGTTCAGATAGGAACCGACTTTCGTTTCGCAAATTCTTTAAACGGATACCTTGATAGTGCTAAACATACTCGCAAAAATGTTCACTTCACCGACTTTCCTCCGGCGGTTTATGGGCTGGCGGCTTCATATCGGGCCAAAATGAGGACGGTCAGGCAGTTACTGTGAATGGTGTTCGCTATCGTGACATGATTACGAACTTTTTTTGGCCCGAATTTGAAGATGTGTGCCACTTGCCACACAGCAAGTTAAATCATGTGATTTAACACCGTTGGACTTCTTTCTTTGGGGTTATTTGAAAGAAAAAGTGTACGTCGATAAGCCAGCAACAATTCAAGAGCTAAAGGATTAGGTTATTCGGCACATTAACGGCAAAGAACCTCAATTAATGCCCAGCGTCATCGAAAATTAGGACCATCGGATGAAGGTGTGCCGCCATTGAGGTCGCGGCGGGCATTTGGCCGATATTTTGTTCCATACATTGTTGAAACATACCAATATTATCATAACAAAAAAAAATGACAACAATTTTCTAAATAATTTATGTCTTATTCAAAATCAACATCGGCCCTTAAAATTTAACCACCCTTTAGTTGTGTGACACATATAATTTCTATAGATCAGCTACATCATCTGCTGTCGCACCCTTTGTAATTAAATCAATTGCACATTTGAAAGGCCTACAAAAACTTACAATATTTCCCATAGCCAAATATTATCGAATTCTTTGAATTAACTGCAAAATTAACAGCCCAAAATATACATTTCTCATGCCGATAAATTAGATGGAATTAGAAAATCTGAATGACAATATTTTCATCAATTATGCCGACGCATTTGTCCTCACATTTCGAACTTGTTGCCAAATCTACTTTTACTATGTCCTTGGTCACACCGACGCATATGTACCTACATTGTGAACTTATTGGCAAATCTACTCAAACTAGGTCCTAACATAACCTCAAATTAAAAAGTATAAAATACGCCAAAAAACTAAAAAGCCAACATTGCCAATGGTATTTGCTTTTCATTAAATCCCAACTTCACCTCTGACACGTGTCGAAAGTGTATGACACTTTCCTTCCAGGCACTTCAAAGGACAATCATCAACACAAAGAGTCCATTTTACCTACCTACCTACCTACCGAGCTCATTTCAATAAAACTGCGTGCTTGACCAATGCGCGCTATTCTATTTGTTTACCCTCAAGAAAACTGACCAACCTTGCACAAATAAAGGCTTATTGACCCCCCACCGTCATCATAATCGCCTACACAAAGAGGAGCTGCTCTGCTCCGTGCAGATCAAATGTCTAAGAATAAAATTAAGTTTCTGCTCATCGAACAAATACAATAAGCTACGAGATGAACCACTAATTGCATCCTGGCAAACAAACACAACAAGCATACCTACTCCGTGCGTGTGTGTGTGTGTGTGTGTGTTTGTACATGTATTGACCAATGTCAATAACAATTAGGATTGAAATCCAGGAATATGTGATGATGCCTGTGCAAATAGGCACACGCTGTACACACAAACGTGTTTGGGATTTATTTGGTCGAATGTCGGAAGTGTTGGGAAATAGCTGCTTAAGACCTGGACGTGTTAACGTCATTAGGCATGCTATAGATACACCATGCGAATATTATCCTTTCTTGGTCGCAAATATTTGTTTTCTATTGTACCCAGTACCCAAACCCAACGTAGTTTTCAAAATTTACACAAACACACTTGATGTTCAACCCCTTTAAAGGGAAACTGCGTGCTTCTTGTATCGAACTAGCTAATTCTGTCGCCTGCTTAAAGGACTTCAATCCAGAGACGGTGAAAGTTTCTCCAAGGAATTGTGATCTCATCCGTTCGGCTGTGTCTTATAATTACGAGTCTAAAATTTGTCAGATTATTCTATAAGTAAACGTTCGTGTATAACTTCGCTACCCCCCGTCAAAGACGACTTTCTTCTTTCCGCACAAGTCTTGACAGTTTTACTAAGGAGGAAGCAAGTTATATCGCCTTTGCATCTTCGAATGTATGTGTGTGCCGCTGTATGTCGCCGTTGTCGCATTATACCTACATCAGAGTGGAATAAGTTTTCCCAAACAATGACAACAAGAAAGCACCAAGGAAAGGCTATACAACGCGTAGACCGGATGTGCGGAGTTGGGGCCGGTGGGGCTCTAAATGAAATTCATCGAATTACATGGTTGTCTTAACGCTTGGTCGGTTGCACAAGAAAATTAATTGTTGAGTAATTGAAATTTTATTTATATTAGTTTCCTTTCCGGCTTTGTCCTTAAGCTTCAGTGGACTTGGATATTTTCCTGTTTACATTCAGTTGATGGTTTCTTTTGCGCTTTCGTTTGATCAACCGGAGGGAGGGGGATTTAGCGTGCGGCCTTTGCACTACTTATTGTCAATTTTGGTTTAGTTGATTTCTCGGTTAAATAGCTGCGAACAATGCACAGATACGTGTCCTTTTGGATGTAAAAGGTGGTTTTGGTTTGTTTGTTAAGTCCATTTGCCGATGATTGTAAATCTGGGTAAATTTAAATTGACTTTCCGGGGGGTGGGTTGATGTAAACGAAGTGAGCTGCAATGAAGAGTGAAATAGGTGTTTTGTCTTTTGACCGATGTAAAATTGTTTGTGGCCTTTGACAGCCTGGCGTGGTTTGAGGGAGGTGTTCGAAGACTTATTGCAGGTCAGTCAGTTTAAAGTCCAGCACACATTAGTGATTATGACCCGACTGCAAAGACTTGATCATTAACGAGTTCTTTATTTATTTTCGAAGGGGTTATTGATGAAGCGTTGGCAAATATCTCAATTTTTCATACCTTCATGACACAGGTTTATCAAATGCTGGAATTTTTATGTACTCGTGATATAATGTCCATCGCTCTTTCGTGAAAACGATGATTTTGACGGGGTTTAATTAAACTCATGCCAACCCCTTTTGCTTCAGGCGGATGAGAAAATGCTTTTTAGTACTGAGCGAAATTCTTAAATCCGTTATCGCTAACGGACTATGCAGACGAAGATTCAACCAAGAGCTTCACGAGAAGTGCAGGAACATAGCACTGGCCAAAAAAACTCGACATTAGACGTTTTAAATGCCTTGGACAGCTTATCTTAAACAACACTCCGTCTCACAGAATCTTCGAATCCAAGCCACACACCGGATGATGAACACAACGACTTAATCTCCCCAATCCTGCTACAGCTGATTGACACGGCAGCGAAAAGCGCGGCATGCCTCAAAGAAGCTGGCAACCTATGTATCAAAACATTTGGTCACAGCAAAATATTGAAATAAGCAGAATATGAGAATGGGACATCTGACTACACCAGCCCATATCACGACTTTGATACTAAATACTCAACCAGAATACCTAGTAGAGGCGAATGGTCGTCAAACAATGTGGTATCCAACAACGAAATAGCAATCTAACCGATGGATCTAAAACGAAAATAGGAGTGGACTCAAGGGTCTAATCGGAAAAAATCGGTTTTAAAACATCCATATGGTTGGCAAACTCGTCCAGTGTTTCCATACTCGAAGCTGCCAAATCGGGTAGAGTATTGGACAAGACGATTTCTTCATTTACGTAGATTGCCAAGCGACCATAAAATCTCTTTCATCCAACATAATAAAATCACGAGTAGTTGGACGCTGCCACTCAGAGATCAAGGCTCTATGTAACCAAAACAAAGTCCAAATTACCTGGGTGCCATGACACAACATTCCACAACGAAAAAGCAGACGATCTATCCAGACCAGGATCGTCCAGCTCCATTTCCTTATGCGACAATAGGGTTGGACACCTACTTGATTTCAAAAATAACAGAAAATATCCAGATTCACGCAGAGTGAAATAAAATCTAGGAAGTAAAACATCAACACTTGCAAGCAAACAAAATACCTTTGGCCGAAAATAAGCTGAAGCATATCTAACAAGATTATAGCTCTGAACAGTGCTTCCATTCATAGTCAGTCATAACAGGTCACAATCTGCTGGGTAAACACACCCATAGGATTAACCTTACACACTCGCACCAACTTTGCAGGAAGTGCGGGCACCCAGACGTCGTGGAGGACGTCGTCCACCTAATGAGTCACTGCCGAGCGATCAGCAACAGCCGTAACAAAATCCTTCGGCAGCTTCTACTACGAGTACTTGTAGGATCTAGCCCCAACACCTATTGCGCAGATCGTCAGCTTCTTCTGCAAGTCGGGTTGGAGCAACTACCTATTTGAAGCTAATGGAGCAGCACAAATCACCTTAGCACCACTCTTCTTATTAACGCAGCTTTTTTGCAGGTAAGTAGGCCTATGCGGGTTTGACGACTCAACGTCAACTTCCCATCAAACTTAACCCAACCTTAGGTAAATCCGACGAAACTAACAAGAAGCTACATTTCTAAGACTAGTCTTTGATGGGAGGCTTTCGAAAACTAGTAACACAACGGAAGATATCGGGTCTTTCAACAGGGACGCTACAAAAGTTGAGCGACAGGGACAGCAAACGACGCCATATTTCTTGCCGCTCTTTTGACATTTCTCCTCAGTAAGGTTTGCCATTTCATGATGGAAAGATATACGATCCAACAACGAGCCGAAATTATTAAAATTTACAACCGAAATTCGGAGTCAGTGGCCTCAACGTTAAGAGCGCTACGTCCAATTTATGGTCGTCATAATCGTCCTAGCAGATCAACAATTGAACGTCTAGTGGAAAAATTTGAATCCACAGGCACAGTACAAAATGTTCCAGTGCCCGTAGTGTCGAGAATATTGCTGCCGCTAAGGCTTCAGTTGAAGAAAAGCCCAAATGTGTCTCTCACACGTCGTTCTCAAGCGTTGGGCACCTCTGTGACGTCGGTGTGGCGAATTTTGCGAAGAGATCTTGGCCTACATCCTTACAAGATTAAATTGACGCAAGAACTGAAGCCGCTTGACCACCAGAAGCGTCGTATGTTTGTGAATTAGGCTGAGCAACAACTTGAAAACGATTCGGATTTTCATCGAAAAATCATCTTCAGCCATGAGGCTCATTTCTGGCTGAATGGCTTCGTCAATAAACAAAATATGCGGTAATGGTCAAGCAGCAATTTTACGAACTCCAAGAGTCATCATTGCATCCTGAAAAAATTACGGTTTGGTGTGGTTTATGGGCCGGCGGCGTCATTGGGCCGTACTTCTTCCGTGACGATCAAGACCGGCACGTTTCTGTGAATGGGAATCGCTACCGTCCAATGATAACCGAATATTTTTGGCCCCAATTGGATAATATGGACTTGGAGGGCATGTGGTTGCACCAACAAGACGGAGCCACAAGCCACACAGCGAATGCCACAATCAATTTATTGGAAACCAAGAACGTGTTATCTCACGAAATGGTCCAGTCGGTGGGCCGCCTCGGTCGTGCGATTTGACGCCGTTAGACTATTTCCTGTGGGGCGACGTCAAGTCTATGGTCTATGCCAACAAGCCAGCGACGATTGATGAACTTTGTATACGAATATCGAACGTGAAATTGCAGCAGTATCGGCCGATTTATGCTTGAAAACCGTCGAAAATGGGGTTCAGCGTCTGGACTTCTTCAAGCGTGCTCGTGGTGGCCATGCAAAAGAAATCGAGTTCCATACATAATGGCATCGAACGTACTTTCAGAGGAATAAAGAATTTCATTGACATCCAAAACCGTTTTAGTTTTATTTAAAAAAAAAAAACTTTTGTAGCGCTCTTATTGAAAACCCCTTTATAATGTATGACCAGTTCACAGATATATAGGATAAGAAAATCAGACGGATCTAAAACAGATAAAGTAGTTGGCTCTGAAATTCGCACTAAAATAATGTCAAACAGGTAAACTACATTGAACGATGACACTAAAACTCCCGCTTATTTTAATTCCTCGTTTTTTTTTTGTAAGCCCTTCCACAATCCCCCAACAAATATCCTGCTTCATCAATAACAAAAAAAAAAAAAAAACAAACAATACCTTTGCATTATTTATCTGAATTGGTGAGACAGTAGTACTTAGCCACCGGCACTTTACGACCTCAAGAGTTTGCAAGGCTATTGCCAGGCCAAAACATATTTCAACACCACCACTGACCGACCGACAGCATAAAATTTCAATGTTTATCTGCCATAAAAGCCACCGTGACGTTCCTGACAACTTCCAATTCAGTGTTCCGTGCACACATTGTCGACTCTGATGACCACTTCGTACCCCCCATTAAAAGCAAGAGCGCTTTCCAAAGGGGATATTCGTTCAGCCAGTGATGACCGAGGCGTATATGGATGGTGATTTGCATACACCATATCCTCATACAGTCCTCTACTCACAGAAAAAGCAACCAGCAACCTACAACAGCCCAGCATCAAGGACCGACAATTATGTTTCGTTCCGTACATTAAAGTGCAGCCATTTCGGAACTGAAAAAGCCCCGGAACGCAAATTAAATTAAAAAACATTAAACCAGGCTGAGCCATTTGCTGTTGCGGGTTATTATCCCGAATGGCTTTTGAGTACTTTCCAAAAATGCTGAAACCAATATACAAACCAGTACAATGTGTGATTGGACACTGAGTGCGCACAGTGCATGATGTCCTCCTTCCTGTGCGTTTTGTATCCTGGCGTTGTAACATTTTATTTTTATTTTTATTTGCAAAATGGCACAAACTTTTGAAACTGTAACATGGTAACTGGAAACGTGTAAGTAGGTAGTTGCTGGACAGGATCATTGCTATGCCGGGGCGGTATTGTTTAAAATAATTCAGACTATCATTAAGCGGTTGGTTAGCAGTACTTATTGAGCTTGTCATGCACTCGATGCCAATCTTTTTGGGTTCCATGGACCACTGTTTAGTCGAGTCCAGGCTACATGTGAAATGGTGTCCCCTCCACAAACCAAATGACCAGTGAAATGAATAGCACTATACATTTGCATTTGGGCAGGATACATCAACATGCCGGTGAATAGCTGTGAAAACATTTAAGTAGCAGTCTGACAAGGTCGTTAAAGCAAATGGAATGAGCAGAGACTTTCTGGCATGGGGGTGAACAGTTTTTAATGCTTCATATGAAATATTTTATGGAATATGACAACACTCGAATTGTTTTGGAAATAAGTTACATTCTGGATAGAGGGGCAATCACATGTTTAGTAAGGTTAGCAAGGGTAACATTTGGCAGTGGTTTGAGATTGGGTTGATGATTTACTCAACGTGATCATCCATTCATTACGAGATGAGACCCTAACACTTTTATAAGCCCTGTAATAAGCAGTTTGGCATTGAATCGCTTTTTTTTTCAAAAAAATGTATAAGATGACAGAGAAGCCTTCAAACCTCAATGTGAGAACACGAAAAATATAAGCAAATGCACTTGAATGGTAAGAATCTTTAACATCTATTAGGGTTAGGACTATTTCTGCCAGCTCCTCGAATAGTGTTGGGCGAGTTCAACAAACATTTGGCCATAATCAATTTGGTTTCCTTAGCTTGGTAACTATGTGTAGTGGGGCATGGCGGTTTCTTGCGATAGTCAGGCATTCTGTTTTTTGATAGTTTGAATATTTTTCCCAGCTCTCATCGTTCCGGATTATCCGGAGAATGTTAAATTTCGAAAGAGTTAAACCTTGGTATTGATGAATCTCTCGATAACAATCACAAACTCTCAACCTCTCGATAACAATTACACACTCTCAACCTCTCGATAACAATCACACACTGATCTAATGTGCAGACCAGTGGTTGCATTGTCAACAAGACTATACTGAAGTACTTGTTTCAACTCCACCACAGATTTGAGGAAGAATTCCATTGCTCGTAGCAAAGAGTGAGGTCTACAATCCACCGCTTAAGAAGCGAGTTGATGAAAAAACTGTTCATGGGTTTTATAGACAAAGAAAAAATAAGAGAAGTATGCTAAAGGTAGAGATGCTACTCAGGAATAATTTATGAAAGTTTTTTTTTTTTCAAAAATACCCTAATGAAGTCCTGTCAAGATGGACCACGCAAAATCGTAGTAAAATCACATCAACGCTGAGAATATTGAACAAAAAAAAAAACGTTTGCAAACTGTTGACCGGCGATCACGAATAGCCTCCAGCTGTCAGGCAGAATGATCCATGCTGACGACGACAGGCAAATCTACTAGCAACTTGACGTAAATGAAGGGAGAAAAGCAATATCTAAAGTACGGCCTTAATGTCGAGCTTTAATATAAAAGAGAACAATTTTTTGGAGCAACAGACTCGTTACTACCCAGGGCGGCCGAGCTTTCTGGCAACCATTCATGTGTGCGTGTGTACTTATTGCACGATGATGGGACCTCCTGTTTTATGCCGACTCCGAACGGCGAATTTGAGATAAGCTTTTCTTGACGATTGATACTACTCGGTTGAATTGTCAGATCATCACAAGAGGAGGGCCAGTGAAAAATCATTTTGGTGTTGCTACGGCTGGGAATCGAATCCAGAACTTTTGCGCGGCAGTTCGTCGCACGAACCATCGCGCCACTGAGCCCGTTTGGAAGAGGACTTGATTAAAACCATACACCAACTTGACTAACAAAATTTCGTTCAATGGAAGTGTGTCCGCTAAATATGTAGGATCCTCGAATCCACGAATTTTTGATTTTCGTATCGAAAAATTAATATTGTAGAACGGATATTCCGTTTCGACAGGGCTAAAGCAGCAATAAGAACTCTGACAGGTATGGCTCGGGTGGAAGAGCAAGAAGACGAAAGTGAATATTTGACAGTCCAGCGCCAATGCAAAAAGTTTCAGCAGAATGACAACCAACGAGGTACAAAAAAAATACCTCAAGGGCTATGGAGTACTATGGAGTATGGAACGAAGCGGTTCAAAGGGATTTTGTGCGATTGGCACGGAGCGGTTTAATGGCGAATTCGACTCCAACCGTTTCGAAAACTTGACTACGAACGTTGAAATTTGTAAAAGTGTTTGACCCACCAACGATAAAGATGCATTGATTGAGCTTCGCTGGCTTCTGAAGAATGAAGCAGCGATATAGTGGAAGGGCATCCAGTCTGCATAGTATTTGAGTTCTTTTCGGAAAAAAAAAACTGTTTGAATCAACGGAGCAATTCATGAGTACAAAACGAGCACTATATAGACATGATATATAGCTTGCAACATGAGAATATCAAAAGGGGTGTTAGAAGGATCAATTTAAAAACGCCGTCGCAAGAGAATTTAAAAGACTCAACCCAGTACCGAAGAGAGAAGTTACAAGGTGTAGCTTTGGCTATTTTTTAGGGTCCAGCAAAGAAAATTACCGTAATTTTAATAGCATCGGAGACACGAAGCAACAAAGACCACAAGGACCTAATAATAGAGGTTTGATCTGGGTATGTACACAAAAAGTAACAGTCCCATATGCTGTAAAGTACAAGCTCTTGAAGATGTGCCAGCATAAATGCCTTAGTCTGACTTAGTATTAGTCAGACGGGTAAGGACAATTGGGTAATCGAATGTGAAACGTATTCCTAGATCAACCCTATAAGTTGGGCATGAATACGAGCAGCATTGTAAAGAAGTCTCAAAGGCAATTAGATGAAATAGGGAAATCGTTGTTGAAGAAGACAAGACACCAGCAGTTATGCGTTGGGAACATTTGCGGTCCAGGGAGAGGGCTTTTATGAGTACTCAATAGAATACAATAATCGCTCATTAACATCAGCAGTTAATCTTACATTTACCTGCTAGCAGCAAGCACAAATACTTATTTTAAATAAAATCTCAATAGCAGCATTGGTGATTCGAATTTCGACTCTACAATACTTCCCGTCCTAAAAGAACTACCTAACATCTTGGAAAGGCTTAACACGTTTGGAGAAGGAAAAAAAAAAGACAAACGTGTGTAGTACGTTTGATGAAAATTTTTTTAGAAATCCCCTACAAAATGGCAGAAGCTACATTTTGCATCTTCTTTCTTCGGTACTGGGTGTAGTCTTTCAAGTAACCTTACGAGGGCTGTGTGTGCAGTACAATATTCCAAGGTGCCAAAAGGCTCTAGAATATAAAATCTGGTATAAAAGTGCCGGTTACAACAGACGTTGTAAGTATAAAGGCCCAGTTATCACTGAACAACGTCATTGGAACACAACACATAATGGAATTGAAATGTCAACCCCATAGCTTCTTAGATTAATTGTTGAAAAATTTTGTTTCAGTTCGGTGGAACGACAAACAGCCCTAGCGAGGTATCCTTCGGAGCGGAAAATTCTCCGATTTTATACGATTCGGAGGATTTGAACGTCAAGGTAATCTTCCGAAAAGCTTTTCGAAATATTTCTCGAACTTTTTGAAACGCATCCCGGCGAATTGCGTTGAAGTGCGTTCAGGTGCATTTTTCGTGCAATTTTTGACAGCTAAATGCAGTTCTCTTTCCGATTTCCTCAGACACAAACTCTTCGCGGAAATTATTTACGAATTGTAGTGAAGTGATTTTTGTTCCGGTGACACATACCTCGAATGGAATCTTAACCTCCGACGAAGTATGCCTTGCGGAAAATTGTCCGCTCCGACGGATACCTCGCTAGGGCAGATAAGTTCACTAAAATAAATCTTGATCTGTGAAAAATAAAGTGATTTTCTGCGGAAACTATAATTAAAAATTTATAACAAAACGTTCTAAAATTTATAGGATTTGTTTTGACAATAACACGACAATGATTGAGTTTATAAAACAGCCGCAAGAAATTAAAGAACATTTCCAATGAGGGTTTTCAATGATAGCTATAACTGGACCATAAAGATGTTCAATAAAAAAAAATCAAATTTGTACCTATTCGAGATGGTCTATACACGATCGTAAGGTGATTCGGCGAAACAAGTTACCAAACTGCTGAGGCGCATATCTTAGATGTACCCCTTGGAACCTATCATGCGTCTGATCTAGCTTCATTCCTAGCGAAGTACAAATCTACAAATTACAAGCTAATATGACTCATAAAACGGAGGGGTGACTTCCTAACCGACACTGACCTAAAGATCGCTGAGACGACCTCATTTCTACAGCGGGAGATTGAAGCGCAACTGTTATTTTAAAAAAGTATTTCATTGCTTTTACAATTTTATTAATTGCTAGCATTATTTATAGTTTCAACTACCACTTTCAAAGTCGGTTCACTGTTCAAAACACCAGAAAATAAGGATAAAGCAACCTTTAAATTTCTATGCAAAAATAATGAAATGGTAACCCTTAAGCTTTACTCTGTTCTTGTAAAAATCAATCCAATAAAAGGATTCAAATTATTAATTTGTGAACAGTCCACGGTGTCTATAAGTTGATTTATAGCTCTTACGCTCCAAATAAAGGAATCAACCCATACGATTCGACCAACACTTGGCCTAAGAAAACGCAACAAAAAGTTAAATGAAGTTTTTGACTTACCAAGATTTTTGAAGGGCAATTTTGATTTCCATAGCACCAAATTCACTTAAAAAACACAAACACATTTTTATTCAGATGGGCAAGAAGCCTCATATATAGAAACACTCGACATTAAGCACTTGGAAGATGGGCAAGAAGCCTCATATATAGAAACACTGGACATTCAGTACTTGGAACATTGGAAAAAGGCGTCATATATAGACACACTGGACATTGGCAGACGGGCAAGAAGCCTCATATATAGAAACACTGGACATTAAGCACTTAGATGGCATTAAAAAAAATGGGACAAGACTGCAAAGCTTTATTTTTTCGCGATAGATTGCATTTCTTTAAAATTAATTTCACCGATTCCAATTTAAAAAAAAAACTCCGAATAAACACTACGATTTTCGATTTGTACAAACGCGACATACTAAGGGAACGATGGCACGACTTGTACAGGAATAATGCAACTATTACGAATCTTATTCACTTCCGATGCGTTTCTTTGCAAAAAAAAAAATTATAACGTTTTTATTCACGACGTACTTTCACTTTTATTAAACGACATTTTTTGCAAAGAAATTAAACGAATCCGGGAGTGACAATTTCGACCGATTGAGACAAGGGACGCACTTATTAAGAATCCATTCTGAAAAAAAAACGAAAAAAAAAAATGTTAACATACATTATAAAAAAATTAAATTAAAATAAAAAAAATTGTAAAGAAAAAAAATAGTAAATGATGAAATTTTATTTGTAATTTGCGAATATTTGATTGAGCTAAATAATGGTTGTTGGGCGAGCATATTGTTTTATATCAGATGTTTCATACTGCCTTAGAAAATGTATGAAGAGAAGGTAATAAATATATTGCGCATATCTCAACAAAAGTAAACAGATACAAAATTTCAGGATGGCGACTTGGAGTGACTATTTCAGCATATGATAGGATACTTAATTTAGTATGAACATTTTTTTTGTATTTTCAGTTAATGTAAGGCACGTTCAAATAAGAAAAAAAAACTTTCCGAAATACTAGTTGGATCGGAAATCTAATAAACTGTGCTAATCTAATAAATAGTGCTTTTACACCGAACCGAAAACCGAAAAACACTTGAAAACTTCATCAAAAACCAGCTTTCCGATACATTTGCAGTTTTCAAAACTAGTAGGTTACGCCGTAACCGTCTCGAAAACACTTCGCAGACGTCATCTCATTGAAGGTTGTTGGAACGAAGACACCTTTTGTTTTATTTATAAAAACTTTTGTATCGCTCTTATTGAAAAACCCGATATATTCAGAAGCAGCTCTAAAACGATTGGGTGCCGACTTTCTATCTCAGCAGATAGTCTTAGAAAACTACAAATTCAATTTTTTTTTATCCCCTGTATCATATCTCGTAATCTCTTCAAGGTCTTTTTTAAAGCTTAAACTAAAGCAAGGTAAGCCTGAGGTGGGTAAAATAATAAAGCTAGGCTTCATATGCTATCATTTCCTTTCCAATGTATCAGAATCATGCTCAGAAATATATTGTCTAAGCTTCAAAAATGCTATGTTACCCCAAGGGTCTCAAGAATGTGACACATAGATAACGCTTATCGGTTGTAATAAACAGCATGGACATGGAGTCAATAATGCAAGTCAGCTCAATGGTGACTTTTAATTTTAATTTGAGTTAAAAAACACATCTGTCTTCCCAAAGTTGTCTGACTTGGCTTTAATGCTTTATCAAGCTCTATAGTACCACAAATATAGTAACAAATCGAAATCACTTTTTAAACTGGGTTGGCAAACGTAATTCATTGTCTTTTTCGAGATCATTGATCATACAGGACTCACGGAATTGAGTATCCTCTGAGCTTGTTTAATAAGTACGTTTGTTCATGCCTAAAACCAGATAGAGGCAGATACATTTTTTGTACCAGAACCTATAAAGGGGCTCTGAATCTACACGGCTAATCTTCACAGACAATATTTTCGGTATTCTTGATAAAATACAAAGCTAAGACAAGAAGGTCTCCTTTTTCTAACAAAGTTTCCAAATTTTCGATACCAAGCTGAATAAGTTAATTTCGTTAGCTTTAAAAATCACAAAAAAAAACACCACCACCACCCTGACAAACTCCCCTGCAGCCTAACAAATATCAATTAATATTGTTCCACCATCGATAAGCACTTGTTTCCCTTATTTTGTGCGAAACCCTCGCACTTCAGAGTAACGCAATCATTTCTCGTATTTCTCACCATGGAATGAGTAATAGCTTTCAAACAATAAATGTCGAGTAACTGAATGCCGCACATATACACATGATGTGCATGTGCTCTCCCGGACGAACGGGACTATAGCAATTCATCTAATTTGAATACCATGGTCATTGTGGCACCCATCTTTTTGGTCTATTGTTCGTCACAACACTTACCACGTCCATCTGTAAGGCCAAACAATAAATAAAATTAAAATGATCCAAACAATGGGATACCGAAGCGTTGCCACCTCTGGCCGCAACCCCACATCCAAAACATTCAACCGAAACGAGTTCATTACTTTGGCACCCTTTTTTTTTTTTTTCGCATCGCGGTGGTGCCACCTCTCGACCACTTCTACTGCGTCTATCAATTCGGACAAACATCCGTATCCTTTTTTAATTAAAATGTTGACATGTTTGTCCATGCCGGCCATCTAGACTGGACGTCGATAAATGACTTTAGGAGCAAATCGTTGTTGGTTGTCCTCGCATAGGAAACCTGTCAAACAAAAGGACAAAAATGTCAGCGCATTTCAAGTCGTCGTGGGTCGTATATACATTTTTTTTTTCGTTTGTCATTCTGGTGCTTTAGTCGGCTTCCCTTTTTTTGCATTGGGCAATGCGAAATCGTTTAAATTTTTTTATTTTTGCACAAAGCATTGTTTGACATGTCCAGGACGACGCATACACAGCTACAACTTTTTGAAAGCATTTTAATCAACATTAAGCTTCATGGGGGTATCCACGTCATTAATTTGCAAATGTCATTTTATTCCTTTTGGACGCACGGCATTTTTTGTTACTCTCAGGTCTTTCGACTTTTGTTCTTTTTCAGGAGTTTAAGGGGCGGAAATAAAGCAAATTAAAATCGCGAAAATCAATTAATGTCGTGTGCAAAAGCGAATGGGAAATCTCACTTACGAAATTGATTTGGCAGAGCACATAATCCGTGAGGCTTTTAATTTATCGCCAAAAAATGGCAAAGGGAAGTCGCTATTTATGAAAAGACGTTACAAGTCCGCATATTTCTGCGGGTGGTTGTGGAGTTTGAACTTAAAAACGCCTCGCGAACACGAGACTTTGTAACGATCCAACTGCGGTTCGTATCCATAAATATTTCCATTCCGATGAACACGTCGTCGACGTCGTGTTTCACAGAAAAGGGATGCTACTCCCAAGCTCACCCTTGGGAGGAATCAAATGACATATGTGTTTGGAATACAGGCAGACCCGTGCAATTTCGGGTCACAGATCGGGTGGTAGGCATTCAGCCGGCTACCGTGGCAAAGCGTTAAGTGATTTTTTTGAGAAAATTTAAAATCGTTGAAATCCCAAAACCGCGGTCTGTGTTAAGAGAGTACGCAATCCATTTCAAATCGGATGAGATTTATGTAGTTGAAGGATACGATTTGATTGTGTTCCATGTTAAGTGCTTTTTTTGAGAGGGCAGAGTTGGTGTTGGTGTTTATCGTTATTTATGGCTACTACTAAGTGTAGGTGGTGATTGTACAGACGATTGCAGAGATCAAATTATTATTTTGAATTTAATTGACGTCAATGTCGACATCAGAGGAATACCTAGCATCTTAAGTAGACAAGAAGTCTTTATAACGGGTGGTTAAATTTTAAGGGCCGATGTTGAATTTGAACAACGCCTAAACGTCAAGTGTTTTTCTGCAATTTCAGACGTAATTCATTTGAACTATGGAAAGATACACCATCGAGCAACGCGTTTAAGTTATTCAGGCTTATTATGAAAATGGGCGTTCAAATCAAAATACATATCGTGCACTTCGTGATTTTTTCGGTCAATTTAATCGTCCAAATGTGCATACAATCAGAAAAATCGTGCAAAAATTTCAGCAAACCGGGTCTGTAGGACATGTGAAAACACCAGTGCATGCCCGTACAGCTCGTACTGCAGACAATATTGCTGTTGTTCGCGATAGTCTGGCTGAAGAGCTGTCTGTGGTCGTGCCCAACAATTGCACCTCTCACGCTCGTCGCTGATGAGCTTTATGCATAAAGACTTGCATTTACACGCTTAGAAGTTGCAATTGACTTAGGAACTCAAGAACTCTTGACCATATCAAGCGTCATCAATGGTCAGAATGGTGGCAAGAAATGGCGATCAATTTTCGAAGAAAATCATCTTCAGTGATGAGGCACATTTTCACCTCAGTGGATTCGTCAAAAAGCAGAATTGCCACATTTGGGCGACTGATAATCTAAGAGTGATTGTCGAAAAACCAATGCACCCACAAAGTGTGACTGTTTGGGCTGGTGGCATCATCGGGCCGTATTTTTTTCCAAAATAAGGCCGGTCAGACAGTTACTGTCGTGAATGGTGTTCGCTAGCGTGAGATGATATAACGAACTTTTTATGGTCGAATTGGGAGATATGGATGTGGATGATATGTGGTTTCAACAGGACGGTGCCACTTGCCACACAGCTAACGAAACACTGGCTCTTTTGCGCGACAAATTCAATGGCCGTGTTATCTCACGTGGTGGCGATGTCAATTGGCCGCCAAGATCATGTGATTTGACACCGTTGGACTTCTTTCTTTGGTCGCACATACAAAGTATTCGTTGTATGAGATGCGCAATCTTTATTCTTTGCCGAAATGCGAATCCGAACGGATACCTCGGTACAAAATTCTCCGATAACGAACAAATCAGAGACAATTTTGTTCCGAACGGATACGACATGGGTGATTTTCGTTTTATGTAACGAAGCTCTCGGTCGCACAGCTGCACAGACTGCAGTCTATTTGCCAAGAATATTTAGGAGCACTAGAAGTAGGATAGCATCTAGGGCTGCGAAGAGACTGGTTCCTGGAGCTATGCTAATGCATATAAAGGCTGAACCTTGAAAATTTCCCTAGAAGGTTGACAGTTGCAAGCTGTTTCGAAAAGCCTTCCACCAGATTATCACCATAACCAGGGATACCTATGTGGTTGCATACCCAATTTCTTCCCGATTGCCTTTTTATGTGTGTAAAGGGACTACAGACTTTTTTTTTACGCATTCATGAATATTGGCTTTTCTTTTGGTACTTGGCTGATTCCGCGAACTTGAGACTGTGCAGTTCAGTTTATGAGGGCAATATGCGGGGCTTTGTATTTTCGGCTGAAAATGGCAAATTCGGTTTTTTTAAGCTTCGTCCCGGTATAGTTATAGTAGAGAGATACATTTCTTGCATGAAGTTTTCCTCCATTCAACTACAAGCTACAGCTTCGAAAAGATACACTGTAAGCGTTTACGGGCTTGCCTGGTTTCAAACTTCTGACTCAGATTCAAGCATCATACAGATATGCATTCAAGGCGACCCTCAAGTCAGTGCACCAACTTTAACCTTCCCTCCATATTTTTTTGCAATACAACTTGCCTAATGCTGAGTTGCCTGGGAAAATGAGTTAAAACATTTTTGCGTTTAATAAACTAAAGCGAGCAATAGCTTGCAGATAAGGCTGGTGGCTCTCTGTCAAACTATTTTGCTTGGCGTCACATTAAAAAAAAAGTCAACAAACAGACAAATCACATGAAAATTCTTCTCAGTTCCTTTCCATTAAAACCGAACAAACCAGAGACCCAATTAGCTCACAGTAACCCAAAAAACACTCTTAGAGCTCAAATAAAACCACAATTAGCCGCATTCAAAGTGCGTCCCTTGTTCATCGCTCACATCCTCAAGACATTCAAAACGTCAAAACATTTTCATATTGTTCGCTAGGCTTTGCCCTATTATGTGAATATTTCCATCCGTACTGGCCCATTAACTCTCATGCATTCATCGTCTACCATATTTTATTAGTTTTATGAACCTTCCCAGGACACAAAAGAATACAGCCAACACTCTGTATCCTTTTGCGGATCTTTGGCGCGCATTACGCAACGACCATTTCTGTCATCATAAATTCGTAATTTATGGGCAATCAATGTGAGCGTATGTCAAACGCATCAAACTCATCAGTTCTGGCACATCAGCGCGATGAAGTTTCGTCCTAGATGTGACTCGGATTGATGCACATCATCGTCATCACTCTCCCCACAGACGATACCAAAATAAAAGATGAACGGATACTTTTTCCTACATTTCGGATTCATATGGAATTCGCACGGAAACAACAATCCACAGGGGGTAGGTACTCCGACTCCTCTACCCCTGCCGCATACAATTATAATTATATTCATATATGAGCGTCGAGGGATGACATACGTCGAGATTCATCGCCGCCGCGCGCCGCCGCCACTGTCGTGGGCTTGGTCGTCAGCGGTAGGTAATATTTAAAAAGTCACCTAATGCTCTTGTTCCTGCCATTTCACAACGTTTGGCGTTGATTTCATGTCCTGAAAGTGTCAATGTTTGCGCTTTGTGTAGCCGAAAGGTCGTTTGTTTTTATGACAATTTTATTTGTTTTGCAAACAGTTTTGGAGGCCGCCGAATTGAGATACATAATCATTTCGTTTGTGTTTGATGAGTGTGTGTGATGCATGATGGTGTTGTGTCCCATGCAAATGTGTTGAATGAAATAAGAGTTTCCTGTATCCTGTGTCGAACCTGCTGTCACTGGGATTAAGTGTAATTTGTAGTTATGAGAAACTATAAACAAAAATTAATGCTCAACATACGCCGGGAGTATTAACAAGGTCGGCACTCAGAGTGAGAAGTATCTACATCGTGTTGAAGGCAAGTTTGAATATCGAATGATGTTTTAACACTTGGATTGACGCATTAGAATCTTAGGTCCGATTTACTATTACAGGCTTTAACGAAATTCAACCCCCTCCCCACATCCATTGCTGCCTACCACACCACCTCCTCATAGAGATGAAATCCAATTGACAAAAACAAATCAAAAAATCGATGTCTACCCTCTACTCGAGTCTTATTTTTTATCGGTAATTGTCAATCAGTACAGTTAACCAGAAAATATCTCTTTATACATGTTGCACGTATCTTTAAGTGGTTTCTATAGAGTCCACCCACATTAGGAGTGAGAAATGTCTTTGACAAGGACAACAACATAAAAATAAAAACCGAGAGTCCTAATGGCAATGTGGTTTTAAATTTCCTTCTTACGGAAGACTGATCAAATTCTAAACTTGTAAGATTCAATAATCCTTGGTAACCCGATGGAACGTACACACATGCATATGCTGAGGGGGCATACCTGCCATATACCATACGTCATATAATTGGTTATGGAATTTTATAGCAAGATGGACTTACGGGACACACAACTGGAAAAGTTTTTCCTCTAAGACAAATGAAGCCAATTGTACATCAGGAGTGGGATTGTCTCTGGTTTGGTAATTTGATTTGGTTTAAGGAAAGTGATATCGATACGTGAGTGTGTGTACAAGTTATAAGGACATGTGGAATAACAAGATGTCCATCTCCGGTTGATGAGGGAAGTTTACATCCCTTGGGGGTTCCGTTCATTAGAAGTTGTGTATGATTTTAAGGTTTCCTCTAGACTGGGCAGTCACATCAATTTCGTATGAAACAATGAAATTGAAAATTCAATTTCTTAAAAGTTTTTTCTATCGAGGGATATACCTATAAGTATGGTGGATTGTAAGGAATTAAACTTTGATTAGGAGGTTTTTTTGAGTCCCATTGTACCCTAGTACCCTATTGTAAAAGAGTGCTTTATGCTCATATTACAATGATACTTAAGAATTATGCATTCGCAAAATGCTCGATAGGTCAAACTTGAGTAGGTATAGTACATGTGTCGTTACCAATTATCGATCAACAGAATGGTGTTCCTACTAAATCCCGCTTTATAACGGTTGGTTCAAATACAGGACCTTTCGAAAAATGTTGGGCAAAAATTTATTCGAATTTTGTCACATTTGTTGTATTAACATTCTCTATTTAGTTAGTACGTACCTTGTTGGGCATCATCTTGCTTTT
Source organism: Rhingia rostrata (assembly GCA_949824845.1). Taxonomy (NCBI): domain Eukaryota; kingdom Metazoa; phylum Arthropoda; class Insecta; order Diptera; family Syrphidae; genus Rhingia; species Rhingia rostrata. Next base: position 85,739,327 of record OX463757.1, on the reverse strand, counting down.
AGTACAGCTGCACATCAGCGAGACATTGACTCAGATAGGTTTTTCCATGTGAAAGCAGGTGTTCCAAATCCGGATAAGTAATTTTTTGAGGTTTTCAATTGACTCTGGACGCTTTTTCGCAATCGGATGGAGATCTGGACTGCAGGGAGTGCAAACTAAAGCCAACTTAATAAATTGGCACTATTTTCCTCGAAGTACTTTTTTAATCTATGGAATAAAAAAAATGCAAACATTATTTTTAATCATACAAGTTTTAGATTATTAAGAACTTAATAATAGTGCTTCATGTAAAAAAATAATTAAAAACAAATTTGGCGGTATGGCAAGGAGCATCGTTCTACAAAGAGCAATAAATCTGCAAGAATCACCAAAAACCTCTAGGGCAGAGAGCTTTATGCATTTTCCAGAGCCCGTATGTACACTTTTGCAGTGACTTTTGATTTTAGAAAAACCATTCTAACCCATTCTAACTTTTTCGTCTCAAAGGAAACAAGGGGTACATCCATAAGATTCTGAATGCATCTTTTGGATGTCCCCCAAAACTAATTTAAACTACTTAAGACTAGTTAAACCTAACTTACACTACTTAAGACTAAACTACTTAAACCTAACTTAATTATAATCGGGGTGGCAAGCACTCGTTGCATATGCCCCGACGGTTTGCCATCCCGATTGCGTCATTGGGTCCAGCAAGCATTTATGCAACCATATTAAATAAAATATGGTGCATAAGCCCAGCCCCAGACCTTGTACCTAAATTTAATTTACTTAAGTACTTAGGAGTGGACTAAAAGTCCGCAAAGACCTGAGGAAGTGCAGAAATACTTTCCTCGTTTAGCCACCAAAACTCGGTGCGCTGCTTTTCAGCGTCGGTCCTATCGCGATCCGATACCGCCGTGCTAAAGCGGAGGAGCGCCGGAGCATTGTCGACGTACCCGTCGCGGATTAGCCGTTTGTCCCGCGCGTCACGATAGCGGTGGTATAAAACCGGGATACCGTTCCTGTCTTGTACTAACCCTAACGAATCGATGTAAATGAATGCCTCTGGTGGAATAAAGCCCGATATGAGCGTGCTCTCCATGTATAAATCATTGGGATAATAAGCCCCAAAGATCAGGCTGTTGTCGCTAGCCATCGCCCTTGCAACGTGCCTTCGAGTCACATTAATTAGGAAATTGTCAATTCTATTCAACTGAGCCCCATTGTGTAGAACCTCGTTGCGATAATATTTTATGTACTCGGAGTTCGGCGTTCGGTACAATCCTAAGCAGGATCGGAGGCAACGCCTCTCAAACAGCCGTATCCTTTCCATGTAGGATGGTGATACATTGAACCACACGGGACAACCGTAAGCGATGATCGGCCTTATGAGGGCCATGTAGCAAATGACTTTCACCCTTGAATCAAGTTGACTGCTATGAAACAATCTTCTTGTCAGAGCATAAGCCCCCATAGCCCTGGCCAGACAAGCATCCACATTTTTATTAAAATACAGAAACTTGTCAAGCCAGATGCCAATGTATTTGACTTCACTTCTCACCGCCAACGGCCGTCCATGCTGTCCAATGATACACAATTTTTTTCAGTTTTTTCTGGTATCGTAAAAAGCCCTCTGCACTGGCGTCCTGAACAGAATTGTTTCGTTTTTTTGGAAATTAATCCTCAATTTCCAATCCTCGCAATATCCCTTAATGTGATCCAAGTCACGCTGCAAAAGTATGCTCATGACTCCGATTTTCGGACCTGATCTGTAATCTGTACGCCACCAGATCATCTGCGTACGCTATAGCGTGACTGAGGGAACCTACAAGATCACTTGTATAAATGTTAAACAATATCGGGGAGTTCACCGCCCCCTGTTGTAAACCGTTTTTAATTTCAAAGACTTTACTCGAAGTTACGTTGCCACATTTGACAACGAACTTCTTTCCCATAAGCATTTCATAAATCATATATAGCATGGGTTTACGCATGCCCAGTCTGGTTAGCTTGTAGAAAAGCCCCTCTAACCATACGGTGTCGAAGGCCTTCTCAAAGTCAACAAGACAGGCCCCTGTGCATTGTCCTTTGGATTTATTCCATTGGATGTCGGAGACTAGTTTCGACGCGGCATGAATAGTGACATGCCTCGCTCGAAAACCAAACTGATTTTCCGGAATAATTGTATTTTCCTCGACCCACTTAAGCAGATTTCTATTGACTATTTCCTCAAATACCTTATTTACATTCGGCAGAAGGCTTATTGACCGAAGATTTGCAGGGTTTGTTCTGTCCTTGTCCTTTTTGGGGATAGGTTGTACCACCGCCGTTTTCCAGTGCACCGGATAATGTGCATTATTCAGTGCATTGTTAAACAGCGTGGTGAAAATATCGACCGATTCCATCGGAAGGTGCCTCAATACGACATTTGGGACACCGTCCTCTCCCGCCGACTTTTTATTCTTCAGTGATACAAAGATGTCCAGGAGTTAATCTTTTTGCACGAACAGCATCTGGCTATTGGATGTTTCTTTGGTAGTTCTCAGTATTTCATCTGGTTCTCTTAGCTCAAGGAGCCTTCCTTATCCAACATGCAGTTTAAACTTTGATTCTTTGTTCCACATTCCTTGATTCCAATTAAGATTGTCTTGAGCCCAGAGCAATCGTTTTTCTCGGAGTCTATTTTTAAAATTCGACTTTATTACTGGCTTTTACGAACATTTTCCTCACAGAGCTGGACGAAATTATTTTTCCTGCAGCTCGAAACAGAACGTTTTCAAGATGCACCGAAGCATTGAACTAAATGCCGACGGCTGTACGTATAGCACCAAAAAACGATCCTCCACAGTGTTCGCCTTTTTTTGTCCTTCCTGAGCCTTTCTTTTTGCTGGTAGTCCCAGTCTCACGATATATTTTTTTTTTTTATTCAATCAGTTTGTTGAGCAACATTTAATCATCTAGAAGTATTGTAATATCGAGACGTACAGACACCAAATATGAGCTTTACACTCCGAACTGGTTTATCCTACATGTTTTCAAAAAATTACTTCGGTTCCTTTCGGACTGCTTGTACGAGCTAAATGCAGCTTTTATTCATTATCAAACAAAAAAAACGGTAGCTCTCATAAATTCCAAGAACTGCGCCCGAAAAGGTTAATAAAATAGTTGACCAACATTTTGCGAACGGCACTGTATACATCTACCAACCAACTTTAAATAAAATAAAAAAGAGACAAGGAACCAAGTTTTTCAAAGTTTTCTTGGTAAAAAAATTGTTGTTACTTTTATATTTATATATTAGATAATAGGCCGAAAGGCATTAGAATTAAGTTATCGAGAAATTTAGGGCGCCCGCATAGAGCAAGTAAGTTAGTTAAGTAATTGATAAGTAGGCTAGTTTTTTCATGAATTTTTGTCTAGCATTTAAGTTAGTTTTAAATAAAAAAAAATAAAAATTAATTTAAAAAAAAAAAAAAAATCTACCAACCAACAGAAGCAGGTAGTTTTCAAGACCTACTTTGATTCCGGCAGGTATTTTCTAAGTGAAATAACAGTTTTAGTAAGAACTTGGGGAACATCTTATTTAGCTAGTACAACGTTTTCATGTGATAGGTAATATTGAGCGTATGATCGAGACCCTTCGCTCCAAGGGTTTCACCCCGGGGGCTTAGCTTTGCGTTAATTTATTACTCACATAGGAAACAAAATAGGTACGTAGCGGCCTTCAAGGCGATGAGATAATTGCACAACCAAATGCCGGACGATATAATTGCTAAGTGGCGATGTAAAGTAAACTCGGTGAACTGCTGAGATCGATTTACAGGCATAGTATCACTAAACCATGTTTATCAATGGCCCTAATTTCGCGATGATCTTATAAATTATCGAAGTGTTATCTACTGTCATGAAAAACTGATCCCAACTCAGCCGCTCAGAGGTATACACCCACAAATATGTTGCAATGCGGATATCCAACACTCTACCACGTTGCGAAAGTTTAACACAAAAAGACTGTCAATGCTCAAAACAGGGTCAACCCATTCCCAGAAGGCAATTTCCCTAATACTCTCGATGAATCCTTGCCCTCAACCACCAAAAGTCGATTATCAATGACGACAATGTCAATAAGCCTTCAGAAAGTCTTCTCCTTATTACGAAAAAGCTTGTAGGCCAGAATGAGGTCCTTGAGGCAACGAGACCTGCTAAAGAAGTTGAATTTGCTGAACAGGCGAAGGCCTTGCGTTTAAGAAAAAGTATATCGAAGAAACTCCGAGATCGGGAATATAGAAAGGCGGTTCCAATCCAGTTTTTACCAGCGGCGATACAACCTGAAAAGCATCTTGTCGAGATGAAAAACCGAACCTCTAGGTTACGGACCATACCGCATGAGTGACAGCAGATGCCACAGCTAGCGCTTAGACTGAATAATTGCAAGTAACGTGCCTAGAATTGAGTAGGATGGGAGTTGCATTGCCTCAAGGAGAGAAACGAGCTTTGAGGGCCTGCTATACATGCAGCTGCTTGATATCGCATTGTAAGGAACGACCATACACATATTGCTCGGAACAGTGTGTATGTAAGAATGGGAACTCACGGGGGCATCATAGCGTCACTCTACAAAAATAAAATAAAAAAGATCCTCATACCGCATTCGTGAACGCCAGAAACTTTTCACCAATCACTTAATGGGATTCTTTCAGTTTAGGCCGCAGAGTCCTGAATTTATCAAATCAACATAATTTTCGGATAATGGAAAAATCAAGTTAAAAATCGTTAAATTTATCAGTTTTGAAGTTGCATAGGATAGGTTTTATTGGAAAAGATCCGCCTAGTTCAATCTCATTCCCCTCTGTCGCATATTCACGCGACATATTTTAGAGAGACATCCGTGAAGGATTGCTAGTGGCTCATAGAACGAATCATCAGGTAGCAAAAGGTCAAAAAAAAAAAGAAAATACAAATTTTTGGCGCAACAGGCTCGTTAGTTGTCAGGGCCGTGCTTTCTCACAACCATTCATGTCTGCGTATGTACTTCTTGAACGATGGTGGGACCTGTTTTATGCCGACTCCGAGCGGCGAATTTGAGACAAGCTTTTTTTTCGACAACTGATGATCTGTCAGACGGATGATCTGTCAGATCATCATGAGAGGAGGGCCAGTGAAAAATTATTTAGGTGTTGCTACGGCTGAGAATCGAAGATAGATCTTCTGCGCGGCAGTTCATCGAACTAACCATCGCTTCACTGAGCTAAAAAAGGTCCCGAATCAATAAAATCAATAGAAAAACCCACTGAGCTGCTCTGAAATATTCAAACAACGAATACAATAAATTTAAAAATAACAACGAAGCTCGGCTCATTGCCGATCAATTACCCGAACCTCTAAAAATGCTACTTAATAGACCTTACTGCCATGCGGAAAATACGATGGAATAGGATGGGACGGAAAATTGTCAAATTCAGTTAGTTAGTTAGTTCTTTATTGAACGGAAACAGCGATTCATAGGTTGCGGATTTATCATAAGCCACAGATTTAGGCAACAAATCTAATAATTCGAAGACTTCAGCGAAAGCATTGTAACAATTCAACATAAGCCTTGTTTGCACTCACGATCCTAAAAAAAATCTGTCAGCGACTGCTGAAGTATCTTGTGGTGAGGTATTCTAACGCCAAGGTGGGATGAAAATCAGATTAGCTGTGAAACCATATGCCACTCTAGCCAGCACTTCATTTTCGAACCTCCATATCCACAAAGGGGCTTGTCGTACACGATATCAACAAACGGTCAGACAAATTTATCACATGCGTTAGACAGGAGGTGATTTAGACGACCAGCCATGCCGAGGCGGCACCATGAAGAAATCCTTCGGTCATTTTGAATATCTGTGATCCTTTTATTGACGGGATATACATATGTTGATTATGATTTAAAAAAAAATCCCACGAACTACACAGCGATAGGGTCCTGATAAAAAATAACTTAGAATTGGATGTTAAAAATGTTGAGGAAATGCAGAGTGAATGAACATCAATACCCTTGCTCAGTGTTTTTGATTCCCAGCTAGACGTCAGACCTCGCCTTAAGTACAAAGCACAAGTAAAAACTAACCTCACAATCGATAGATATGTTAGGTCAGTGGGTTAGTTATGCAACTGGAATGCCCACTGGGTTGTTCGATACAAAATTGGCATTTCGTTGTTTGTATTTTAAGCTAAAAGCACGTTTATACAACCAGAGATTATAAAACCATATAGATGACGCACTGAATACAAAAATGCATGTTCTATGGCGGGTCGTACTGGCACAGTCCGTTCTCTCGTTTCTCATGTGTGCACGTCTACAGTGCCCGCCCGTACCGTGAAGCTGGTGAGCAAAAATGTCTTCTTTTTTTTTGTTTTCAATGCGTCATCTGTATGGCAAGGTCTACAAGTTTTTCAAAAAACCTTAACCAAATTTCCTATCAAAAAATGTAAACAAGTAAAAAATGCAAAGACTTGCTACAGCAACCCACCATATAAAGAACTCTGTCAGAAGCAAAACACGTCCTATAATGCGCCCTTACAAAAAAAAACGAATCCCAGTGGGTTGTCATCAATCGTCAATAAAACACGAAATCCATTCATTGCGAGTAGACGAAAAAAAAAAACTGACTCCTGGGTCAAGCGAATGGCAATAGAAAATCATTTTATTATTGTTTTGTGTCCTTTGCACAAAAGGAAGCACACACACACTCAATTTTATTACTCTTAGTCACATTCAATTAATTCCCTCCTACTCCAAATCGGAATACACAAAAAAAAAAAAAAAAAACACAATCACTAGGAGGTGTATCGAAGGCGGGCTTATGTTAGTCCTTAGTTTCCATCAAACTTTTATTAGATAGACCAAAGGAAAACGTGTCCAGTAATATAATTTCGTTTCTATTTTGCTATCTGCATTTTTTTATTCGAGATTTATAGTGTTTTCCTTTTATTATTCATTTTCTTAACACAACGGAAATCTGCAAAAGCAATATCTCATCCATAAAATGTATGTTTATTGTCGTTAATATAAATAAAAAAAAAAAATTATACATTGTTGCGATTGCTTGTCATTGTCGTCCTGGCGGGGAAGAAGAACAAGAACGTGAATGTGATGTACGAGCGGATGACAATGATGACTTATGAGCGAGCGATAGTAAAAGAAAAGTTGGATCCTGTAACACGATGGAAATGCATACAATAAGGATGACTGAGATGACATAACATTGCTGCGGCGGTGTAGTTACTGTGCAGAGGGGTTGCCGTGGTTCATCCTTGGGTTAGTGTACCGTGGAAGGTGTAAAAAGTGAAAATTATTTTAATGGCCAACATTATGTGGAGCGCTGGGAAAGCTATGCGAATGAAAAATCCAATTTTGAGATGATTTACATTCGGGATTTCTTGTTTACCCAGATGATTGTATATTGTTGTGGAGATGAAAGGATTTTCATAGCTGGTAATCAACATTCCATACAATTTGGATACTTTTTTAGGAGGTAACCATGGCTTCAATTGGAAAATGTCTGCAATATTGGTTCCTGCAATAAACTGACACTTTTTGCTGATGATTGCAATGATTTTTGGAAGTAACGATTCACCTGACCGTCCGTCGGAGCGGACAATTTTCCGCAACGCATTTTTCGTCGGAGGTTAAAATTCCATTCGAGGTATGTGTGATCGGAGCCAAAATCACTTCACTTACAATTCGTAAATGATTTCCGCCAAGAATTTGTGTCGGACGAAAACGGAAGAAGAATTGCACTTAGCTGTCAAAAATTTCACGTAAAATTCACCTGAACGTACTTCAACGCAATTCACCGGGAAGTGCGTTTCAAAACGTCCAAAAAGCTTTTCGGGGGAAATACCATCGAAGCTAAAATCCTCCGAATCGTACAAAATCGGAGAATTTTCCGCTGCGACGGATACCTCGCTTGGGCTCATTATCTAGCGACCCACAAGGTCGAGAAAATTTACGAACTGCCAACCAACTCGACCACGTATTCATAAGCACGCATCCAGTTGTATGCTGGGTGTACAAACATTCATAATTCCAAAAGTTAGTGCTGACCACTTGCTCGTCGTAGCCAAATTCAGCAAACGAAAGAAACTTCGACTGTCACGAATAAAGAGACTTGGGTAGCTCTTAACCCTAGAAGTACATGTTTCTTGAAATCGACGATGTTCGATCAGATTTTGTCGTTTTTCTTTCTTAAGTTTTTTTGTTTTGTCTCCGTTTTTCCAATAGCCCTAGTCGTGGTCAAGTTGATAGTGATAGCTGACTCCCAGTTGAATATAAACGGCTCTAGCAAGCCGTGGGAGCCGAAAATTCTCCGATGTATGCGGCCAAGTTATAAGTGAGTCCCAAGATTCTTCGAAAAATGTTCGATCCCGTTTGTGGTGACGAGCTATGGAGACGAAGATTCAACCAAGAACTATATCAGCTGTACAGGACATGTAGGACGAAAACTCCGGCTCGCAGAGTCTTCGATTCCCAGCCAGACGTCGGAAGCAACAGGGTAAGACCTCGCCTTAATTTGCGCGAACAAGTAGAAACCGACCTCAATCAACTTGGAGTGCGCAACTAGAAGCAGTTAGCTAAGGACCGGGCTAATTGGAGTGGCATGTTGATTGAGGCCCAGGTTCATTCCGAACTGTAGCGCCACTCAAGTAAGTAATTGCTTAGGGCTCTCGCTATTTGTGCGACTGTTCCCTTTTTGCTAATATGAAAGATGATCAAGAGTTCCATAATTGGCAATGAACAGGGGATTAGACCATCTTCTGACCATAGACCATATTATCGTATGAACCTACATGGTCATGGTGGCAATCTACAAACAAATGAAAAACGCAAAGCGAAAAAAAAACAAGCCTGGTGCAATGAGAACCATACCGACATTGGAACTGGGAATCATTCTAAGCCTTAAGGCACTTGCATGAATCTACAACTAGACGAGATCTGAAAATGCGACATATTAACTGCTAACAAAAATTATTTTGGAAAATACTTTCAGTTACATAAAATCAGTTTAATCCTTAACTCAGTCAACGATAGCTACGTTCAGGATCAAGAGGGTTTTCCAAAAAAAAAAAAAAGGTTAGTGTAAGATATTGGCAATAGCAGAAGCAGCCAAAGCTATATATCAATGCTGCCAATACCCCAACATGGAGTAGTGGCACTTGGTGCTCCGAGAAGGATATCCTGGTGCTTTAAAGTTGTAAACCCGTTTTAGTCAGTTTTATGGGACAAATACGGAAAGATGTATGATTTTGGATAGCTCAGATTAACAAAATGACTCTTATTTCTGACTGTGGGTAGTTTTGTTGTAAAAACGCATTTCTTACGTTAACTAGACCTGTTCAGCTTTATAATTAGTGGTCGAACATCAAAATCGGTGCAAGCATTAGCTGGGATTTCGATTCGCAAGTCATGGTCGTCCGAACCAATATAAAAAATTCTAAAACTTAACCCGAAAAATATATTTTTTTAAAAACGCCTTTATAAAAAAAATGTTATATGCAGTCTTATTTGTTGTAAAATTGATATGACAAATGAAAATTATTAAAGAGACGTACCCGAGACGACCATATACGCTGACGCTAACTGAAATTTAAACTGGGACGACGTTTATCTGGTTTTAAACGCGCCCAATAGTTATTTTTGTTTAGTATTGTTTGGCATTTCATAATGGAAAGACTTACGCGTGAACAACGTTTACAAATTGTTCAACTTTATTATGAAAATTCACGTTCTGTGAGGAATGTGTTTCGTGCACTTCGCTCAACTTATGGTCAACATAATCGGCCTACTGAGCGTACTATTCGCAACACCATCACCCATTTTGAGACCCAGCATTCATTATTGGATAATATTCGACCGAATAGACCACGTCCAGCACGCTGTGAAGAAAATATAGCGGCCGTAGCTGAGAGTGTACACGAAGACCGTAGAGAGTCGATTCGGTTCCGTTCGCAGCAACTCGGACTGACGTATGGAACGACTTGGCGCATTTTACGTCAAGATATTAAATTGAAAGCGTACAAAATACAGCTTGTGCAACAACTGAAGCCGCTCGACCTTCCCAAGCGACATCGCTTCGCTCTATGGGCTCTTGAAAAGTTCCAAGAAGATCCGACGATTTCGAGGCAAATTTTGTTTAGCGATGAGGCCCATTTCTGGCTCAATGGGTATGTAAACAAACAAAATTGCCGCATTTGGGATGAAGAGCAACCTGAAGAGATTGAAGAACTGCCACTTCATCCAGAAAAAACAACGGTTTGGTGGGTTTTGTGGGCCGGTGGAATCATCGATCCATATTTCCTTAAAAATTTGCGAACGTAACCGTCAATGGCGACCGTTATCGTGCCATGATAACCGACTATTTGATGCCTGAAATTGAAGCTCGTGATCTCGGCGACATTCGGTTTCAGCAAGACGGCGCCACTTCCCACACATCGCATCAATCAATGGACTTATTGAGAGAACATTTCGGTGAGCACATAATTTCACGTTTTGGGCCGGTCGATTGGCCACCAAGATCGTGTGATATCACACCGTTGGACAAACCCGCTCCGATTCTGGCCTTGGAGGAAAACATCACGCGTGTCATTCGCCAGTTACCAGTCGAAATGCTCGACCGAATGATCGAAAATTGGACGCAACGGCCAACATTTGATAGACATAATCTTCAAAAAATAAATGCCAAAGAATGTCCTTTCAAATGATAATAAACATTCTCCATTAAATTAGAATTTTCTGTGTTTTTTTCTTTAAAAATGTAGGGAACCTCGAAATGGATCACCCTTTACATTGATGTGACTCTGTGGATCTATCGACGTGAAAAGATCAAAAGATCGTGAGAGATCAAAAATAATAGGTACTATGGATCGCTGGCTAAAGTCTGGGTCGTTAAAAATAACCGCTAAAAGCTCCTTAACAGCACCCCCAGTAGTTACTAAAAAGTCAGCAACTGGCAGGTACATAATACAAAACCGTTATGTTTATTTCATAATGGGAAGTTTCCTATTGCTAGAACCGCATTTGTATTAGATGCGTTTTGCTGGATTTATAATATTTTTTTTCTGTTGTTATTCTCAATTCAGAATTGTGAATTTGCTGGTTTTCCATTTATTGTTCTATTCTAGAGCCAAGGAAAATGACGCAATAGAGACGGCGGCGTCAGAACTTTCTGAAGAATTTCAGGCAGACAATGTGGCTAGTACTAGTTCTATGGTGATCAGTACTGCAAAAAAAAAAACAGTAAAAAGAAAGTACCACGATTCATATTTAAATCTTGGATTTGCTGAGACAAGTGATAACAAACCCCAATGCGTAATTTGCGCGAAGTGTTGCCGAATAGTGCGATGTTTCCAGCAAAAATGAAACGTCATTTTGATGGGATTCATCCAGATTGCAAAAGCAAACCGACTGATTTTTTTAAAAGTACCTAAGTATGGTGAACTTACAAAATCTCAAACAATTATTACTAACCACTCAAAGACAGTGAACGAAAATGCGTTGATGGCGTCCTACTTAGTGAGTTTCCGAGTTGCGCAAACTGGCGTAGACCATACAATCGCTGAAAACTGAATCAAGCCATGCGTTAAGGGCATTGTTGAGTGTATGTTGGGTGAAAAGGCCAAAAAATTAGTTGACACCGTTCCTTTGTCAAATAACACAATATCACGAAGAATCGGAGACTTAGCAGAGAATGTCAAAACTACTTTACTTTCGCGAATAAAAGTCACAAGATTTTCGCTGCAAATGGATGAATCAACAGATGTTGCAGGGTTGGCTATTTTAATAGTATTTGTGCGCTACCAGTACAAACAGTCCTTTCAAGAAGATCTGCTTTCTGAACATAATGCAGATTTCTGCAAGAGGATTTCTTCAATCTTGTCTTAGAACAGATAGTGCGAAGGTGTAACGTGACAACGGAGTGAATATATTTAAATCATCTGTCTAACTGCTAATATGTGGACTACATTGACATCTTAGATTGGTCCTAGCAAGCCTCGTAGATCTTGTAGTTTTGGAAATATGTAATGCAAAGTGAAGATTTTTAACATTAACGTTCCCCACAAGGTTGAACTTAGAACATTCTATCTAAAGCTTTCTACACGCACGCAGTTTTAACTGTCCGGTTTGTCTTTTCAGGCCGCCTGCGCAATTAAAACTGAACGTGTGTATGATAAAGTTGTCAGTTATTTTGGCCTGAGCGGTCGGAGAACAATTAAAAATTCTATCGTTTTGCTTGTTCAGTCCGCCTGTTATTAGCAGCGCGTGTAGCATTCAAGCCGTCACTTCAGTTTAAAGTGAAATTTACATTTAAATTTACGGTAAAACTGAACAGGCGGCCTGAACAAGCACTCTAGCTAGTTAAAACTGCGTATGTGTAGCCTGCTTAAGAGTCAAAATTAACCGAGTGAAACTATCGTGGAATCCAATGCTAAATTCTTGCTTAGAACAAAATGAGTCGAAACTCACAAGTCCAAAAAATTTCCGAATCGGAATTTCAGTCGTACCTTACGGTACCGAGTGGGTGGTTAGTAGGTAAGCGTAAAAATATAATGAGAGCATTCGTACAAAAACATAATTTTTCACTCTGATGGGGGAAGGGTGTCACTTAAGATGGTGTCCAATCTGTTATTATAGCACTGATTTCTTCAATCTTGCAAGATTAAATCCTGATTTGATACATAATCGATTATTCTATACGCCAGTCGATGCAATCCGACGTCACATTTCTTTGAGCTTGATGTAGTAGCTGCTGGCAATCGTGACCAATCATGTCCAAGGTTACATTTTATAGGTTTAGGTTTATGTGCATCTTAAGGCCGTTTGGTGGATTGCTAAGACAGACAGAACGAAGACTTAAACTTATTGTAGACTTTACGGGTAAGCCTATAGAAAAGAGATAACCCCCACCAGGTTTTGGCTTTTTGTTAACATCTATCCCGAGATTTCGTTATGGGGCCGATTAATGCCCCAAAATTCAATCGTCTGCTCCTTTCAATGATGGAAGTCATCTGTAAACCGGTAAACCAATCGCACATCCTCACACGTCCATTCATATTATATTTCATTCCCAAAGTGTCAAACTAATGAATCTCTCTTGACATGTGCTGGCTATATGCCCGACGTCTTGTCTTGAAGGTGTTTTGAGGTTTTGACACAACAAAAGATTTATTGTGCTCGCAAATACAAACGAATCCATTTGCCAAAATCCTATTAGAATAATGCACTGTAAACGGGCCAAGGAATGAGTCCTCTATACAAATCGAAATGAACAACCTGTGTGCGGCAAGAGCCTGTCAACTTGCTATACTGTGATCCCTTTTCACATTAAGTCTCAACCTTTCCTCAGGCATGCCTTACAGATGTGCACAGAGAAATGCAACGCAAATGTTTAAGGTACACTCGTACTTCCTCGACGATGGGTTCGTTTTAATGGATTTGATTACTTAATTAAATTTGTGTGCAGCTAGTTGGTGTAGGTATGAGCCAGGGTGTAGCCGAAATATCCTTCCGCTAGTGTACAGAGAGCTCCTGAAATAATCTAATTGCAAACTTCTGTTTTTGTTTATTAACAGATTTCAATGGATGAAGTGGTTAGCCCATCAACTTTATCGTTTCTCATTTGCGGATATGGTTTCTGTGTGTGCGGTTTTCCAAAAGGGGGGCGTCGAAAAGTTTTCTTAAAAGCTTTTTGGGGCAAGAAACTTTCAAGGAAGATAATTTGGTAGAGCTATGGCTAAAGTGGAGGTTTTGTCATCTCGTCGCGTTGGTATATGTAGTTGGTGGTACCTGTACTCATATGTGGGTATGAATGCGCGTTGAAGTACACTTTTTGAATATTAAAATAATCTAGAGTGGAGCTAGAGATGGCTTGGCAGAGGCTTAATGCATGTGCATATTAACTTGGATTTAATTGACTATTAAGTTACGATTGAAATTACTTTTCGAAAAGTTTTTACAACTTTTAGTGGTACTCGACGTCGTCGTTGTAAGCTGTAAAAGAAAAGAAAACAGGAACTTGCACTCGACGAGATACTTTTAGATTTATGGGTTTTTAATGAGAATGTTTTGTAGGAGGTAGCAAATTCCGTTAGTGGCGGTTATGAATTATGGAAAAGATTTTTGGCTTTCAATTAGTTTGGCTAGTTGTTGTCTTTTTGATGTACCTAATATCTATTTGATTCTGCCTTCGAAATGATTGAATAATGTTATCAGTGACGAGGACTTGAGCCTTATTGTATGACAGATTCTTTAGATATTGTAAAAGTAGTTGTCATTTTGATTCTATTAAAACATTTATTGTCATTAAATGGCATAGTGGTTGGGTGTTGTAGAACGAGGGTAGACTCTAATTGGCTTTAACTTGGCAATGGCCAGTGGTTGTAACTCTGACTACACATCAAGTGCTTGTTTTTAACCTCCTAGTGACAATCGGGTGGTACTGGTCTCATCCAACTGGATTTTATTTGCTAAACGATAAGCGCGAGTGTTGATAACACGACGAAAAACAGCAACACTATAAACAACCAGGTCAGAATGGAACGGAATGAATATCCGGCCTGTTGTCCGAGGCGAACCAAGACAAGCTGCTTCGACATATTCGGACAACAGGTTGACTAGGAATTTTAATGGTTAAGCAGGCCCCTTGAACATAGTTGGTGGCGGATGAACCGAAAGGATAACGGCAGCAATCAATCCCGTAGTGGATTCTGATGGCTCCGTGTCCTGGGGGTACCTAATAAATTGGAACTGGCTCTCCATGTTGAGTGTTGTGCTTTGGGTTAACTACCCAACCATTGAAAATCGAACGGTTACAACGCAAACCTATAACCCGGATAGGACTAATTTTATTGTTGACCACCCTGCTTAACGAAAAAAAGTCAACGACGTTCGTATCTGCACCTGGAATGTGAGAACATTAAACAGGAGTGGTGCGAGCAAACAACTAGCGGAAGCCCTAAACTGCTACAACGCAGACATTACTACCATCCAGGAAATACGATGGGATGGGCCGGCCAAAAACATGATCAAAAACTATGACATCTACTAGGGACCATGTTATAGTGAGCAGAAACAGCGACTATTCGGATGCGGATTAGTTATAAGTGCCAGACTTAGGCAAGAGTCTTATGTTTCCAAGAAATACGCGAACGCATTGTAACAATCCGCATCAAGGCCAAATTCGACAACACAAGCCTTATATGCGCTCACGCCCCAACGGTGGAAAAAGCTGATATAGCTAAGGATTGCTTCTATGAGGTCCTTGTCAAAACCTGTGAGCGACTACCGAAGTACGATGTTAAAATCGTGCTGGGAGATTCTAACGCAAAGGTAGTTCTATCGCTATGTGACCCGACGCATATCTACGATCGGCGAAATTTCCTCTTTGCACTTACCGCACGCGTCAGAAACGGCTACAAAAACATAAGAGAAGCCTACAATCCGGTTTGTGTATACTTTTAGTACGCTATCCCATTTCATCCTTAAATGAAAGTTTCATGGGGATGGAATAAAGAAAATGGCAATGTCACAACATATTTTTTTCAGCCAGTTTATAAAAATCCTTTATGGGTAAACAAAAAACAAAAATTCTTTGCAAAATACTTGGGGTACGGAATACAAATAGTTTTTGGTAGGAAAACACCCCCAAAAGTGGTTGAAATGGCCTTCGGGCATGTTATTACCAATGATTTTGCATCAAAATTTTGTTCGAATTTTTTATAATTTGGCGTAAATGTGCGTACAATCGGAAAAATCTTGCAGAAATTTGAGCAAACCGGGTCTGTGGGAGATTTGAAAACACCAGTGCATGCTCGTATAGCTCGTACTGCAGAAAAAATTGTTGTTGTTCGCGATAGTCTGGCTGAAGAGCCGTCCATCTCAACTCATCGTCGTGCCCAACAATTGAACCTCTCACGCTTACAAGGTGCAATCGACTCAAGAACTAAATCCATTTGACCATTTCCAGAATCGGCAATAGTCAGATTGGTGGCAAGAAATGGCAACAGTGGACGACCAATTTTCGAAGAAAATCATCTTCAGTGGTGAGGCGCATTTTCACCTCAGTGGATTTGTCAATAAGCAGAATTGCCGCATTTGGGCGAATGATAATCCAAGAGTGATTGTCGAAAAAAAAATGCACACGCAAAGAGCGACTGTTTGGTGCGGTTTATGGGCTGGCGGCATCATGAGGACGCTCAGACAATTACTGTGAATGGTGTTCGCTATCGTGAGATGATAACAAACTGCTTACGGCCCGAATTATAGGATATGGATGTGGACTATATGTGGTTTCAACAGGACGATCCCACTTGCCACACAGCTAACGAAACAATGGCTCATTTGCGCGACTAATTCAATGGCCGTATCTCACGTGGTCGTAATGTCAGTTGGCCGCCAAGATCATTTGATTTGACACCGTTGGACTTCTTTTTTTGGGATATTCGAAAGAAAAGTGTACGTCGATAAGCCAGTAACAATTCAAGAGTTAAAGGATGAGATAATTCGTCACATTAACGGCATAGAACCTCAATTATGCCTCAGGGACATCGAAAATTTGGACCATCACCGCCGAGGTCGCGGCAGCCATTTGGCCGATGTTTTATGCCATACATGATTGAACCATACCAAAATTATCATAATAAATCGAAACGACAATAATTTCCTAAATAATTTGTGTTTTATTCAAAATCAACATTGGCCCTTAAAATTTAACCACCCTTTATATTGTATAGCGAACCAAAGAAACGTCGTAAATCCGACACATTACTCGTAACTCCACTACCTATGCAAAGGAAGAAAAGTAGTATGTATGAAAAACTGGGAATCCCCAATTATATCAATTTCAACTGTAAGTGCCTGACGACAATCTGGCAACAAACCTCATAACTCCGAGGGTAGAATGACAAAAAAACTCGGGAAACTGCGATTTAATTACTAATTTAGGAAATAAAATAACACCGTTCACCAACAAAGCTAAATAAGAAACATTCGTTCCTCCTGTAATATTGCGAACTTTGGAGTTATGAATTTCTGTTATGAATTTTATAATATGCTGTCATCCAATAAATAGATCTACATCCCACTTTGCCCTTTTTCACTGATTATACCCATCCACACTAATTATACCCATCCATACCAAAAGTGGGTAATGGAAAATTCCAGTCCCCTCCTACTATCCGTTCATCACCTTAGAGGTTGAGGAAAAAAGCTTCAAAAACCATTGAAAACCGGAAAAAAAGTCGTTCATATTAATCATACGACCAGAGTTATGTCAATCGAGCCTGTCATCTCAATTTGACTTTTCTCCACAACATGTTCTGGATATTAGAAAAAAAAAGACATTCCCAACATTTGTATCGAAATTCCATCTCCTCTCTGTGTGAAATCTAATTTCATAGATCTCGATGAAAATTAATGATTGCGAAAAGCTTTCACGAGAAAATTAGTTTCTCTTTCGATTATTTAGGTGGCATACCGCCATCTCCTGCTCGGTTTTGATTGATTGTCCTTTGACAAGAGTCCTTCTGGCCTGCTTGCATATTCTCGTACATTAATTATTGATGTCGTGAAATCTGGGGCGCGTGACTGCCGTACCGTTTCCGACATATGACGCATTAAGCATGATCATCTTGAATTTTAAGTGCCCTGAGTCTGGTGGTTGTTCGAAGAGTGCTTTTACTCAAAAAGGACTCATGCTGTTGATTAATATTTTGGCGGCGGCGTCGGTGGGTCTTGATTAAGAGGCTATTAATTTGGCGGTGACTTTTGGTCCTGCGGAGAGTATGTCTATCATACCTTCCGATAGATTGACGCAAGAATTGATTACTTTGCATTGAGGTTTTTCTAAAGAAAACTTCCGGCAGTGGACATTGACACACTCATCTTTCGAACTCCCTATCTCTCGCTCGTTTTTATTCGACATTTTCAACTGAAACGATTCGAGTACATTATTTACGCATAGCTAACATGCAACAAGGGTTTGGTCCTTGTAAAGTACAAATGCTAACACACCCTCATCTTGCTGGTAATTATGCGGGTAGCGAGACACATCGTCGTCGTCACGCTGCTCAAAAAGTGTTGTCAATTAAATGGGATCAGATGGCTAATACCCCGTTCATGCAAACTATGGATGTACGCCTTCTTGAAAACGGTAATGCGTTCACATCACTGTACATTACCTTTTCCTGTGAGTTTTTTGTATTTTTTTTTTTATTATTCCCATTCACGACAAAGTCAGGTTTGATTAATCATTTGGAGCGTGTACGCATGTTGTGCGTCCTTATGCGGGACGACACGAATTTAAATTTTGCAGTCGAATGTCGGAATTTCAAATTTATAAGGAGCGACGCGACTCACCGGAAAAGGACTAACATTCTTTATCGTTGCTTTCCCCTTGATTTTTGGTGTCTTGGGGATTTTTTTTTTTTTTTTTTTTGCTGTGCTGTGAGATTCAAACTCAGCACCGAACTGGAGAGGGTACTTGAAGAGCAAATTAACCCTTAAATCGAATCAATCTCTCGCAATTTATTCAAATCACATTATTTGTCTTGTATCGTGCATTTGGACTGTGAGACGGCCAAGCCGAGAGCGATTAATGGGTAATTGGGATGCCAGTCGAGTGGTAGTGGCTGTGAACGAAATTCTATTTATTTAAATGGGTTATTTTTTGATTGAGTGGTTTTGAGTTGTTGCGCTTTGGTGGGTAATTTCGAAAATAAATATGTTAATTGGCATAGAGGTTTGGTGTTTTGGAAGCGCATTCAATTGGATATTAAGCTAGAAGTGGGTATTGGTGGATGGTGGAAGGGTGCGAATGTTTTGTATACTTGGATTTAAGGCAACATGTATTTTGTTCAGTAAGTTTTCTTGATGCGATTGGATTTGCAATGCAGTTTACCCAGTCAATATTTTGAATGAAGAAGTCTTTGAAAAACATTAAAATGCTTGGGATATTGGTAGAAGAAACTTAGCTCTGGTTGATTCAATGCGTAGTAAAATTGGTACACAATGCGATTTCATAAAAACACAAGCATTTCATATTTTCACGAGCCTTTAAATTCGAAATCATAGCCTCCAAGGACTGACTAGTGGTGCCTAGTAATTGACGCTAGGATGGGTTTTAACCCTTTGTTAGTCACAGCGACAACAAGTAGCAGTGGAAACCTATCCCTTGAATATGCCATTTGTTTACTTTTCGAGATGGCATCACAACCTAAGTGAGCCTCGATATATTTTGACAACAGTTACGTAAAGTGTTTCAAGGGTTTGCCAGCTCTCTTGAACAGATTTACTGGAGCATGATCGTAAAGGACAACGGGCGGAGCAATCGACCTCGCGTTCTTGTTTTTCGTTTCTAACGGTTTTTGCCAAAAACCACATTATATAAAATAAATCCAATTAGTATTGTAACTTTTCAAGGTTATAGCTTTACTTTTCAATCATTTAAAAAAGAAAAATTAAAGTCACCAAGAACCAAAGTTTTTCGGAAAGGATTGATTTTTTTTTTTTTTTTATTCAGATAATTTTTAAGTTTACATGGTCTAAGTTACCGCACATTGCCTTATACAGAGATTTGATACCTAATCGCATCTTTCTACTTAAATAGTTTAATATTTGTGGTAAAGAAAATAAATAAATAAATAAAAAAAAACATTTAAAAAAACCTCATTTAAACAAAAAAAAATACATATATATATATATACATAAATAAATGAACAAATAAATAAATAAATATGAAAATAAATTAATATAAAAAAAAATTAAAAAAAAAAAATAAATAAATAAATAAATAAACAAATAAACAAATAAATAAATAAACAAATAAACAAATAAACAAATAAATAAATAAATAAATAAATAAATAATTAAATAAATAAATAAAACAAATAAATAAATAAATAAAAAAAAACATATAAATAAATAACAAATAAAAAAAAACAAACATAAAAAAATAAATAAATAAATAAACAAACAAAAAAATAAACAAGTTATTTCTTATACATGTAACTAGATTGAAATTGCTTAGAGATATTGCAAGAACTATTACTAGGAAAAAAGATTTTTTACCAAAGTGTTATCAGAGTGACCGCTGCGGGCCTTAAATTTTGCCATAAGGGTGTTTATTCTTTCAGAGATCAATTCAACATTCGCTTTTTTATATAAAGCCCTTGTAGAGAAATACCATGGAAGATTTAGCATCATTTTTAAAAGTTTATTTTGTGCGATCTGTAACTTCGCTATATGGCACTTGGCGCAATGACCCCAAACCTGGCATCCATACATAATTATTGCTTGAAATATGACTTTATGTAATATCATTTTGTTTTCAGTTGATAACAGTGACTTTCTGTTTATAAAGGGATATAAAAGTTTTGTACTTTTATTTATTTTGTTCAGCGTTTCGCACACATGTTGATTAAACAATAGCTTTGAATCAAGATGAATTCCTAGGTATTTAACGGAAGAGCTCCATTCAATTGACACATTAGCCACTCGTAAGTTATTGGAGGGAATGTAACATGCTTTCCTTTTTCGTGTGAAAAAGATAGCTTGTATATTTCCAATATTTAACTTTATTGGATATATTCCTCTCGATAAAGAGAGGATATTCATGCGATGTAAATACAGCAGTGTCATCCGCGTAAATAGCAATACCCCAAAGAGGTGGATAAGGAATATCAGATGTAAATACATTGTACAATATAGGTCAGAGAACAGAGCCTTGTGGAACCCCAGTGTTGAAGTATTTTATTTCAGACTGAACATGATTAACAGACACACTAAAAGAACGATTACTTAGAAAACTTTGGATTATTTTACACAAAAAGTACGGGAAATAGAAACCAATCATTTTGAAAAGAAGGCCGTTATGCCACATAGAGTCAAAAGCTTCTTCTATATCAAGCATAACCATGCCTGTGGATTTTTTTTGAGAGCGTTGTTCTTTAACATGTTTGACTAATCTAAAGGCCTGGTGGGTAACCAAACCAAATTGTTCATTTGGAAAAATGTTATGATCCGAAATAAACAGCATTAATTTTTCCTTAATAGTTTTTTCTAATAGCTTGCTTAGACTGCTGACCAGGCTAATGGGCCTGTAACTTTCGACTTTGTTGGGAGGTTTGCCAGGTTTGTTGATTGGGATAACTTTTGCCAGTTTCCAAGAATCGGGAAAATAATTTATTTTCAAGCAAGCATTTATAATAAATTTTATAAAACTGATGCCAGCCTTGGGTAATTCTTTTAAATAAAGGTTGCTTATTTTATCAAAACCAGGTGTTTTTCTTGCCTTGAGAATGCTTATGTGAAATTCAACTTCGTCGTCAGAGACGAAGGCGCTTTGTGGTGTATCAAGATGTGACATATTAAAGTTATTTATTTGGTTATTAACCATGCCGATTGTGATTGGGTCGCTTAGATTCTCTGAGACTAAGTGATTTTTAGCAAAATTGGAAGCAAGCTCATTTGCTTTGTCAACATCACTGTAAATGTCATTCTGCAAAGGTGGAATGTGTCTATTTTTGTTTTTAATAATTGATAGATTTTAAATTTTGACAACCAGCTAAGCAAATAAAATGTCAACCTGACTCACTAGATTCCAATTAAGGACAAAAGGTACGAACAACTGCCTGTATTTCTCAATACGGTTCGAGCCCCTTTTGCAAATGAAGCGAAATATCTCAAAATGACACTCGATGCAAAATTAAAAAACAAATGCGAAGAACTTAAAAATAAATACAGAGAACTGTACTCGGAAAATACTCGAAGCTTAACCTTGATAACAAGCTGCTATTATACAGGCAAGAGCTAAGGCCGTTGTACAACTATTGAGTGAAACGCATCTATACATTCTACAAACATTTTAAAAAATAAAATTGTAAAGATCATGCGTCAATGCGCCGTGGTATATGAGGAATGAAGATCTACACAGAGATCTGGGTATTGCCGCGGTTCAAGATGAAACGAAAAATTTTGCACGCAAACATAAAAAAACGTTTATTGGGAAACGTTAACACAACGGGCTTCCAAATGCTTGACGAAACAAATTTATTGCGGTGTCTTCAAAGAACTAATCCCTTAGATTTGGCCCGATAATAACAAACCGCGCTATAAGTTGCGGAAAAGACAGGAAATCTCTAAGGAAAGTTACCTGCCAAACATTCATTACACGTGATAAGAAAAGTTGCTAGATAAGTCCACACTTAGGTGCAAATACAAATACAAAAAGGGTGGTGGTTTTAGTGGTTTAAAATCTCACACTACTTTGAGCACGTGCTAATCGTGTCTATAAAGATTTCCACCAGCCCACGGAAAAGAAACCTAAAGGCTGTTTCATACGTTAACTCTAGATTAAATTTATGCCGGGTTAGTAGACTCCGGGTTAGCTCAGAGTACGCTCAATAATGATAAGACCGGGCCTTAGTTGCAGTAACAAAAACCAAAGTATCTAAGGACACCAGTTCTTCGACATGCAGAGTCTTTGATTCTCTGATACAGTGCAGTTCACAAGGTTAGAGGTTCACAAGGTTAGCCGCTCCATTTTTCTCTCAATAAATTACAGTTTTTCTGTTTGTTTTTTTTTTCACGAACTACCAAACAATGCATTTATTGGAAAGGTTATTAAATTCTCTTCGAAAAAAAACTAAATTCAAGATTAGTGAGAGACACTTAAAGGTTGTTTTGATCTCTTTCTTCCCACTAGTGCAAAAAAAGCTCAAATAAATCGGTTCACTTGGTAAGACGCACGAATTTATACAATTATTTCTTAATGCTGGGTAATGCAAATGAAATTTTGTTAATGAGTAAACGTTATTAAAGTTTTTCCGAGTGTTTAAAGTGAATATGGAAAAAAAAATATGTCGACGGTGGCGGAAAAGGCAAAAATTGAGGCCTACCACTTAGAAGGTTTTTCTATGCGGAAAATTGCAAGCAAAATGGGAAGAAGTGATAAAGCAGTTCGAAATTTTTTTATCAAACCCTGCTACCTATGGAAAAAATAACAAAGGAAGGACAAAAACCAGCCTTAACACCGCACGAGAAGCGAAAGATAATAAGAATTGCCTCAAATTCAGCACACTCCACTATGAAAATCAGACAATTAGCGGGGGTAAGTGCCAGCAAATCAACGGTTCGTCGAGCTATTTTAGGTGCTCCACACTTGAAATTCAAAAAGTAACAAAAAAAAAACCACCACTAACGCTGCAAGAAAGGAACTTCGGTTGGAATTCGCGCGTCTTCATATGGCATGGGATACCCAGGTTGGGAGTGTTTCAAATTGGAGAACTGTAATGTTTTCTGATGAAAAAAAATCAACCTAGATGGTCCTGATGGGTATAATTTTTATTTCATGATATCCATAAAGACGAATGCTTTTTGAATCGCAACCATTCCAAGAAAGGAGTAATGGTATGGGGGGCCATTTCATACTATGATGCCTTTGAGTTGGTTTTTGTGTCTCACAAAATGACAGGAATGTCTTATAAAGCTCTTTTGCAAACAGCTTTTCCACCCATATGAGAGCTTTTTCGACCAATCCAGTGGATCTTACAACAAGATAATGCTCCGATCCGCAACGCGCACGTTGTAAAAGCATTTCTCGCTAGTGAAAATGTGGAATTGTTGCCGTGGCCACCATACTCACCTGATCTAAACATTATTGAAAACCTTTGGGGATGGCTGACCCGTCAAATTTATGAAGGAAGCAAGCAGTATGAAAGCTGTGAGGAGCTTATTGCAGCAATTAAAGAAGCCTGGTCTAAGATTTCACTAGACTTTTTAAAAATATTGCATGAATCGCTTAAAAGTAGAATTTTTGATGTCATTTCAAGTCGCGGAGGTTGTACAAAGTATTGAAATTGTGCAAAATAATTAAAATAATAATAAAAAAGCAAAAAAAAAATGATGGCAATCGATCAACTTCTTCTTTTTCAAACTTTTAACGGGTGCGTCTAACCAAGTGAACTGATTTATTTGAGCTTTTTTTGCACTAGTTGGAAGAAAGAGATCAAAACAACCTTTAAGTGTCTCTCAGTAATCTTGAATTTAGTTTTTTTTCGAAGAGAATTTAATAACCTTTCCAATAAATGCATTGTTTGGTAGTTCGTGAAAAAAACAAACAGAAAAACTGTAATTTATTGAGAGAAAAATGGTGCGGCTAACCATGTGAACATGATTCACGCAGTAGGAATTCCCATTGCTTTATGTGTCACAAAGGACAACGCTATTATTTTGATCAGAATTTGTAATGTACACAAGCATTATACATTCCTTTTTGATCCTACTCCAATTAACCGGTGGTTCATCCCTATTTTGTAGCGTTTCTTAGTAAACTGCTATTCCGTTCGACATTGAGTACCCTCTTCAATCTAAATGGGAAGTCACCTTAATTGTTTGCTGCATGTTCATTGATTGAACACCAATGAGCCTACCTAAAACAATTCAACTTGCTGAATATCCATTAAAAGTCAAATACGTATATAAACGTCCCACTGATCTTCTTTGGGGTCAACGAAATCAAAACCATGTCAGACGTTACATCAAGTGAAATACCCACGAGCGTCTAGACCGGTTTTAACTGAAAACAAGAGTAGGTGCTAATTCCCTAGGTAAACAAGCCGAAATCGAAATCTGGAACCAAAAAAAAATAAAAACACACGTCTGGGCATAATGACGCTTCATGTCTCTAATTGAATGCAAATTGATTCAGGAATTCACATATATCCCCTTTGTACCGTTATCAAGATCACCTTGTTCTGCGAAAGGAAAATCACCACCTGACGAAATACTGTAAAACAAAGTAAGTAGCTAAACAAAGGCCACCGCCAAAAAGAAAGTCAATTTGTCACATAACTGAAGCATGAGTCACTCCTCAAGTCAGTGACCCCAATTAATAAGAAAACGTTAAAACAATTTTTTTTTACAATTTTAATTTTATTTAAATTTTCTGTTTAACAATTTCTTATAGATTTGTAAAAATATATTTTATTTTTTTATTTAACAATTTTTTTTTTTTTAATTCACTACTAGTCCTCGAACTTTTTCTTCATTGTTTTTGCACGACGTTCCGTCGGCACTTGCTGTCCACCATTATCGTCGGCCCGGCGGCGGCGTCTTTGCAGGAGATATAGTTGCTTCGGCATTATTTATTCTCCTTGTTGGTCCTTTTGCTGCAAGAGGATCCATGGTATTTTTTTATTTCTTCGGTTATCACTATGAAAAGTTGATTTTATTTTGTTTTTGCCAAGCTACGTTGGTTTTAATTTTTAGTTTTACGGATTTTTGTCTTTTTGTTGTCACTCTGTTTCGTATCCTTGTAATATTGCTTAAGTGCATCCAAGACCACTGTTGCTATCAGCTTCCACTGGGTTTCACGTAATTTTAAAATCCTCTTCTCCTGCTCGTCAGACTTGCGAAGTAAAACTTCCTGATCGGGGATGTAGAATGCCACTGCCATTTTCTCGAATTATGCTTTTAAAACTTCCGACGGGTTTTTTTTTCAAATTAATTTCTATTTTCCTTTGTAAGAATATTCTCGTGTAATTTCACTTTTTATTTGTTCTCTATCCACTCACAAGAAACACAACCTTTTCGTTTGATGACTCAAAACATACTGAAGTCGAAGAGTGTGTAGCACTGTTATTATACGCGGCGCTGTTGGCCTCTTCGTTGCCCAAAAAAAAAAAAATAATCATCCCTCTTGTAGAGACCCATTTATGTAATTCAATTTCGGGGTGGTTCTGTGGGATACAATGAACCTTTTACCACGCGTAGGTAGGTACGTACAAACATGCTATTTGCCTTGGTAGAAGAGCGCGTTCAACAAATGTCATTTACAACACGGCAGAAGCAACACCAGCAACGTGGAAAACCTTACCCGGGATGACTTGGTCAATCCAACAGGCATGGCATCGGCTTCGGCAGGGTATAGCACGACATTTCCCCTTCCGGGGTAATAGACTCTCTGCTTGTGTAGAATGATGGTACAACAAGGAATGAAAAGTACATAAGGTGCATCTCACTCTAGAGCGAGTACGTCTATGGTTCTAGGCTGAAATAGAGACTATGCGATAGAGTGCGTAAGGTTAAGACGCTTTTTTTGGTTATGTACTACTTTGGAGTAATTTGGGTGGTTCATAGAGAGATTTCATTCTTATCAAGATTTTTGGGATAATTTTTTTTTTTTCATCTTTTTTTTTGTTTTGTATACCGAAGGCGTGTTTTGAGCATGTTCAGCCTCAGTTTGGGGAGGAGCTATTTCGGTTTATTGGTGGATCAGGGAGGTAATGATACGTACGGTGTTGCATTGTTAGCCATAAACCTTGGGTAGTGAGTCATCGAAGGGCGGATACCTTGGACAAAGTTCTTGGCTTCGGTAGTAACCGATGAATAATAGAATTCATGAACGTTGTTTGCGACATGAATTGACGTGAAAATTATATGGGGATGGATTTAAAAATGAAATTATTGCAATTGCCAATGATCGGTGGTGTCGAATAATGCGTCATTTTTCAATTGATTTCATAACCGGACAATGTGTAAATTAGGCAGTTTAAAAGTGGAGCGAGACGGTTTTTATTTTTTGGCCTCATTTGCAAAACGCAGCCTTTCTTCCGGTATAAGCATTGATTTGCTGATATTGTGAAACGTTTTTCTTTGACATGCATAACACATTTTTTTTTGGAATTTAACGACAAAGAAACAAGGCAGATCCTTAAAATTTTGGCTATTATCAAACTCTTGTTATTTTTTGTCAGTTACTCCAGTTTGCACATGAACTCTTTTTGACAATAGATCAAGGGTGGACGGTGTCAACGGTATCAACCAATTTAAATAGAATGGAGAAATCCAGGGACTAAATGTTAACCTCACTCTAGGAAAGCAATTAATTTCAACTTGTCCGCTTTTCTTCATAAAATTAGGTTTAGAAATAGCGCCCTAATCGGTGTAGGTTTATAGAACCTAACGGGTGTTTTTGTTAGAGGTTGGTTTTTCGACTAGAGATAAAACTGACATTTTGTGGTCAAATCGGGCAACTCTAATGTCATTTATGCTCGGTTTGCCATTTCATCATGAACAACGCTTGCGAATCGTGCAAATTTATTTCGAAAATTATGGTTCAGTTCGCGAAGTTTACCCCGCAAGCTCCGTCCATTTTATGGTCGACATTCGGTTAACCATGGATCGCTTTTGCACTACGTTTACTCTATGTGATGATACGCATCCGCAGAGACGTCGAACACAATTGCCGCTGTAGAGTAAAGTATTGAAGAGGACCCGAATGATCCGATTCGCCACAGTGCACAGCAATTGGAGCTTTGTCCATCAACTTTATGGAAGGTTTTGTGCGCAAAGATCTTGACTTACGACCTTACAAGATCCAGTTTGTGCAATAATAAAAACCGCGAGACCATGCAATGCGTCGTGTTTTTGGTGTATGGGCCGAAAATGAGATTAATCTCGAGCTGATTTTCATCGCAAAATTTTGTTCAGTGATGAGGCTCATTTTTGGTTGATTGGCTGCGTCAACAAGCAAAATTGCCGCATTTAGAGTGAAAAGAATTCGCATGCGACACTTGTGACGCCATAACATAAGCAAAAACTGAGTGTTTGGTATGCTCTATGGGCTGGTGAAGTCATTGGGCCAAACTTCTTCCGAAATGATGCTGGATAATCAGTTACCGTTAATGGAGACGAGTAAAGAGCCACTATTTTGTTCCAGAATTGGATGGTATGAATGTGAATGAGATGTGGTTCCAACAAGACACATGCCACACAGCGCACGTCACAATCGATTTGTTGAAGGAAACATTCGATAAGCGCATAATTTCGCGGGATGGACCTGTCCATTGGCCACCAAGATCGAGTGATTTGTCACCGTTGGATTATTTTCTTTGGAGATATGTGAAGTCGCTCGTCTACGCAAACAAATCGGAAATGTTAGGCAACTTGGAAGCCAACATTCGTGGCGTTATGCCGATATACGGCCCCAAATGCTCGAAAAAATGGTTGTAAGTTGGACCGCTAGACTTGGCGTTATTGGAACAAGCCGCGGCGGCCACATGCCCGAAATAATATTTAAACATTTATGGCATGAATTTGTCGTTCCAATAAATTGATGGACATTTAAATTTCTGAGTTTAATTTCAATTCGAAGTTCTGTACTTCTAAAAAAAAATAAAACACCTGTTATATGATCTGAACTATAGTTTTGGAATTTTATTATGACGGCAAGTGTTGTCTTAATAGGAATTATCTTGCAGGGTCCAAGTTGTTGCATGGCAGCCCAAGAAGTTCTCCATTATTTTACATACTGAGCTCAGGAAGAGTTGTTTTAACAAAAGAGCACTTCAAACTTGAAATTAATATAAGGTGGCTTTCGGAAAGGATAAATCAATTGCTTTGTTATGATAAAAAAAAAATTAGCAACTGCCTGTCACATTACATATTATGATACAAAACAAAGAATTTATTGCTTCTATAATCCCTTTATTAGCAAGCTACTTGTTTTCTCTCTGAAGTTGCTATCGAAGCAATGATTTCTCTTAAAGCCGCATTTAATCTCTAGTAGATTCTCTGTATGTTTGTCGATTGGTAAAGAGTGCCGCATTTTAAATAGATAAATGTGCAATCATATCGATGGAATCGTGGTTCTGTTTTGATCGAAACAGAAGGACCAACATTTTCTTACTAAAAGACCAAGAGCCCGCAGTAATTTTTTTCGGTCTGAGAGGTAACCGATTTATTTATTTTATTTTATTATTTATTTATTTATTTTCATGCTGTGTAGACTGAGTGGAGAGTGTATAGAAAATAACAGTCTAACAGAGTGTATAGAAAATAACAGTCTGGCAACAAATTGCGACAATCAGCCCTAGCGACATTTGTTTTACACATAAATATGTCAGATTGCATACATTTTGCCCCTCATATATCTCTATTCAACATTGGCCCCAGATATAGCTACTATTAAAATATAATTAAAAGTGTTTTTGTAGCATTTAATGAGAAACAAATCATTAAGATGGTGTTTTAGTAGTTTTAAAAATTTTGTAACAAACTTAGCCAATTTTTTTTTTAATTTTAGACCACTTTGGCAATCGTTTTTTTTTATATCGATCAAACGAATAATTGTCGCTGCATCTTAAAAATGAATCATAATAACAACGGGGTGAGCTTACTGTTTTCATTGTTAAAGTCGGTCATTGAACTATTGTATGACCTTAAATCTGGTTATATCAACTAACTGTGATATATAACTGTCATAAGGCATTTATTGCTTGTTATTGTATTTTAACAAGACTTCGATATCCAAGGCCTTTCTAGAAGGAAAAGTTTTGGATTCTGACTAACGCGAGGTGCAAAATCTAGGTACGTTCGCATCTTTTTCGGGCAGACTTTATTCAGTTCGTGACACAGGCGCACTGACATAGTAAAAGAGAGAGTGTTGTCATGCAGACTTACAAGAAGGTAATGTCAACGCTGTGCAATTTCATCATAGGTAGTACAAGCAATTTTACGCCTATAATACTCTTAAACCTCCTCCTTATAATTGTTGCGATATTTCATTTAAAAATTAAAGTACGCAAAAAAATAAGAATACTTGCAGCTCACGTTAAAACAAAAAATCCACCAATTATTGCATATTTTCAGCAACTCTTAATAAAGTGTGAAAACGAAAGTAATCAAAAATTCCAAAACTTAGAAACTCGTTTTGGGATGCTAATGACCTTACGTTAGAAAATAAACAAACGTCTCAAAAGGCGTCAATGATCTCCGTTTATTGCCATTACCGGCGGTAGGCACCGGCTCGCATTTTAAGTGCCAGACTTATTAGCTATTTGCCATACTCATGGAAGTTTATGAATGAATTAGTAGCCACCGCGTGGTTAGAGACACATTCATATAATTCTTGGCAAATATCTTGTGATGATCAGATATAAACTGTGAATATTTTTTTAAAAATTTGAATGACGTTATACACATATTAGCGCATAACAACAATTTTTTTGTGAATGTTCGACGTCTCATATTTGGTAATGTAAATTTACATTGAATGTTATTGCAGCTTGGGAGTGCTATGATCTCATTTTGTCGCGATCGGAGTAAATCAAAAATTAGTGACACAAGAACGTAACAACATTTTTTTAAGATTATGGACATGGTATGCCACCATACTCAAAATATAGAATTTATACAAAGTGACAAAAAATTGTATTTCGAAGTGAAGTAGAATAGAAACTTATAATAGTATTCATGAAAATCCAAAAAATTATTAAGTATTAAAAAATCACAAAAACTTAAAATTATCAAAACTTGACATACGCTTTTGTATCACTAAGGCGACAAAGTCTAAGTTTACGGAGGCATGTTTTCTTTGGTCAGCAGTTTCCTATTAAAAGTTAAACAGACAATCCGTGCTGAAGAATAACAGAACATATTATGAACTAGAATAACCAATCATACATAGCCATATACCTTCGATCATAAAAATGGGTTAATTCAACAGAGCCCAACAGAATTAAATAATTACAGATTATTAAAAACTACATCCAAGAAAACTTACAAAAAAATTATAAAACAAATTTATCAACTTACCAATTTTAATAATGTTGAGCATATAAGAAATTTTATTACTTGATATGAACTTGCAAATCCATTCTGAAAAAAAAAACAAATACTATAATTCACAATAGTAGTTGTTCATAATAATTTAAATATAATTAGCTAACTAAAATTAATTAGAACATAATGAGAGTGCTGTAATTGCTGTGTGAACTGCAGCAAAAACATCATTGTACCTACTGGATAGGATACAAAAGGATAAAACTGATAGGAGATCCAACCATAGCGAACTCTATAGTCTCGCTTGAACATCGTAGGAATATTTCCTGTCTAACACGTTTTTACCGCTATTTTAACAGGAAATGCTCAATCGAAATAGCCAGCTGCATTTCGCCCCTTGATACATTCAACCGTGATATTCGCCATGCCATGAAAGCTAATCAATTCACCCTCAAGTCTACCTTCGGACGTACTAAGAAATATAGAGATTCATTCCTTAACCGAACAACACGAATGTGGAATGCTTTACCAAACTCTGTCTTTCCACCTAATTACAATTTTCAAAAATTTATAACCAATGCACATCGGTATCTCCTCTTTTCTTCTCCACAATTTCCTTAATGCCCGCGCTGTGTCCATCACTATAAGGGTATACATAAAACCTTTAGCGCGTGCTAATTATTAAAAAAAAAACGTATTTTAAATACATATAAATTAAATAAATATAAAAGCAAATATTTAATATTAATGGCCCCAAAAATGATGATAATGGAGTTTTAATATCTACTTATAGTGAATTTTTGGAAATGGCGTGATCAATCTAAAACTAATGCATAAAACCTCCCATATAACAATACCTCCCTATAAAAATTTAATAAAAGCAAGATTGCCAGACTGCAAGACAGTGTTCATATCTTGAATGGGCAATGGAAAAAAAAATTATATTCCTAGCAAAATCGAGTACTTACTATACAACTACCGGAGCAAGTTGGACCAGCGCGTATAGTAAGTCGGCCAAGGGCGGAAAATGCAAAAAAATGAGCTCCAGGAAGGTCAAAAAAAAACTGAATTAAGAGCTTAATTTTCTTCAAAACATAACAATTAAATAAATAATTCGAAACGAAAAAAAGTATACCAAATGGAAGAACACATAAGGAATCGTTGTCGCTATTGCTAATTAATGCAAAAAAAAACGACCCGAGTCCAGGTGAGCACTGGCAAGCCTGGCACTGTACCCATTCCCCAATAGGTAAACTTTCAAAATATGTTTCCATGCACATTACGTCGCTCTAGTGACACAAGGTAAGCTTTCAAAATATGTTTCCATGCACATTACGTCGCTCTAGTGACACAAGAACGCACTACATTTTTCTTACGATTTTGGACTGGTTATGCCAAGTTACTTAAAATTGTGACAAGTAGAACAGAAGTTAGCACTTTACAAAAGTATTCATGAAACTTTAAAAATGAAAATAAGTAGTAAAAAAATCTCCAAAATCATTAAAAATGTCAAAAATCATAAAAAAAAAATCTCAAAAATCATAAAAAAAAATCTCAAAAATCCTTAAAAATTTATATGAGAAGGTTGCAATCCACTGGGTGGATTGTTTAAATACCCTATCCTATGCCATCCTTAAGACGGCCTCAGTGGCGCGATGGTTAGTGCGATTAACTGCCGTGAGGTTTGGGGTTGATTCCCAGCCGTAGCAAAACCTAAATGATTTTTCACTGGCCCTCCTCTCGTTATGATCTGACAAATCATCCGAGTAGTAACAATTGTCATGAAAAGCTTATCTCAACTTAGCCGTTCGGATTCGGCATAAACCAGGAGGACCCGCCATCGTGCTAAGAAGAACACACGCACACATGAATGGTTATGAGAAAAAAAGCTAGGCCCTGGGTACTAACGAGCCTGTTGTGCCATAAATTTATTTTATTATCCCATCCTTTAAACAAATATTCGTTAAATGTGGGCTTTATGGCAAGGAAATATTAAAATTGACGTTGTCGCAACATATTGTTCAGGCAGTTTATCAAAATTTTGTACGGTTCGACAAAAAACAACGTTTTTTTTCCTGCATATGGTATGGCGTAGGGTATAACAATGGTTTTTGTAAGAAAATCCTCCAAAAAGTGGGCGTGGGTTTAAATGTTGTATGGGCGAAATATTTGTTTTGTCAAACCCAATGATTTTGCATCAACATTTTTTTTGCGAACTTTTTTTTACTGAAAATCCCTCAAAGAGAGCGTGGCAAAAAACTTTATTTTAACAAAATATAGATATTAGGATTGACTACATATGTTGTTCAGTCACTTTTCAAAATTTCCCTACCGTTTGGTTGAAAAGTGAGCGTGGCAGTAGGCGGATTTAGGAAATGTTTACACTTGTTCGAACAGCGCGTACAAGGATCACATGTACTAAATTTAATGCCTTAAAATCGGTTACCTACAGATGAACGGATGGACGGATGGACGGAATGATGGACGGAATGATGGACGGATGGATGGACAGACAGACAGACAGACAGACAGACAGACGTGGCTTAATTAACTCAGCTATCGATTCTGAATCGATCCATATACTTTGAGGTATACCTAGCTTAAATATTTCACTATTTTACAAAGTATGTATCAAAACTAATATACTCCTCTTGGATAGGCTATAATAACTAATATTATTAAATATTGACATACGTTTTTGTGTCACTAAGGCGACGATTAGGCAATAACATTACGGCTCTACTTCCTCTTCGAAACTAGATTTTTTCAACTTTTTTTTTAATTCGGGGCAACTTATCCCACATCTAGTCTGATAAACATTTTTTGTCATTAGTAAAAAACTACTCAAAACAGGTCAATTTTTCAAACGGAGTACTAAAGTATAATAACTTGATTCCATAAAAAAAAACTAAAAACTAAAAAAACTAAAAATAAATAAAAACTAAAAAAAACTAAAAACTAAAAATTTGCACCTTTTCGCCTCTAGAATATAAAACTTCTTGAAACTTTTTTTTTTACTTTTCCACATCAAAAACGAAAACTACGCGTGCCCCTCCCCATCTGCTGATAGTTGCAATGCAACTTAGACTGATTTTGCACGGGTTGAGATTGTTAGTGTACTACTTACTTGCGGTTCATGAGTAATTTGAGTGACCCAACTAGCCCCCGCCCTACGCTACTATCAAATGGCGCAACACATCACTTATAATTTTTGCGTGAATAATGGGAAATACTTTACACCGAAAAATGCCAACCGATTCGCATTTTTCTTTTCACAAAATGTATATTAACGATACACACATTCCCTCATAGATAGCTGAAGTAAAATGTTGACCTTTAAAATAAGACGCATCATGAACAATTTGTAGAAACGAAACATTTAGCGGGCCCTGGATTCTTTCTTTTCAGGTTTTTTATTATGTTTTACGATCAGAAAATTTGTCCAGTTCCTTGAAAATTGATCCAATTGATGTTCTATACTTTCAAGAGCAATAGAATGGCACTAAAATGAAACTGAACATATCTAAGCATTTTTAGGGAAAAACTGAGATTGACGTTTTATTAGGCAGCTGTCGTCAACAGCGTTTTAAAACTTCCGTTGTAGATACTACTAGTTTTGGTGCAATGGCTTCTTATTGCAAAAACACTGCAATATCAAGCACCAGCAACAATACACAAGACCCAAACATTTAATTTGACATGAGTATCAATTTCATAGCATGGATCACAGATCACAGAATGCAGATTCCAGCAGCCAGACTGACATCTTTTTAAAAACTACACTTTTTAACATCGAGTACCTCAAAACATGAAAATTGTTCCAGATCTGAGCTTCCGCTTTTCGTGCCACAAAACTTCCATTTTACTGGTCGGTCGAATGATTGTAAGTTACACATTTTCAAAAAGAAAATTTCATCCGTGTTATTTCAACCAAATGTAAGCCTTTCGTTGAAAATTAATTATGATCGATGGCGACTTACCGATATCCGATAACTTTCATACATGAACACATCAACTCTACCCAATCTTTATTGTTTCACAAAAATGTACATGGTAACATGCTGAGACAAGATTTTTAAGAAAACATTAACATCTTGTGTGTTTACTTCATACCTGTTGCTTGGTATCGGAAACAGGTATAATGTATGTATGACAACTTGTCTGGGCATGTTCAAAAAGTAGGAAGTCGGATAGGTAATTTTTACGCAGAAAGACAAACGTTGATAGATATTTTTTGGAGAAAATATATTCTGTGTTTGTTCGTGGTAGTGCAGTGATTGTTTGTTAGTAAACATAATGCATTCTCAGTCGTTCGAAGGGACAGTCATCCTATTTCCAAGATTCTCTTCTTAATTAAATTTTACCCACCAAGTACAAATTTATTTTTATAAATAAAAAATGAATCGATAATATTGGGAAGTGTAGACAAAATTTGCAGCGCATTTCCGACATATCGTCTGAATTCCAAAACGAAGTACTTCTGCATTATTGCATAATCAAGAGTTCCAAAAGGAAAAACGAATTACTAAGATGCAATGCATACACTTCTATAAAACGTATTGTGAACGCATTAACTGCGCAAACAAAAGCAAACAGTTCATCGTGAATGATGCAAATTGCATTTGACATATCAGTTTGAACCGAAAGTATATGCTGGCTGTTAACAAGTATCGTTGCTGCCAATTGTGAAGGGATTATTGGCGTTTGAAACATTTGACGATACTTCGCATCAAAGTCGTTCCACACTGGAAAAATTGCAGAGCTTAACAAATGCAAAGCAGTGCAAAGGCATTCATATAATCTGGCATCAAAAAAGCTGTGTGCATTCACAATGGGCTTTTTTTTTCACGTTTCGCGACTTAGTTTTGTTTTGTTTTGTTCACAAATTTGAAGAAGTTTTCGCATAACATATAACAACTAAAATTGCAAAAAAAAAAACAGATGAGTAGGCAGCATCCACCTGCGCAAATATTTCAATACTCCATTCCATCCTAATCCTACATTTAGGATGAAAGTATCTAGCAAGTACGGATGTGAAGTTCATTGTTAGTTAATATTCGAATGATTGAAAAAAATAAACAGAACTTTGTTCAGAACATTTTTGTTTAGCGATGTTTTTATGTTTTCAGATTTTTGTCGTGGCGAACTAAATGTAAGAAGCAACACTCACGAGCAGTGATTCGCAAAAGCGTATCATATGCACCTACATGCTCAACATTTGTTAATAGGTTATAGGATCCTCCCCACGTGTTTAAACCATGAGCACTTAAAAGATGTGGGGCATCAATTTGTCCTGAAAATAATTCGGTAAAAAAGATAAAAGCTTTGATGTGCATTGTGCGGTGATTAACGGTATACCTACTACCATGAAAGCTTAAAGCGTTAAACGACATGTCCTCTTTCAACGATCCCTCACATTGACGTGGTGGAAGGGCGGCTTATTTCCAATTATCCAACGAGCAAAACCGGAAGCTTATGTTGAGGGTCACTGCTTTGCATAAACTGTCAAAACTAACCATGTTGGTAAGGTCAGAGGCGCGGGAATGAAGATAAGAGGTGGCCTCCATTGTAAGGTATACGCCGATACCTACAATTTCTGACGGTCGCTTGCGCAAACTGGATAAACTACTGCTCGATGAAGTGACACTTGCTCCTACGCCAGCTCAAATAAATTTCCCGATGCAGTGAAATAACCACCGCGGAAATAAGCCCCATATGGCTTAATTCCCAACAAATAGGTAATAGCCCCGAGGGGCTTATTTCTTTTTGGGAATGGAAATAGGTCCTGCGGCTGTTTATGCCTTTTGTTTGTGAGGTTTATTTCCTTTTCATGCAGTCAAACTCGCACCCATTCCAAGTCCAAAAGTTAGCCCAAGCGGGGGGACATGTATGAAGGAACTAATGGGGCCACCTTTGATGAAGGGCGCCGGGCAACTAGGACAAATAATTGTCTCCTCAAGTCAAGCAAAATTCGAAGGCAGAATTATGATAATGATCCGCTGGATCGTTGCTTGCTGAAAGGATATGCGGAAATCGAAGCTTAAGAAGCGCAAGAAGGATCGGTCACCGACTAGAAGATGACACGATCCTTTCAGACTCCGAAAAAAAAGGAATTTACTAAAAACCACCTCTGAAGAATCTGAATACAGAAATGTTCGTACCTTAGGAGGTGTTATCACGCAGGCTAAGGTAAGAGTGTTTGTGAGCTGAAATGACTTCCTCCGGTCGCGAGTGACCTCGGCCAATCAAGCCGGAGAGCAGTCTCTTCAGTATGGATTAGAGGACATGACGGACGCAAGCGTCAATCATTATCTCTAATCTTTTCATGTTTACAGCAACATCTGGATGGCTGGGAAAGGAAAGGAAAGGACTCATAACATTGGACAGTTCGGGACAAATGAAGGAATCAAAAACTGGAACCCCAACCGACATCAGAAATTGGTCTATATTGACCTGAGTGTGATGAAGGAAAACGTACACGTGTACAAACAAAAGATTTAGATTCAGAACAAGTAAACGATAGTAATACAGAGCACCGAATGCATCCTTAGAATTCACTGTCATATATCTTACTTCGACAACTGCATATTATACTTTCTGCTGCTCCGATAAGGCTCCAGATTTTCTGTTATGACTAAAAGAATGCCAAGGTCCCAAGAACCATGTCACAAAGATGTTACCCGTCTTTAAAGTCTGGAAACTACAGTAAAAGAAAATCCCTTTTGCTAGTGCTATACCCAAAAACTCAACTTTCCTCCATTGACGAAAGCGTACCATTAAAATGGTGTGCATCACATGTACCATGTACCCACCAATCTACCACCCATACAGATACTCCCTTCCACCAATTTATCAAAATTTAGTCCATCAGATTCCAATCACATTCCACCCACTTGTTGACAGCAATTACTCAAAACATTAAACCACAATAAGTAATGTTTAGTCAACGTCAACCCGTTAATCACATCTGCGATTAACTACGCACATTTGTTAATTTTTGCAAAATCGTTCGTTAAAACAGCAAAAATCCACCCAAAACGCTAATTTACTAACTCGATACCATAAACCAGCAGCATCAGCTTAAGAGCTTAAACCAGCTCGATCGTCCCTGTCCCATATGACCATGTCCATGTCAAATTGTTTGAATAAATCATTTATTTTGTAATTTCAGATTAATTTCAAATGCAAATCAAAAACATTCACTTGGAACACACTCACAACAAAAGCATCAGCCAGTGTCCCGTCGGACAGCCGAAATCCACGCTGCAAAGGGAATTAAAATGCGAAAAACCCATCTCGCAACTGAAAGCCCCCATAAATCAATTAAGCAAACAGCTTAGCAGGTGCATTTACTGTGAATTTTTACTCAATTAATCCAAATTTAGCCGACCATAATTTCCAGAGTTTCATCTGGTCGCTGGATTCGCAGAATGGTTTGAGGTGGTGGTTGGTGGTTTGAAGGTCTGTCTAAAATTGGAAATCCTAGGCGAAGCAGCATTTGGCATAAAATGTTGCACACAACTCTATGTCATATTAGCCTGACAGGAACAGGACGAATCCAATCCGAACCGTTCTCTCATTTATCCCGGATTAGATTCGCTTCCCTTTGCCGAAGAATGGTCCGGGCAACATAGTCCTACCAGAGTCAAATGCTCAATATCCGTGAACGTTCACTCCCCCCTTGGACTCACACCGAAACAGATATTTCGTGTGTGGAAGCATCGGTATCCTGTTCATTGGAGGGAGAGGATGTGTGTCGATGTGGATGACCATTGAAGTGTCCAGTCGAATGCTGCTGGCAGTGTCCAGTTCTGTCATCAAACTCACCATACGGTTGACATATTCCTGTTAATTCTTTAATTAAAATCGATACTGAAACTGATTGAAGGATTTCTCTCTATGTCCTGCCAGTGCAGCCGGGGTGTGAGTGTAGGCATTTGGAT
Organism: Rhingia rostrata; assembly: GCA_949824845.1. Lineage (NCBI taxonomy): Eukaryota > Metazoa > Arthropoda > Insecta > Diptera > Syrphidae > Rhingia > Rhingia rostrata. The sequence continues at coordinate 85,700,807 of OX463757.1, read as the reverse complement.
TCGACTAAATAGCTTCTGTTTAAAATGAAATTTTGCAACACCCAACCCTTGTCACATGTGTAGGACGGACATCTACCGGACGGACGCGCCGCAGCGTTGAATGCATAATGCTCGTCCTGGGAAGAGTAATAAATTAACAATTGCCATAAGTTAGGGGCCGTCGTCGTCGCCTCCTGTCTCTGGTCGCCTTTCAATTCAGTTCCGATGCCAATCAGTTTGCCGATGCTATCTGACAGAGCGGACTGTAGTTTGGTTTTAACTTGGTTTGCCACATGAATACAATCACAACTGTTGCACTTTTTATGTGTGTGGATGGGCATCCTGGGTGTTTGTTTGGATGCCTGTCGTGGGTATTCACCTGGTAATTTTGACGACAATGGTTGGGTGGGAGTATGGCAATTTAATGCATAGCACAACAGATGCCAGCACACGCAGCAACAATGTATGTACCACCATTTTGGAATTTTGTTTAATGGCTAACCGCTTAAAGCTCCACAGCTCATCCGTTGTCTGTCGGGATTGATTGAAATTCGGTTTTGCTTTTAAGCTGATTGAAATTATTCAATTGAAAGGAAAATACACGAGTAGATGTATCTATAGTATGAGCGGTGAGTAGTACCTCGTACTCGTATCTTATTGGATTTGAATTTGTGGAAATTTGCGTGGGAGATTCCATTGTTCGTTTTAAATTGAATTGCACTTCAAGTGCAATAAAAATGTAGCAAGCGAGTCCGAGTGAGGTGTTTTATAATTTAAGTTGAGTGCTGTTGAAAAATCAGCCAACAAAATAGATATTCTGTCCAACAGTTCAATTGTGGACGACAGGCCAGACTTCTGCAAAAGGACTACACAATAATCTCTCGATAAAAATCTACCAACACATAATATGGTTTCAACTTTATCATCAGAAGATCATCAGAAAGGTTCAGAAAGGTGCTTACAGGGATGTAGCTAAAAATGTGAATATGATAGCTCATAAAATATCTTCATGGAATTCCCGGCCTTAGAGATATCCATAGCAGATCTTTTTGTTGTTCACAAATGCTTTTTAAAAATCAAAAACTGCATATGCAAAGCTATCACCAAACTTGCAAAAAATGCACACAAATAATAGTCTGCCAAGCCACAGATTGGGTAATCAATTCCAAATAAAATCCTGGAAGCTCTGTGCAAGACCTCACAACTCCCTAGTCGACCTATGATAGCCCATTCTCCTATTGTCCGAGTAAAGTTGAATAGGATGAGCTTAAAGCCACAAAACAAAATCGATATTTTACGACACACAAGGATCGAAGATATACAGTGGAAAATGTCCACGCAAGATCCAAGATCAATTGATAACGCACAGCTAAATCAGGCTTTCTAATTACGGTATTAGACCCTGGTAATCAAAGAGTGCTGTCAATAGTGAGGATACCAATAAAATCCAGTATTCATCTAGATGTGTACAAAGAAGTGTCTGCAATTGAAAAGAATGCAACAGCGTCTCGTTTTCACTGCCACCGAACTCAACCTAGTTTGAAAAGATTTATGTTGCGGTGTTGGATAAATGGAATCTAATCGCAGTTCAGACTAATCTTGACCCAAGAGGGTAACAACTTCGTCTTGGAAACCGCTGCAGTTGTACAGCAGATAAAACAAGCGACTGAGAAACAGCTCGCACTGATTCTTCATTTATTTTAGATCAGTCTGTGAAGATAGATAGAGAATTCAAATGGATTTCTATCTGCTAACTGATCTTATCTTACTTATTGAAGTGGCACTACAGTCTGGAATGAACCTGGGCCTCAACCAATATGCCTCTCCAATTAGCCCGGTCCATAGCTAACTGCCTCCACCAAGTTGGTTGGGGTCAGTTTCTACTTGTGCGCGCTACTTATGGCGAGGTCTTCCTCTACTGCATCCGACGTCTTACTGGGCATAGAAGACTGCGAGCTGGAGTATTAATGTCCATTCGTTCTACATGTCCTAGCCATCTTAAACGTCCAATGCGGAGTATTTTTACCAGGGGCATATCGCTGTACAGCTCGTATTGTTCTTGATGAATCTTCGTCTCCATAGCCCGTCAACGCAAACGGGACCGAAGATTTTTCGAAGAATTTTCCTCTCGAATCGACCAAGGATTTCTTTATCCGCTTTTGAGACTGTCCATGCTTCAGTGCCGTAGAGCAGGAATGGGATGATCAGGGTCTTATATAAGATCTCCTTAGTAGTTCGAGTGAGGGCTTTACTACAGAAATGCCTTCTAAGCCCGAAGAAACAGCGGTTGGCAAGAGTAATTCTTCGTTGAATTTCTAAAGAGATGGTGTCAGAGTTAATAGCGGAGCCGAGATAGATAAAGTCCCGTACTTCCTCCAAGTTATATCTGTCAATGGTGACGTTCTGTCCAATTCGACGATGTTGTGTGTCCTTTCGTGTTGACAGCATATAATAGCCTTGCCCTCATTTACTGCTGAACACATTTTTGCCGCAAACGTGGCTATGACATCACGTTGGGTCCTACCAATGATGGCAATATCGTCGGCGTATGCTAGTAGTTGTACCGATTTTTGGAAAATTGTGTCTCTGGAGTTGGCTCGTGAGTTTTGCACAATTCTCTCGAGCATCAAATTGAAGACATGACAGCGCATCGCCTTGGAAAGATCACCATGGCCTAGGTGCCATAATTGCCGTATAGATAGCATTGCATGATTTTTAGCTAAAGTTGCAGCTGGAAAACCACAGCTTTCCTGCATTTATTTCGTGCAATTTCGGGCTTTCTAAAACGTTCTCTACGTTATCATTGCACAAAAGTCTTATGTACATGAGTTGTCTAAAATATTCGACTTTCACTGTTTCCGTAGATTTACAAACTAATAGATGATCTCATTTTGTTTAGTAAAAAGACAGGCTTTGCTGGCTTCAAACCCAGACATCAGGCCTTTATATAAGAGACTAGGTTTTTCAAAGAAAATTCTAATTAGGTTTTTACATAAAATTTACATCGCCTGCAAACGCACCAAGCTACACTCCAGATCTTACTTCTTCAGAAGTAATTCATTTATGAGTAGGTTTCAGACGAGAGGAGATAGTGTCCCTAAGATGTACACCCCTGTGTGATTTCCTTCTAGCTGAGCGCTATTGCAAAAATCGACCAGTGAGTGTTCGTGACGGTTCGTGAGGGTTCGTAAGGGAACTGTACTCCTAAAAACATTTATTGTCCCAAGGGTTTCTACATTGGCTAAGGCTCTTGCAATCGTTGATTTCTTGATTCGACTTCTTTGTTGAAAGGTGCGTTTCCACGAGCCCATAGAGGGCAAAATAAAATAAAAGCAGATTTTTGGCGCAACACACTCGTTAGTGTAACTTTTAATGAATGCAAAGGTGACTGATGAATAATTTGAGGGTTTTCCATTGCCCAGAACCGACTATTCTGTTTATTCACATATCCACTCAAATGAAAATGTACCTCGTCACTCATTATGATTTTTTCATGAAAATCGGGGTTGTCATGGGCTAGCTGTAACATCCTATTGGCGGCATAAGTACTGCGGCGTAAATGGGCTTTTGGAAGCTCTTGTGTCAACTGAATCTTAAATGGAGATAAATGCAAATCCCTGTGCAAAATTGTGGCTAAAGTTGTTCTTTGAAGACCAAGCTGCTGAGCACGTCTTCGAGTTCAGGTTGATGGATTGGTTTGAACACTTCTCTGAGCAGCAGTAATGTTTTCAGCCAATCTTGCAGTACGTTGTGGTCCTTGCTTGGGCATATCACCTACAGACCCTCTTTCTTCGAAATCATTCACTACACGATAAATAGTGGGTTTTTTTGGCACGTTTTTTCTCCAAAATTGTCACTTAACTTTCTCATCGTCACAGTAATCGATGACTGATTTTGACAAAATGTTTAAACGATTAAAACACGTTGTTTTATCGAATATTTTTCCATAATGAATTTGCCACATGTCTACTTCACGACTGCCTAATATAAACTGTCAAGACTAATGTTTACCAAAATGTCGGCAAAACAAAGTAGTTTACCTTCCCGGCGGACACCCTGTGTAATAACCTCTACGTTTTTCATTTTATTTATCTTTACCTAATTTTAAAAAAAAACTTCTTCGGCATAAAACTGGAGGTCCTGCCATAATGCAAAAATTACATGCATTATGGCTGTGTAAAAGATATATTGACCTAAAACTCAACGATCATGTTGCGATAAAAATGTGTACTTTTGGAAGCTACCAGGAATTTGCAAAAAAAAAAAGACATGGAAGAATTAGCTTTGGTTAGTTTTTCGTACAGACGCAATGAAAACCATTGTATTTATGTATGACAAATCTCAATAAAAAAAAGATATCTCTTCTCGATCTATCTACAACTAATCACAAAGCAAAGCAATAAAAGTCATCAATGACGGACGAAATTCCCAAGTTCCTAGTGCAATCTTTTTACATGTTTCCTTTTTGATAAATTCCGTTCTTATTCACCATTACCAATTCCCAATTAACGGTCTCTGGGATCAGATTCTCGATTACACTAACTATACCCTGCTCGGCGTGACTCATTCTCCGACTGACGTCAATGCACTACCTCCTATGATAGGTTCATATTTCCCCCCCAAGTCACCACCACTATTCAAAACCATTGCAGACTGATCGTCGCCTCAGGCACCGATAATCAACTACACTCATGGTTACTACTTGTGCATCCAGACGATTCGTTCAAGTATGACTAATGCAATGAACGCAATACCATGATGGGCAAAATAAACACTTCCACACAATACCAAACGAGCAGTAGCACTAAAACAGGTTAAGTCACATAATATGGGTCACACACAGTTGCTGTCATGACTCATCCACCACAAAATGCATCCATCAGCTTTAAACATAGACATCACACAGAATATGTCAACTTGTCAGAATTGTTGATATTGGGTTGCCGCCCGCCACCAGTGGATCTTTTTCTGTTGCGCTACTTATCTCTGAGAATCTGTCGAGTTTGAAAACTCGTAAAGTTTCGTAAAAAATCACTTTTACTGTCACTGGTTACGAGGAGTATATGTAAATGTTGAACAAAACCAGAAAATGGCATTTCAATTCAACGGATGGCACTATTCAAATTTTCTTATCAGTTGCAAATAAAATTCTGAAATTGGAGAAAAAATAAAAGATGCACACCCTCCTGCTATGAATTGTGAGCCATAAAATGGTTTTGCTCCTCAACAGCTTATAGTTTCCTATCACTGATGTCATATTTGGACTATAAAAAGCATAAAAAGGATTGCAAGACGCTATAAAAATAAAAATAAATATATAAAAGGAGTGAGAGCGGGAAAAAAAAGGAAGAAGGCAAAGAAAAAACGGACTAATTTATTCGTCCATAAGAAAATAGTTTAATAGGAACCTCCGACGAATACGTTATCGTTATCGCTTTGTTCGAATTTTATTATGTTCTTTTTATTACCAACAATATAATGAAATGGTAATGTGAATGGCAAATATTTGTTTAAGAATTTTCAAGAATGCATTAGCTGGCAGTTTTAACCGATTAATATTGCAGTGAGTTCAGGAGTTCGAGTCGTCCAAAACCAATTCTAATTTAAATAGACAAACGTGAATTATTTTCGATATGTAAAGTGTTTGTTCAAAGGAGTAAACATTCCCATTATTTATGAAATAATTCCATTCTGCGCAACTGGTACATATAGAACTTTGAAATGGAATAAAACAAAGATGATGTTTTTTTAAATTGCTAGATATGAAATTTACTTTATTCGAAAGATAATGTTCTGTCAGTTTAACGGGTGGTTAAATTTTAAGGGCCGATGTTGAATAATAAAGTATTTGCCAAAAGTTGGAATCAGACACTTAATATTATTAATCAACGATTGTTTAAAAACAGAAAACTTTCCCGAAGCATTGAAAATAGCAAAGTGGTAAGCCCAGTGAAAACCCTGAAAGAAAGTGTGCTAATCAACCTAAGCTAAATAACGGGTGATCCAAGTAGAGATACTTTTTTCAATAGCATTTTTTGACAGATCACGTGTGAGTCGTGTCATGCTGTCATGTTATTTTTGTTTAGTATTGTTTGGCATTTCATAATGGAAAGACTTACGCGTGAACAACGTTTACAAATTGTTCAACTTTATTATGAAAATTCACGTTCTGTGAGTAATGTGTTTCGTGCACTTCGCTCAACTTATGGTCAACATAATCGGCCTACTGAGCGTACTATTCGCAACACCATCACCCATTTTGAGACCCAGCATTCATTATTGGATAATATTCGACCGAATAGACCACGTCCAGCACGCTGTGAAGAAAATATAGCGGCCGTAGCTGAGAGTGTACACGAAGACCGTAGAGAGTCGACTCGGCGCCCTTCGCAGCAACTCGGACTGACGTATGGAACGACTTGGCGCATTTTACGTCAAGATCTTAAATTGAAAGCGTACAAAATACAGCTTGTGCAACAACTGAAGCCGCTCGACCTTCCCAAGCGACATCGCTTCGCTCTATGGTCTCTTCAAAAGTTCCAAGAAGATCCGACGTTTTCGAGGCAAATTTTGTTTAGCGATGAGGCCCATTTCTGGCTCAATGGGTATGTAAACAAATAAAATTGCCGCATTTGGGTCGACGAGCAACCTGAAGAGATTGAAGAACTACCACTTCATCCAGAAAAAACAACGGTTTGGTGTGGTTTGTGGCCCGGTGGAATCATCGGTCCATATTTCTTTAAAAATTATGCCGGTGCGAACGTAACCGTCAATGGCGATCGTTATCGTGCCATGATAACCGACTATTTGATGCCTGAAATTGAAGCTCGTGATCTCGGCGACATTTGGTTTCAGCAAGACGGCGCCACTTCCCACACATCGCATCAATCAATGGACTTATTGAGAGAACATTTCGGTGAGCACATAATTTCACGTTTTGGGCCGGTCGATTGGCCACCAAGATCGTGTGATATCACACCGTTAGACTTTTTCCTGTGGGGATATGTAAAGTCAAAAGCTTATGCCGACAAACCCGCTTCGATTCAGGCCTTGGAGGAAAACATCACGCGTGTCATTCGCCAGTTACCAGTCGAAATGCTCGAACGAGTGATCGAAAATTGGACTCAACGGATGGACCATCTGCGACGTAGCAACGGCCAACATTTGATAGACATAATCTTCAAAAATTAAATGCCAAAGAATGTTCTTTCAAATGATAATAAACATTCTCCATTAAATTTGAATTTTCTGTGTTTTTTTTTTTTAAAGTAGGAAACCTCGAAATGGATCACCCTTTATATGAAACAGTGCTACAGGAAAAAATAATAAAATTTATATGTGATAATGACATATCCTTTAGAACAATTTGGATTTAGGCGATACCATAGTACTTCCCACCAAGTGTTTAGAATATGCAAAACTATAAAGCAGAATTGTACATTAAAAAATCGACTGGTATGATTTGACTTGACATTGAAAAGGCCTTTGATACTGTCTGGCATGCTCGCCTTATATACAAGGTGGCGCAAAAGTAATCCTCCTATCAGAAAATGCTATAAATTTTGCGATTGGCCCCTGACGCGGAATATTGGTGACTATTTATTTGAGCAATAATCGGTCGGTGACTTTGGCACAACGTGAATTTCGTCGCAGATTTCCTAGCCGTCCAACGCCTACTGGCGAAACACTGCGACGTTTAGCCGCTCTCCTCGAAGAGATTGATTCTCTTTTTGTAAGAGAAAGTTAAAAAGGGGGGCAATGTCATATCTCCGCCGTTAATATTAGGTAGAGATGGTTTTAAAAACGTAATTTAAAGATTTTCAAAGCAGCTCGTTAGCCCTTTGCTAAAATATATTGTTTTTTTTTTAAATTATGCATTGCATTAAATTTTTGTAAATTTTTCTCAATAATGTCTTAGCCGTAGGTCCCGAAACTAAGATTTAATAGCAAAAGGATGTCAAAATTGACAAAGCAAAAGCATGCTTCATTTTTAGACAATAAATTAAAAAAAAAAATTTCTCTTTGTGAAAAGAGGGCAAAACAGATGCCAAACAGCTCACGATAAGAATCGCTTTTTTTTCAACCATGTGAAGTAGCCCTAGATATCCAAGGCTCGCGATAGACATTTGATTGAATTTTCATTCATTTGCTTGTCATTTACTGCTTTATTGATGTGTAGGTGGACAATTTCTATCATAACCGCTTCATTAGACAGAAAAGGGCATCATTTATATCGGAATGTGAATTTATTCCACGGCAATGAAATGGTCTGGTAAATAGATAAATATTTGTCAAGTGAATTATTTCGCAGGAACTAAAATTAATACGAATGTAACTTTGTAAACAGTTCGAATGCGATTTCGAAGCCGGGCGATTGAAATTTGCTCAAGCGAGAATGCAAACATTTGGTTAATTAGGTTTATTCAAGCATACCGTCAGATGAAGTACGAACTGCAAATATTGTTCCTAAATTCGTGTCATTACAGTGTTGTGTAATGTTTTTTTTAGATTTTTCGTTAACTCACGGTAGTTTTTGCAAATAATTTCAAAAAAGAAATGCTTACACACAAATTACCCACTCATTATTCGCTGCTCCACAGTCAATCTGCGAAAAGATCTTAGAATACTCGGTGTTACTTTCAGTAGCAATATGAAATGGGACCTTCACATTAAAAATACCGTTAATCAACTGAAGAATCGAAACAATGCTCTGAAAATGATATGTTCTCGCCGAAAAGGTCCACATCTGGAAACCGCCCTTAAAATAACCAAAACTCTGGTCGAAGGAACCCTCCAGCACGGAATTACTTTATTTAAGTGGACTACAAAGAAAAACTTAGGGAGCATAGATATAGCCATAAATGAATGTTACCCTACATCCACAGGAGCATTAAGGACAACACCAATCGAAGCTCTAAGAATAGAAGCCGGTTTTAAACCAATCATTAAACTAGGGCAAAAAAGGGCGATAAATTTAATGAGCAAAGCCCCTACTGATACTTGTCATCCTCTTTACACCACTTCTAAAGAAACCTTGTCCAGGGAAAACCAAAACAAGAAAAACTCTTTATCTTCTATAAGCAAAATACTTGCCCTGATTTCATCTCACGGATGTACTCCTTTTAAAACTACAGAGAACTTCTGCACACCGATTCTTCCCCCTTGGAAAAGACATTTGCTTAACATCGACACCAGCCTCTCCAGCCACAAAAGAGAAAATACTTCAAATTTACAATTCCGTATGTTTCATCGTGATTTAATTGAATCTATCAAGCCTTTGAGGACGCTATACACTGATGGATCCTGTAAGGACAACAACTCTACTTACGCAGTCATCGAACTGAATCCAAGCAACGAAGAAATTATCCTTTTCCAAGGTATTCTTCCAGACGCAGCTGGTAGCTATTTAGCAGAAGTATCAGCATTGTTAAAAGCTCTTTCATTGGCACAAACCTGGGCAGTTAAGACATTGATTCTTACTGATAGCTTAAGTATCCTTTCTGGAATCAAAAGTGCTACAAATAACTGCTCTACTCTCAGATGCATTCGAAATATCCTCCATTATAGCTCACATATAACTTTAGCATGGATACCAGGCCATGTTTGCATTACAGGAAATAAGGCTGCCGATACTGCAGCAAAAGAAGCGACTCATTATCCGTATTCAACTGAGCTTCCTAACATCTCTCAACTCATCCGAAAAGTTTTCATCTCCAACGAAATTATTGAACTCGAAAACTTCTGCCAAAGTTGATCAAAATGTGATCAGTAGCGTAGTCCAACCGTTTATTCAAAGACAGTTAAAATGATAAAAATTATAGCCTTTGCATTCATTGATAAGTGCTACATTACATTCTTGAAATAGAGGAAATGATTCATAAATAAACGATCAATTTTGAAATGGAAATCTTGTCATGACTAAAGTGTAACATCCCTTGTGAGACCTAAAAAAATATCCTAACTAACAATTATTACTCTATCAGGGAATAAAATTTAATTTCCACAAGCAATTATTTCTGTTCTTGTGCTTGAGCATTTTGCAGTCGATTGTTTGGGTAGAAATCTGTTTAAGAAATTATGCTGGGAAATTCACAAGCATAACCGAAGTTATGATGGTATAGCCATGGTAATATTGTTTTTAAGCTTCCGTAGATGTGGGTACATGTAGTACCATACGTTACAATGTTTCGTTAGAAATTCGCACAAAGTTAATTCGAAGCATAGCATGTATAGAGCTTACGATTGAAAGCTTAAAAAAGCTATGACTACGGTGTATCTTAGGAGATGAATTACCTTGCAAAAGTTCCACGTTCGATTCTCAGTCGAAGAATCAAAAACATTAAGTTTTACAATTTTTTTAATTCGAAAGATTTCGCGCAAAGTTCTTGGCTTACGTCCTTACAAGATCCAGCTTGTGCAAGAATTTTGGTGTATGGACCGAAAATGAGGTTGACCTCGATGCTGATTTTCATCCCAAAATTTTGTTCAGTGATGATTTGGCTACGTCAACAAGCTAAATTGCCGCATTTGGAGCGAAGAGAATCCACATGAGACCCTTGAGACGCCATTAAATCCACAAAAACTGACTTTTTGGTGTGCTCTATGGGCTGGTGGAGTCATTGGGCCATACTTCTTCCAAAATGATGCTGGAGAGTCAGTTACTGTTGATGGAAACCGGTATAGAGCCATGATAACCGACTATTTTGTTCTCGGATTGGATGGCAGGAATGTGGATAAGATGTGGTTCCAACAAGACGGCGCTAAATGCCACACAGCGCACGTAATAATCGATTGAAAGAAACATCTGATGAGCGCATAATTTTGCGGAATAGACCTGTCAATTGGCCACCAAGAACGTGTGATTTGACACTTTGGGGATATGTGAAGTCGCTCGTGTACGCCAACAAACCAGAAACGTAAGAGGAGTTGGAAGCCAACATTCATGGCGTTATTGCCGACATACGGCCCCAAATGGTTGAAAATTGGACCTCTAGACTTGGCTTTATTCGAACCAGCCGCGGCGACCACATGCCCGAAATCATATTTAAACATTAATGACATATAAAATTATTCTTCCAATAAAGCCAAATTGATGGACATTAATACGATTTTCTTGTGTTTTATTTCAATTTGAAGTTTTTACCTACACAAAAAAAAAACGCTCATGTGACATGCACTTTACCAAACGTCAAATACACACCACACACAGAATAATTTTGATGTCATAGAGATGAAGTCATGGAAAAAGGTCAAAAAAACGAAATCTACCGGATAATGAGTCAACACGAAATATTTTCGGAAGGCCTTTTGTTAGCAGACAAAGTTTTTTTTTCGATAGTCTTATAAAGGTAAATAGCTTCCTAAAAGTGCGCCAAATGACTTCATTCACGACAGTGCTTTTTAGAAGCGAAATAGTTAGCTGCGATGTTACTGGATGTCGTCGTATGATGTAATAACCACTGATCCACTGCACCCCATCATCGTGGTTTCATTGTTCATAACCCTGTCACAAAACATTCAAAAATAGATCAAACGCCCTGCAGAAAAAAACTTCACTAATTCAAACATCATGTAACAAAATGTCTGCTTCGCAGAGCACACGCGGACCATTCCAAATCAAGAAGATTAGTAATCTGTCCAAAAACAAAAATTATAATAAAATTACACATGCATTATCCGGACAGAAGCGCACACCTTCACCATCATCATCATCCTAGGCACTCAGTGGAATATCCTGCCGCTTTATTGTTCCTCATTACACAAATGACCAAAGCTTAAGAGAATACCAACCAACAATGACGAAAGCATGCAAAAGATGAAAGGTAATTTCCTGATCCTATTTTGGACGTTCATACGTTCAGCGGCGACATATGTTTACGCGTCGCTGCTTCCTATAATTATGCTTCCTTTTTGACGTACTGTTGTGTAGGTACAAAATGTTGACAGAACCTTCTGCGACTATAGTCGCCCCCACATTTGCCTTCCTCGGATAAGCATCAGTTGGCTAAATCGCAATTAATTGAAAAACCTCCAGTGAGTGTCCTTTTTTATGTGTTTTTCCGCCACACCGCAGATATAAAGATAAAACCAGAGGACCGCTTACAAATGATTGCCGCCGACTGTTGTCATTTGAGATCTTTGAGTTTTCCAAATGACTGACTGCCTGCCTCCCCCATCGCGATGGACACATCCGATATGGAGCGGGGTGGTATTCTACAATTTGGCACATCCACCTATCTATTCAGCTATGTCTGGCGCGACCGCGTTTTATTAAGCAAGTCCCCGTCCACCAATTAATTTCGACCAAAGGCAATTAAACATTCGGTTTTATAATCGCGACACCACATGTGTGTTGCCCGCAGTGTAGGGCAGTATCCTTGTGTGTATAATTGCATTCAATTTGGCTTAATATCGCCTACCGGACTCATAGAGTCCTTTCTCGATGGCTACCGCGCCGCAAAGGCCGATATGAATTATTAGGCGATGGAATTTATGTTTTCATCGTGTAATACAGATTACCCGATGAAATATGCTCTCTCGGATGCCTGAGCATTATTGCAGTGTTGTGCAATAATAATCGTTGACAAGCTTGCGATTAATTGCCAGTAAATATCAATGTGTGTGAGATTAAAGTGTAAGGACGACCTATACCCGAGATGTATGGTGTTGAGGTGATAATTTATGTCTTAATCCTTAATCGTGTCGATATGAACTACTGATGATATATATGGGGGGGTCTTAGGACTACTTGGGGCAAGGGAATGCAAATGCTTTGGAAGAGGTGAATTATTTATGCACTGTAGGATGTAATATCTGAGCTGGAAGATTTGTCAACCATCCAACTGCAACTATGCCTTGTATTTTATTCAAGGGTTTTGAATCTCTTACTTTGATCTTTCGGGGATATAAAAAAAAAGCCTTGAAGTTGTTACATCACATAACCAAACCGTCAGGTTGGTGAGAGGTAGTCCAAAATTTTATAAACCTTTCCTTTGTCACAGCTTGTCATCCAAACTGTTGAAGGACTTCCAGGGTATGATGCTCTTTCATCATCTTGGATGCTCTACTTATGATGCAAAAGCTTAATAAATATTTGGCTAGACAGGACCCATTGCTTATATTTTTCTCACAACGATTTGGATACTTCTTGCATGAAGGAGGAACCTACAAATTTATCCCGACTTTAAATGACAAGATTAGTTATAAGCTTTTCAGTCAAATGCTTCCCCAGGTCACAGCGAGAGACTGAACATAGAAAATTGCTGATCAACGTTAACTTTGGACAGGAGGAAGATTGTGCATGGAGAAATGTTGAGTACGGAGAAGAGTCGGTGAGGTAGAAATTGTTAAGTTTATTATTGGCATAGTGGTTAAATAAGTCATGTGACGCGGAAGGATGTTTGGGAATGAATATAATGTTGTGAAGGATGTTTGGAAATTAATATCATGTTGTGAAGGATACTTGGTCATATTCAGTCCAGAATAAATTTCGGGTGGTAAGGAGGCATGCTGGATGATGATCTGATTTAAGCGTGACTGAAGTAATTACGTAAACACGATTTTGGTAAAATGTCGAACACGAGTAACTGGATGGTTAGTCTATGAGGAACTCGATCTTCCAAAAAAAAAATTGTATGTAAAAGTAAAAAAAAAATCGTTAGGTAAATTTCACACTGAGTCTTAAGATCAGCTCTGGTAAAAATCGAGTTCCCGAATCATTCCGTCGTTTGATGATTTAGAAAAAATTGCAATTTTTAGTTTGTAGTTGGAGGTAGGAAAAGATTTAAAGATGTGAATGGGCAAATTCTGTTTTCCAACTACTCCCCGGGCGTGGACGCATCGTTTCTCATCAGTTTCGATTTTTTTTTGATAAATTAATTAAAATTCATGTATTGGAGAATTTGTTTTTATAGCAACTGTAAAAGATTGCAAAGCAGAAGATATTCCTTCGTTGTTCAGCGAGACTATGAAGTTTGCTATGGGTTAAGCCTTCAATAAATTTAATCGGACATACGAGATTTTCCTTCAATATTTCGGCGAGACTATGCAATTCGCTAGTATTGAGGCTCCCATAGATTTTATCGCAAAAATATGATATTTTTGCAGAACCGGCCCAGAAATCGACAAAGTTGAGTGCGTAGAAACCTTTGATATTTTGACGCCAGATCAGATGGGTTTGAATTTTTACTTGCATCGATTAAGGAAATCTAAAAGTTTCGGAGCTTTTTTTTGTGAATTTAAGTCTGTAACTAGTTACGTTTTCGAAAATGTAAGCACTATTCGTGGACAAAGGTTGTAGATTTTGGTTTCGCTTAAAGACAGAAGCATTGTGTTTTAGAAATTTTAAATTCCACTCTATTGCTCTATATTCTGGTCGCAGTGGGCTCATGATTAGTGCGTTGGGCTATTAAGAATGGGTTCCCTGATTCAAATCCCGAAAGTAGCAATATCTTCGTTTTTTTTAACTCTCCAGCATGTCAAATGCCTTATTGTGACACTTTTTACACTTTTTGGTGAGATGTGAGCATTAAACCACATTGGACGTCTTTAGTACAAAAACGGGCGATCATTGAATAGATTTTCTGGATAAAGATATATCATAAGGTAGCAATAAAAGATCGGCCTTTAGTGCAATTGGTCGGTAGTTTACCGAATGAAATTAACCTTTTTAATGGATAGGTTGGACAACTGTTGTTTTTCATCTACTCGGAGAGAGTTTTGAGGATTATGATAGATGGAAATGCTTATGCAGCGGTGTTGCACACTGGCAAGCCACCTAATTATGGGGGTGATACAATATGGACCAGCGGACTTGTGTATTTGTATGTCGTTATTAAATAATACTCTTGCGATTGAAGGAGTACAAAGTGGACTGGTCTCATAAACTGTTCCACATTTTCAAGTTATGAAGAAGATTGCTAATTTTGAAGCTAAATTGAAAGCAGGTAAAGTTTTTTTGCGAACACCCTTTTCAAATTGGGTCAACTAGACCCTTTTGAACTTAAAAAAAAAGAAAAACTTTTTAAGATCTTTAAAGTCATCAGATCCGTTTTTTGGACTCATTTACAAGTGGAGCTAAGGCCTCAATACACCATCCTTTGGGTATTGACCGTCTGCTCCAGATAGCTGAAGCCATGAAAAATTTAAATAGAATGCATACTTGATATGAAGTCAGACCTAGCATCAAACGCAGTAACAGTTTCTTCCCACTTTCCAGGTAGAAGTTTTTTTTTTTTTAGAATTTTACAGGCTTCCCAACTAAATCGACTGTAATGTCGAAATATTGGAATTTTTTGGATAGAATAATAAAAAAAAACATATGAGAAGGCTACAATCGACTATGTGGATCGTTTTAAACCCTATCCCATTCCCACCCTTTAAATGAATATCCCTTAAATGTGGGTTTTATGACAAAGGAATATTTAATTTGAAATTGTTGCAATATATTGTGTAGACCGTTTATCAAAAACTTGTATGGTTCGACCACAAACAACGTTTTTCTCCTGCATATGGTATGGCGTATTGTATACAAATGGTTTTTGTATGAAAACGTCTCCAAAAAGTGGGCGTGGGTAAAAATGACATATAGATGAAATGTTTACATTACCAAAACCAATTATTTCGCATCAATTTTTTTTCGACATTTTTGAAAATTCACCGAAACCGTTTTTTTTTACAAAAAAACGCCCCCAAAAAGAGGGCGTTTCAAAAAACTTTGTACGGACCCCAAATATAGACATTAGAATTGTCTAGATATCCTGTTCAGACACTTTTTCAAAACTTTTATTGGTTTCGCCTTAAGTTAGGTTGTACTAAAAAAGGAGGCTTGGCCGTGGGTGGATTTCAAAAATGTTTACACTTGTTCGAACAGCACGTACAAGGATCACATGTACCCAATTTCAATATCCTAGTACAAAATTTAAGACCCAAAAACCGGTTACCTTCAGACGGACGGACGGACTGATTAGCTAAATTATTTCACAATGTTACAAACTATGTATCAAAACTAATATACCCCTATGGGATAGGGACACAAACAAACAAGACCTATACAATAATATTGCCACCTTCAGGCAATGCTGTGCTCATTCATAATATGTAGTATGGCCTCGAGCATTAATAATTGACTTTGGACCCCAATTTGACTGTGCGTTTCTCCTTCTTTGAGTGCCTTTTTAAGGATAGTTTCGCCATTGAATTTATCTAGTCTGAACTCGGGCACAGTCTAGTTTTGATTATCAGCTGCAAAAAAGGAATTTCCTCAACCTCCTGATACAATATATATCGCCAGCCTATGGTAAACAACTTAAGGCCCTATACGATTGCACTTAATACTCCAGAAGGACCGCGGACAGACAAAGATTGCCAGATCTACCACGCGTCTTTCCTTATGTTTTAATCTTGTTGCAAACTATGTTTCAAAACTATTCCAATACTGTTATAGGAAAGGGTATAAACAAACCCGTACATGTGCTTGCTATCACCAATTTCCTAAACTAGCCGTTTCTATGCAAAACGCACCACTGATATACATTTGTAGTAGTCTGTCTCCTGACTATTTCCACGTCGGAGTACCTACGCAGAAGAGAGCATCCATTACTTTTAAATGTAATTGCACGTGTTTTGTTCCCAACGATTGTCCTTATCATCCCAAACTGATGCCTTCCGAAGCACTCTCAAGAGCAATTCATTTTTTCATTTCATCTCGATTGCCATCCTTGTATCTCCCTGGAGTCAGCAGATTTGCTAAATTCCACCGTCATTATCGTTTTGCAACAGCGATAAACCTGTACTGTAAATATACCCGTATATTCGTCTTGATCTGCCACCGCATGGGTCCCGCCGTGCAAGGTGCCATTTGTAACTAACCATCATTGCCCTATACACACACTGAGTGCATTCCCATAATAACCCTTTTGTTCATTTTACGGGCTAAGACAAAAGCACAAAACATTCTTAAGCTGCATACGGTACACGACGCAGCTAACCGATTTTGCCGAATTGCATATGAAAAGCAGCGATCTCCTTTGCGTCGCGTCGTCCTTGCAAATGCCTTTTGTTGTGGCGCAGTAGCAGCATACACAAAATAATGGAATTTTCCTCCTGGATTCGTCCAGACAATGGTTGAGTGCATTTAGAAGGAGAGAGCAAGTCGAAATGTGACTTTTTGATCCCACACCGCCATCATAGTCATCATCCAACCGACCCAAGAAGGAACAGAGACGGCAGCGATGGGAAGCGCCCCCGAAGACCGGGTGAAATTTAATTAAGCTTATTTAAGCGTTAAAAGCCAATGATTCAATAATACCCAACAATGCTGCTGGGCTGGCATGCTGGGCGATCCTTATAGCCCAGCCATATTGGAAGGTGAACGCAGAGAGGTGGGTGCGCTCGTATATACTCACTCGTATGATGACGCTGCATCCTGAATGATGTTGCAAGTGCACCATCTGTGTAGCGTTCTTTGTGACTTTGCCTCAAGTTGCTGGATTATGAACTTATTTTCCGAAAAGGAGACTTGCATTGTAATTGCATTTTCATTTAAAGTGATTACGCGAATATCCTTCGGCGTTGAGGATTGCCGGATTTGTGTGCGGCGGAAGGGAGCGTCTACATCTGCATAGTAATTAGAATGTATTAACTCGACTCGACATGGTGTTTCGATGAGTAGGCAGTTGGCAATTTGTGTGTGGGAGCGCGCTGTTAATCCCATCAAATGCAGTCGGCTTGAAGAAATGCATTTAATTCCCAGAAATGCATTTGGTTCCCTGAGATGCATTCTCGATTCCTAGAAATGAATTATTTTGCAGCGTGACATCTCGGTGCATGTGGAATATGTGCAAGTCAACGACCGGTAATTGAATGAAGTTGATGAAGGCGGGACGTCTAAGTGAAGAAGGCGCATTATGTGTTATGAAAATTCTGGCGATTTCAAAGTGCTTTGGAGACAATGTCTGTACATTCAGATAGAATACAACGATAAAGGTTTTTGCTAGCAAATTTCGCGAGTTCAAAGGATTTGACTTCCTCTCCATAGTCGGTGATTACAAGGATTTGAACTCCCTCTCCATAGTCGGTGTCTCGCTCACACAACTTCATTGCTCGCTAATGGCATCTTTAGCTGTCTGAATGGGCCCTGTGTCAGCAATCCATGAAATCATCGTAGGTGGTCAGCAAATCGTTCCAGGTTTTGGGCAACGTAATCCAACATAATTGGTCACTCCCATCGTGCCGTTTAAGTGACGTTTACAGCAAACCAACGAGTTTTGTTTGCTCATCAAGCTAAACGAGTTGGTTTTGCGAGGTATATTCTCACTTAAGTGGCGCTACAGTCCGGAATGCACACGGGCCTCAACCAACATGCCTCTCCAATTAGCCCGGTCCTTAGCTAACTACCTGTAGTCGCGCACTCCAAATTGGTTGGGGTCGGTTTCTACTTGTGCGCTGAAGCGAGATCTGGAGCGAGGTCTTCTTCTACTGAGTTTGACGTCTGGCTGGGAATCGAAGATTGTGCCAGTCGAATGCAGAGTTTTTTTTTGACAAGGAGCTTGTTGGTGTACAGCTTGTAGTTCTTGGTTGAAGCACTGTCTTCATAGAATGTCAACGCAAACGGGACCGAAGATTTTTCGAATAATTTTCCTCTCAAATCGCTGTTGATACGGTCCATGCTTCAGCGCCGTAGAGTAGGGTCTTACATATGATCTCCTTAGAAGTTCGAGTGCAGGCTTTACTACTATCTTAGCCCGAAGAAAACAGCGGTTGGCTGTTTTTTTTTCTGACAAAGTCCCGTACTACCTCAATGTTATATCTGTCAATATCTTATGCGGCTTTGATACCGATGAATATATTGAGGGTATCGATTTTAACTCCTTGGGCTTTTTTCAGGATCTGCCGAAGTGTTACGACTTAATCAGTTGTGGACATTCCTGGCCTTAAATCGGTGTGGTTAGGGGAAGATCAGATTGTTGGTAACCGTTTTTAGGCGTTCACATATTACGGTAGATAATATCTTGTAGGCGATGTTGAGGATACTTATGCCTCTTTACTTGGCGCAGTTCCTTTTCTGTTAAGGTATATGTTTTCAACAAATATCGTATTGTGGATCCACAATCTTGAGACGTCAGATCAGAAATCCAAACTCTCAATATCGTACAATCCAGTTCTACTTTACCCTGCCATATGCTGGACGATTAGAAGAAAAGATTCCTTTAGAGTCAGGCTTATAAGAACAAACAACCTTGCTTTATCATACGACCATTCATTTCTGCACGATAGTGGTATCTCTACCTACAGTCTCAGCCTGAATCCGAACGGCAGAGTTGAGAAAAGCTTTTCGTGACAATTGAATCAAATCATTTGCCACATCATCGCGAGAAGAGGGCCCCTGAAAAGCATGTTGGTGTTGGCCCGACGAAGAATCGAACATACCCTTCGGCGTTGCACCTCATCGCAAGACCCATCGGGCCAATGAGACCGTCACTTTTTTTTTATAATTTGTGTGCACTCAAGGGGATATGAATACCCTTTTTATGTTTTAGCACAGTGCGGACGTTTAGGAAATTCGGGATAAGAAGAAAGGAGATACCGACGCACATTGATTTTGAGTGCCTGTAAGTTACAATGGAAATGAAAAACAGAGTTTGGTAGAGCATTCCACATTCGTATTGTTCGGTTTGTGTACGAATCTCTATATTTCAGCGTTCGTCCGAAGATAGGCTTGAGGGTAAGCTGATTTGCATTCATAGCGTAACGAGTATTGTGGCTGAATTGTTGAATGGGAGGAATGCATCAGGCCATTTCATTTGAGCATTGATTGTTAAAATGACGATAAAACAGGATAAGGCAGGAGATATTTCGACGGTGTTCAAGCGAAACTAAAGAGTTCTATTTTCTAATGTCTCCGATAAGTTTTTTCGCACGCGTTTGAATCCTATCCTGGAGGCGCAGCAATGTTGTTTTTGGTGCAGCCGACCAAATGTGGGCGTTAAACTCAAGTTTAGGGCGTATAAACGCTTTATATATTGTGGCCAGATCAGAACTGAAATATTTTTTACATCGATTAAGGAAATCTAGACATTCGCTGCGCTTTTAGCAACTTGAAATACGTGGTCGTTCCAACGTAAATCATTACTAACACACATAGTCGTGGAAAGTTTTTCGGTTTCTTCGACGTAAGTGCCATTCATGGATAATGGCTCTAGATTTTGGTTTCGCTTTAACGACAGAAGACAGCATTGCGTTTTGGAAGCATTGAATTCTACTCTGTTAGGTTTACCCCATTTTATGATGCTGTCAATGTCGGAATTCAATGAGCTTAACATGTATTGTCGTTTAGGTTCCACGTTCGAAGATGCGGGATGTGCAACTGAAAACGAATATGAGAAGCTGAGAGTACTGTCATCGGCGAATTAAGGAATTGGGTTAGAAGTTGCAGACAGGAGATCATTGATAAAAATGAGAAAGAGAGTCGGACACAAAACTGAACCTTGAGGGACACCAGCATTTATTTGGTGAGTTGCAGACTATCCGTCCAAAACAACTTGAATTGGACGTTTCGAAAGATAATTTCTAATCCATAGAAGGAGTTTTTCATCAATCCCAAATTCACCATTTTTGACAAAATGGCTTGATGCCAAACCCTGTCAAATGCCTTTGAAATATCAAGTGCAACAATTTTACATTCTCCACCATGGTGGATTGATTGGTTCCACTTTTCGGTGAGATATGTCATCAAATCACCAGTGGACCTGTTGCTGCGAAAACCTTACTGCCAGTCATTAAGAAGTTTTGTTTTTCCATGACCTTGGATAGAAGGGAAGTAAGTGCAATTGGTCGGTAGTTGGAAAGAGAAGAAGATTCTCCTTTTTTTTGGTACAGCCTGGACAAGTGCAGTTTTTCATCTACTCGGAAACAGACCTGATGAGTAGGATATATGGAAAAGCTTACGCAGTGGTTTTGCTAGCGCAGAAGAAGACCTCTTCAGAATTATGGGGGAAATACCATTTGGACCAGCGGACTTGTGAATGTCGAGATCAAATAAAAATCTTGCAACTGTACGAGTACGAAAGTGAACTTGTTCCATAGAATGATTTACGTTCTCAAGTACAGGAGGAGACTGGGCACAATCTGGCTGCAAAATGCGCAGCAAGCAGGTTGTCTTTGTCTAAAGAGCTGACAGCTGGAATGTCATTGTGAATGAGCGTCGAAACTGATGATGAGGCCGAATTTTTTATATTTTTGACAAATGATTAAAAGTTTTTACTACCTCTGGGATTTTGTAGAATTTTTTGCCTCAAATTTTGGTCGTATAGGAATATGACACGTTTTAAATGGAAATAACTGTCATTTCTGTTGTTCGATTTTTTTTAATTTTAATATAAACAACAAGAAACATACTAGGCATGCAGCGAAAGGAATATCAAGTGTACCACTTGCGAACAAGGTTGGTATTGAAGTTCCATGACTGGCGCCCAGCGAAATTGTCTGCCAAACGTCTCTTACATCCAGGAAATGGATCAGCGGCCGTTCAGGGCTAACTTTGAGTTTGATGAAATCAATTCTAGTGATTTGAAAACCACTGGCCTGTCTCAGAAAATGCTGATGCCTAAAATGCTGTTCCATTGAGATGGCGCTTAGCAGTTTTGGGCATGATATACTACAGCCCCTATTTTTTTTATAATAATTGAATTCTAGCGCAAGAAATCTCATTTAAACTGAAGGTATTTTCTTTTAGATTGTGTTATTCCTTTATCTGTATTAAATCCGGGTTTTCCCTACAGCGTCGCCGGCCGTCACAATACAAACCTCACCAATCATCATTTAAATCCTACTTTGACCATTCCTATCAGCTCTACAAACTATTCAATCATTCCCCCAGTTTACCTCTTCATCGGTACACCACCATCGCTTCTTCACTTGACTTGAGAAACATCACTCAAAGAGCTAGCCTCACCGATTAGCAGCATGGTTTACCAAAAACGCTTACCTCATCCCCATTCATGTCCGAACAAGGGATGAAAATGCGGCAAATCCGCTGCTTGAGTTCATTCAAACGGACAATAGCACACTGTTACAGCACTCACTGCTTACACAGCATCACGCTGCCAATCCATCTCTCCAGATGAGTACATGACAATCAAATTTCGTTAAAAATAATTCCAAGATACATGTGATTGATCGTATGCAAACATAACGGTGGTCACGTGTCGCTACAACGGACACGTGTAAACTCGACTAAAAGTTTGTTTCTACAATTTCCAAAATGCGTCCTTTTGTTTGTCCTAGCGCTTGCATTATACATCCCATCAACACTAGATATCCTTCGGTTGTTGTGTAGTAGCAATCCCACTAAATCAACACACTCGCAGTGATTTTTTAAGTATTTTCTCTCGAGTCGTGTCGTGTCCTTTTGTTTGACTTTTTGTTGAGCTAGTGGTGAGATTTACATTTGTATTCCTAATACCTGGCTGAATAATAAACACAAGAATAAATGAATCGAAATTGCGTGTATCCACCCCCAACCCATGAGCACACACGTACACACTTGGAATTGAATTTGTGCGAATTGCAGGAGTGGATTTTCTATTTTCCTCTTTTCCCCGTTTTTTTTTTTTTTTATTTTTTTTTTTTAGTTGGGAAAATGAAGAAACCCTTGCTAGGCTGACTTTCACACCCGGGGGGTATTAGCCAAGAATTGCGGAGTGTGTCCTGATTTATTTTAACAACTAAACAATATTGTCAGTGTGTATTCACTTGGATTGAAATTAACTTGAATGTTTATGGGCGGGCGGTTGTATTATCCTTCTTTCCAAAGTCGTCATCGTCGTGCAGCCTTCTGTGCCTTAGCCCGCATTAGCGTATTAGTGCAAATCTTGTAATTATTTCGTTTTGAATGTACGCGTATAGACGTAAGGAACTTGGCAATTAGGAGAGCGCCTGGGCAAATAGTCGCATGAGTGATTTCGAAAGGATTCACTGTGGTGCATAAAATTTAGGAAATTGGAGGTACAATGTCTGTAAGGCAAGGTTTAGAATGAATGACTTAATTCCATCCAGAAAAACAATCTAATGACTCGAATTTGTTTGCTGGATATATGCAACAGGATGCACACTTTAAATGCCTTTTTGAGTGGTAGATGCATCGTGCTGTGTTTATTCCTATGGGACTCTTAATAGATGTGAAACCCCTTGTTTGTGACTAATAACTCGTGTGGCAATTATATTTGCAATTAGAGTGCATCTCAAGGGGTAAAAAAAATGTTCTTGTTCTTTTTACGCAGTTCAAGAAGATATTTTGAAAGATGTTTTTGAGATCTTTGAGATCTTTGATCGAAAATTCGAAGAAATAGTGACCCAAAAGTGGTATACAATTCTTAGAAACCACTTACGAATTGAAGAATATACCGTGGGCTACTAACCAAACACTGAAAAGAGGTGGCAGAAGATGTGCACATGTTCAATTCGGAACATTGTGACTCAAAACTCGATCATAGATCATAGCGGCTCATATCCTGTTTAAAGAAATCAAAGTCTAGCGACAAGACAAAGTTGCGAGGGTTTAAAGCTGGGACACTGGGTCAGTGAAATAATGATGGTAACCTAGTCACCGACAAGTTGGAGATTTTTTACGTTTTCAATGGGAGTAACGTTCAGAAAGTTATAGGACAAGAAAAACGCAGAACTCGAATCGAAATTGAGGTACCAAAACCTGCTTCTGGCACAATAAAAAAAAAGGTCACAGTCAATCATGGATAGATGACGCAGTGCTCATGGCAAGTGGTAAATTTCCATCGGTCCTCAGCGAAGTTTTACAGACAAATCTGAACACACTTAGGAGATGGGCAAAATCATCTAAACAGGGCTGGGACAAATTCTAGTTCTTTTCACCAACAAGTCATTCAGACCTTTAAAGGAATCCGTTCGGAACCATTTAAAAAACAATTTTTCAAAAGTCAGTTCTAATTGGAACTCCATTTGCTTTCAGACATCCATTTTGGAACTAAATACAAAGGCATACAATCGCTTCAGAAGAAATTCAACGCATAGCTGTAAAAAAATTTGCGCTTCATTTGGTCAGAAGATCTGTTAGAAATACTAATCGGAGTGGATACCTCGGTAGGAAATGCTCCGATCTCGAGCAAAACTGAGAAGATTTTCTTCAGAACGGATACCTCGATAGGAGTTGGTGATCCCGGAATTTTCCCAGCTCTCCTTTGCAGGTTCCACTCTTCCAATCTCAACAAGCGTTTGCAAATCATCAACCTTTACAAATTGATCTTCTTAACAATGATACAGCAGCAAAAAACGAAGCACGATTAAGAGAAGCCGAGCATGAGCATCAAGTCACAGTTGAATAATGAATTCAGTGAAGGAATGTCTGACTAGATCATCATTTACCACGATAATGATATCAAATATTCAATTTGAATACCAAGCAGGGGAAGAGACGAATGTTCGTCAAAAAATAAAGTATCCAGCTTGCAAACAGCGGTACACACAGATCATAGATCAAAAATGGAAAGAACGCCAACAAAACATTAAACTTAATCTAAGTCTTGACTAAGGCAATTCTGTGAAAAGATCACCAAATCTCCAGTCAATGATAGCGTGATCGAATTTGTTGTACGCTAAAAATTGCCCATCCTAACCATTTGCACAACAGCATTCATTTGTTAAGCTAACATACTTGTTAAGCATGTCAGGATATAGTCTTTATCTCATACCCTGAGCATAGACTCCTTCGCGTGAAACTTGGAAAAGAACATTCAGAGTTCAAGGAAATATTGGCAGGAGTACCCCAAGGAAGCGTCCTTGGACCACTCTTGTACCTCTTATTTACACGTGATATTCCACGAACAAACGATACAATAGTTGCCACGTTTGCCACGTTTGCTGACGATAAACGTATTCTAGCAGCTGGCACAACAATAGAGGAAACAAATAATAAAACAAATAATGCTCTTAACGAGGTTAATGAATGGACAAAATCCTGGCCGATTGCACTGAATGAGAGCAAATCGATTCATGTAGATTTTTCGTATAAACGGACAAACAATTTGCCAGTATTTCTCAATACGGTTCGAGTCTCTTTTGCAAATGAAGCGAAATGTCTCGGAATGGCACTCGATGCAAAATTAAAATGGTAGTCGCATGCAAAAAAGAAATGTGAAGAACTTAAAAATAAATACAGAGAACTGTACTGGTTACTCGGAAAATATGCAAAGCTTAACCTTGATATACAACTATGGGGTTGTACCAGTGAAACAAATCCTAATATTTTACGAACTTTAAAAAATATGTTAAGGTCAATGCGGTTAACTACCCAACCATGGAAAAATCGAACGGTTACGAAGCAACCAGTAGCCTCGGAAAGGACTGATTTTTTTGTTGACGACACGACTAAAAGCAAAAAGGACAACGACGTTCGTATCTGCACCTGGAACGTGAGAACATTAAACAGGAGAGGTGCAATCGAACAACTAGCGGAAAGCCTAAAATGCTACAAAGCAGACATTACTGCCATCCAGGAAATACCATGGTATGGGCCGGGCAAAAAGAGGATGAAAAACTGTGACATCTACTACGGACCGTGTTATAATGAGCAGAAACAGCAACTTTTCGGATGCGGATTTGTTATAAGTGCCAGACTTAGGCAAGAAGTCTTGTGTTTCCAAGACATTTATAACCTTGTTGCAGCCAAGGTTAGAATGCGGATATCCACCACGCCACAACAATCCACATATACTGTAAAAAAAAATTAATGTCGAAAGACTGCAATCGCAAGAGACCGCCAAGACCTTCGCGCAACGCGTATCCCTAAGCCTCTCGATTAACACCATATCACTACACCACCATGCTTGGATGCTCGCAGCCAATAACGAGGGCTACAAGGCTAAGCTGCAGGATAAGACGAGCTGCCGTTGAGCTCTATAGGCAGAGAAGAAGGGCAGAACACCGACTTTTTAGAAAGAAGAAAAAAGAGCAAGAACAGCTCGCGATTGAGGATATAGAGAGGTGCCACTCCAGGAAAGATGTTCGCAAGATTTACCAAAGCGTTAAACGTCAAAGCCAAGGATACAAGGCTCGAACAGAATCCTGTCGAGATGAAAAAGGAAATATCGTAGTTGAGACACAGTCAATGCAGAGGATATGGAAGAACCACTTCTGAAGACTGTTGAACGGCGATGACGAATCAACATTCCGCTGTCAGGCAGAACGAACCATTCAATGTTGGCAACGACAGCGAACACTGCCAACCACCCGACCTGAGTGAAGTGAGGATAGCAATACCTAAACTCTAGCTAAATAATGCTGCCGTAAATGACGGCCTTCCCGACGAGCTTTATAAAGCCGGCGGAGATGACTTGGTAAGTAACATCCACCAACTCATAAGCCGAATCTGGTCGGAAGAAAGTATGCCTGAAGAATGGAACCTCAGCATCGTTTGCCCGATCCACAAAAGAGGAGACCCTCTAAACTGCGCTAACTACAGAGGCATAAGTCTCCTCAACATCGCCTACAAAACTCTAATATGAGAACGCCTTAAACCATCTACCAACAACCTGATCGGCCCTTATCAGTGTGGTTTTAGGCCAGGAAAGTCCACAACCGATCAAATCTTCACACTTCGGCAGATCCTGGAATCCACCTATTCATCGATTTCAAAGCCGCATACGACAGCATTTATAGAGACGAACTATACAGAGCCATGTCTAGTTTTAGTATACCGCTCAAACTCCAAAAATCTGTACAACTACTAGCATACGCCGACGATATTGACATCATTGGTAGGACCCAACGTGATGTCTTAGCCACGTTTGCTAGTATAGAGAAGGAAGCGGCAAAAATGTGTTTAACAGTAAATGAGGGCAAGACGAAGTATATGCTGTCAACACGAAAGGACACACAACATCGACGAATTGGACAGAACGTCACCATTGACAGATATAACTTTGAGGTAGTACGGGACTTTATCTATCTCGGTTCCGCTATTAACTCTGACAACAACATCTCGTCAGAAATTAAACGAAGAATTACTCTTGCCAACCGCTGTTTCTTCGGGCTAAGAAGGCAATTCAGTAGTAAAGCCCTCACTCGAACTACTAAGGAGATCTTATATAATAAGACCCTGATCATCCCAATCCTGCTCTACGGCGCTGAAGCATGGACCGTCTCAAAAGCGGATGAAGAAATCCTCGGTCGATTTGAGAGGAAAATTCTTTGAAAAATCTTCGGTCCCGTTTGCGTTGACGGGCTATGGAGACGAAGATCCAACCAACCATACGAGCTGTACAGCGACATGCCCCTGGTCAAAAAAAACTCCGCAATGGACGTTTAAGATGGCAAGGACATGTAGAACGAATGGACACCAATACTCCGGCTCGCAGAGTCTTCGATTCCCAGCCAGACGTCGGACGCAGTAGAGGAAGAACTCGCCTTAAGTGGCGCCGACCTCAACCAACTTGGAGTGCGCAACTGGAGGCAGATAGCTAAGGACCGGGCTAATTGGAGAGTCATGTTGTTTGAGGCCCAGGTTCATTCCGGACTGCAGCGCCAATTAAGTAAGTAAGGTCAATGCGCCGTTTTATATAAGATATAAAAAGATAATGAAGATCTACGCAAAGATCTTGGTATTCGCGCGTTTAAAGATGAAACGAAAAATTTTGCACGCAAACATAAAAAACGTTCATTGGGACACGTCAACACAACGGTCCTCCAAATTCTTGACGAAACAAATTTATTGCGGAGTCTTCAAAGAACTAAGATCTTAGATTTTGCCCGATAATAACAAACCGCGCTATAAATTGCGGAAAAAGTAGGAACTCTCATAGGAAAGTTACCTGCCAGACATTCATTAATCGTGATAATAAAATTTGCTAGAAAAGTCGCGAAAATTCTAAGAGAGCTACCGAAAGAAGCAATGCTTCTCTGAGACTTTTTTATGTTCCAATACAATGGAAAGTCGCCAAAGTAATATAAACCCATTTTGCTCCTGCCGATAATATCAACGGTTTTTGAGAAAACTATGCCAAAACGATTGCAACAAGTAATTGAAGAAAGACGCTCGCTCCCAGATCATCAATTTAGCTTCCGGGATCTATCAGGTGTATCGAATAACGAATGAAATTGCAAAAGACTTGAGAATGGAAAAAGATTTGCTCGAGCGCTTTTCTCATAGTATCACATTTCGTTAAGGTATGGCACGAAGATCTAAGGCGGCATAAGTTTTGGACAATCCTGCCGAATAAAATTATACAAAATCCTGGAATCCTACCATGAAAAGACTCTTTCGTGTTAGACAGGAGATTGAATACTCAGAATTCAGAGAAATCCACGCCGGTGTTCCGCAAGGAAGCGTTCTCGGTCCAGTACTATTCCTACTCTACACAAGAGATATACTACAAGATGAAGGAACCATCGTAACGCAAAGTGCGCAGACGATACGGCTATCCTAGCAATGGATGAGTCAGTCGCACCGTCAACGAAAGAACTCCCAGTTTTCATGAACTCGTAAATGAGTCAAAATATCTGAGAATAACAATAGACACAAAACTTAAGTGGTATCAAAGAGTATAAAACTACATAGAGGGGACATTACAGCTAAAAATTGTTTAGCCGTTTCAGATGCGGGCGGTAAGTGCGTAGGGGAAATTTCGTAGATCTTATGCGTCGGCAAGGCTGTTGTTTGATGATGGGGTAGCAATGTGAACACTGTGGTATCAATATCAGTACCCCACATAGAAAATGTTCGTTTTATGAGATGCGCACTCTTTGTAGGTCTTTACTCTTTGGTGGTATTTAAAAAAGCGCGGCGAGCTCGAAATCAGACTTAGAGAAATGTATTGGCTTCTCGGAAGATATTTGAAGCTGAGCGTGTACAACAAACATACGGTATACAGCTTTGGGGTTGTACCAAACCAAGCAATATTGCTTTACTGCAGACTTTCGAAAACAAAATGCTAAGAGTAATCGTGAGTGGTCCATGGTATATAAAGAATGGTGACATTCACAGAGATCTAGGAACTGTTACCGTAAGTAACGAAGTGATAAACTTTGCTCGTAAGCTTCGAACTCGTATTTATGTTCATTGCAATAATGAAAGAATACGTACTCTGGACGTGACAAACCTTGAGCGCCTACTAACGGGTGATCCAAGTAGAGATACGTTGTTGGCGTAGACGAGCAACTTCACATATCCCCAAAGAAAATAATCCAATGGTGTCAAATCACACGATTCAATAAATCGATTGTGACGTGCGCTGTGTGGCATGTAGCGCCGTCTTGTTGGAACCACATCTCATCCACATTCATGCCATCCAATTCGGGAGCAAAATAGTCGGTTATCATGGCTCTATACCGATCTCCATTAACCGTAACTGACTCACCAGCATTATTTCCAAAGAAGTATGTATGGCCCAATGACTCCACAAGCCCATATAACGGGTGATCCAAGTAGAGATACTTTTTTCAATAGCCTTTTTTGACAGATCACGTGTGAGTCGTGTCATGCTGTCATGTTATTTTTGTTTAGTATTGTTTGGCATTTCATAATGGAAAGACTTACGCGTGAACAACGTTTACAAATTGTTCAACTTTATTATGAAAATTCACGTTCTGTGAGGAATGTATTTCGTGCACTTCGCTCAACTTATGGTCAACATAATCGGCCTACTGAGCGTACTATTCGCAACACCATCACCCATTTTGAGACCCAGCATTCATTATTGGATAATATTCGACCGAATAGACCACGTCCAGCACGCTGTGAAGAAAATATAGCGGCCGTAGCTGAGAGTGTACACGAAGACCGTAGAGAGTCGACTCGGCGCCGTTCGCAGCAACTCGGACTGACGTATGAAACGACTTGGCGCATTTTACGTCAAGATCTTAAATTGAAAGCGTACAAAATACAGCTTGTGCAACAACTGAAGCCGCTCGACCTTCCCAAGCGACATCGCTTCGCCCTATGGGCTCTTGAAAAGTTCCAAGAAGATCCGACGTTTTCGAGGCAAATTTTGTTTAGCGATGAGGCCCATTTCTGGCTCAATGGGTATGTAAACAAACCAAATTGCCGCATTTGGGACGAAGAGCAACCTGAAGAGATTGAAGAACTGCCACTTCATCCAGAAAAAACAACGGTTTGGTGTGGTTTGTGGGCCGGTGGAATCATCGGTCCATATTTCTTTAAAAATTATGCCGGTGCGAACGTAACCGTCAATGGCGACCGTTATCATGCCATGATAACCGACTATTTGATGCCTGAAATTGAAGCTCGTGATCTCGGCGACATTTGGTTTCAGCAAGACGGCGCCACTTCCCACACATCGCATCAATCAATGGACTTATTGGGAGAACATTTCGGTGAGCACATAATTTCACGTTTTGGGCCGGTCGATTGGCCACCAAGATCGTGTGATATCACACCGTTAGACTTTTTCCTGTGGGGATATGTAAAGTCAAAAGCTTATGCCGACAAACCCGCTTCGATTCAAGCCTTGGAGGAAAACATCACGCGTGTCATTCGCCAGTTACCAGTCGAAATGCTGGAACGAGTGATCGAAAATTGACTCAACGGATGGACCATCTGCGACGTAGCAACGGCCAACATTTGATAGACATAATCTTCAAAAATAAATGCCAAAGAATGTTCTTTCAAATGATAATAAACGTTCTCCATTAAATTTGAATTTTCTATGTTTTTTTCTTTAAAAAAAAAGGGAACCTCGAAATGGATCACCCTTTATAAAAAACATGACCGTTCGACCTAGCGCCATAAGGAAAAACCACATTAATGATGGAATTAGTAAATGCATTCGCCGGTAAGCTACCTACCAAACGCGATAAACACTACAGAAGCTTCAACTTCTTGTTACGATAACAAGTACTCGAGTCTGCTATAATCCCAGCCTGAATAACATCCATATCGCAAAAAAGGAGGTTACGTCGGCACATTCTGTTCCATCAACTGCCTTGTAAGGCTGCCAATGCTTCCACAAGTATATTTTGCGGATGGTATCGCCAGAGCAACCGCATAACCACACGACTGATCAGAGAACAGAAGAAGCGATTCTTTCTGGTTAGTCAGATGGGAATGAGTAAATTTTAAAGATTTCGCATCCAGTTCTGTCAAAATTTATAGCGCATTCGCTCACAACATTTTGTCAAAAAAAATGCATCGGAACACCCCAAACTCAAAGTAGTTACGATTTACATTTAATATCCATGACTGCCTGTCCGTGATACAAGTATCCATAGCATCCTTAATCCGAGAGCAAAGTGCGATTACGAAGATGAGAAAATTATACCTTCTCCGTTACCTTTCTGCAGAAAGCAATTTAATTTACCAAATGGATGTATTTAAAATGTTGATGGCATAATTTCTCATTGTGCGATTTATTACATCCTGCATCGACTCGAAAAAAAAAACAAGATAATACCTCCCACCCATCCGCAACATCATGCCAATAATTTATAGAGAGAGAGAAAGGAAATTCTCCACAACAACTTGTAAGGACTTTTCGCATTAATTTAATACATTCCAAGGGATTTGTAAATAAGAACACGCAGATTGCAACCTGTTTACAATTGGAGGAATAATAGGTTCATCAAGACTTAAACAGCCCGAGCTGCTGGTCATGGGTCGCGTTTGGTCTTGGGCCTAGGCATATGGTATGGATGGATGTCTTATTGCCCTGAAGGTGAAGTAAAATCGTTCAACAGCGACTAAGTCTAAGCACATACAGCCATGTTGCAAACGGCAAACATATACTTTAGGGGTGAACTTCTTGTTTGCACAATCCATTTGGCAATAAAGTAGTCAAATACACCCATCATAGGTAAGTAGATGACGACGACAACGACAACGACGACTATGACGGAGACCTTTTTCCCGATTAGAAGGGGATCGGGATCCTTGTGTAATGTTTTCTTCTTTCAGGGTTCTTTGAATGTTTCGCTTCTTTTTTTTTATTTTTATTTTCTAATGGATTTCAGGATTGCTAGAGTGACATTATCTCAAAGAATAAACAATTTTAATGGACGGGATCGGATATAAAAAAAAAAAAAAAACACACAGAAGGAAGCAATACGCAGAGGAGTCGGGCTAGATGTGCGTGTGTATATAAAAATTATAATCCTTTAATTTAAACTTTGCAAAATGGAAAAGCAAATAAGCGGAGAGCAGGGGCGCGAGTTAACGTCTATTAGACGCGGGGTAATAAAATAATGGAATTAAGTTTTATCGTTTATGAAGTTGTAATTCATTTATGTGTATATTTTTGAATTGTTTTATTCCTTTCATTGGGAAATGGGAACCAGCTTTGGTTCCCTTGGGGGAAGAGATGATGAAAGGTTGATTTTTTTTTCGCACTTAAGAAAATAGACGGATTGAAGTATGCTTTTGTTTTCTTTAGTGGAAGTTTATCTTTCTGATTAAGGAGAAGCAATTAAATATTTTTATGAGAGTGCCGTTTCTATTTTTCTAGGTGCACTTATTTCGAAACGTGTATACGTTTGTTGAAAAGAGTTACATACTGGGAGTTCTAAGAAGATATACAACGATGTCTCATACAATTGCAATTCATATAAGTACACGATTTGCGAGAGTAGCAAATATTTAACAGCCATTACGTCATTTTTATGTTGACTTTTGTTGGTTTGAAAATTAACTGTTTTAGAGGTTTTGCTCACATTTAGGAAACTCATAATTTTTTTTTGTCAGTATACACAGCTTTAAATTATTGTTTTTCCATTTGCGCCTACCACTGGAAAAGTGTGAAACATGATCATTTCGAAGAAACATAACCCTAGACGGCGGGGGAAGGAATCGCGAATCAATGAAGAGGAGTCCTTAACTTAGTTCTCTTGAAATATTAGTAAAACTTTTCATATGACAATTTTAAGAATTAGTCAGAACCATAAATAGACATGGGTGAGAATTAACAGAAAAGCAACCCAAGTAAGACCCAACTAACAATTAAGGCGCAACATTTATGTCACGAGATGGCAGCATACCAATAGTCATCTCCATCGAACCGCCCCTGTAAGGCAATAAAATTTAATTTCTACAAGCAATTATTTATAGAGACGAACTATGCAGAGCCATGTGTCTAGTATTGGTATACCGCCCAAACTCGTCCGTTTGTGTAGGATGACGATGTAGAACTCTCGCTGCTCCATTAGGTTCGAAAACGACCTCACCGACACATTCGATACTAAAAAAGGATTTAGGCAAGGCGATGCGCTGTCATGTGACTTCTGCAATCTAATTCTTCAGAGGATTGTGCAAAACTCCCGAGCCAACACCAGAGGCACAATTTTCCAAAAATCGGTGCAACTATTAGCATACGCCGACGATATTGACATCATTGGTATGACTCACCGTGATGTGAAAACCACGTTTGCTAGTATAGAGAAGGAAGCGGATAAAATCGGTTTAGCAGTAAATGAGGGCAAGACCAAGTATACGCTGTCAACACGAAAGGACACACAACATCGACGAATCGGACAGAACGTCACCATTGACAGATATTAACTTTGGGGTGGTATGGGGACTTTGTCTATCTGCTCCGCTATCAACTCTGACAACGACATCTCGTCAGAAATTAAACGAAGAATTACTCTTGTCAACCGCCGTTTCTTCGGGCAAAGAAGGCAATTCACTCGAACTACTACGGAGATCCTTTATAAGACCCTGATCATCCAAGTTCTGCTCTACGGCGCTGAAGCATGGACCGTCTCCAAAGCGGATGAAAAAATCCCTTGTCGATTGGAGAGGAAAATTCTTCGGTACCGTTTGTGACAGGCTACGAAGACGAAGATTCAACCAAGAACTACACAAGCTGTACATCGGCATGCCCCTGGTCAAAAAACACCGCATTGGACGTTTAAGATGGCTAGGGAATGTAGAACGAGTGCACACCAATACTTCAGCTCGCAGTCTTCGATTCCCAGTAAGACGTCGGACGCAGTAGGGGAAGACCTCGCCTTAAGTGGCGCGCACAAGTAGAAACCGACCCCAACCAACTTGGAGTGCGCAACTGGAGGCAGTTAGCTAAGAACCGGGCTAATTGGAGAGGCATGTTGGTTGAGACCCAGGCCCAGGGCCCAGGTTCATTACGGACTGTTAAGTACAAAAAAAATAAAAAAATACAAATTTTTGGCGCAACAGGGGTCGTTACAGGACCGATCTTTCTCACAACCATTCATGTGTGCGTGTGTACTTCTTAGCACGATGGCGGGACCTCCTGTTTTATGCCGAATCCGAACGGCTAAGTTGAGATAAGCTTTTCATGAAAATTGATACTACTCGGATGATTTGTCAGATCATCACGAGAGGAGGGCCAGTGAAAAATCATTTAAGTGTTGCTACGGGTGGGAATCGAACCCAGACCTTCTGCACGGCAGTTCATCCCACTAATCATCGCGCCACAGAGCCCGTCCTTCCATAGGCCGTATATAAATATGCAATCGATTCTTGAGGTAGAAGCCTGTTTAACCGAAGTTATAAGGGTATAACCTCTGTAGGATTGTTTCTAAGCTTGCTGAGCATAGCGAGTATAGACCTTACGATTTAAGGCTTAAAAAAAAAGGTTAAAAGATCGGGAAAGAGGTGAAAAGATGGAAAAAAAAATGTGAAAAGATCGAAAAAAGGTGAAAAGATAGGGAAAAAGTTGCAAACATCGGGAACCTACCCGAGAATGAGTCAACAAGATTCAAGTATTTTGCTGTGTTTACACAGGTCTTTCATGATCCAAAGTACAGCCTAGTGGAAAGCGTATTGGACTACCGTACGAGAGAACGCACGTTTGAATCCCAGTAAGATACGAGTTTGTATCTAATGAATTGCAATGAATTTCAAACTTTCATTATAACGAATTGGGTTTAGTTTTTAAGAAATTGAAACTGAAATTAATAGAAGTAAATTGTATAAATTTTCGTATACAATTTACTTATACAAAACTCAACTTCAATTTCTTAAAAATTAAAAAAAAAAGAAAATAATAAAAATAAAGTTATTTTGCAACTTCGGAAAGGTTTGCAAATATTTTCGGTAATGCTTCTAAATATTTTCGAAAAGACTGTGCGAAGCATACGTTTTGCTTCTTTAAGGCCTTTAATAAGCAAACATAGTTTTTTTTCTGTAAAATTTTTGTAAAGTTCTTAAAGAAGTCTTATAAAAGTAAATAGCTTTCTAAAAGTGTGTTTTTCCATAAGACTTCATACGGGTATTACTGCTAATGGGGAAATAGCTTCGATAGTGCTTTATCGAAGCGAAATCGTTAGTTGCAGATGTTGTACTTTGGGGTAGCTACTACTCAACCATGTGGTCAAAGCTGCTACAAAGTAGACATTACTGCCATCCAGGAAATACGATATGATGAATCGGGGAAAGGAATAAATGAATGCGATTTATTAATGTACTTAATGAATTGTTTTTTTGGAGACGAGAAGCCTTATATTCCACTACCTCAGCGAGCGTACAAATTAAAAAAAAACCCAGATTCAAGACTAACAACTGCAGCGATGGTTAAAAAAATGTTCGTACATGCCTACAGTTTATTATTTTCATTGTGCTTCTAAAAATGTATCGACATTATATTATATGTAACTAGTATACATTACATATAGGAAATTATTAAGTTTAATGTATGTGTGCATGTTCGTTTAGCACTAGATGTGACAAGTGCTAAACGAAATTCCATGACATGTCCTTTTCGAGATTTTCATATATACAGTGGGGAGCATAAATGAGTACATGTTTGTACTTCGTGCACTTATTACTGCATAAGAATAGAAATAACAAAGCAAAATTTTAAAAAAAATTGTTGACCTTTATTTCATGTTCAATTCTAAACAAAACGGTATATAACACAAAGCGGAAAACAAATAAAACAAAAACAACTCCAATGTACTCAATTTTGCACCCGTACATTGTTCGAATGTTTCCAGCAAAAATATCAAAATTTACAGTTAGAATTGGCATTTTTTTTGTTTGTTTATGATTTGTTTTAAATATTTTAGTTTGAGGCGTGTTTTGTTGCGTGTGGTAAGAATTTTTTTCAAGAAGATTTAATTAATAAAATAATAACTTTCAAAGCCCTTTAAAAAAATGAAGAAACTATCGCGAGATATTGAATATCGCATTGTAGCCTTATCAATGAGTAGCTTCTCGACGCGACAGATAGCTAAGCAGCTTAAAATAAGCCAATCAATGGTCATAAGAGTCCAGAAAAGGCGAGGAACTGTACCTAAACCACAAGTCAGAGGCCGTAAAAAATTGTTAACGGAAGCGGACACACGTCTTATGATAAAGGAGATGAAAAGGGAGAAGTTTTTAACACCAAAAAATGCTTCTATAGCAATAAACAAACCCGTTAGTCGATGGACTGCAAGCAGAGCTCTCCACGACATTGGCTACATATCAGCGGTAAAAAAGAAAAAGCCTGCATTATCGGCAAAAAATGTTAAGCTACGGTTGAAGTTCGCCAGAGAACACAGAAATTGGACAGCAGATGACTGGAAACGTGTAGTGTGGTCAGACGAATCAAAATTTAATCGGTTTCAGTCTGATGGAAAACAATTCTGCTGGCGCCGCCCTGGGGAGACTATTCAAAGGCACCATGTCAAAGAAACGGTGAGGCATGGTGGAGGGAGTGTCATGGTCTGGGGTTGCTTCACATGGTGGCACGTTGGACCACTGCACAAAATCGATGGAATAATGAAAAAAGAAGATTATTTGAACATTTTGCAGACTCCTCTTCCCGATTTTGTAGACGGAAGCGCCTATCCTGATGAGGAAGTCATATTTCAACACGATGGCGACCCAAAGCACACGTCCAAGATCGTGAAGGAATGGCTCACCGAAGAAAATTTTCAATTGATGCAGTGGCCAGCACAAAGTCCCGACCTCAATCCAATTGAGAATTTGTGGTCAATCGTGAAAAGACGGTAGGGACAATACAAATCAGCCCCAACGAACCTGGGCGAGGTTTGGCAGCGAGTACAGCGGGAATGGCAAAATATTCCAAATAAAATCATAGAGCATTTGGTGGAAAGCATGCCTAAACGTGTAGAAAATGTCTTACGTAATAAAGGGATATGGACGAAATACTAAAAATAAGCCCTATCCTTAAAGTATTTGAAAGGTGCAAAATTAAGTACATTGGAGTTGTTTTTGTTTTATTTGTTTTTTTTTTTCTTAGAATTTTTTATTTTCCGCTTTGCGTTATATAACGTTTTGTTTAGAATTGAACATGAAATAAAGGTCAACAATTTTTTTTTAAAATTTGCTTTGTTATTTCTATTCTTATGCAGTAATAAGTGCACGAAGTACAAACATGTACTCATTTATGCTCCCCACTTATCTGACATCTGAAGAATTCAGGAAGTGTTGGTTGTGCTGCACATCCACACATCCAAGCCTTTAAAGCTATCAAACTGGTATTTCTGCGCCCGCGAATACCACACATGCACTGCAACCTATGGACCGAAGAATCGGTTATAACGATGAAATTCTAAGGTCTCTTCGACATCGTTATAACTGATTTCTACTGTACTTTGTTTTTGTCGATTGTTGATAAATCAACCACATTATATCTAAAACTTTTTGCATTTAAAGGACTTACAAGACACTCGGTTGGAGCTCATAGGTCAAAGTCTTTTTTTACAAAACAAGCTAACACTGGAACGAACATTCAGAATACGTATTTCCTTCAATGCACAATCAATAACAATTTAAGAGCAAAGTGAATAAACGTCTAAATACATAGGAGTAGTATCTTGAATCATGTATCTTGGTCATTAAGCATGATTTACTTGAAAAATTGCAGATTTTTTTTCAATATACTCAGACTAAAATTTTAATTTTTCAACTCCCGTCTCACTGGCTTTGTTAGAAGGAAAATTTGTCGAATTAAAATAAAACATCTAAAGGTTGCTTGAATTAGAGGAAGTGTACATGCTCTGCAGGTCAATTGCTTTTAACAGGATAGTACCACTGGCTTCCTATAATGCCATCAAGTTACGTGTTCGATGAGAACATTGTCTTCAGAAATTGACCAGTATTCAGAATCAACATGTGATTTTGACGTCGCGCAGCTCCAATATTTTTTGTTGAGGCATTTGAATTCGTCTATGAAAATAAGTCAACAATTCGAGTCTTGAAAGCCAATATAGAACACAGAATTCGTAAAATTTGGCCACAAATGGTTGAAAAATTAGATGACAGAATGCCCTCACTCTATGACACTAACATACTTTCGTGAGTTTTTTTATTGATTACAAATCCTGCAGGTCTTTTTGAATGAAATGGGGGTGGTATTAAATAATCCACACAATATCAATACCCAATAGCTGGTATCACAGACACAATTAAAGGATGAGGGATTTTTTTTTTGTAATTTTTGATAATCACTTTTAAAACAATAAAATGACTTGAATTAATGTAATTATGTTGAAATTTTCAGAATCCATCACATCATCAACGTAATTTTCGAACGAAATTACTATAATTAACATTTTGAAAATCACATTAAGGACGACGTGCCATCCACACTTCGAATATTAATTGCGATGTGTGATACGTAAGCGCATTATTGCAAACACATATTAATGTCCTATATGCAAGTAATTAAAATATCAAAATTGCCGCAACAATGTTCGAGTGCATATAACTACAGCGTGATATGCAAATATGACGCCAATAACAAACTACCAAAACATCGAGTAAAACCAGCACGTCCCGACAATAAAATGTGAAATTCCAAAAGGACTACTCGCTCACAGGAAGTAATAATAGAGTTTTCGACATTCAAATAGCAATTTCAAATTGTTAAGTCCGTCCGTCTCTGTGCGCGTACAGAGGAGAATTCCAAAAGATATCGAGTTCTGATAATACAGCACGACGGCGAAACAAAGGCTCAAGTATAACTCATTCGCTGGACCACACTCCTTTTGGCAGACAATTGTAGCCGAGTTTGTCTATAAATCAGTCCTGCTTCATATGCTATGGTAAGCAACCTATACTACTAGCAGAGAAAAAAAAAAACGTCGACATGTCCTCCAATTGTTATTCACAAGCCGACAACATATGCTAATGTGCGGTGTGTGCGAATGTAAGAGGACACGGTTCGAGTGCGTATTTTTTCCATCCTTAGACCATTAAGTGTTGAATTTATGGTCATATCTAAATTTCGTTTTTATTGAGTTGTTCAGAGTGTGCAAAAGCGACGACGTTTCAAGGACCTCATACCTTTAGAGGTGCCTTAGTAGAGTCTGTGTGGAAATGGCATCGAATTAAAATTTATAACATCACACGCCATTGAGCATTTAGAATTTAGATGCTTTCAGGGTGTTGATGGGGTTGTGCAATCGGCATACCGTGTCAATGATCCTTGTGTGATGGAAAAGAATGTAAAAATGCACACGGTGACGCGGCAGGCACCCCCAATTCTTTGCGTCCTGATGCAGAAACACAATTAAGGCATCGCATCGAGAGAAGGGTGTCATTTTACATATCGAATTTATCCGCACAGATACGGAATCGATACGTGCCACGGCCCGACATTCAATCGGAAAGAGTTTGCATAAATGCAATTGCTAATAATGTGACGTGATGATAGGCGCGCTTGAAAGGGCGTAGTAGAGGGCTCGGAGTCGAGCCCGACGATTTTACGATTGTGCATATAATTTGCGCAGCATCGATGTATGTGAGCGACGTTTTTATAGTGCAATTTCATTTTTATTGACGAGTGCTCGTGATGCGTGTCTAATTAATGAGTTGCGTTGCTCGAGATAGAGAGTGTTGAAGAGGCAGTTTGGCGTGTGTCTACCAGTGATATGATTGCCATGTTATGGGCAAATGGAAAATTCCGATTGTTTGGAAAGTTTATTGCTGGAAAATTTACGACTTAAAAACGAATTTTATTGTCGAACATTTTGTTGGGCGCGATTGTTCGACAATGTTTCAGTGAACATCTGCCGAAATCTATTGAACGAATATTAAGAGTTTGGAGAGCTTGTGAGTTGCAAATGCATTTAACATTCCTCAGTGCAAATGGTGGAATGGTTACATAGCATGAAAACACAAGTGGGTGTAAATAGCATAAAGGCATGAACTTCTTATTTCACCCTTTCGATTAGCAACAGTTGCCCCTGACCGGTGAATAGAAGTGTTCAAATCCAACTTTAGTCGCATTTGTTTCTTGAACTATAGTGCATAGTGCTGGTGATTTATCCAAGCTTTTATCATCTGAAAACATGGTGCGCTAAAAAAAATTGCATACAGCAATAGATGGTTTGGGTGTTGTAGAACGAGGGTAGACTCTGGCTGGTTTTAACTTGGCAATGCCATATTCGGACAACAGGTTGTCTAGGAATTTCAAGGGTTAGTTAGGCCCCTAACTACCCAACCATACAAAAAAAAACAAGTTATGAAGCAATCAATAGCCTCGGAAAGGACTGATTTTATTGTTGACGACACGGCTAAACGAAAAAAGGACAACGACGTTCGTATCTGCACCTGGAATGTGAGAACATTAAATAGGAGAGGTGCAAGCGAACAACTAGCGGAAGCCCTAAACTGCTACAAGGCAGACATTACTGCCATCCAGGAAATACAAAGGGATGGGCCGGGCAAAAAGAGGATGAAAAACTGTGACATCTATTCCCTTAACCTCTCGATTAACACCATACCACCAGCATCGAATGTCGAGGAACAATGGCAACGATGCCAACAAGCCATTAGATCAGCCGCAACTGATGTGCTAGTTATCTCGCGCCCACCATCAAGAAACCCCCGACAGATGCTGGCAGCCAAGAACGAGGCCAGCAAGGCTATGGGTGTTTTCGGAAATGTCATCTGCATCAAATTGCTTTTGCAGTATGTTCAAAAACGCAAGTTGCCAAAGTCATGTGTTCGGAAATGTCATCATAACAAAACTACATTATCATATGTTCGGTAATGCAGTTCTGCAAAGGTCAGATGTTCGTAAACGTCACTTGCGTGTCATCTGCCGTGCAGCAAAGCAGATAACAAACGGAACAGAATTAAGTTGCTTCTTTCTGTTGGACTGGAACTCGAATACTCGTTCCAAAATGGAAAAAAGATCTGTGTGGAGTCGTGTACTTCGCGAAATTTTATTGCATGACAGCAACTTTCCTTATAGTTGTGACGAGATAATAAAAAAATTCACCAATTTGTTCACTTCATATAAACGTATAAAAAAACGAAACAACAAGACCGGAAGAGGGACAACAAATTGGGAATATTTTCATGAATTCCATGCAGTTTACGGAACAAGGCATTTCGTTAATGCACCCCCTTCGAATCTGGGAGATTCCATGTTAATCGGTGATATATTCGAAAACAATACTGAAAATGTCGCTGCTTCTACGATGGATAAACCTTCGAGCACAGGACGCAAAGAAAAGAAGAAGAATGAAGTATTGGAATACTTGAAGAAACAGGAAAAAGTTGAAGCAAAACGCCACGAAGAATACGTTTCTCTTGAACGGGATAAGCTTAAAATAGAAAAAGAAAAAATCGCAGTTTTACGGGAGCTCCAATCACTTTTGCAAAGTGATAGGGATAATTAGAACTTCAAATAGTATCTACCTACTTTTGAAGTACCTACAATCCACTCCTACCTTTTTGGGTTTTTTGTAATTGAGATTCTTTTATTTTATTGTTATTTTAATTATGAATAAATAAGTGTTAGTTAATAGATGTTTTGAATTTATCGAAAAAATGTTTATGCATACAGCAAGCTTGTAAGAAGATATCTTTGAATTTGTTCATGGTAGTGTTCGGAAACATCAGGCAGCACTTGCAAAAAAATAAACGTTGATCCGACAAGAAGGTTGCGCGTTCAATCCCAACCAAAATCCATTTCACTTTTATTTAAAAGAAACAAAAGGTCGGTGTAATACCTAAAAGTATGCACACCATCTTGAATTTCTTCAAATTTAACGAACACAAGAAAAAGTGACTCCCCGAAGCTAGTTCGGACACCACCCATGGAGTGTAAGTCTCCACTACATCCAAAATCTTTCCTATCCTCTCTTTCTTCCCCTTCTCTAACGCTCGTACTATGGTAACATATAAAAAGGGTATTCATAACCCCTTGAGTACGTGTAAATTATAAAAAAAAAAAAGTCAGCTGCACAAATGACATTCGCAAAGAGATGACCGATTGATTTCTGTCATGCGTTGACTGTCATTTGCAATTGCAAATGACTTTTTTTTACATTTCCGAAAAGACCCTATGCTGCAAGTGCAGACGAGAGCTGTTGTTGAGCTATATAGGCAGAGAAGAAGGGAAGAACACCGGCTTTTCAGAAAGAAGAAAAAAGAGCAAGAAAAGCACGCGATCGAGGATATAAAGAGGGGGCCTTCTGTCTTGGTAAGTAACATCCACCAAGTCATAAGTCAAATCTGGTCTTATGAAAGTATGCCCGAACAATGGAACCCCAGCATCGTTTGCCTGACCGCTCTACGGCGCTGAAGCATGGGCCGTCTCAAAAGCGGATAAAGAAATCCTTGGTCCATTTGAGAGGAAAATTCTTCGAAAAGTCTTCGGTCCCGTTTGCGTTGACGGGCTATGGAGACGAAGATTCAACCAAGAACTATACGAGCTGTACAGCGACATGTCCCTGGTCAAAAAAAACTCCGCATTGGAAGTTTAAGATGGCTAGGACATGTAGAACGAACGGACACCAATACTCCGGATCGCAGAGTCTTAAATTGCCAGCCAGACGTCGGACGCAGTAGAGGAAGACCTCGCTTTAAGTAGCACGCACAAGTAGAATAGGAACCGACCTCAACCAACTTGGAGTGCGCAACTGGAGGCAGTTAGCTAAGGACCGGGCTAATTGGAGAGGCATGTTGGTTGAGACCAAGCTTCATTCCGGACTGTAGCGCCACTTAAGTAAGTAAGTAAGATATGTAGTCAAAGTAACAACAACTGGGTATTGCCAAGTTAAAGCCAATCAGAGTCTACCCACGTTCTACAACATTCATCCATCATAAACGGCGATTTAACAAGACCAAATATTTTAAGCAACTATGTAAAATCAAGAGTTTTATAGCAACAAATCAAAAGCGCTATATCGTCATCGTTGTATAGGAATACAGGGCATACATTTGCAGGGCATAGATTTGCTATCTCACACTGGGAATCACACAACATTTCTCCTCCAATTTTCCAACACCACCTCCAACCCAAAAACGTTTTGTTAATTACAAATATCATGTTGATTTATACACCCTATCCGCAAAATGAAATTTCCACAACTGCCACCGTCCCGTTGAAGCTTTGACTTCAGTTCGACCATTTAGCAACAAATTGCTACTAAATATTTAAAACCGACAAAGGACTCCATTCCTCTTCCTTAACTTACAAATGGCACCAGTCAGTCATAGATTAATGGACCAGCTTCCGATGATTCTGATACAACACGTCTTCATTTTTTTTTTTTTTCCTTCCTTAGTCTGCTGCCAATGTCACCACATCTTCGATGTGTCCCTAGGAGATGCCATGCCAGGCTATTCCACTGAGGAAGATAAACTACCCAAACATCTCTGGAGGAAAATTAATGTTCATCTAGGAATGAATTAATGGGTACAAGCGCACACCCCCTCCACTTGCATGTCCTTTTGCAAATTGTTTTGGAATTACTCAAGATCCCTTCGATGAAATATTTATTAATAAATCTAAAAATAAAAATGTGCCAGGCAAAAGCGATATGAAAGGATATTTCACGCGGTTCGATAAGTTGG
Source organism: Rhingia rostrata (assembly GCA_949824845.1). NCBI lineage: Eukaryota > Metazoa > Arthropoda > Insecta > Diptera > Syrphidae > Rhingia > Rhingia rostrata. Next base: position 85,657,051 of record OX463757.1, on the reverse strand, counting down.
TAATTAATAGCTGTGTGTGTGCACAGGAGTTGTAAATGCCTCGGTGTGCACCTTTAATCTTGATTGACAAAGTCAATTCCCTTGGGAATGGGTGTTTAGGTGAAAAATGCGGTTAATGGTGGTTACACTTTCAAAGTGAAAAAGCATATTGAATGAGACTCTCCCACCACTCTACGCAGACAACCCTTAGTCCTCTTTCATTATCATCGACACAATCGGGTTAACCCTTTCAGGAATTTGCCGCTGTCGTCAGTATAGGAAACCATAATATTTTGGGAAAACAATAAGGCACACCCAAGACTGTAAACTGTACTTTTTTTTCGTTGTAACTCTTTCACGTTGATTGTCGGTGCGCGTTGCATTAATTATGGGAATCCTTTTTGGATTGCTGTCAAAACTGTTGCAATCAGATACACGTAATTACACATGGGGCAGACGTTCTGCCGTCGCCGGCCGCTTCGAAGAGAGGTTGCCTTGATCGTCATTAACATTTTGTTGATTACTTCCCTAGTTGTTGGTCACGTGTCCAGTACCCGCATAAACTCATCGCAGCGTTCTCTCGAGTGAAACTTCCGGACTCGAAGTTACGCGCCAGCAGCGACAACAACCGTGCGAAACAATAAAACACATTTTTGTTTGTGGGACAAAATAGGCTTCAAAGCAAAGAGACAGAGATTTAAATGAAAATGAACCCTTTTTTCTGGATAATCATCAAAGGGGTGGAAATGCCACTCGAGATCAATTTGAAGGAGTTTACAAAGGTATGAGGTAGATTTAGAGCAACAAGGGGTGGAGTTGGGATTGTGTTTTTTGATGATCGAATTTGCTTTGTAAGTAATATTTGATGTTTTGTTTTGGGACTCGAAATGATGTGCTGTTGACTCGTTTGGATTTATTAGTCAAATAAACAAATGACGTGCTGCCGGGTTGAGTTACAACGCAGTTGCATACGATTTCATCAAAAAACGGCTAGAATATGTCGAATGTGACGGAGCTTTAGTCTTCCTTGGATGTTCAAAAGGTGACAGTTTACAGCGAGATGTGTTGTTAAGGAGGAGCTATAAAGGGACGCTCTCTGTGAATGGTACTTACATTCAGTGATCTCCTATTCTTTTCAACGATCATCGCTGTTGGTCGGTTACTGATGCACAGATGTCCTAAGTCTCTTCGTTGTGATTGAAAAAGTACAGTACTAGAATGTACAGCTTTCGAAAACGTTGGAAGGATCATGAAAAATTAATGAAGTAAACATAGTGCATTCTGATACTATATTCCGATTAACCCATCCCGCGATTTTTCTACCAAAATCATTTACTATCTTATCCATGTATTTCTTTTTTTTTTTTTCAAAACCCAAAAAATGGGACAAAGCTTGGTGGTACTTGTATACAAAAAATAAAATTTCCCTTTACCAATAGTATCCGCAGATATACAATGTAATAGCTTCTGCTAATAAATTTAATTCGACAAGAAAAAATTACAGTTACCTCCCATTCATATACACAGAGGATACAATTTTATAACTGCAAGCCGTAGAAGTCCTTTATCTACCCAGAAATCAGCCTAAAATTTCCCATCAGAATCATTTTATTTTCCTTACTGAAAATATTGTTTTGTCACGTGTGGGTTACAGAAGTCCCACTTAATTGCCTCCAGTTTAAGAAATGTTCCCACTTAAGTAGGTTTACCACTTTATCGCCTTTCAAAGCAAGTCGTTCTGGTGTTCACAGTTAAAGCCTTTAAGGTAAAAGCAGACGTTTTTGCCGCACATCTTGAGGAAACATTTAAACCATTTGATGGTCCAGAAAACATTAATTTATTCGAGACTACAACCGATAAGCCTTTAAGAAAAAAGCAGACGTTTTTGCCGCACATCTTGAGGAAACATTTAAACCATTTGATGGTCCAGAAAACTCTGGTGTTCATTGTTGAAGCCTTTAAAGAAAAAGCAGACGTTTTTGCCGCACATCTTGAGGAAACATTTAAACCATTTGATGGTCCAAAAAACATTAATTTATTCGAGACTACAACCGATAAGCCTTTAAGGAAAAAGCAGACGTTTTTGCCGCACATCTTGAGGAAACATTTAAGCCATTTGATGGTCCAGAAAACTCTGGTGTTCACAGTTAAAGCCTTTAAGTAAAAAGCAGACGTTTTTGCCGCACATCTTGAGGAAACATTTAAACCATTTGATGGTCCAGAAAACATTAATTTATTCGAGACTACAACCGATAGTAATCTAGTTAGATATGCAAGTATTGCCGAGCTTAAACGGGAAATACAGAAATTAAAGCCAAAAAAATCTCCGGGTTATGGCTTGATGACAGGAGAACTTCATAAAATATTACCCGTAAAAGCATTTACTAAACTCCTCTATATTGCAGAAGTGATTATGGTTCTCAAACCAGGAAAATCACCGAATGAAATAAAATCTTCAGACCTATTTCACTTCTTCCGAAAATTTCAAAAGTTTCTGAAAGGATATTACTCGGTCGCTTACACCCTATTATTGATCAGAAACTCCTTTTACCTGTCCATCAATGTGGGTTTACAAGTAAACATTCGACTGTGGACCAAGTTCATCGAATTACTGATGTAATTGAGAAATCTTTCGAAGAAAAGAAAACCTGCTCAGCCGTATTTCTTGACGTGTCGCAAGCTTTTGACAAAGTTTGGCATAGAGGCGTTCAATGCAAGCTAAGACAAGTTCTGCATGAAAAATTATATAAAATCCTCGTGTCGTATCTTGGGCATAGAGTCTTCCATGTGAAACTTAAATACGAATATTCGGATGTCAAAGAAATATTGGTAGGAGTACCCCCAAGGAAGCGTCATTGGAACACTCTTGCACCTCCTATTTACACGTGATATCCCACGATAAACATATTCGGATGTCAAAGAAATATTGGCAGGAGTACCCCAAGGAAGCGTCATTGGAACACTCTTTTACCTCCTATTTACACGTGATATCCCACGATAAACATATATGAACGCTCTTAACGAGGTTAATGAATGGACAAAACCCTGGCCGTTTGCACTGAACGAGAGCAAATTGATTCATGTAGATTTTTCGTATAAACGGACAAACAATTTGCCTGTATTTCTCAATACGGTTCGAGTCTCTTTTGCAAATGAAATGTCTCGGAAAGACACTCGATGCAAAATGAAATTGGTAGTCGCATGCAAAAAAGAAATGCGAAGAACTTAAAAATAAATACAGAGAACTGTACTGGTTACTCGGAAAATATACAAAGCTTAACCTTGATAACAAGCTGCTATTATACGAGCAAGTGCTAAAGCCGTTAGGGTTAAAGTCCCACACTACTTTGGGCACGTGTTCATGGTGTCTTTTGAGATTTCCACCAGCAAACCGAAAAAAAAATCAAAAAAAAGTTACAAGCCTTTAGATTTTATTTGGGATGAAGTTGTAAAAAAATGTCGGGCACGGAGAAGAGTCGGTGAGGATGAAATTTTCGGGAGTCGACTAAGTGCATACGAAATCTGGAGAAACGGGCTGGCGATGAGGAATACTGGTGTAGGTTTGTGTTCGTTTTGCACACCCACATCATTTTCAGATGACCTCGTCTATATATGATCTGAGCAATCACACTAATTGTATCCAAGAGCTTATGTAAATTTAGCCGTTAAGATTCAGGATGAAATTACGGAAAAACATACAAGTTTAAATCAGAAGTCATAGAAACATCGCAAAACTTCATTACAAATATTTTTAAGTCCAGATTAGTGCGCGAAAATCGTGAAAACCTCAATTTAGATGTCATTGACTGTAACGTTCTCATTTTATGAAACCCTTTTGCTTTGTCAATGACTATAGGAGCTTAAATTAGTAATGAAGTCAGTGAGATTGTGAGATCTTCTGAACTCGTCTTTTTGCTGTAGGTCCGGTCCGTCCACAGAAGAATTCAGAAGCTCTCACAATCTCACAGGAAGAGTAGCCAGGAAAGTTCAAACTTAAGGGGTAGTAACAACATCAAGTCGCGAAAAGCATCTGCATTAATCCATCAATGTTGGTATGGACTTGTAGAACAAAAAATGGCGTAACATGCTGTGGAGTGATAAAACAAAAATAAATTTGCTCTCACCGAATTCTGGGTCAGGCGACCAAAAAGAAAAGATAGGACAGTACCTATGATAATTTTGGGGCCCAAAATGTATTGAAATTTTTTAGTAACTTTTAATTTTCTCCAATTTAATACTAAATTTTACAACATTTCAAAAGTTAGTAATAAACACTTTTCTAGCTTCCTCTCTCACGATTGCAGGACCTCCTGTTTTATGCCGATTCCGAACGGTTAAGTGGAGATGACCCATTTTTTTGATATTTACACTACTCGGATGATTTGCAGATCATCGCGAAAGGAGGACCAGTGAAAAATCATTTTAGGTGTTGCTACGGCTGTGAATCAAACACAGACCATCTGCGCGGCAGTTCATCGCACTAACAATCGCGCCCCTGAGCCCGTCACTTATGTACCTTAGGCGTTTTATTAACGAAGGTACGAACGAATAACTTTTTTTATACGCAGAACCTTATAAAGCCCCCAGATAAGCATTCTACACGCAGAACATACGCCTAAGCAAAGTCATGAAGACTTTTTGATTTACTGCCATTCTTCAACGTCTGTGCCGTTATTAGTTTTATCAGCACCAACTTATTTATATAAATTTGAACAAACAAAAAATAACCCACCGCACGATTATCCTTTTCCCACACCAAAAGTCTTAATTTTCTCACAGAAAAACCTATTCAAAGAAATTTATCAACTGACATTTGATCTAAATCCCTCCCAGAAATATCTTTTTAGCAATAATAAACCACCTTTTTCGTCCAGCCTTCACAGTCATCATATCAAAAATAAATCACATGACAGATTGCCAATGGTTGCCATGATGCATGACCTCGCATCAATAATCTCCAACGAGAAATCATAAAAAGCTCACGTATGTGCGCCAGCATAATCCTTTTGTGCTCGCAAGGATATCGAATATTTCGTTTTTCTCGGTCAAGATAATACCGTTGCTATACGAAACGAAAACATGAAATACCTCACATGATTAGTGCACACAGGCAACTGTCAAAATAGTCACAAGGATATTTTTCCGCTCTCATACCTTATCATACCGACTCACCCTTTTTTGAGGGAATTGAATTTTGATTTCGCAAGTATGAAAAGGGTTTGGTGTCTCTTGCATCACCACACAAAGGACCAACTTCAAAAAGAGAACACGCACATACAATAATACATTCCCCAGCAATCAATCTAATCACAACTGGAATCACGTCCCTTTTATTGGTTTTCTATTCGTCTGTCCCATATAATCTCCTTTAGGTTTTGTTATCTTTTGGTCCTTTATAAACTGGCAAGTTGCGGATGAAAAGAAACCATGCTCCATGACAAAGTGGGCAAAGGACAATAATGTTTATTATTGGAAATTCGTCATTATAATTTTTTTTTTGATTTTTTTTTTTGGATTTTTTTATTGGCACACGTCGATATCAAATGGACCGTTTTCAATTCTCAAGTCGCGTGCATGGTGTTTTGTTAGGAAATTGTTAAACAAGCCGAGTGACATTGATGCAGGATATTTTATATTTTAAAACTAGATTTGAATAACGACGGTGCGGTTATAAGTCAGACTATAAGGATATGCGCTGCGAAAGGTGTTACAACCCCCTTCCTAAATAATAAGTATCTTCAACTTCAAAGGCACAAAATTGTGCATAGGTATCTTCCAATTAAAATTTAATACAAAAAAATAGTAACAGACCGAAAGGATTTGCAAAAAAAATATACCATCCAACGGTTTGTTTCAAAATGTAGCCCACGGCATTATACATCAAAAAAAATAAATATAAGGGATACGATGCTAGAAAAGTGGAAAAAATAATCGTTCGTCCTTTCAAATTGGCCAAATTGAATATGATCACATATGCGTGAAATTCAATTTCCCCCAACACATGGATTTATTCTGTTAGTAAGTGTCCTGACCCAAATGGCTCGTTTGCACGTAATCCTTTTTTTATGAAAAGGAAAGTAATATGAGAAAAGCCGCAAAAGTCCTTTGCGAAAATCACAAAGAAATGTAAATTTATTTTGATTATATTTATCGAGAATGTCCAGATTTTACGGTGTTATTGGTCGTCCTTTATGCGGGGAACTACGTTTGTCTTTCGCTTGTATTCCTGATCCAATTTTCACCCTTTGGTGTAAAATATAAAATTGTCGTAAATTTCATAGTTTATGTGTGCAATTTACATACTTATGCAGATACTGTAAAGACACATTTTTTCTTCGCTTTTAAAGGTTTTAACTTTAATAACGCATTTGATTTAAAATTTGGGGCTCTGCATACTGGAATGTGGCTACAAGTCGCACCCACCTAAATATTTAGCGCAAAATCTCAAAACCCACTCTTTTTGAAAAATTTTGATAATCCAAATTAGGGAGTTACAATGGACGACATACGATTTGGGGATTTCGGTTCCGACGATTTTGGTTTAGGGATTTTAGGTTTGGAGTTGTCCGTACTGCAGATTTCGCTTAGACATTGGCGCTAATGGTGGTGGTGATGCTTTGCTAATGAATCTTGAGCCTTGTTCCAATAGTTGATTTTCTCACAAAAACCAATTTCAGTCAGCCGAGTAATACTTTATCCCAATTTTACAGAGTTTAGCTAACTTTAGCAACCTCGTAAAAATTATCTCGTAACTCATTTTTCTATTGACGACAAATGATAACGACATTTGTACGCCTGTAACATAAAAGGGAAGCTGAAGATACTTAATAGTTTATGGAAGGCTCTTTATAAGATTATTTTAACGAAGGTTAAACGAATGCAAAACCCTGAAGGCATCACGCTACCCACTGTCTAGGCACTGGTCTGTCTATAAGTCCGATAACACGACGCGGCGCGACGATGGGCTAGGTCAAGTTGACTTAATCATGTCTAGCTAGAACCGTTCACATCACTTGAGAAATCTAAGGCAACATTTTTTTATAATTTGTGCGCATGCAAGGGACTATAAATATCCTTTATATGATTTTGCACAATGCCGGCATCAACGATGCATATTTGCTTTAAGCAACATTGAGAAAAGCAGAGTTTGGAACAGCAACTGATAAGGATTTATATTGCTGCTGAATTGTTGAACAGATATGGGAGATATTTCTTCGATGTTCGAACGAAACTAAGCAGTTCGCAATAGTATGTCTCCTATAAGTTTTTTTCTTAGAGGTTGGTTTTTCGAATAGAGATAAAGCTGACATTTTGTAGTCAAATCGGGCAACTCTAATGTCATTTAGGTTCTGTTAGGTTTGCCATTTTATTATGGACAGGTTGACAAATGGAACATCGCTAGCAAATCGTGCAAATTTATTTCGAAAATAATGGTTCAGAAGCTCCGTCCACTTTATGGTCGACAGATTTCGCGCAAAGATCTTGGCTTACGACCTTACAAGATCCAGCTTGTGCAAGAATTAAAGCCGCGAGACCATGAAATGCGTCGTAATTTTGGTGTATGGGCCGAAAATGAGATTGATCTCAATGCTGATTTTCATCGCAAAATTTTATTCAGCGATGAGGCTCATTTTTGATTGGTGAATGGCTATGTCAACAAGCAAAATTGCTGCTCAACCGTCTTGTTGGTCCACTGGATGATTGTATCTTAGACGGACTTGTTCAGACCGCCTGCTTGTGCAAAGTTGTCTTTTTTCTGGACTGAGCAGGCGGTCGATGAAAAATTGAAAATTCAATAGTTTTGTCTGTTCCGGCTTCGCTATTAATTTTGACAACGCCTGTGCCATTAACTTGGCGTATGTATGATAAAATTGTCAGTTTATTTTTTGGACTGAGCAGGCAGGCGGTCGATGAAAAATTTAATATTCAATAGTTTTGTCTGTTCAGGTCGCCTGTGATTAGAAAAACCGGAGCGTGTTTAGCATTGAGTCCGTCAGGTTACAGTGAAACTTCACAGGCCATCAGTTTCAGGCCGCCTGTGTCTGTTCAGGTCACCTGTGATTAGAAAAACTGGAGCGTATTTAGCAGAAGTCCGTCAGTTTATAGTGAAACTTCACAGGGCACCAGTTTTTTTTTGTTAAATGTCGTCCGTATAGATCCCATCTTCACAGAACGACAAAAACAAAAAAAAACTGATGTGCCTCACATATTTACCGGAGCCTGTGAATGGGCTATGGAGGTCCGATATAAATACACAGGTAGCCTAAACATGTATGCCGTTCGGGCCGCTTGTTAACCGCTTGTTAACCGCTTGTTAACCGCTTGTTAACCGCCTTTTAACGTACAGTTAAACATGCGTGTGTGTAGCCCCCCTAATGTGGACTGTAGAACGACGCCGCCAGATCCATAATGAAACTTGATTTTTATATCCCATAGGGTCTATTAGTTTTGAAACATAATTCGTACCATATCGGATCAAATACGAAACGAAAGCTACGTCATCTAGCCTTGCTTGTCAGTCCGTCCTTTCGTATGTCAAATTTGAAATCCTATTTTTATTTTTTTAATAAACACGATATTATCCCAAAGTGAACTGAAAGTCCAAAGCCTAGTTTTATTTTTAGCAGGATAATACAGTAAAAGATGATGTTGACCTCATCATTGATTTCTAAAATAGATACAGATACAGTTTGAGGTCGGCCCAATTTAAAGAACTGCTTTGTATCATTTCAACACCAGGAATAGAACATTTTTTATCATGGCTATTTTTTTTAACAGAAGTGGCTTTTGTTCGATTCTCAGCCCTAGCAACACATAAGTGATGATCTGACAAATCATCCGAGTAGTATCAGCTGTCAAGAAAAGCTAATCTAGTTCGCCGTTCGGAGAAGAATGGTTTTGAGGATTTTCGGCCATGGGTACTTACGAGCCTATTGCTGGTTTGTATTTGTTCCACCAAATATTACAAAAATTAATGCCTGATACCGTCAAGAAACTGTGACGGGCTTTTTAATGGTGAAGCTTTTAAATGTTCTAATTTTAAAAATACATAGAGGAAGCGCATTGAAAACATTGTTTATAAGGTCGACTAAAAAATTAGTAACTTTAGGAATGGTAGGTATTTCAGAAGGCTTTGGAATATTTTTTTCCCTGTTCCACATCCGATGCGTGCCACTGATCCTTAAATGTCGACTGATTATCTTCGTGAGGAAACAAGCAGAATTTCTCTCTTTGTTTGCTTATAACGGGTGATCCAAGCAGAGATACTTTTTTCAATAGCCTTTTTTGACAGATCACGTGTGAGTCGTGTCATGCTGTCATGTTATTTTTGTTTAGTATTGTTTGGCATTTCATAATGGAAAGACTTACGCGTGAACAACGTTTACAAATTGTTCAACTTTATTATGAAAATTCACGTTCTGTGAGGAATGTATTTCGTGCACTTCGCTCAACTTATGGTCAACATAATCGGCCTACTGAGCGTACTATTCGCAACACCATCACACATTTTGAGACCCAGCATTCATTATTGGATAATATTCGACCGAATAGACCACGTCCAGGACGCTGTGAAGAAAATGTAGCGGCCGTAGCTGAGAGTGTAAACGAAGACCGTAGAGTCGATTCGGCGCCGTTCGCAGCAACTCGGACTGACGTATGGAGCGACTTGGCGCATTTTACGTCAAGATATTTAATTGAAAGCGTACAAAATACAGCTTGTGCAACAACTGAAGCCGCTCGACCTTCCCAAGCGACATCGCTTCGCTCTATGGGCTCTTGAAAAATTCCAAGAAGATCCGACGTTTTCGAGGCAAATTTTGTTTAGCGAAGAGGCCCATTTCTGGCTCAATGGGTATGTAAACAAACAAAATTGCCGCATTTGGGACGAAGAGCAACCTGAAGAGATTGAAGAACTGCCACTTCATCCAGAAAAAACAACGGTTTGGTGTGGTTTGTGGCCCGGTGGAATCATCGGTCCATATTTCTTTAAAAATTATGCCGGTGCGAACGTAACCGTCAATGGCGACCGTTATCGTGCCATGATAACCGACTATTTGATGCCTGAAATTGAAGCTCGTGATCTCGGCGACATTTGGTTTCAGCAAGACGGCGCCACTTCCCACACATCGCATCAATCAATGGACTTATTGAGAGAACATTTCGGTGAGCACATAAATTCACGTTATGGGCCGGTCGATTGGCCACCAAGATCGTGTGATATCACACCGTTAGACTTTTTTCTGTGGGGATATGTAAAGTCAAAAGCTTATGCCGATAAACCCGCTTCGATTCAGGCCTTGGAGGAAAACATCACGCGTGTCATTCGCCAGTTACCAGTCGAAATGCTCGAACGAGTGATCGAAAATTGGACTCAACGAATGGACCATCTGCGACGTAGCAACGGCCAACATTTGGTAGACATAATCTTCAAAAATTAAATGCCAAAGAATGTTCTTTCAAATGATAATAAACGTTCTCCATTAAATTTGAATTTTCTGTGTTTTTTTCTTTAAAAAAGTAGGGAACCTCGAAATGGATCACCCTTTACAGTCTAGCTTGAGCCTCGTTCTGTTACGGAATCGCGCAAGCGAGAACTGAGCTCTGTCTCCATCTCCGTGGGAGTTCTGTTTTTCATTCGTGATATAATTCTATGAAAGATTTTTTAGGATTATGGCTGGAATATACTTTATACGTACTAACTTTTCATGTCGAATGAGTCTAGATGCCTGTAAATGTTACCCTGCGTCATCTCAAAGGTTCACCCCCTGGGGTTGCTACAGATGTCTCCAAGCTCGTCCGTGCTGATGACAAATTCACACACACAATTGACATGCAATCCAATCTGATCATTTTGAAACTCCAATTATCCCTCACCAATATTGCGAATCCTTTTGTGTGATACTTTGCTTTATTGTTTCAGTACAATCACCACACAAATTGCTTTGATAAATGGAGGCCGTTGAAAAAAAAAATAAAACAAATCCTACAAATCATTTCATCGCCTCCAATGCTTGCACCTTCTTTGTCGTTTTGCATGTGGCAATAAAGCTCCGCACCGCGCTTTCAACAAAATATCTAATTTGCATATTTCCAGTGAAATGGCTGCAGCCATTAAATAGTCACAGTGAACCTTTCATCAGCGACAACCAAATTCCCTTCACCAAGGTGGGGAATACACAGACTCCAATATCACACGTTCGTTGCCATTGTCGAAGCAGCTTACTGCTGCAGTAGGACCTCAAAGCCAAAACCAAATTATCTGATACGCGGTGTGGCAAAATGTAATCCGTCAGAGGAAGTGAGTATTAGCATCCGGAACATTTTTCCACAAACAATAACCAAAAGTCGACAGTGGCACTGCCAGTCGGCTGGATATCGTAAAAACTTGAAAATGACATATTGGATTCATTTAACACTGCCAAACTCCAAAGCTCCGATACGACAATATACAGCACAGACATACCGCCATACAGCAAACACATTACACAAGGATACACCGCCCGCTGTGAAATGAGAACGAGAACCCTCTATTTATGCCATTTCACCATTTCCACAAGCCAGCGGAGAGTATTATAGCAAGAAGGGCAACAAACAGGATGTGGGTGGGTATAGGATTGGGAGTGGGAGTGGGAGCCACCATAGTCTGGTTTTCGAAAATACTCTTCAGCCACCATCGTCGTCGTCGTCGTCGTCGTAGTAGTCGTAGTCGACGACGACTCGTATATCAAATGGAAAATCTCGCACAAATGAGTTGTGGCTGTTTTATGCAAATTAGGCATTCGGAATTCGGATGCCGAAATAATCGTAATCGTAAAGTACTAATCCCTAAAAACATATCTGCCGAATGCACATCTCCAATTAGTGCCTGTTGTTGGTGGCTCGTCGAAGGAGATCTCTTTTAAGGATGGTGGTGTTTATGGGAGGTAATGCTGGGCGAAAGGTGCCACCCTGACGGGTATCTGTTGCTGGTTTTGGGAGTTTTTTTTGCGTATATACTCCCGGTTTCAAATATCCTTAGATTATTCGAATTTTTCTTGTTGGGTTTTGTTAGGTAGGATCAAATCTTATTAATGAACAAATTCATTGGAGATCTTTCCGGGCAATGGTGTTGGGATTAAATGATTATCAATTCAGGACTTTTTGACAGAGCGACCCTGGGGTATTAAGTAATATCATTGCACAGCTGTATACATTTGAAAGAAAAACTTTTACGGCTGTACCCAACAGTCCCGGAAGATATGTAAGCATTGCATACCTTTTTGATGAAGAGTATGTAACGGGTGTTTTTTTTTTAGAGGTTGGTTTTTCGAATAGAGATGAAACTGACATTTTGTGGTCAAATCGGACAACTATAATGTCATTTATGTTCAGGAATTCGGTTTGGTGATCGAATCATCTCAAGAAATGAACCTTTGATTTGGCCAATCGTTGGTGTGACTTGAAACCTTTGGACTACTTTTGTGAAGGTACGTCAAATCTATGGTCTTTGCTGATAAACCAGCAACGATTTACCACATAGAATCCAACATTCGACGCACTATTGACGAAATAAGATGCTCGAATTATAGAAAAAGTGGTGCAAAATTAGACCGACAGGATGGCGGTTATAAGGCGCAGTCGCGGAGGCCATATAACACATAAAACAAACGGTCTACGCTTCTAAAAAACACCCCATACTTCAAAATATTCAAGTTGAATACAAGCTGGTGTCAGAAGTGTAAAAACACTTCTAAAGATGAAGTGCCTAATGTGGTACCTTAACAGCTATTATCAAAATATAAAGATTAACTCTGATACTGTCAAGGAATTGTAACGGCGCAATGATCTCTCCTAGGACTCTTTCGGATAATTTGTCTTCTTACCCTTTCTAATTGAAAGTTAATCTACAAGGTGGGCCAAAAGAGATCACCCTACTGAAAGATGCTCTTTTTTTTGCAAATGGCCGCCAATGTCAAATCTGTTTTGACATTTCTGGACTAGACAGATGTAGTATACAAGTGAACAAGCCATGGAGCGATACACTTCCCAAGAACGCGGAATAATCGTCTGTAGTGTTGGTGCAGCGCGAATTCCGTCGTCCGACACCGAATGCGCCGTTTGGCCACTAACCTTGATGAGTATGGGACAACACGAGATGTTGCCAAGAGTGGCCGACTCCGGAGCGCCCGTTGTGCCGTAAATATCGCCGCTGTTGCCGAGGATGTCTATCTGTCGCCGGAAACATCGTCCAGACGCCGTGCCTCGTAATTAGACATCAGCCGGTCGTCCCTAAGGCGAATTTCGGTCAAAGACTTGCGCATATTCCGGTCCAGTCTGTGCATCAGCTGCTGCCTGTCGACCGCCAAACGCGTGCAACATACGTCCAAGCCATCCTCAATCTCGAGGACGAAGTGGAAGATTTTTCGACCAAAAGCATAATAAGCGATGAGGATCATTTCTGCCTCAGCGTGTACGTGAACAAGCACGGGGCACCGAAAATCCACGAGTAATACACGAGGAGCCATTACACCCGCTCAAAGTTACTGCATGGTGCGCTGTGTTCACGCTGGAGGAGTCATCGGGCCATTTTTTTTTTTGTTTTTTTTTTTGAGAACGTCGCTGTTCAAACGACAACAGTGGACAGGTGCGGACGGACGGAGTTTTTTCTGTCGCGATTGCGACGAATTACGACTGGAGGACATGTGGTTCCAACAGGACGGAACAACGGCACATACTGCGCGAGCAACGACCGATATTCTGAAGGCGGCATTCCCGGGTCGTCTCATATCTCGTTTTGGCGACTTGCAATGGCCCGCAAAATTGCCCGATTTAACCGTTCCAGACTTTTTTGTGGGGCCTTTTGAAATCCCGTGTTTATGTGAACAAGACCGAGACCCTAGAAGCCCTCAAGGACAACATTCGACACAAGTGCCAGATACTGTCGCCCGAAGTTCTCGCCGAAGTGGTGAAAAATGTCATAAGACGAGCCCGTATGGCAATCAATTGTGACGTTTCCCATTTGGCCGATATCATCTTCTCGATGATAATCAAATCAGATAATCATAATCAAAAAACAGAATCGAAGTTTTTCATTTAGAAAAAAATGAGAGCCAAACAACACCGGATGGCTTCTTATCTTTCGAAGTTAAGCTTCATATTACATAGTGTCACATGTGGGATAAAACCTTAAGAGACCAAACCCGATGTCCCACGCAGAAGACATTAATTATTTTCATAAATAAAAACAGGTTTCAATAAATTCCAAAAATGTAAATATGACAACCTCCTTCTCAAAGGAAAACCCGAGTAACAATTGAAACAAATTCCAAGAAAGACATCAAAGGACACTCATTACTCTATGAATGTCAAAGGTAATACTCGCTCATTCATTTGATAATTTTGCATGCGCGATTGTATTTCCACCACACAATAGCGCCGCACCGCGGAAATACATTTAATGAACCATAAAGGAGCAGGTATCCCTTTGCAAAAGTATCTAACAACTAAATAAAATATCCTTCTTCGGTTTGATGACTAAAAAAAAAAAAACACGCTCGCCCACAAAGCTCTTATGTTTATTAATTTTTTCAAGTCTGATTTCGTTTATCCTTCGAAATAAAGGCGGGCACAAATTTCTGAAAATTCCTTATCCTTACGGTGTCTTGGAAAAATATTTTCATTGCCTTCTTTGAAATATCGTCAGTGCTATCGCGTCTCCACAAAGTGCGCTTTGAAGATTCGCGTCACTCAAGTATGAAAACACAAACAACAATCGTTCCATGTCTGATTACCTTTTTTTTTCCTGCGGAGTAATGAAAGGACCATCCATTGGAAAATTGAAAAGAAAAATAAATTTCAATAATCCACCCCAAGGATGGGAAAACATTGTAAATGTTTAATATGATAAAATGATGCAGTACATTTTTTTTTAAATGCTCCCCAGCCTAATGTGGAATGGCACGACTCACGTACGGGGTGGTGTATGGAATGTTGTGTTGGCTTTATAAATTATTCGAGGAATCCTTGCTGGCTCTAATGAAATGAAAGATAAACCCAATTTTCGATTAATTCTATCGATACAGGCGCTTTAAGGATAACAAGTGTGTGTACGCGGCTTTGCATCTTCTTCGCTTTTTTATGTCATCAGTCAGATCATAAAAATGTAATCAGGGGGGGGCTGGGTATCGCTTTCCATTTGAATATTGGCGGAGGAGGAAAAAAACTTCCTCGATGAAATCAAAAGGACAAATTATTTCTTATTCATGCATTAAATTGACTAAGAAGATCTCGGGCGGATTTGTAACGAATAGAAGCCATAGGCATCGGATGGAAATTACATTTTGGTTGAATTCGACCTTCTTTCCCTCAAAACAGCTGAAGGAGTTCCCACATTTGGAATGGGCTTAGGTAGAATCGAGACAAGTTGCTCTTTAGACGCAATTAATCTAAAAATCACGAACTAGTTGATAGTACTCCTGGGTTCGGTGCTTTTAAATATTGCCAAGGGATTGTATTTTCAGGGACATGCCAATTGAGAAACCAGGTTAATTGGGAAATCAACCCCTCCAGCAAGGTTACCTATATCTAGAGTTGTACTCTGTTTATTTTTCGTTATTTTATTATACCACCATCCTTTTTTTCCACTTTCATGGGCATTATATTATCAAAGTTACTTTTATCCCTACTTGAGCACGCTCCCGGTATATCATACCACTTATGCCTATACTTGGGTATTTTTTGTGTACACATTGCGGTTGTATGAGAACAGCTCTATGATTTATTTTTAATGGTCGAATGTAAGAAAATCCGAAACGTATATGTTTACAGAGATTTTTTAAAAGTGGTTTTCCGTCATTGATCAAACATTGACAGTGTACGAAAATATCCTTTGAAACGCATTTTTTGTCCATTGAGTTTTTTTTTTACTTGTAATCTTTGCAAATATGAAGAAAGGATACCAATATAAAAATTCATCAATAACGGTATGTGTACATTCAATTATGTCAATTTTTAGTTGATAAAAGGTTTTCTTTGGCCAAATATTCGTTAAATATTTATCTAAAACCATTTTAAACAAACGTTGATATCCTTTTATGTGAGATAGGTTGGATAAAAAAGATTGTAAGAAAGAATTAGGTAAACAGATATACTCGCATTTTTTAAGGATTTTGCATTAGGGGATGATTTGCGTAATTCTTTTGGCATTAAGGTCAATCATGTGGTGTTGACTTAGCTGAGAGTGCATTTCGATGAAAAGGGTTCAAAAATGGTCCACTTTTGGGAAATCGGGTATCTGGGATTGGGATATTGATTTCATTACATAAAGTGTGGTTTGTTCATCATGTTTTATGTTCATCAAGCCGATTGTGAAAGTGATCCATGAGAAGAGGTTCTTGGTAGCAAAGTGCAAAACGTAATAGTATGGCATAAAAAAATTCCGATGTGCGGAAGGATTTAACCATCCACATCACGGCAAAAATATTCTCAATTTTTCAATTTGTTTGTAGTTTTGTATTGGGTGACCAGATAGCAATGATACTTTTTTTCCAATTGTTGTTTCAGCAACTACCAAAGTTACGAATGTCATCAAGATGTGAAAATATTCAGTAAGGTTCGCCATTTCATCATTAAACGTTTCACGCTTGCGCCGTCGATAATGAGTATACTGAGGCCTGCCGTCATCATGGCTTGAATGTGCAGGCAAATGGATGAAATAATGAAAACATACCAGCCGTAGTGGGTGGTATCGAAGTGAATATGATCAGTTGAATTGAATTGGTAATATTGGCCGGACGGAGATTCAAATTTTGGCAAAAAGTTATCTTCTCGGGAAGCCTATTTTTGGCGGTGGTGTTCAAAACCATATTTCACTAAGAGAATGTCCGAAAGCAGTCGTTGCATATTAATATATATGCAAAGGTATCAATTTGTCAAATTGCATATATTTTCCATTATGTATTTGCATGCAGCCAACTGAAAAAGTCCTCCTTATAGTCCGAAATCACTGATGAAAGAGATATATACGACACGTGAAAGTCCCAATTTCAGTGAGATCAAGGTGTCGTCGGTCCAAATTTGGATAGCAAATGGCATGGGAATTACATGCAACTGTAGGTGACTTTGATGTAGTGGTAAAGGGTTCGCCCATGAGTAAATGGTTGCACTTTCCCAGTCAAAATCGCTGAAACTTTTATTCAAAGAAATAAAAAAAAGTCGGTCCTAAAAGTATACACCCCGGGAGTTAGTTCGGACACCACCCATGGATTGAGTAAGTCTCCACTACATCCAAAATGTTTCCTCCCTTCGTTCCCCTTCTCTAACACTCGTACTATGGTTAAACATTAATAGGGTGTTGATATGTAACACCAAATTATAAAAAAAAAATACTATTGTGACTGTAAAGGAACACAATCAGATACATGCAAGGGGATTAAAACTATGATCTTACGAAGTTCCTATTTCATAACGATAGTACACGATAACTCACAATCCTCTCCAGATGAATTGAACGCGATTCACGGTACAACAACTTGCCCTACCAAATCCGCCATTATGGTCAAAATAGAATTGAAGGGCATGAATTTTGTAATAATCTGATTTTAAAAACATATGAGCAGGCTACGTTTTATACCCTATCCCATCCCATCCTTAGTATAAATATCCCCAAGATGTCGGCTTTATGGCGGTGAAATATAGAAAATTCAATTGTCAGAACATATTGTTCAGACAGTTTATTAAAATCTGTTATGGTTCGACAAAAAAAAACATCGATTTTTGCCAGGTTATGCTAGTGTATAGAAATGGTTTTCGTATGAAAACGCCTCCAAAAAGTGGGGGTGGGTTAAAATGTTGCAGGGAGAAATGTTTATATTACCATAACCAATGATTTCGCATTAACAATTTTTCCGAAATGTTTAAAATTTTACCGAAAAAAGTGGGCGTGGTAAAAAATTTTGTATGAACCAAATAAAGACATTAGGATTGTCTAGATATTTTTTCAAAATCTCTTACGGTTTGGCCCAAACTTACGTTTTTCTAAAAAGAGGGCGTGGAAGTGGGCGGTTTTCAAAAAAATTTACACTTGTTCTGCTGGGAGCAACAACAAACACGTGTAACCAATTTCATTATTCTAGCTCAAAATTTAAGGCCCAAAAACTGGTGACGTACGGACGGAAGGACAGACAGACATGGCTAAATCGACTCAGCTATCGATTCTGAGTCGATCCATATAATTTGGGGTATAGCTATCTAAATTATGTTACAAACTATGTATCAAAACTAATATACCCCTATGGGATAGGGTACAGTAAACCTTGGAGTGTAGAAAAGCTAAGAACAGCTAAAGCAGCAGTATATGGCAATAATGCATCCGAGGAAGATTCTCTATTTCCCTGGAGCTGCGAACCAAATAAAACAAAGCTGCAGGCAAAGACGAGAGATGCTTAAAAAATTGGCGTTGAGCTTTGTAGACAAAGGCGAGCCAAACAACATCCGCTTTTCAGAAAGATTTAGAATTCTGAACACCAGAACATACTCAAGAAAAAAACATATGAGAAGGCTACAATCCACTGTGTGGATCGTTTTATACCCTATCCCATCCCATCCTTTAAATTAATATCCCTTAAATGTGGGTTTTATGGCAAAGAAATATTAAAATTGTAGCAATATATTGTAGCAACATATTGTTGACAGTTTATCAAAAACTTGTATGGTTCGACCAAAAACAACGTTTTTCTCCTGCATACGGTATGGCGTAGGGTATACAAATGGTTTTTGTATGAAAACGTCTCCAAAAAGTGAACGTGGGTAAAAATGATGTTAAGAAGAAATGTTAATATTACCAAAACCAATTATTTTGCATCAACTTTTTTTTCGTAATTTTTAAAATTTTACCGAAAAAAGTTTTTTACTTTGTATATAAAAAATAGAGACTTAAGGATTGTCTAGATATCTTGTTCAGACACTTTTTCAAAATTTTAAGCGGTTTGGCCTAAAGTAAAGTTTTACTAAAAATAGGGCGTGACAGTGGGCGAATTTCAAAAAATTTTACACTTTTTCGAACAGCACGTATTACAAGAATCACATGTACAGAATTTCATTATCCTAGCTCAAAATTTAAATCCCATAAACCGGTTATCTACAGACGGACGAACGGACAGACACGGCTTAATTGACTCAGCTAGTGATTCTGAGTGGATCCATATACTTTAAGGTATACCTAGCTAAATTATTTCACTATGTTATAAACTATGTATCAAAACTAATATACCCCATGGGATAGGGTATAAAAATGAAAACAAAAAAATGGTAAGTACAATTTTTCAAAACTTTAAATTTATATTTTATTTTATTTTTCTGAAGTTCGTTGCTCTAAAAAATGTGTTAGAATTTTTTTTTTTTTTTATCAAAACAAAAACTTTTGACATAAAATAATTTAAACGGATTACAAAACAGGTTTCTGGCTCTTAAAACCATTATAGTACTTCATTGTAAGTGATGCTGTTATTTTTTTATCTTTTTTTTTCATTTTAAGTATTTCTTTTTTCTAAAATTGCCCTTATCTCCTAAACGGGTGATATAGATCCACCCACCCATAGTAAAACATTCTTGTTTTTGACCCCTCATCAATTATTGGCGCCAAATTTCCCCTCAGAATCCTAAAATGCTTTATTCGAATTTTATTGAGAAAACCCGGGTCTTCAGTTTTGCTAAAACTACTATCTTCTCAGTTTCTTTCATGTTTAATCAAAGTCCTTAGAGCCATTAAAGAGGTTAATGAAATGACAATCAGCAAAAAAAATTACTTATAACAAAAAAAAAACTTGTCAATACGAAGGTTAAAGAAAATCGTACCAGACAGAAGAGAATCGACGGACTAGAATGCCAAAAGCCCCCTTTTGGGTTGCCCTATCGCCGTAAAGTTTAAATCAATAAAAATTTCACGGTGAAAATTTGTAAGTGAAAGTAAAAAAAAAAATAAAAAATGACACAAAGAAGTCTTAAGCAAAATGATAAAACATATGGCATTACCAAAATGGCCTCAGAGTGTTTGTAATGTGTTTGCCAATACGCAAATTTCCATTAACCCACAGTTCAAAGAAAAAAAATTAGAAAATAATGGTCATGGATTCTGCGAATTAAAATACAAACGCAAAAATATAGGGACTCTTCTAATTAGTTTGGACAACCACCCATGTAGGAAGTCTCCACTACACCCAACATGTCTATTTTTCTCTTAATTCCTCATCTCTTTAAAAAAAACCTTTGAGTGTGTAATTTACAAAAAAAAAAAAAATGAGAAAAATAATGTTCCTACCATATGATATCATATATTCAATATAAAAAAAATATTAATTCACTTACCGTTTTCAATTTCCAATCAGTCAATCCAATGATTTTCATTTTAACCACTCGTCCTTGCATCCCGAGCGACCGAAACACTAATAAGAAGCATGAGAAGCTTACGAGTAAAAATAGACGAAAGAAGATAGAAATGCGAGAGATGGCAGACAATTAAATAAAAAAGGGAACAGGATGACAATAACACTATCAGCTTTGCAGCGAATTGTGCAATTGCACTTGCACCTGGCGAATGATTTTATTTTATTTCGCCTTCACATCGTTTTCTTTTTTTTTTCACTTCACTTTGCACTACACACACTGCAGCTGATTTATTTAAAAAAAAATTTTGGAAGCTACTTTCACCAACTGGCAATTTCGAATAGACTCAAGAAAGCTGACACTGGTTATTTGAATAAAAGAATTAGTCCAAGTTACCCGTGGATTTGCAAGGGAGAATAAGCTTAAATGGAAATAACACTTGACATTCAAAGGAAGAAACCGCGAAAGGGAGGATACCGAACACGAACTTCGAAATAAACTTTTAAGCCGCGCACTTTACTTTTCACTGCACTCTGCAAAACAAAGCCGAGTACTCGACTGATAAAATTTGATTTGAGAAACGACACTTCTTCCTATCAGCAAGAGCAGGCATCAAAACTGAAAGGAAACAAAAAAAAAAAACTTTTAATGGTTTTGGATAACGATGACGGTGTCGAATGAGTGATCTAATACATCAAAGCAGATCATAGGTCAGTAAGTCGATCTATTTTTTTTAAAGTCGATGTGCAAATGCTCCTTTTTTTATTTTGAAGTAATAACTTAATAATAGCATCTCGCATTAAAACGCATTATTTACCACCCCTCAAATTCCCATGGTACAGGTAACCATTCTTTGTTTATTTGTTGGGATATCAATGTACTATCAAAGTGTAAGCCCATTCCACCAAACCCCATTGAAATCCCCGGCTGACATTCATTTTACAATGGAACATCCATGCCTTACTCTTTAGCAAACCTTCCTGTTCCTTAAAAACCCTCACGACTTTGCTACCAACCCGATTGTCTTCCCAAACCGATTGACAATTCAAACTTTTTTCGTCCAACGTACGATTCTACATCAGCCATCGCCATTTATCTTGCAGAATTCTATCTTCACGCGATTTTCATCCTTTTCACGTTTCAACCTTTCGCTGTGTGATTTGTTCTCTTTATCTAGGCTCATTAGGACAAAAAATAATACAAATTCTTCAATTCTTGACAATTGATACTACTCGGATGATTTGTCAGATCATCAAGAGAGGAGGGTCAGTAAAAATCAGTTGAGGTGTTGCTATGGCTGAGAATCGAAGGCAGACCTTCTGTGCGGCAGCTCATTGCACTAACCATCGCGCCATTCTGCCCGTCAAGCTCATTACGACGCTGGCGTTAAATGCATTGACCCCATTAGACCTGATAATACTATCGCCGTAACCTATTCCCTCCTTCAACGTCAACAATCCACCGATAAACAATTCTGGCGTTCCATATAAGCCCTTCTTCGTAAACTGTTCCCTCCTTCATGAGTATTGACCATAGCACTTGCAACGTCCGCAATCCACCGATAAACAATTCGGGCGTTCCACATAAGCCCTTCTTCCATTTTCCTGATTGCCAGCGTTCATTATTTCCAAGATGGAATCTGCGTGACATTGAAGTCAGAATCTTCAATCCAAATAGGGCTGGACAAAGTGAACAAGCCACACGAGTTAAACTGACAATTTCGGACCGAAAATCATTTAACCCACTAACAAGAAACCCCTGGTTTGATGAGGAATGCCGACATATGCTCGCAGCCAAGAACGAGGCCTACAAGACTAAGCTACAAGTGAAGACGAGAGCTGCCATTGAGCTCTCTAGGCAGAGAAGAAAGGCACAACACCGGCTTTTCAGAAAGAAGAAAAAAGCAATAAACGCGAGCAATCGGGGATATAGACAGGTGCCACTCCAGGAACGATGTTCGCAAGTTTTTCCAAAGTATAAAACGTCAAAGCCAAGGCCAGGAAAGTCCACATCCGATCAAATTTTCACACTTCGGCAGACCTTGGAACCCAAGATGTCCAAATCGATACCGACCACCTGTTCATCATGGCTCTGTATCGATCGTCTCAATAAATGCTGTCGTATGCGGCTTTGAATACGACAGCATTTATAGAGACGATCTATACAGAGCCATGTCAAGTTTTGGTATACCGCTCAAACACGTCCGCTTGTGTAGAATGACGATGGAGAATTCTCGCTGCTCCATCAGGGTCGGAAACGGATGAAGAAATCCTTGATCGATTCGAGAGGAAAATTCTTTAAAAAATCTTCAGTCCCGTTTGCGTTGACGGGCTATGGGGACAAAGATTCAAGCAAGTACTATACGAGCTGTAAAGCGACATGCCCCTGGTCAAAAAATTCCGCACTGGACGTTAAAGATGGCTAGGACATGTAGAACGAATGGTCACAAATATTCCAGCTCGGAGTCTGCGATTCCCAGCCAAATGTCGGACGCAGTAAAAGAGACCTCACCTTACGTGGCGCGCACAAGTAGAAACCGATCTCAACCAACTTGAAATGCACAACTGGAGGCAGTTAGCTAAGGACCGGGCTAATTGGAGAGGCATGTTGGTTGAGGCCCAGGTTCATTCCGGACTGTAGCGCCACTTAAGTAAGTTAGTAAGTTCATTTTAACCGAGATGTTGGTATATGAGCCAAAAACACCCCAAAGTCATGACGAAGACACTCACATAGTTACGATACCCGCATAATTGACAACCAAACTCAAGGAACATAACAGTGGAAGAACTGCAGACTTTTAAACTGTGATGACAGGCAATCTCTTGCTGTTAAGCAGGAGCGAACCATTCAATATTGGCAACGATAGCGAACATCCGTCCCAAATGAAGTGAGGAAGCCAATATTGGAATTGAATCTTAACAAGGTTGCCAACTCATTTGCATAATTTTGTCTGATGAAGGTAAGCAAATGATGTTTGAATTCGAATATCAACTGACAGAGCCACAAGTCTCCTCAACATCGCCTACAAGATCCTATCTGACGTAATATGTAAAAGCCTTTCATTAACAACCTGATCAGCCATTATCAGTTTAATTTTATGCCAGAAAGTCCACAACTGATTACATCTTCATACCTCGCATATCCTCGAAAAAGGCCAAATTGGTCAAAACCACATATTTATCGAGTTCAAAAACTATAATGGACTATACAGAACCTTGTCTTGTTTTGGTATACTCCCCAAACCTGAAAGATTCGTCAACAAAAGAACGGCACAACCTCGCCTTCATTATCAATTCTAGATACCAATATCTGGTTTGAGATCAAACGAGGAATAAGTCTTGGCAGCCGCTTCAATTCGAAACTAATAAATTTGGTAAGTATTTCCTTGGCAATTTCGGCTTATAGGTCCACTACAAAGATCTATGCAATTGCAAAACTTGTTTCTGCAGATGGTCCTCAGTTGAACAGATCGAAGTTGAATAATATCTGATCTATCGGAAACAGATTCATTTTCCCACCAAGCCATTTTTCGATTTCGACATTTAAACATTCCCACAGTTCCAGTAAGATAGAAATACTAGTTGAAACTGCTCAACTGGACTATTCAACTTAAGCTAAATGGAATGCAAAGGCCTGGACCAAAGAGTGTAAAAAAAAAACTTAACGGCATGGGCGACTACAGAAAAACAAACAAACTGTAGAAAGAAATCCTGGGTGTTAGAACAATAGACACCCATAGCCGTATTGTCTGAAGAAAAAAATCTGCACAGTCTCACGTCTGTCATCAGACTTACGCTAGTTGTCTTCCCAAAAACCAAATGACCCAATTGCCATAGAAATGTCACCTTGACATAGATAAACATGACGGTCTCTGGACTAGAGATAGACTACTGTCTATCAAACTGGCCACATTGCGGTTATGTTAGAATGCTCATTTTCTTAAAATACTGGTTGCATGCTTTAGCTTATTTTTAAAGTAACCAAATTGTTGGTTCTTTTGTTGAAATCCGGATATCAAACATGCGACAGCACTAAATGAACGGATTAAGAGTGTTCATATACCGAGAGCATTTAATATCGTTGACCTATAGGGGTGTATTGACATTGTCAACTAAACGTACCCCAAGTTTGAAAAAGAATGCAAACAAATGTGAGAAGAAGAGAATGAGTAATGAAAGGTTACATTTCATGAAAGCTTTCAAGTGTGCATTGGTAAGAACATCAGCATTCGAGCAAAAACATTGACTCCAGGAATTTTCAAAGCCCTTACAAGTCCTGAACAGAATCCAGTCAAAGGCCAAATCATTTTGGAGTGACAGTCGTTGCTGACAATATGGGAAACTCACTTTCTTAGACCTCTAAGAAAAGATGACGAGCAATTCTAAGCTGTCAAACAGACATCAATCTGGTTGGCGGGCTGAAGTCGTACTGTGTTCAACAGGTAAGTGAAAAATTCCTCAATACGAGAGTTAAGACGCGGGTTATGGACAAGGCACCACACATCTTACTTAAACTTTTCTTCCTTTTTCTTCTTTTAAACGTCCACATGGGCGCTTTGTCGAAAAGGTATTGAAGAACTTTCAGCAAATTAAAATAAAAAGAACAAAAAATTGAATTCACTGACAAGAGCAAAAGACGGACCACCCTTGAGATCTAAATGCAGGGAAAAAGCCAAACAACAACACCTCTAAAAAGTTATATAAAGCTGGAGATGACTACATTTCTTACCAATTGCTTTTTTAGATCGGAGTGTGGATAAAGATTGGAAACCCAAAGATTGGATCTTCTGAAGTGATGTCTCCTCAAGTTTGCCTACAAAATCCTATCTGCTTCAATATCATAGAACAAACGTGCAGGTCCAATTTACAGAGACCATCTAGTCGGACGTCTGAAACTTCAACATTAATGAAGATTGACAATGAAGGACTTTCACTGGCCTCACCAAAACATTTGATACCAACAAAGGACAAGGGCTGACAAGTGATTTCTTCAACATTGTAAACGTACTTGTAAGGACTTGTGGAAAATGGAAAAGCCAACGTCAGAGCCATCATTAAGGTTAACAACGATCTCACCAAAACATTTGATACGCACAAAGGACAAGCGCTGACAAGTGATTTCTTTAACATTGTAATCGTAATTGTGAAATAAAATCACGTCTCACTGGCTAGACTTTCCCCTACACCGGCTATCCTATGAACTCTTACATCTCATCAGAAATTAAATGAAGAATCCATCTTCCCAACTGTTTTCTTTTCAGACTAAAATGCCAACTGCGCAAGTCCTCACTCGAGTTATTTTAAAGATTTTCTATAAGAACCTACCATCTCAGTGTGTCTCTAATGTGCTAAACCATTTCAAAAGAGGACGAAAAAGCTAAGATGGCAAAATTATTTAAAACAAATATTTGCTTCCTACTAAGTTGTCGGGCAAAGGTTCAATACATTCTGAACCGTGACATGGTAAATACAAAAAAAAACGCATTGTGTGTCTATAATGACTAGGACATGTAGAGTGAATGCATAACAATTCTACGGCCCAGTCTTCGATCATCGATTCTCAGTCGAACGGTGGACGCATTACATAAATACCCCCCGGCGCGTATTCATAGGAACCGACATGAACCGAATTTAAGTAGTTCACAACCGGTCGCAAACTTTTAGCAGGTAGTCTATAACCGAAGAGGAAATTTGGTTGAGGATCATGTTCACTTCGGACATAAGTTGTCGAGGTAATCCTCTTTTGTCCGTTTGTTTGTCTCGACCACTTATGATGAGATATTCCTACATTGTGTCGATCCCATAAATAGAAATTGACAGCAAATAGCTTGGAGAAATCAACAGGCTATCTGAAGAAACTTTTCGTTGATACCCGTTGAATTAGCACGCAACTATAACTCTCCGATTCCATGGAATCGCAAGGATGATATGGTATGAAACTACCAATGTTAACCGAAAGGGTTATACGTTCTTTGTAATACTATCGTACCTAATAAAACTTTCAAAGCGCAGCACCTTGTAACAGCAGTGCCAGATTTGGCCAAAGCTTGATAGAGGATGGTCAAAGGAATTGAGCTCGGTAGACGACCTGAATATTAGCAACACCATGTGTCAAAACACCGTCCAATACAAACACGAAACAAGACCTTAATGCATATCTGGAATAGATGTATGTACGAAGAGAAGAGCCACATAATCTCTGTGAGTTTACATCAGTCTACACTGACGAAGATATAAAGGAAACATCTTGGAAGCCAACTAGAACAGTCATGTTAACAGTTAAGAAGTTGGCCTCGCTTGACATAATAAATGCGAGTGGACATTAAAAACTCTGGTGAGGCGCAACTATAAAAAGAGTTTGGCAGAAGCATGGCAGACAAAAACACAGCTGAACACAAGCTTGTATAATAAGCAAGCACGCAATGACATCTTCTTCAGGAAAATACATCTGGAACAGGTGTAAAAGGCGGATAGAAATGAGCTATACGTCTGTGCCAGTTTGTAAAATATGCCAAATATGTAAAGGAAACTTTGCTGTAAGGCACACTTCCTGGTTGGACATTGTTCATTCTGCATTGTACCAAGAAGTATAACCGAAGAGACAAGATTAGATTTGGCAGAATCTACAAATTGACTCTACTTGACACACTGAACACCGTCTAATTGGTAAGTAGGTACGCAACAAGCTAACCTTCAAGGAAAGCTTTTAAAGCCAACAAAAATGATTTGTACGTTAGCGCCAGTTCAACTGTTTACACTGCACACATTATCCAACTTAAAAGTTGAAAATGGGAAACCCTACACACAACTTTACTAACAAAAAAAGTTGTGTCAGAAGAAAGAAAGGATCTGTAAGTGTGTGCCAGTTCGGTCCACAACAAGATGTAAGGGGAACTCCACTTTAAAGCATACTTCTTCGATTTATTTAAGGTACAAGTTGGAAGTTGAACGAAGCAACATTTATCGATAAAGATCAAAACTGGCTGGGCTAATAGACATGCACCCAACAAGGTAGAAATGACTTTTCAAACCGACAAAACTTATTTGAATACAAAGTGTCTCTCAGAAAGATTTAGAGGAAATGCACTTTGAAGCGTACTGCTTCGAGACCTCAACAATTTATCCAGCATTCAAGTTGGTCATTAGAAACGTTTGATGGATTCAATGAATATATGGACTGTGGAACTCAGTTTATAAGCTAGCATCCACCAAGGCACTCCCATGCAAAGGTGAAACATGTACCTATTTAAGTTCTGGCAATAACGATGTAAGCTTGTTAAATAAAACTACTTGGAAGCGAGGTGCTTCGAAAGTTGTTATTATCCAACATGGAATATGAACATCAATATAGTTCCAAGGGAGGAATGGAAAAAAATTCAAGATCCAGGTGGTATTTCAAGGAGGGATTGCTAGTCGTTCTACAATTTTCAAAAGGATAATGTAAAGACATCTTGTAAAGCTGCCTGTGTATGTGGAATTTGTACACAAGAGTACACGCACACGATTATCTTTTTGAAAGTTACACAACGGGTACTCCGAGGTACCGAATCTACTAGAACATATCCTAACCTAGCAAACTTATATTAAAATATGGTAATAAAATTAACTATGAGAATACATATCAGGTTCCTAAAAGTTTGTAACAATTATCCAATGCCTTAAACTGTTCTTAAAATTATTTCACTTTTATAAAAGCATATTACATACCCATACGACATGTGGTTGAAATTGAAGATTTCTTGATCAAACTGCAGATGTAAAAGTGGAAAACTTGTAATTTCGTGCCCAGTTTATCCATTTGATGCTAAAAAAGAACCTTCACGTTGCAATAGAATTAATATTTCATCTCAATTTAATCGCAGAAAAAAATACCATCCTCGATCTTTCCACGGAAATTGCATATGGCGACTTCTGCGTGCTTTGTCTTCTGCTTCACGATTGAAATTGTGGACAAATCTAGAAACGTTTCCGAAATAATTTTCTTTTTTATTATTTTAGGACATACCTTGCCGTATTATTTTTACGAAATTGATTAAGTTGATTTCGGCAAACAAAAACTATCATCGTGCACAATTTCATTTAAATTTCTTCTCAAAAATGTAAAATTGCAAATGGCTGATAGAAATACTTTTTCCTTCGCATCACGTTTTTGCTTCTGCAAAAATTGTGGAAAACTTGCAATTCCGTGTCCCGTTTATGCATTTGATGCTAAAAAAAAAAACTTCGCGCTGCAATAGAATTAATATTTCATCTCAATTTAATCGCAGAAAAATTACCATTCTCGATCTTTCCACGAAAATTGCATATGGCGACTTCTGTATGCTTTTTCTTCTGTTTCACGATTGAAATTGTGGAATAATCTAGAAATGTTTCCGGAATAATTTTTTTGTATTCATTTATAACATACCTTGCCATATTATTTTTCCGAAATTGATTAAGTTGATTTCGGCAAACAAAAATTATCATCGTGCACAATTTCATTTAAATTTCTTCTCATAAATGTAAAAATGCTGCATGCCTGCAAATTACGCGTTCATTATTGTAAAAGCGCTGCATTATCAATGCAGGATTTTGGCAGCACCTGCGTTCATAAAAGAAAATTGACAGTCAACATGCTGTCAATTGTGCATGTGTTTTTGTTTTGTTGCCGAGCTGCAGAAAAATGGCAGGAGTAAACGAGTAAGTACAAATTTTACAAATTATTTAATTTTAATAACTATTTCGAATTTAAAACATTAAATTAATCATTTTTATTAAATAGGAATGTACAGGAGCAAATAATCTGGACGGATGAGGACGTGAAATTGCTGGTATCATCTCGGCTTTCTTACGATTATAATAGCTCGTGGGGTCTATTTTGGGTGCTATTATGGGAATTTGTGTTCCATCTACACATCCAAGAACGCTTGGAAACGGATTATTTCTTATGCTTGCGAATTTGTCCATTATTTGTTTTTGCTCATTGGTTGAATCAGGCCATTTTATATGTCTCTTTCTTAACTTGAAAAGCAATTTGGTTATTTCAATGAAATATTTGAAAGCTGCTCCCTTAGCAATATTAAACAAGTTACTGATTTCCCTAAATGAACAGTTATTGGCAAGCTTCCAAATAGTTAGGTAAAATGCTAGCCTCAAACCAGTTTTAGGCCGACCGAAATTACTTTTTTTCCAAAATGGATTTAATTCATTCTCCACAACCTAACAGAATTAATTTTCAAACTTGAAAATTATATATAGAATTAACCGAAAAAGTACCTTAAATGTTGACCTGGTCATACGGAAATGATTTCGAAAAACATCATCGGGAAATTCATAAATTGTTTTGTAAAAGGTCCTGTTTTTTGGAATATGTTTGGCCATCACTCTCCAATTCACAGGAGAAAACAAATATAACTTCCTTTTTTTCGAATTTTTCTTTTCGCCAGTTTTTTTTTGGGATGCTTTCCAAGTTTATGCCATCCAAGAGATTTAAAATGAGTCTTAATATCATTTTTTTATCAGCCATGTTGAGCGATGGTGTATCTAAAACTTATTTAAAATATTTGGTATACGAGTTGTCATTGACAAAATGATTTTTAATACTGTCATTTATGACTTTGTTTTACATGCAATTATGAACTCACTTTTGTCAATGCATGACGACCGAATTCATGCAGCTACGTTTGCGTTCATAAATGTGTTCAATGAATATTTGTTGCATGGTTTGGGCAAAATAGTTTGCAATTATGAACTCACGGGTACTGCTTCGAGACCTCAACAATTTATCCAGCATTCAAGTTGGTCATTAGGAACTTTTGACGGATTCAATGAATATATGGACTGATAAACTCAGTTTATAAGCTAGCATCCACCAAGGCACGCCAATGCAAAGGTGAAACATGTACCTACCTATTTAAGTTCTGGCAAGAACGATGTAAGCTTGTTAAATAAAACTACTTGGAAGCGAGGTGCTTCGAAAGTTATTATTATCCAACATGGAATATGAACATCATCAAAAAAATTCAAGATCCAGGTGGTATTTCAAGGAGGGATGGCTAGTCGTTCTACAATTTTCAAAAGGATAATGTAAAGACATCTTGTAAAGCTGCCTGTGTATGTGGAATTTGTACACAAGAGTACACGCACACGATTATCTTTTTGAAAGTTACACAACGGGTACTCCGAGATACCGAATCTACTAGAACATAACCTAACCTATGCAAACTTATTTTAAAATATGGTAATAAAATTAACTACGAGAATACATATCAGGTTCCTAAAAGTTTGTAACAATTATCCAATGCCTTAAACTGTTCTTAAAATTATTTCACTTTTATAAAAGCATATTACATACCCATACGAGATTTGGTTGAAATTGAAGATTTCTTGATCAAACTGCAGATGTAAAAGTGGAAAACTTGTAATTCCGTGTCCCGTTTATGCATTTGATGCTAAAAAAAAAAACTTCGCGCTGCAATAGAATTAATATTTCATCTCAATTTAATCGCAGAAAAATTACCATTCTCGATCTTTCCACGAAAATTGCATATGGCGACTTCTGTATGCTTTTTCTTCTGTTTCACGATTGAAATTGTGGAACAATCTAGAAATGTTTCCGAAATATTTTTTTTGTACTCATTTATAACATACCTTGTCATATTATTTTTCCGAAATTGATTAAGTTGATTTCGGCAAACAAAAATTATAATCGTGCACAATTTCTTTTAAATTTCTTCGCAAAAATGTAAGATTGCAAATGGCGGATAACCATAATTTTTCTTCGCATCAAGTTTTTGCTTCTGCAAAAATTTAGCAAAAATTCTGAAATAATTAACTTTGTATGTTATTAATGGGATTACATACCTTGCATTATTATTTTCTGCAACCTAGAAACATGACAAATATGTCGGATGCAAAAGAAAAACTAGGATTATCCACACACCATTGAATTAAAAAAATTTCTTGGCAATTTCTCCTCCGAACAAAAATTGCACACCTTCTCGGCGAGAATGCAAAAGATGAAATGGCAGATAAATGGCCGTCTTAGCTTTTCCTGTATTTAAGCTATTAATGCAATGTAGGTCAAAACACGGTTCCCACTTTTTGCGTTTTGAACTTTTTTGCTGTATTTGGCCAAGAGACCTAGGTAGCATTATGATGGTGCAGAAGACTTAAATAATAAGTCTGAAAGTTTTTGTCGGCTTGTCTATCGTTCTTTGGGGGTTCCTGGAGGCATATGGCTGCACGAATTTGATTAAATTTTGATCTCTTGTGATATTGGTAGCTTTCGAAGAGCTATTTTCTGAATTGTCACGACATTACGATAATAAATTACCTTGACATTTCTTTGGCTCAATAAAAGAGTAATTTTACCTCTGTAAAATTGCATTTCGTAATTGTAATTTTCTTCGTTTATTGATTTGTTAGTATTATTTTACTTAATAACTTCTATGTTCTGTTATGTCCCACTAACAAATGCACTAAATGGTGAGCCTGTGGATGCATATTATAAAATGCTGTGGCAAATCTCTGCTCGTAGGTGCTGCTTGTATTAAGCTCACTACAATACAGATCTGCGATAGTGTTAAAAAAAATGCATGCAACGTCGGAAAGTCGTCGTAATCGTTGTATACATGATAAAATTACGACGTTATAAATGAACTGTGAAAACGTGTATGGGAAGTCTTTCCAACAATAACGGAATTTTGTCACAGGAATTGGGTGTTTAAACTGAGATGGTAAACGTTGTAAACTTTTGAAATGCTATTTTGACAATTAATCAGGCACTTTCGCACATCAAACATATTCGTTTAACTGAAAAAAATTATAAAGAACAGAAAGATAATATAGATCAACAAATAAATTACTAAATTATGATTCAATTCAGTGCGTTACGCATTATTTAGTGGTACAGTTTTAGGGTCGTTCATGAAACGTCGTCGTAAAATTAAAATCATTTGCACGTAGTCAAATTTCGACGTTGCATGAATACCCTTACTATAGAGTTCTACCTTAAAGCACTTTGTATACCCTATCCCATAGGGGTATATTAGTTTTGATACATAGTTTGTTAAATAGAGAAATAATTTGGGTGGATATTCCTCAGAGTATATGGATCGACTCAGAATCGCTAGCTGAGTCGATTTAGCAATGCATGACGTCCCTCCGTACGTCATCAGTTTATGGGACTTTAGCTAGAATGATGAAATTTTGTACACGTGCTCATTGTTTCTCTCAGCAGAATAAGTGCAAACAGTTTTGAAATCTGCCAACTGCAACGCCACCTTTTTAGAAAAACGTAAATTTTGACCAAACTGTAAGAAATTTTGAAAGAGTGTGTGATCAAGATATGTCGACAATCACAATGTTGATATTTCGTCATTTTTTGGGGGGTGTTTTTAAGAAAAAAAATTGTTTGGTTTTTTTGTTGAAAAATCATTGGTTTTGATAATGAAATTATTTCGTTCATACCATCTTAACCAGTAGCCACTTTTTGGAGGCGTGTTCCTACAAAAACCATTTGTATACTTGGCACGAGAAAAATTTTGTTTTTGTCGAACCATAAAAGATTTTGATAAACTAACTGTCTGAGCAATAATTTGTGAAAATATAATTTTCCATATTTCATTGCCATAAACCGACATTTTGGGGACATTAATTTTAAGGATGGGATGGGAAAGGGTATTAAACGATCCGCACAGCTGATTTATGCCTTTTCTTATGTTTTTTTATGACGTAGAACATTATAGTATTGCTAGCGGACTTGGGCAAAGTAATAATTTGCCTGGAAATATTCATTTAAAATTGTCTGCGGCTCCTCCGAAATTGAGTCTTAAGGCTGAACAGTATTTGCAAAGAGTATAGAACTACATGTGAATTAAGGAAAATGTATTGTTTTGACTATTATAGCTTTTCCCTGGATCTCATCTAGTTTCATTAAATTCTGCATCCTCCCGAAAGACTTCATATTAAGCCACAGACAGCTTTTGCAGCAAAAAGTTTTTTGTAGAAATATCACATTTTTCATCGCTATTGACCGTGAAAAAAAACAAGAAGGTTATAGCGCCACCATGGCATTTGCTTTTTCACTCTTTTTTTTGCCTTTTCAAATTGAATTGAAATTTCATAAAAATATCAAACTCATTCATAGTCGCTTTTCTTCACCAAATATTATTATAGGCCAGTGACAAAACTTAAAAACATGACAGCACTTAGGAAAACTTAACGTAGAACTTCGATACTAGCTTTTTATTGCACCCGACTATTATAGGTAGTCCAGTCTTTATAATTTATCCTGTCTACCCGTCAGCCTGTGAGCCGATCTGACTGACATTTTGTATGTTTCGATTTTGTGGTAAACGCAAAAATAATTTCTCTTAATTTCAAATTTAAAATTTTGACAATCTATCCGTCAGTTGTGATTCGTGTTAGAATATAATCGGCCGGAAAGACCTTGTTCAAATTTGAAATCTGTGGTTCTTTGATGAAGGAACGCTTTTGGAAATGACATTACATAACAATAATGGATTAGCTTGACATTACTTTCGGTTTGTTAGCGGTGTTAGGTTGGTGTTTTCTAAGAGGAAAGTTCAAAGTCGATGTCTGTGGATTTTGAAGAACAAAAAACTTTACAATAATGGAGGAAAACAAAAAAATGGGTATGGTTCTGTCAATCTATCGGCCGCACTCGGACCAACGAAAAAAGCGGAAGGTATGAAAATCTTTAGTTCTTGGAGGAATTCGCATACATTTTTGGTAAAGTCATGACATTCCTATGCCCATAATATGTGGGGCTGCAAATGCTGACTGGCTTTCGGTTTTTCTGGGAACAAAACTATAGGATGATTAGACGTATATTTGATTCAATTTTTTTTACGGTTTTTAAAGGATAAACAAAGACATAACATTTCAATGATTGACAACTCTTGATAGTTCTGTTTGGCTATCTATGAACCGATGAATGTTGCGGAATTCATTAAAATGTTATGCTTATGTTTATACGTAATAAATAATTCAGGGGAGTTTTTGAAATCCGTATGAAATGACGATGACGGAGAAGCACAACCATTGTTCCTTCAGTTATATCCCTGTCAATCTATGAGTGGAAATTGAGTCTTAACTTCATGATGGATTGGGTTTAAATGAAATATGTGTTCTTGGAGTGGTTGTAAATTCCATAAGAGAGATAAGTTTAAGATAAAGTACGGGAACGCGTCTATATTTTCTGTAAACTTATTCTTTTCGCGTGACTTTTAAGGAACAAATGACAAACGACTTGTCACTTTCAGATAACAACTAACAGTTTACTTATTGTTACAAACAGACAATTTGACAGGAAGGATGTGTAAAAAATAGTTAAGTTCAGTAGGAATCAGTAAAAATAATTGTACTAAAATAATAATGTACTAATAAGTTTATTGCAACATATGTCACAACGGATGATTCTGACTGTGGTCATAACGAGAAATAATTTTTTCTGTGGCATAAAGATAAAGCACTTACCTACTACTTATACCCTTTCCTTAGGTGTGCATTAATGTTGATGGAAAATTCGTTAAGAAGTTGAACTCAAACAGAATCGTTTAATGTCAATCTTTTCGTTGGTCCGTCACTGTGTCACTGATTTTTTGGGCCTTAAAGTTTTTAGCTAGAATTATATCTATTGGAAGCAGAATAAGTCGAAAAAATCCTAAAACCAATTCTTTACAACATCCACTTTAGGAATAAGCTCAGTTTTGGTAAGACCATAAGGAATATTGAAAAAGTGTTTTACCAAAAAGGCAGTGTATTTCCCTAGATTTCATCACATATAGTTTTGAGCTAAGCATACTTTTTGGGGTACCCATATTCTTAAAAAAAGCTACATTTGGGAAAAGTCACAAAAAAAGTTCTTGCTGTTCTTTTTTTAAAGAAAATAATGAGACAATATTATTGTATTCATTTCGTTTACAGATAATTTGGAACCATGTCTACTTCTTAGGTACGTTTTTCGAAAAGTAGAGCTATGTGTAAAATAAGATCTTGGAATATTTGTTTTTGTTTCATAGACACTCAACCGATTAAGCACAAATACTATAAAGTTCGTATGAGATAGATAACGTTGGGGTCACTGCAAATTAACTGTAACTTAGATTATATGAATGGTTTGTGAAATGGGAACAACCAAACAGACGATACCCTAGTTGGTAACATGAAAACATACGTAGGTGCAAACACAGTAAACTACTACACAAACGAAACGAAAATACCAGACAGAAATAAAATTCCAGACAGTTACAAAGTGACATATGGTAAAAGCATCTGTTTAACCAGAGACAGAGATTTCTCGTAGGATCATATGACGATCCAAGTATATAAGAGCAATTGTCAGACAACAAAAATAAACACTACAATGGTATCGCAAAGGAAATACAACAGCGAATACGAAATTAACCTATACGCACACTGACAAAGGGTTGACAAAGGTGTATACATACTCGGCGAGAGAAAGTCCAAACAGTCTGATGTCAGCTTGCTTGTTTAAACTTAAGCCTGAACTACAATAATCGAAAGCAATCGGAAGCTAAATAATGGCAGTTTTCTACGTTTAGTTTCTTTAAGTTCTGTCATATGCTTCTGCGGTCCATAATAAGTGTGAAGGAAAAGGAAAGGGCTACCAATGCGGATTGCTTATTTTTTTTGTTTTCAATTCAATTTGAAAAATCAACTCAACACAAAAGCAAACTTCAAGGAGACGAGATATCCTTCATGTTTATGTTTCGGTTCAAATCTTGATAAAACATTTGCTTTTCTTACAATTTTATTGATCGTTTTTCAAAAGAGATCTAAAGTTAACGAAACTAGAAAAGTTTTCGAACAACACATTTGACAATGTGCGAATACAAATATATGTGTAAGAAGTTTGTCATTTAAGGGGCGATAGATGCACTCGAAGGACGAAACTCCACATAGTGACAGTCGAAGATCGAAGTTTCCCAAAAAAAAACACTCGATCTTGATTGAACTTAATCTATACTATGAAGTCAGTAGTTCCAACGAACTTGCATGCTCAGTTTTTCCGACGAAATCCCAAAAGCGGATTTTTGCATTAAGGGCATTCGAGGAAAATCGTCCATTTCTCGCCAACTAATTGGTGATATAGAGTGAAATTTTGTTCCTATATTACTATTAATGTTTGTAACAATTCCAGATTAATACTTTTGGATAAAATATTTATTTAGGAATTTAAGGTTTTGGCCAAAAATGACAAATACGATTCGCATGGACACCAATGGACTGCAAAAATGTTGGATTAATAGTTATTACATCAAAGTTTTAAACGATGTAAATGTAAAGTATTTTCTATAATTTTTCCTTAACTATAAAAATCCTTAAATGCTCAAATGAACGCTAGTACTAAACCATATCACTTCGCACTACACTTAAACTGGGTAGCCAGGAACGTAGCCATATGGAGGACATTTTGACTGGTATGCTTTTGCAACATGGTGACCATCCGGTTGAAAATTATGGCTTTAACAGGGCTTCCACTTAAGAATATTCTGTTGTACCAATTTCTACACATGAATTACCCATATGTACCAAAATTTTTATTTCATAAACAGAGAAGAGCATAGCTGTTTGTGCTATATATTTGAAAAATTGTAAGACAATTGGTTAATATTTTCTAGAACGACGTACATTTCAAAATATGAATAAACTTATATGCATAAGTGTCAAAAAAATGTTTTATTAATTGTTATAATAGAATACAACATTGCTATATACTGTCATTGCTAACGTTTAATCAATGAAAAGTTTTGCAATAAGCATAAAAAGTTATGCAAACATTCGTTAAGACATAAGAATCCATGTATCTTTAGACATCACAATTGGCTCAGAAGTATCATGATAGATAACATGTAACCTTAAATAAGAGACGAACAAAATAAGTTAGATTTTCATTCCATTTTTAGATTTATTGAGATTTATATATGTGTATTTCATTTACATATTCATATGAACACACAAATTGTCTTATAAGGTTGTGAAAATTCAAAAATACATTAATTCAAATCAATAGACTAAGCCTTTCAGTGAAAGAGTTAATTAAATGATCAACAAGAAATAGTAAAAAAAAGGAATCTACTATAAAAAAAGACAGAGGTAAGGATAAACTTAATCATACATCTCATTATAATTCTTATATAAATATAAATATAAATAAATATAAATATTTAATTTTAAATACGAAAAAGCGACAAC
Organism: Rhingia rostrata; assembly: GCA_949824845.1. NCBI lineage: Eukaryota > Metazoa > Arthropoda > Insecta > Diptera > Syrphidae > Rhingia > Rhingia rostrata. The sequence continues at coordinate 85,619,489 of OX463757.1, read as the reverse complement.
AGCTATTTCTGAAGCCGTCCTGTGCAGACTGATTCCCGAACACGCCTTGGTAGGTGTAGTGTATTGATATCATAATTTCTACAATATGAATAGACATGCTTTCTAATACAGGTGTAAGTACTTTGGTATAGGTGCGCTAGTTGACCACGCACAGTATTAACTATTTCTCAATCTACTCATGGATCTCTTTACTATGCATATTGTCTTGTCTGCATGCACTATATGAAGAATGGTCAGTCATAACAAGACCACCGACCAGTGCGTGCATTGGTGAGCCAATACTATCCGCTACAGTAGGGAATTAAATAAGTGGATGGCGTTAAAAAAAACTGTCGTTCAGGTACTACACAAGAAAAACGGGGTTTTCAAGCTATAATATAATTATAGCAACCACGCAGTTCTTATTTATAAAGCACAAGTAATATCACGTCTTGAATACCGTTTTTTTTTTTTTGAGTTTGAGTTTTGAGTTGCTGAACTTACCAAACTCTTTTAAAGTAAGAGCAACCCGACCTTTGGATGAATGTCTGAATGTTAATAGTGAATAACTAAAAAAAACTGATATTTGTTTATGATGTGTCATTTACAATTTATTTGGATTGGTTTTTAAATACAACATCAATCAGGTGGCCATCTCTACTGAAAGAAATATTTTGCCCTTCTTGTTGCGTTTTCCAGCATATTTTCTATTATCTCTGGTGATTCGATGGCGTACACTTTGTTTTTCAAATAACACCACAAAAAGAAGTCCGAGGGGTAAAATCTGGAGAACATAGTGGCCATTCATTTTTCCTATTTTTTGACAATACACTCCCAATGATGGGAGTGTATGATGAATGGACCGTATTAAAATCGGATGAAGAAATCCTTGGTCGATTTGAGAGGAAAATTCTTCGAAAAATCTTCGGTCCCGTTTGCGTTGACGGGCTATGGAGACGAAGATTCAACCAAGAACTATACGAGCTGTACAGCGACATGCCTCTGGTCAAAAAACTCCGCATTGGACGTTTAAGATGGCTAGACCATGTAGAACGAATGGGGACACTAATACTCCGGCTAGCAGAGTCTTCGATTCCCAGCCAGACGTCGGACGCAGTAGAGGAAGACCTCGCCTTAAGTGGCGCGCACAAGTAGAAACCGACCTCAACCAACTTGGAGTGCGCAACTGGAGGCAGTTAGCTAACGACCGGGCTAATTGGAGAGGCATGTTGGTTGAGGCCCAGGTTCATTCCGGACTGTAGCGCCACTTAAGTAAGAAAGTAAGTACACCCCCAATGATTTTCATTGCTGAAACTGCATTTGTCACAGTCCTATAGCGCTAAATCTTGTTAAAATCAGTAACCGTACTGACCTTTTCGACATATTTGTTGGTACAAATAGTGACCCAACATCCACCGATGTCGATTCCTATCGAATGTTTCACCTTCTGCGAAGAATCAGTTTTTTTTTCATGTCTATCAAAGGACCGATTTTGACAGTTGTCGATCTTTTTTTTATCTTAGATCAATTTAACAGATCTGGATTTCTTGGCAGATTTACCCCTTCTTGCACTAACGCTAATACAAATGATAGCTGGCAGTTTGACTAGAGTGATTTTCGTTTTTTATTTAATATTATTTCGGTTGTGAAAATGTATTGTATAATGAACTATTTAAACTGTAGGAGTTCGATGTGAAATATAAATTAAGCCAAAAACAAACATTTTGTTGTTATTGGAAACTTGACAGCTACACCGACACTTACCTTACAGACACGAAGTTACAATAATACAAAGACAAAAAAATCAATCTGAAATCTTGTTCCATTGGTAAGAAAAATAACCAAATTACAGAATAAAATTCAGATTTAGCAATGGAAAACGCCACAAGCGACTATGAGTCTGTCCGCAATATTCGTTGAGTCAATTGTACATAAAGTAGGTACAATAGACTCAACGAATACGGAAACAAACGCAAATAATCCTTCAAAATGAGTCGCAAGGTGGTTTCACTAACGCCAAAATACTGTGCGAGGTGATGATACGATTCAGCAATAATTTTTCAGCCAATAAGTTTTTTTAACGTCTTTTGCATATAAAATAATAATAAAAAAAATAAAAATTACCAAAATTCGACACCAAACGATCACTTCAATGTTTACATACCGACACTAATCACAAAAATGGCTCCATTCGTATGTGAAAACAGCTATAAAATCTAAAACACATACATATTCTTATTAAAAGGATAATGCAATCTTCTGCAATTGCATAAAAATAGAAAGTTCATTATTAATATAAGAAAATTGCATTCAAAATTATATTATATTGTCTAATAGTAAAATATTTTCAAATGCGCGCTTGGTTATTCATCCTTAACTTTGTTTTCCCATGACAAAACTGAGTAAATAGAAAATTTTCTAAATTTTCTAAATTTTATTCACTTTGTAAACCATTTGTTAACCTAAAAACGTTCATAAAATAATGACATCTGCATTTTTTAAGGTTTTCCCAACACAGAGTTTATAAAAAAAGTTGTTTGTAATAATTTGGTTCATTATACCATATATAAAAAATGTCATGTCAACAATTATGAAAATGGTACGATTTTATCAAAGTGGGAACGCTAACCGAGGGCAATGCCCTTAGCACTTGTTGTTTTGTCAGCTGATTTCAGTAGTGAAAAGTGTTTTGTGAAGTGCGGTTGGTAGTGAAAAGTTAAGTGCGCGAATTAAAATCTAAATTCGATCCCGCGTAGTGCTTTTTGTGTGTGTTCTCTCTTACTCTCTCTTTGTGATCTAGGGAGACTTAGATCACAAAGAGACCCTCATGTGAAAATGGTGTGCTAGTGTTAGTGTTTCTAGCTCAGTCATATCTTATTCTCCCGTAATCTCCTTCTCTATTTTGTGAAAGCGAATGAAACCAGCTGAAGTGTGTGTATAGTGCAGCGGATATGCATGTGATGTTTACAAAAGCTGGTAGGTGGCCAGGTAAAGGCGTTTAAAGGAGTGAGTGCAAAAAAGTTTGCAGTGCTTTTCTTTCTGTCCCCTCGTGTGTTTTTCATTTATATTTTCCGTCGTGAGATGTCCTACCAGACGGTAAAAAGAAGTGATATCCCAAATCCGTGTGTGTGTGAATATAATTCTGTGTTTCAGCCGTCTGGTAAAGGAATGGGTGCGCGATCGAGTGTGTTTACCACAAGAATTTATTTATCATTGTGGGGTGGACAAGAAGAAATCCTAAAGTGACGGTAAGTTATTTTATTCATTGTTTTAGATAAATAATTTTGTATTGCCTTTTGAAATTGATATTTTACCTGTCTTACTATATTATGTCTACTGACATTATTTGACAGGTAAAATGAGTAGAGTGACCAGGGTGAATAATATATGCACTTGTGAAATATTTGTCGAGTGTTTGCAAATTAAAAAAAGAAAAAAAAAATTTTATATTAAAATTTTAAGGCTCTTCAAAAAAGAAAGTGATCCTAATGCTTTTCGTTTTGTGGAACTTCGTTCATCCTCTTAATAACGCGCTGATTTTCCTACGGAAGTATATTTACACCTTATTATAAGGGCCTTTGCAAATTGTTTTTTTTTTGCATAAATGTGATGAATATAGACTTTAAAACTTTGAATTTGTCTAAAGCTCGCTAAAAAAAATATTAGTGAACAAAACACACGAACAGAAGTGGAAAAGAAAAGGTTTTCGACTAAAATTTCAATATTATGATATGATATTACTACAAATTTTATATAAAAGGAGTTTTATTTGCTAATAATAGAGCAAGCATTTTTTTCGTAAAAGAATTCGAACTCGAATCAAACCACACATTACGATTATGGAGAAGCCCCAAAAAGGCGGTGCGGCAATTCTGTCCGTTTGTCGGTATATATACGCGGCTGAAGGTTTAATGGCTGGATCGGGTTTATTTGAAAGTATAACTGTGTAACGATTTTAGTAAAAATCGAATTGAAGGGTTTAGTTTTTGGCCAAATTAAAAAAAATCAAAATACGCTAGGTATCTACCTTTATGCTCTAATGGTATGACATTCTTAAACGTTGCTTTCGACATTTATAATATCCTCAACGGAATATGAAATATACAATATAGGAAAATCACTTTTTTTCTGCAGTAAGAACGCCTTCAATGATTTTCATCAAATTCAGAATTAATGGCCGTTTTCAAAGTGCGAGCTAAATTGTGGGTAGTGGTACGATCGAATGTAAACTTCACTTTAGAAAATTTCAATACTCAATATTTAAAAGTGGTTTAACTAAGCCGTGGATTGAGTGTCATTGTGAACTATTTACAAAAAAAACAGTTATTTTCATTGAAGCCGAGACATCAAACGGAATTTGTTTTTCATGAATGAACCTGGGCCTCAACCAACATGCCTCTCCTATTAGCCCGGTCCTTTGCTTATTGCCTTCAGTTGCACACTACAAGTTGGTTGAGGTCGGTTTCTACTACTACTTTAGTCGAGGTCTTTCTCTTCTGCGTCCGACGTCTGGCTGTGAATCAAAGACTCTTCGAGCCGGAGTATTGGTGTTCTCCGTTCTACATGTCCTAGCCATCTTTAACGTCCAATGCGGAGTTTTTTTTACCATGTAGCTGTACAGCTCGTATAGTTCTTAGTTAAATCTTCGTTTCTATACCCCGTCAACGCAAACGGGACCGAAGATTTTTCGAAGAATTTTCCTCTCGAATCGACCAAAGATTTCTTCATCCGCTTTTGAGACTTTCAATGCTTTAGCGCCACCGAGCAGGACTGGGATGATCAGGTTCTTATATAGGAACTCCTTAGTAGTTCGAGTGAGGGCTTTACTACTAAATTGCCTTCTTAGCCCGAAGAAACAGCGGTTGGCAAGAGTAATTCTTCGTTTAATTTCTGACGAGATGTTGTCAGAGTTGATAGAGTTGATGAAGGCTTATATCTGTCAATGGTGACGTTCTGCCCAATTCGTCGATGTTGTGTGTCCTTTCGTGTTGACAGCATATACATAGTCTTGCTTTCATTTACTGCCAAACCAACTTTTGCCGCTTCCTCTTCTATACCTACTAGCGAAGGTGCGTATGCCGTCACGTTGAGTCCTTCCAATGATGTCAATATCGTCGGAGTATGCTAGTAGTTGCACCGACTTTTGGAAAATTGAGCCCCTGGTGTTGGATCGGGAGTTTTGCATAATCCTCTCAAGAATCAAATTGAAGAAGTTACATGACAGCGCATCGCCTTTCCTTAGTTCTTTTTTGGTATCGAATGTGTCGGTGAGGTCGTTTCCGACCCTGATGGAGCAGCGAGAATTCTCCATCCTACACAAACGGACGAGTTTGGGCGGTATACCTAAATTGTCTCTATAAATGCTGTCGTATGCGGTTTTGAAATCGATGAATAGGTGGTTGGTATCGATTTGGACTTCTTGGGTTTTTTTTCCAGGATCTGCCGAAGTGTGAAGATTTGATCGGTTGTGGACTTTCCTGACCTAAAACCACACTGATAAGGGCCAATCAGACGTTCACATATTACGGCGGATAGGATCTTGTAGGCGATTTTGAGGAGACTTATGCCTCTGTAGTTGGCGCAGTTTAGAGGGTCTCCATTTTCGTGGATCGGGCAAACGATGCTGAGGTTTCATTCTTCAGGCATACTTTCTTCCGATCAGTTTTTGCTTATGAGTTGGTGGATGTTACTTACGAAGTCATATCCGACGGCTGTAAAGAGCTCAGCTAGAAGGCAGTCATTTCCAGCAGGCTTTTTAGGGTTAAGCTTAGATATTGCTGTCCTCACTTCATTCAGATCGGGTGGTTGGCAGTTTTCGCTGTTGTTGCTTGCCCACGAGTAAACAGTCAGGAACATTTGCATATATTATCCTCCAACCGTAAATGTTTTATAAAAAGAAGTAGTTAAGCTGCAAAAATACGATCTATTTAGGTACGTGTTATAAAAGTACACGAATGCAACTAAATCTTACAAATTTTGTCTTGCATTTTACGTTTTACCCTAATTGTAGTTAAATTTTGCACTAATAGTCCAAAATATGAAATAATGCTTAATGCCAAATGGATCAGACATAAGTTTCTCATTTAGTTCAACTACTAAGGGCGGGCGAAGCTAGGCGAACATTGGTCAGCTTGTTTCGAATAAAATCGACAGAAAGCGCCGGTGTTTTATTCCGATTTAGGACTTACTAACAACCAACTAGGGTGTAGTCTGTCTAGATTATAAACTTTGTATGTTACTTTTGTTTATAAATACCAGCATTTCGAAAACAATAATTTGGTTAATTCTAAAATCAAAACCTTGACATCACGCTAATTTTCAATATCGTTAAAACTACATAGTTAACGAATAAACGCGATTACGTAAACCGAGATAGTGATTATCGTCTCTGTCAGTGATTTTCTGTCTCGCGTAAATAAAATCAAATAAAAATAAAAACGATCAGAGAAAAACAATTGGTAGTATTTGCGGTTTTGCAGATGCAAACATTTGTACCGTGGGAAAAGTTTTCAACAAAAAAAATAACAAAATTTATGCAAATGAAGGAAAAAAAATTGTTTCTAGGGTTCAACGAGCTACTACGACCATCGTATCGCTTCCGTAATGTATGTTTTGGTAGGTGGTTTCTCAACATTTTGTCACATCTCTCCATTTCTGTGAAAAAGGAGCAAAATTTGGTACAAAGTTCCACCAAAAAGATGTGCTTGATGGTGTTGTGAAGGGTTTGATCAATACCCTTTTCAAGGGAAACATAAAGGTTAGAGTGAATATTCAAAAATGCATCGCTTGGTTTTTCGTTTGGCATTTTTCATTAGCTAATTATAAACATTTTCCAAGATGAAGCTGAACTTTTGTGATAGGCAGTATCTATGGTGGAAAACGGACTTGATGGTAGGCTGTAGTAATAAAGGGGTAAAAATGATCTTAAAAGTCATTCATAAGTAGTACTATTGAGAGAAATGATTTACAAAACAGCCAAACTAATGGCAAGTACAAATACTTTGGAGAAATTTTGTAAAAAAAAAAGTCTGTGGTATTAATCATTTTTGCTCAGTGGCTCTCCGGACTTATGTGCTGTGCACTAGCTGAACAAAAATCAAAACTGAAGAATATTCTGCCGCATTTTTAATTTTTTTTCCGCTACTTCATCGGAGGTTCAATTTCTATTCGAGGTATGTGTCATCGGAGAAAAAATCACTTCACTACAATTCGTAAATAAATTCCGCGAAGAATTTGTGTCGTAGGAAAACGGAAAGGGAATTGCACTTAGCTGTCAAAAATTGTACGATAAATGCCCCTGAACGCACTTCAACGCAATTCACCGGGATGCGTTACAAAATGTCAGATATATATTCCGAAAAGCTTTTCGGCTGAATACCTCGAAGTTAAATCCTCCGAATCGCACAAAATCGGAGAATTTTCCGCACCGACGGATGCCTCGCTAGAGCTGATTTTCGCAAGTCTTTGGAATTTGTTTAATTTTTTTATAAGTAGTTGTGGTTATTTAAAACAATTTTTGTGTGTCCTAAATTGAAGTAAGGTTGGTTACGTTTTTGTTGGTACACTTTTTTAAGCGTTTTTGGTTTTTCGTCCTGACTATCGTAAACTTCCCACTTGTTTTGTAATATGCAATATGGCCCTGAAGAGATACCGTTAGTAACATATGCTCCTCTATCATAGTTTGTTGTATAGTTATTCGATAAGAATGTTAAATAATGAAATTAAGTTGTATTGGGTTGGTAGGCCATCAAATTGGTTGCTGCATTAAATGGTTGCTAAATCGTTTTCAAAATTATTCTCTTGAACTTTTTTTTTTAATTTTATTATGTTTACATCTCAAAACCTTGATATCACTTTGAACTTAGGCGCATAACTACCTAGCTTATTCTTTGGATAGGTACTTACGTTGCATCTTCATATCGGTTTCCTTATTTAGGCACCATTTTCGCACCCATTTAATGCCAAACATTTTCCCGACGGAACTTTGATTCTTCAAAAAAATACATTCCATCAAATTTAATATAAACACATGAATTTTTTTATTTAAAATTTTATGTAATATTTTATTTCTTATTAAAAACACTTATTAAAAATTGTAATACATTATAAAAATTGCTTATTTTAAAATATATCTCTAAAAATTAAATTTATTTATACATTAGATTGAAAAATTTTGTTTTTTTTTAAATAGCATAAAAAAATAAAAAGTTTAAATATTTTACGCAAAATATATTAAATAAAAAGTAAAAAAAATAAAAAAAAATAAAAAATTCTACACTACAAGCTTACATTTATTTGTATATATTTTCGTTTGCTCACATTTAACACTTTACATAGACACTTAGATTGTTGAAATATGTAGAGAAAAAAATTGTTTTCCAAAACAAAAATATTTTCGAAAAAAATGTTCTTAAATCTAACAAATTGGACTTGATTTTTAGTTCCTTCAGTTGCGTTGTGCCATCACAATTAATTTTATCATTTTGTTGCCTTTGCTTTGTAAGTATTTTCAATATCCAAAAACAATTCGTTTTGCCGACGGACTTTCATTTCATCAAGTCACACATGTATAGTAAGAAATTTGTTTCGAAAAAAAATCACAATACGCTTTCTAGAGCTGCGAACCATCAAATGTTGCGCGTATATTTATTTCCGAATTGGTTTTAATTTTCCATTTGGAAGCACTTCCACGGATCCGCTTATAAATCCATCCTTGGTCAGGAGCGATTGCAGGTAGTACTCGCGTAATGCATTGCACAGGGCTTGTGCAATAAATTGACATTGGAGAATTTTAGCCGCTTCATTGTTGTTAGTTGTCGTAGATTTTGGTGGCTGAACTTTGGATTTTTTGGGAACACAAAATGGAACTGCCATTGCCGCCAAAAATATTTTCAAATTATTTCGTAAATTTGCCGCTCTTGAAAAGAACCGATAGATACGTCTGAACAGTTGGGTGTTTTCTGTCGAACTGAACTTGGAAACAATAATCCAAGATATTTTAAGGGCAGACCCAAAATCAAACCCAAAAAGCCACCCCTAACAAACGGAAATTTACCACCAAATCAACCACCCCTTGGTACACACAAAAATACGAGTACCACAAAGTTAGGGGTTGAATATATTGGCTTGGGAAATTGTTGCTTCTATTTACTTTTTTTATTAACTTACTCCGAGCTCGTAATAAGCAACACGTTCGGGGTGGCATAGATGAGCGTTTGTATGAGCACACAAGGAAGTAAACAATTCACGTGGTCAACATGCACTCGATGGTTATTGGAATTGCTCTTAAGAGAGAATTTGTTTGGGAAAATAAGAGAATTTTGTGTAAGGATATAAAATAGGACACGGGGAGGATAGAAATGGGGAATCTGAAGGGGAAGTATTTCATTTACATGCCATAAATAGAACAGGGAGGGAGAAAACAAGAAAAGGAGAAAATAGAATCTTTGTGTCAAAATTTAGCCCCTCAAGTAATTCAAAATAAAGACTATGCAAGCTGGTGATGTGAGGGGGTGAAGTGTGAACCTGGTGCATCCATAGTGAGAAGTTGACTAAGTTATTATTGGAATTGGAATTGGAACAATAAAAAATAAACAGAACTAGGGTTTTGGAAACAAATTAAATGTGCAGTGGAAGGTTTTTAAAAAAAAAAATTCCAAAAAATAAGAGCAGTATGAATGCATTTTAATACTGAAAGCATGCTATAAATTGGCGCCCAACGTGGGCTTCTAAAAAATCGGCCCTAGCGATGTATCCGTCGAAGCGGAAAATTCTCCGATTTTGTACGATTCAAAGGATTTCGCGGTATTCTTCCGAAAAGCTGTAAGAAATATTTCTCCGGCATTTTGTAACACACCCCGGCGAGTCGCGTTGAAGTGCGTTCAGGTGCTTTTCTGGTGCAATTTTTGACATTTAAGTGCAATTTTTTTCCGATTTTCTCCGACACGAATTCTTTGCTGACGCATACATCAAATGGAGCTTAAACCTCCGACGAAGTATGCGTTGCGGAAAATTGTCCGCTCCGACGGATACATCGCTAGGGCAGAATACAAAAAAAAAACTTTTTGGCGCAACAGGCTCGTTAGTACCTACGGCTGGGAATCGAACCTTCTGCGAGTCTGTTGCGCCAACAATTTTTTTTTATCTTCTTCGAAAGCAGAAACGACCCAAAGGCTGTACTCATCGCCTACGACCAATTGGAAACAAACGCGAAGCTGCTCAAACTGAAAGTAATCATCGCTGGCATTTCAAGCTATTCCGGTTTTTTTTTAGAGAATGAGCGCTTTAGGAAATACATCGATGCTAATGGAGCCTACTTGGTGTCAGAAACGACACATGTCAAGTCACTGCTAATCTCATTACAAGGTCATTCCTGTACTCCAATGTTGTTACTACAAACACACACAAAACACTGGTTTTTCCTCGTTCTGGTATGATTTTCTTCCGCAGAGGAGTGCTTCAAGTCAAGCTGAACGGATATAAGGTTATGTACGATTTGGAGGAACCCATCAATTCAACTTCACAACAACACAATTCCTGCCATTGCCACCGACGTAAAGCAAGCCTGAACCTATGAGTTTGTCGTCTATCAAAAGCCGGTGGTGCTGAATGCCAAGTGCCTGTCCTCTGGTTTGCCGGAAAAGTGTTACACTGTTATCACCGATGGTATTGGCATGCATGTGGTTCTCGTTGATTTGTGAACCCTGGATTGACTGGGGTCGCGGAGAACACCTTCTCGAAGAAGTACAAAAGAAGTCATCCGATGTTGTTTGGCCTTCAGAATATCGGTTGTGGCTCGCGCATTGTGGGCCGTTGCTCCGTCTTGTTGGAACGACTTGACCTCCAGTCCTAATTCGTCCAATTGCGGCAGAAAAAAACTCGGCTTACATGGCCCTATAGCGCGCACCGTCCACTGTTGTCGTTTGACCAGCGGCTTTCTCGACAAAAAATGGCCCGATGACTCCATCAGCGTGAACAGCGCACCATGCAATAACTTTGAGCGGGTGTAATAGCTCCTCGTGCATTACTCGTGGATTTTCGGTGTCCCGGAAGAGTTAGTTTTGCTTGTTGACGTACCCGCTGAGGTGGAAATGAGCCTCATTGCTCATTACGATTTTGGTCGAAAAATCGTCCACTTCATCCTCGAGATTGAGGATAGCTTGGGCGTAGGTTACACGCGTTTGGCGGTCGACAGGCAGCAGCTGATGCACGGACTGGACTTTGTACGGGATAATGTGCAAGTCTTTGACCAAGGCACGGCGTTTGGTCGATGTTTTCGGCGATAGCTCGACATCTTCGGCAACAGCGGCGATATTCTCGGCAGAATGAGCGCTCCGGGGCCGCTCACTATTGGCAACGTCTCGTGTGGTCTCATTCTCTTCAAGGTTGGTGGCCAAACGGCGCAGTGTTTGTGCAGTCGGTGTCGGTGTAGATATAATCTTTACAAAGATTTTTAACAGATCTGTCGTTTTATTATACAGATAGTGGGTGCCAGTGTATAGATCAGAGTTTGTCTCTTGTATAAAGGTACTTTCACAAAAAATGAACAAAAGACAAGTGACATTTGAACGACGCAAAATACAAGCAGTTTGATCACATATAGTCCAACTAAAAACACGATAAACACAATAGCAAATCCTCAGGAAGGAATGTAACAAACATCGAGGAGTTATCTGTTCAGAAAACAACATAATCATTCCAACAAATATAATCTCCAGGTAATTATTTTAAAGTCTACCAAACGTCTGCAAACAGCTCAAAAAACAGCTACAGCTTTATAGGTTGGATCTATCTGAGTGATATTTAAAAAAAATATGACGCAACCTATTCACATCGAGCAAAACAATTATGCAAGCTTTACGGAAACCCTATATGTGGACCAGTAAGGAATCAATAATGTGAGTTGGTTATGTCCCTTTAACTCCAGAACAAAAACCTCGTCATATAGAGCAAAGAATCCACAACTATGACATCTTCTTCGACGAACTTAGCTGCCTTGGAACAAATCCGGGTCTCACTTGGTCAGATAACAAAACTTGACACTTCAAATCTTCTACTGGAAAATATTCGATAAATCCTGCGATTGACGATAAGTATAAGTTGAGCTAGTCTTCAACACACACATCTACTTTCAACAATAGAGGTAGGTACTCCTCAACCAAGTAGACCATAACAACACCGATGGCAATACTACAACCCTTATTATGAAAATCAAATGCAGATCGAGTATCTGTGCCCCCAAACCGCTCTGCATGTGATGTAAACTTTTATGGCTGCACATTTCGAAACGCATTTGATTTGCACTCAAATAAAGTTGAATGGAAATGTACTTACACAAAGATGGATACGGATACGTAGTGCATGTATCCAATGGCTACCCCTCATTAGGTGTACTATGCAACGCATTGTTTGCATTATATTTTACTACCTCTGGAGTGCATCAAATGATAATGGAAAATAATTTAATATCAATTCCTTTTTGAAAACCCCCAAAGCGTACGTATGCCGGGGGTTCGACTAAAGGGTGCAGCCACTCATTCTGTGGCTTTTGTTCGATACAGCAAGCTGGATGCAGTTTTAAATGGCATTTTGAACGCGCCAACAAAACAACTTCTTTGTTCGCCTTTATGTGTTGTATCCGAGAATGCATCTGGCAGCGATAAAAGCGTACGGGGTTGTAGCTAAACACTTAGAAAGTCAACCCTTTTACCTAAGGTATTCCGAGGTAGTGCCCTCCCCCTAATATATAGTTTGAAACCATTTTTACAGCATCACTAAACATGGTGATTTACATTTTTACAATTTTTATGTTTAGATACATTTTGCTGCTCCTCTTGTGTATCCTTAGTATAAAAGACCAGCAAATGGTTGTACACAGATATAGAATTTCCGCTCGAGGACACCATTATCCCTGCAATCACTGAACAAATAATTAAATTTTATTTATTTTCCATTTTCCATTTTCCATTCATCATGGTCACAGAAGGATGTGTAATTTAATAACCGTTGCATGCGCTTTTTCAAAACTCTCTCGGACTCATGCAACAACAAAAAAAAAACGAATAGCTTGGGGCAATCATTACACTTAGCTCGTGACCACATGCCGAGATTATACCGACAGACTACGGATGATGCAGAGTCGTCCCGAACATGGTCGAATGATTATTTGCATTTATTTGCACCCTTGAGCCGATGCAACGAAGCGGGGCAATGTCAACTGGCCGAGGATGAGGAGCATTTCTGTAAATCTCTCCCCCGTCTTTCAGAGTTAACACACAAAAAACCAAAAAACTCTAAAGCCGAACTGTATAATAAAACATAAACTTGTTAGAAGTCATCAGAGGAACGCGCTAAATTGCGTCCAGATGCACACTCCAGTGATTATCCCTTGAGGAATGCAACAGACAAATGGGGTTATCCTGCCGCCGACCAACGTTGCATGCGACAGTTGTTATGCACACGTACAATGTAAGCAAACAAAAGGGGATGCGAGTATAAAAAGCTTTTTAGCCAACGCTCGGCTTAATCATTAAAATTTTCACCACAGAGGGACGAGAACGAGTGTCCAGGATGCTTGGAGGAAATTTGGCGCCAAATATGATTTCCACGTGAAATACTTTCGGGCATTTTTTTAATTAAGGGCGTTGCTGTCGCCTTTGTAAGGACAATTCTCGTGTCGGCAGTGCGGGATAAAGTTAATAACGTCAGTGCAATGTCATGCACTGAAGAGCGGCTTTTATGGTGCCGTTGCAATGCAGGAGTTAGTCGGTTTGGAGTGTTGTGGAGTGCCGGAAGATATATTTAAATGAGCGATATGCGGTGGAGAATAACAAGCTTTGCTACTTTGATATTTTTATACGGTTTCCGGTTGGGGAAGAAGTTGTAGTGGCTTCTGTTTGTGTTGCCACTTTTTAATGGGGTTTGCTAGATGCTTTAACTGAGGTAGTCCACTATGGATGCTTATCTTAGGAGTCGAATGCTGTATCAGTATTCTGCCGCTACTGCTCGTAATGACCGTGGGTTGAATTTTTGCACCCATAGTCCTTCAAGGCAAAAGGGACCAACATTTTCCGACGAATTTTTCACCCAAAACAATAAAAGTCTTGAGCTCACCCGCTTTAAATACATTCCATGCCTTAGCGGATAACTTCCTCCTCAAAACTATACTTACCTTGATCCCAATTCTTTGAGGGTTGGTGGGCGCTTGTACTGTTCGATCCTGGGTACGTAAATTACAGTCTTTCAGTTCAAACCTCCTGACATCCGTTATCGCTTGGTCCCTAAACTAGTGATCTTTCTGCTCAAAACTGTACTTAACGTGTTCCCAATTTTTTGAGGGTCGCTGGGCGTTCATACTATTCGATCATGGGAACATAAATTACAGTCATTCAATTCAAACCTCCTGACATCCGTTACCGCTCGAACCTTAAGGCTGGGATTTGAAGAATCTCTTGGTATTGATGACATTCGCTCGATGTGTTCGAGTCAATGTATATTGCTTGTGTTTTTATCTTTTGTACTACATCAACAGCTTATAGAGTTCTTGATGGAAACTTTTTTTCCATTCGCCTTCCTCGCATACAGGACCTAAACTTCGACGAAGCGTTCGTTAACCTTTTAGACCATTCGCCATCACCTCTGTCAAGTAGACTTACTCACCTATGAGACTCCGAATATGCCGAAGCAGCTCATGAAGGATCCACAAAACAGGTGATCCTCTGAACTGCGCCGAGGCATAAGTCTCCTCAACATCCCATACAATACCTTATATGCAGTAATATGTGAACGCCTGAAACCGTTTACCAACAACCTGATCGGTCTTTATCAGCGTAGTTTTACGGCAGAAAAGTCCTAGATTGATCAAATCTTCACACTTAGCAAGATCCTGGCAAATACCAACAAGTACAAATCGATACCCACCACTTGTTCATCAATTTCAAAGCCGCATAGGACAGCATTTATATAGAGGAAATAGAGAGTCATGTCTAGTTTTGGTATTCCGCACAAGCTCGTCTATATGTGCAGGATAACGCTGGCGAGTTCTCGCTTCTCCATCAGGGTCAAAAACTGCACTACCGATGCATTCGATACCAAAAAACGATTTAGGCAAGGCGATGCACTATCATATGACGACTTTAATCTGATTCTTGAGAGGATTATACAAAACTCCCGAACCAACACCAGAGGCACAATCTTCCATAAATCGGTGCAACTAAAGGGTTTTTCAATAAGAGCGCTACAATTCTTTATTCCTGTGAAAGTACGTTCGATGCCGTAATGTATGGAACTCGATTTCTTTTGCATGGCCACCACGGGCAAGCTTGCAGAAGTCCAGACGCTGAACCCAATTTTCGAAGGTTTTCAAGCATAAATCGGCCGATACTGCTGCAATTTCACGTTCGATATTCGTACGAAGTTCATCAATCGTCGCTAGCTTGTTGGCATAGTCCATAGACTTGACGTAGCCCCACAGGAAATAGTCTAACGGCGTCATATCGCACGACCGAGGCGGCCAAGCGACTGGACCATTTCGTGAGGTAACACGTTCTCCAAACTTGGTTTCCAATAACTTGATTGTGGCATTAGCTGTGTGGCTTGTGGCGCCGTCCTGTTGGAACCACATGTCCTCCAAGTCCATATCATCCATTTGGGGCCAAAAATATTCGGTTATCATTGAACGGTAGCGATTCCCATTCACAGTAACGTGCCGGTCTTGATCATAACGGAAGAAGTACGGCCCAATGACGCCGCCGGCCCATAAACCACACCAAAACGTAATTTTTTCGGGATGCAATGATGACTCATGAAGTACGTGTGGATTGCTGCCTGACCAATACCGCATATTTTGTTTATTGACGAAGCCATTCAGCCAGAAATGAGCCTCATCGCTGAAGATGATTTTTCGATGAAAATCCGAATCATTTTCAACTTGTTGCTCAGCCCAATTCACGAACATACGACGCTTCTGGTGGTCAAGCGGCTTCAGTTCTTGCGTCAATTTAATCTTGTAAGGATGTAGGCCAAGATCTTTTCGCAAAATTCGCCACAACGACGGCACAGAGACGCTTTAGAACGACGTGTGAGAGACACATTTGGGCTTTCTTCAACTGAAGCCTCAGCGGTAGCAATTCGAGAATATTGCTACGGGCACTTCTTTGTCTCACTGGCACGGGAACATTTTGTACTGTGCCTGTGGGTTCAAATTTTCCCACTAGACGCTCAATTGTTGATCTGCTAGGACGATTATGACGACCATAAATTGGACGTAGCACTCTTAACGTTGAGGCCGCTGACTCCGAATTTCGGTTGTGAATTTTAATAAGTTCGACTTGTTGTTGGATTGTATATCCTTCCATCATGAAATGGCAAACCTTACTGATGAGAAATGTCAAAAGAGCAGCAAGAAATATGGCGTCGTTTACTGTCCCTGTCGGTAAACTTTTGTACCGTCCCTGTTGAAAAAACCGATACTAGCGTACGCCAGCGATATTTACATTATTAGTCGGTCTCAACGTGATGTCATAGCCATGTTTGGATACAAATACTCCGGATCGCAGAGTTTTCGACTTCCAACCTGACGTCGGACGCAAAAGGTTGTTCTCTCTGTTCATCCTGAAAAAATTGTAGACCGTTGACTCCATCTTAAAATGCCGCCTTTGAAAAGGGATATCTGTCTTACTGAAAGTACACGTCTTCCCCGCTGCTCTCAGCTGCTCTCAGCTGCTCTTGCCTATATTAAGTAGGTTATACCAGGTCAAGGTACTGGACACCTAGCAGTGAGAGTCTGAGTCGATAAGTCGATGAAGTGATATGTGGCTTTAAATTCAATAAATGGTTATCGAGTTGGACTTCTTCGGTTTTTTTTTTTCGGCCGGGAAAAATATCGCGCGCTCTTCTTTGAGTTTGTTTTCCCTTTGCAAATGTCGGCGCTCTTCTCGCCTTTAGATTTGCCTCGTAGGCCTAATGTTTGGCTGCGAAAATCTGCCGGTATTCTTCGTCAAAGCAGGGTCTTCATGCTTGTGGATGGGAGAAACATAGCACATCAGTTGCGACCGATTGTATAGAGAGTTAATCGAGAAAACAAGGGATACGTGCTTTGCAGAGGACTATTGCGATTTAAGTCGTTCAACAATAACTTCATTCATAGTCTCTGGCATTTGTTATGGCATGGTGGATATTTGTATTCTTACTTGGCTTCAACAGAGTAGTGGTTCATTCGATGTTATCCCTACAGAATGTTTGGGCCTCTAAAATACTGGATAACCACTGGTAGAAAAACGAACAACTTTTTGACCTTTATGTGAGAGAGGGACCAAATGAAACGTACTGGTTAGGAAAAGAACTAAAATTGGTCTCTTTCTGTTGTAGCTCGAGATGTAATCAGTCTGATAACTGACTTTTGACTCCGCTGATTCTTCAGCTTGACACAGAACGAACTTCGTCCATATAGCCAATTTCAGAAGTATCCAACCATATAATTAATTGAGATGCCACAATCGAAAATCAAAAATAAAATCATTCCCAACTCATCACATAAGTGCCTCCACACTCATCCCAACATCATCCATCCAACGTCGCATCGTCGTCAACAACACTAGTACAACATGTGATGTTATTGTTGATTGTCGTTTGGTTCATTATCCCTTTACAACAAGGATAACAGTTTTTGGATGCTTCAATTAGGTATTTCAATAAAACTGTACAGCATTTTACACCTGAGCTCATTTAATCGTCTACCAGGGTTATTTAATTGCTTGGCAATTACGATTCCTGCCTCGGGTCTCGTCTGCGTCTGCAGATGAAATTCCACTTCCACTTCAGGTAATCAGAGCCGTCGAGTATTCGTATACGAGAGACCGAACTCATACACATATTCTCTCTTTCATCGTCGTCTGGATATCTGTGTACAATCCAAAAACAAACGACATCCTTTTACAAGGATATCTTTGTGTTGTTTTCAATTTTCCATCGCACGATAAATTAATTCTCAATGATAGCCATCACTACGACTGTAGACGATGACAAAACGGATTTTTTTTTCCCGCCCAACAAAAATAAAGGAAGAAAGGAGATGATACTCTCATTTTCATGTTTGCCACCATATCCTTCGATATGCAAAATTGGTGATATTTTGTTGCAGCAAATTGAAAATCAATTCTTGATCTGAACAAATGTTTTACACACGTCCCCCTAATTTGTTTGCTGGTTTACTATAACAGGGGACCACCCCTGCCCATGGAATTGGGGGATGGGTATATGCAAATGTGATCCTGCCTTCCTTCCAACCCTAGTATTCCTTACAAATTGAAAACCTATCCGCTTAAATTAATAATACCAACAGGATGTCGTGATATTTTGATACCCAATTCACATTTTAAGAGTTTGTTACTCTGTGTCCTTGCTAATATTGAAATTACCAAATGGGGATGTATCACCGATTGCCAATAAAAGAGGATAATTATTGGAATATCCCTCGAGGTAACAAACCAAGAAAAAAAAATCCGAAGGTATGCAAATTTTTGGCAACAATAATTCACATCCTTTCAATTACATTGAGAGAGTTTCACTTTAGATTTATCGCCGCGGGATAATAGTTCAGTCCATCAAATTGATGCGGTCCAGGGGAGCGAATAAACATATATGCGAGGCATACTTTTTAGGTCAATAATTACAAATTGATACCCTTAGACCGACATCAGTCGATTTTTGTTTTCTCCTGGAAACCGACAATTTGGTGATTTTTGTGTTTGCGTGTCCTTACATTCAATTACTTTGTTTATTCCGGTAGACCGGAGCAAAAGGACTCGACTGTGTGTCTGGGTGGATATTCAATTTCAATGAGGATACTTTTCTACTCATATTTGTAAATCATTGTTCGTATTTTGGATGTCACGTGCTTCTGACACGTGTCCTTTTAATGACCATTGAGTATAAACAAATATAAAACATTGGACGCAGGACGCATTGATTTCCATTGATAAACTGTACATTTGTGCACAAATGTATTATTGTTGTGATCTTTGTGTGGTGTGAGGGTACATATCTGGAGCAGACTTAACCGGCGCGAGGCATATTTGTATTGAGATGGGTAGATGGGACTTTAATTGTCCTGATTAACACTGATATGGAACAGCGGTTAGTTTTGTGGACTCAGTGGCGTTTAATTATGTTTCTCACACTGTTGTGTGTTTTAGATATTTGTTATACCTAACCTTAGATAAATTCGGTGAATGGTTTTAGTATTTATCTCTGCAAATAGAAGGATTCTATAGATGGACGATAAATGTAAATTGACATGCATGTGTTTTATACACAACGCGACCGGGCCGTTGTTTTTTCTGGATGAAGTGGCAGTTCTTCAATCTCTTCAGGTTGCTCTTCGTCCCGAAAACGTCGGATCTTCTTGGAACTTTTCAAGAGCCCCATAGAGCCAAGCGATGTCGCTTGGGAAGGTTGAGCGGCTTCAGTTGTTGCACAAGCTGTATTTTGTACGCTTTCAATTTAAGATCTTGACGTAAAATGCGCCAAGTCGTTCCATACGTCAGTCCGAGTTGCTGCGATCGGCGCCGAATCGACTCTCTACGGTCTTCGTGTACACTCTCAGCTATGGCCGCTATATTTTCTTCACAGCGTGCTGGACTTGATCTATTCGGTCGAATATTATCCAATAATGAATGCTGGGTCTCAAAATGGGTGATGGTGTTGCGAATAGTACCCTCAGTAGGCCGATTATGTTGACCATAAGTTGAGCGAAGTGCACGAAACACATTCCTCACAGAACGTGAATTTTCATAATAAAGTTGAACAATTTGTAAACGTTGTTCACGCGTAAGTCTTTCCATTATGAAATGCCAAACAATACTAGACAAAAATAACATGACAGCATGACACGACTCACACGTGATCTGTCAAAAAAGGCTATTGAAAAAAGTATCTCTACTTGGATCACCCGTTACTTGGCATAAGGTATTCCTTATTATAAATCCTGCAAACCATGTTAAGTTTTGGTATACGGTGGTGTATTGACGGTGGAGAAATCCCGCTGGTCCCTCAAGCAATCATCCCCAAAAAATATATGCAAGATTGCGCATTGGAAAGAATGGCTTTAGTAACTAACCCAGGTGTACAGTCTTCTAAGCTCTTTGTGACAATGACTATACGCCAAAGGGCATACAGAAAGTAACATTTTACCTGACAGGAGATGCTGCCAACAAAAAGGAACGTACAGCATAGACGAAACGAGAAAACGTCACATAAAATTTAATTTAGTAAGGGACATTGCCTACCTTAAATTCTGATAACAACTCCTCATCGAAGTCGAACAGAAAATTACTCTTTCGGACCTCTATTTCTAAGGATGAAAAGACTTATCGATCCTTTCTTGACTAATTCCTGGCCTGCTCTACGACGCGACGCTAGAATCTTGACTGCATCAAAGTTGAGTAAAGAAATCCTAAGTCGTTTTTTTACTTATAAGCAATAAACTTAGTTGACACGTTTCCTTGCTAGAAATCTACAAGGATATTGGACGTAGAAAAAAGTAGGACCTACCATGTATATTTTTCAAATATACACGTAAGGCAGTAGAACTTTATATCGCTACCTCTGCAAATTAAGTCAGTAGAAGAAGTCTCCATTTAAAATGACCTACAGACTACTGCTTAAGTAGGGAGGTGGTCCTACCAGTCTTTGCTGAACATGTCTTTGTACTTCTTCTCTGCCGTTTGATTGAGGGCTGTGTCTGTTGTGCATGTTTGATGAACCAACTCACGCAGGTGACCACCTGGTCTTTGGAGTAGATGCTGAGGATGGAACAATTCAACAGCTTGGCGAGTATCCATAACTATAACTTTGTCACTGTCTGCAGGCGGTATGCGATTGTTAGGTCAGTGCAATCGGCGAACTTTATGCAAATTGTCTTCTGAATAAGCTCGTTTTTTTTTTACGTACTCAAGGGGTTATGAATACCCTTTATATGTTACCATAGTACGAGCGTTAGAGAAGGGGAAGAAAGAGAGGATAGGAAAGATTTTGGATGTAGTGGAGACTTAAACTCCATGGGTGGTGTCCGAACTAGCTTCGGGGAGTCACTTTTTCTTGTGTTCGTTAAATTTGAAGAAATTCAAGATGGTGTGCATACTTTTAGGTATTACATCGACCTTTTATTTCTTTTAAATAAAAGTGAAATGGATTTTGGTTGGGATTGAACGCGCAACCTTCCACTCAACAGACGAACACATTACCACTACACCGCGGCCACCCACATTCGTCGGTTTCTGGATCGAAATTAGCTGTGGTTTCATCGAGGATAATTATTTTGTTATTTCTAAGGATTGCTCAAGCCAGGCACATCAGTTTCCACTGGCCCATGCTGAAGTTTGAGCCGCGATCGTACATGCAACAGTTAAGACCACCCATCAGGGTTGAGCCGAGTTAAACGTCCGCCAGCGGCTTCCCAGGTTGGATCCAAATTGTAACGCATCGTACCAGAGAAGAGCGACGGGTCTTATGGAAATGGCTATCTAACTTCTGAGATCATGAAACCCCCAATTTTTAATATTCAACCCATCGATGGTGGTAATGCACGCCAACCCACTGATTTTATGATATTGATGGATGACTTTCCCGCTCTAGTAGGACCTACAATTCCGATTTTCTCCATCGGATTTTATTTTTTGAGTTCAGAAGTTTTTCGCTTTGCCCACTGGCACATGCCAACAATGCTGATGAAGTGCATAATGACGGGACCTACATCGTCACTGTAAAAAGTAAAATTTAGCGCTAGAAAGCTCTAGGTCTCCACTGACATGTAAATAAAACAGATGTTGTCGGAGAACAGAGCGAAGGCACGTGTACACGATAGATTCCAAGACTTAAGTGCACTTTGTGCTTCTAAGGCGCGAATTTGTCTGTAAGTCCTTGAAACGTTTGATTTGTCAGTGAATAGATAGGGTTGACAGAAATCAATTCGATTCTTTTGAAATTTCGACTCGTGTTTACATATAGAGGTAACGGACTAGGTAGAGGAAAATGACCACCACCACTATTAGCCAAAAATGTTGCCACCGAAACCTATGACGAGAACCCCGCTGACACATCACTGGCAGAATTTAAACAATCGATGGGGATGTGTGCCAAATTAGCATCCACCATTCGGATATTCTTCGAGTAACTATTCAAAATCCTTCCCGACGAATTCTTATTGAAGAAGTACATGGTCGCCCTAGTAATACCACGGAACAGGCGATCATGCAGCTTCAACGATATATTAAGGCACCAAAGATCCAAAGGTCCGAACGTTTGGTGGTCCGCTTTCATGTCTATTTTATGTACATTTTCGTCCTTATTCGGGGAGATTTTTACCTCGGACCTTATGCATTCGGGTACCATTACTATTGTTGCATCCTCAGTTTTGTATTCCTAAGATATTGTAAGTGATGGTGTGGTGTTGTAGAACGAGGCTAGACTCTGAATGGCTTTAACTTGACAATGCCCAGTGGTTGTAACTCTGACTACACATCAAGTGCTTATTAAACAGCAAATTCAGAATGGCGCGGAATGAATACCCGGCCTGTACACGAAGTGTATCCTTCTCTTGAACGAATCAGTATTTTCATGTGTCCAGCGCTTATAGGGATAGGAATTCTTAATGCGGCAAGTAAATTTCTAATTGCCAGTGTTGCTTCTCCAATGTTTTTCCTCATTAGCCTTGAGATTCCGGTGACTGTTCGTCATTTTATTTTTATCATATCTCACAACATAATACACCGTAATGGTAAATACAACCACGAGCTAGAAATTCTGTTTGTTGATTTTTTTATTAAATAATTGGCCAGCTCATATAACCTACACCATCACTAATACATTAACCAACCCTCCGTTCCCAAATCCAACATCAAATGCATCACGAATCCATCTGAAATTGCTTCGCGATATTATATTTCGTTATTTGTGTTTTTTTTTTACCCTTCGGCGGCGAATTAAAAACTTTAAAAAGTTCGCAATCCTAATTAACATCAAATAGAATATTGAATTTCCCGCCCAAGAGCCGGCAGTCAAAATGGTGATTCTGCGAATGTCTGCCTTCCAGGTATTTTTTTTTTTAAAGGAATATCCGATTTCACCTCATAATTTAAACTTTTACATTGCAACCCATTTCAAAACTCTAAACAGGATTATCGCGGAAAATGTCCAAAAATCATATTGCAAATATAATAAAAAAAACAAGTCCTCCCCGCCCATAAGTCCTCATTTTCCATGCGCTATAAGGGTGTGAAGACATAAAAATGAAAAAAAAAAAACCTTTTCCGCTTAAAGAAAAACTGCAAACACCTTAACGCCCATAATTCCCGACGACTTATTCGATTTTATTCGTCACCCATTCCATGTCGACATCGTCCAAAGTATCCATTTACCCGACTTAGTTAACCTTTTATACAACTTAACAGGGACATCAGTGTACGTCTCAACGACCGCAATAAAATTCTGCGGGCACCTGCGACCTCAATTAGAGGGGCGCTCGAGTTCTCTGTAAAAGTTAAATTGGCTTTTTTTCGAACAAAATTTGTATTATCACCACACAACGGTACATCGTCATGGAATTTGGTAAAATTTAATGCGATTCATTAATTAAAATGTAGCCATAGTCTGCGCGTATAATTCGCGAGAGAGAAGTCTTTGTGAAGTGAGGCGTAAGCAAAAGGGTTAAAAGTGCTTGCCATCCCTTTTTTCGGTTTTTTGGGTGGGTGTCCCTTTTTAAGAACAGACAACGAACAGCATAAGACATCGAGTTGTTTTTCAATTTGTAAATAATTGACGTTGTCCGAAACATATTTTTTAACCTCTCAAGAAGCATCTTTAAGGTTTTTTTTTTTCGCAGCCTCATGCAGTTGACATATTTGCACCCGATAATCTCCGAATACCAAGGAAGATTTAAATGTTAAGATAGACTTTTCTTAATTGATGACTTTTCCATCCAAATCTACGTTCGCTGCAGATAAATACTAACAAAAATTACATGTTTGCAGCCCCTAGGGGTTTTAAGGAACTGCGGTGTATAATTGCAATTTTCTACCCATCGTTTAATCATTGAGGATTAAATTTTCAACTAGCTTTGAATTATGGGGCAAATATTCCGTTATTAATTACCCGCACCCACCACACCTTTTGATGGGAATATTATGTTACGCAAAAATTAGGGTTGTTCTGAGAAAACACATCGGCTTTTGCCAGAATGAGGCTTCGAACGATGCCTGTTACGTTGTGTGTTGGAGGTATAACTTCCTTAAGCTAGAAGGCGTTCAATCAAAAAATGTGCAAATTCATTTTGAAAGGATTAATTTGTAATTTTCTAAAAAGCATTAGCAGGTCGTATGTTTTAGTTTAGATGAGAGTTTGGTGTGCAAAAATTGATTCCGTCAGGGGTTGTTGGGAGCTTATTTGCTAGGATACTGTTTTACTTTTGTAACCTGTTGTGGTATATTCTTAAATTTATTTATTATTTATTCTCTACTCAAGAGAGGCAGGTACTAACAGTTTTTGAAAGGACCTCACATTTCTGAAAGTAAAAAAGTAGTAGAAAAGTTGGTATGAAGTTAAGACTTTCTTTGAATTTTAGACATTTATGTCTTTTAAAAGAGGATACGATATATAATTCTGTCTTAATAAAGTAGTAAAGTGTAAGAACAGTGCTGTGAAAAGACGCCTCAAGAATACCTGCACCTTTCCGACAAATTGCTGTTTTTTTTTTTAAATGTTACTAGATGACCCATTTGCCGTTGTCCTGCAATAAATTATTTCTAATGAATATAAGAAGGCTGCAATCTGCTGTGCAAATCGTTGAGTATGCTATTCAATTCTATCCTTAAATTAAATGCCTACCCAAACAGTGGGCGTGGCAAAAATCTTTATGAAGATGGGACGTAGTAAATGTCATTGTCAAAATATATTGCTCAGACACAAAACGTATGTCAATATTTGATAATATTCGATTTTTTTGTGATTTTGTGATATTCTTACCATTTTTCAATTTTATGAGTTTCATGAATTCTTTTGTAAAGTGCTTACTTCAATTGTACTCCACTTAGTGGCACAATTTTTTGTCACAATATAGAAATTTTTCATAGCAAGGTGTCATACCCATGCCAAAATCGAAAAAAAAATTGACGTTGTATGGTTTGACAAAAAAAAAAACTTTTTTTCTATTGCATATGCTATGGAGAAGGTTATGCAAATCTTATTCATAAGAAAACTCCTTAATGATCTATAAATGAAATGTGATGTATGTATATTACCAATGTTTTTGCGTTGAAAGCTTTTTTTAATTTCTTAAAAATTTTACCGAATGTCGTTTTTTTAACAAAAACGTCCCAAGAAGTGGGCGTGTCTAAACTTTATAAAGGGTTTTTCAATAAGAGCGCTACAAAAGTTTTTTTTAATAAAACAAAAACGGTTTTGGATATCAATGAAATTCTTTATGTGAAAGTACGTTCGATGCCATTATGTATGGAACTCGATTTCTTTTGCATGGCCACCACGGGCACGCTTGCAGAAGTCCAGACGCTGAACCCAATTTTTGACGGTTTTCAAGCATAAATCGGCCGATAATGCTGCAATTTCACGTTCGATATTCGTACGTAAGTTCATCAACCGTCGCTGGCTTGTTGGCATAGACCATAGACTTGACCTAGCCCCACATTAAATAGTTTAACGGCGTCAAATCGCACGACCGAGGCGGCCAAGCGACTGGACAATTTCGTAAGATAACACGTTCTCCAAACTTGGTTTCCAATAAATTGATTGTGGCATTCGCTGTGTGGCTTGTGGCACCGTCCTGTTGGAACCACATGTCCTCCAAGTCCATATCATCCAATTGGGGCCAAAAATATTCGGTTATCATTGAACGGTAGCGATTCCCATTCACAGTAACGTGACGGTCTTGATCATCACGGAAGAAGTACGGCCCAATGACGCCGCGCGCCGGCCCATAAACCACACCAAACCGTAATTTTTTCGGGATGCAATGATGACTCATGGAGTACGTGTGGATTGCTGCCTGACCAATACCGCATATTTTGTTTATTGACCAAGCCTTTCAGCCAGAAATGAGCCTCATCGCTGAAGATGATTTTTCGATGAAAATCCGAATCATTTTCAAGTTGTTGCTCAGCCCAATTCACGAACATACGACGCTTGTGGTGGTCAAGCGGCTTCAGTTCTTGCGTCAATATAATCTTGTAAGGATGTAGGCCAAGATCTTTTCGCAAAATTCGCCGCAGAGATACCCAACGCTTGAGAACGACGTGTGAGAGACACATTTGGGCTTTCTTCAACTGAAGCCTCAGCGGTAGCAATTCGAGAATATTGCTACGGGCACTTCTTTGTCTCACTGGCACGGGAACATTTTGTACTGTGCCTGTGGATTTAAATTTCCCCACTAGACGCTAAATTGTTGATCTGCTAGGACGATTATGACGACCATAAATTGGACGTAGCGCCCTTAACGTTAAGGCCACTGACTCCGAATTTCGGTTGTGAATTTCAATAATTTCGACTCGTTGTTGGATCGTATATCTTTCCATCATGAAATGGCAAACCTTACTGAAGAGAAATGTCAAAAGCGCGGCAAGAAATATGGCGTCGTTTGCTGTCCCTGTCGCTCAACTTTTGTAGCGTCCCTGTTGAAAAACCCGATATAAACGAAATATTTTATTCAGACACTTTTTCAAAATTCTAAACCGTTTTGCCAATAATAACGTAAAAGTGGGTGTTAATGGGTTGGTTTTTAAAAAAAATTGTACACTTGATCTGCAGGCAACATCCAACTTTCAAATTTCGTAGAAGGTGTGGTGGCATACCTGGCAAATTGAACTCTGTTGGATAATTTAAGGCTTCATTGCCATCGCAAAGTGAATCAACGGATTGGTATGATATCAATTCGTCTGAAAACGACTGCTGTATCTTCAAGTTCAAATCGCCGACGTCCACATTTTGGGCTGCCAAAATAGATCTTTCTTTCAACCACGTATGATTTTTGTATTGTGTGGGTACGTAGGGGAATGCCAGATTAAGCAGTAGCCAATTTGATGCCATTATTTGATCCTATTTCGGCCTGAATTAGTGAAATAAGAAATACTTTCCAAGTTATATATAGACGAAATGTTTAAAGTATTACAATCAAAATATTTTCATGGATTTTACTATTTTTTCCGTGGGCTGGTGGAAATTTTCATAGGTACGATGAGCACGTGTCCAATGTAGTGTGGTTAAAGTCCCACACACCCTAACTAAAACCCCCACCCTTTTTGTATTTGTATTCCAAGGAAGTATGCGACTTATCTAGCAATTTTTATTATCACGAGTAATGAATGTTTGGCAGGTAACTTTCCTTTGAGAGTTCCTGCTTTTTCCGCAATTTATAGCGCGGTTTGTTATTATCAGGCAAAATCTAAGGGCTTGGTTCTTTGAAGACGCCGCAATAAATTTGTTTCGTCAAGAATTTGGAGGACCGTTGTGTTAACGTGTGTCCCAATAAACATTTTTTTATGTTTGCGTGCAAAATACTTCGTTTCATCTTTAACCGCGGGAATACCCAGATCTCTGCGTGGATCTTCATTTCTTATATATCACGGCGCATTGACGAATGATCTTAACATTTTGTTTTCCAAAGTTTGTAGAATGCTTAGATTCGTTTCACTGGTACAACCCTATAGTTGCGTACCATATGTCCAGAACGGCTTTAGCACTTGCTCGTATAATAGCAGTTTGTTATCAAGGTTTAGCTTCGAGTATTTTCAGAGTAACCAGTACAGTCCTCTTTTTAAGTTCTTCGCATTTGTTTTTTACAAGCGACTTCCATTTTAATTTTGCATCGAGTGTCATTCCGAGACATTTTGCTTCATTTGCAAAAGGGACTCGAACGGTATTGAGAAATATAGGCAAATTGCTTGTCCTTTAATACGAAAAATCCACATGAATCGATTTGCTCTCATTTAGTGCAATCCACCAGGATTATGTCCATTCATTAACCTCGTTAAGAGCATTTTGTAATATCATATTTGTTTCTTCTAAACCCAAATTGATGGCCAGGTAAAAGGCGTTTCTGATCAATAATTGGGTGTAAGCGACCCAGTAATATCCTAGAGAACTTTACTGCAAATATAATGAACTGGGCGTGGCAGAGGGCGGATTTCAAAATTTCATATAATGAACAACACACGTTCCTATTTAAATTTTTTTCCATACCATTACGGCTAGTTTTTTTAAAACCTGAATTTTATGTCCATTTTTGTTTCAAATGTTCTTAGCTTCGGATGTTTTATGTCACGTTTATGTTTTCTGGAGCATGACGCTTGTCATTGGTATGTAGGAGAAACTGTCAAATGCAGAAAGACATAGAAAATACCTTACTAGGAGAGCTTTCGGAAAACCGATTGCTATCGGAAGACCTCTACAAAGCTTAATACAAACAATTGATACCCAAAATATACTGATAGCCATTAATATCGCATTTCCTACTATGCAATCCTTTAAACTAAAAACGAAATTCACCCAAATTGATCCCCGAAATCCCCCAATGATTTATAATTTATTAAAATTCAAACAGATCCTTGAGTGCCAATAACAAATAGTCCTTCGATTACTCTGTACAAAAACCCTATTAACATTTTGTTGAAAAGGTGGCAACGTAAATTGACCAAAACGTCTGTCGTCCCCGCTCTGATGGATTCCTAAAAATTCCCAGTCACTTCAATGTATCAACTCGTGTAAGTCACTTTGAAAGACTTCTCATCCTTAATGTCCATTCCTTCGTCCGAACCCTCGATCAAAAACAAATTATACAAAGAAAAGTGACCGCTCAGAAACACCCATCCCATCTATACAGTATATCCAAGCGGTATAAGGGTGAAAAGTGCAAATGTAATTTTCCTAAAGACGAGGGATGACGATTCGCAATGATTTGGAATACCTACGAATAAGGACATTTTAGCCAAGTCCTGCAGTTTCGCCACCACATACCCGTAAAAGAAAAGTGAATACATAAAAGAAAGTCCTTTGAGTAAGATGGATCTGAATGGAAGTGTTTGGCGTCTTTTGTGGGAAAACTTCCCTTCGAAATGGCTTGCCATTGTGAATGCACTGATGGTTTACTGATGATGGTCCCCCAAAATGGGGACTTTCAAAGTTGTATATCCTTTTTGTAGCGAAAATATGCTTTGTGTGCATGCGGCCGGGAAGGACAAGTAATTTTGTGTTTGATGTGATCTAACCACCCATAAATTATACTCACCTGCATAGCAAATACATGTACACAGAAAGGAAGTGTTGTCCTTTCTTGTTTAGGTGTCTTATGATTACAATGGTGATGTATTACCGGTGGGATTTACTGAGGCTATAAATTGAAGTGTCGACCTTAAGTCATCAATTTGGAAGAAGAGTTTTTTTTTCGTTCTAGCAAGGACATAAAGTGGACGTTTTAGTAAAACGGTGATTGGGATTTCATTTTAATTAGTTTGGAATTCAGAGGTCTTAACACAGTCCTTACAATGTTGGTTTGGTGGAATTTGCTAGGTCTGTGTAACCTAGATCTTCAATTAGGGTGTGTAAATCATCCTTAGGGTTAATTAAGAGGAAGAAATTGAATTTCACAGCAATAGCAATCAGGTTTTGCAAAGAATCCTTAAAAAAATGTCAGTTACATTTCGCTTACAGAAAGTTTTGGAAAAACGCCCAACACATGCAACAGGAGTTGATTTGCTTTTTATTCCGACAGGTGAAAGTTACAAGGGAAAGAAAGGAGCGATTGCAGGTGCACCGCTAAGCGAAATCTTCATCCCCGTTTCCTGATTATTGGAGCATGTCCAAGCGGCGATCATAGAGATCAAAGGGGGTTTCTCTTAATGCAAAGAAAATTGATTATCTAGGGATGGTTAGTCCCTGTCGGACAGTCAAACGGCTTTCAAATCAATTAAATCGGTTTCACCGAACTCAATAGAGGCCTGAGCAGGTTACCTCTTACCTTTGCTGGGTGATGAACAAAATATCAGATCGTTGTAAGGATGACAAATTCTTCAGATATGTACATACGATCCAGACTTTAAGAGATGGCCTTAGTGCAAATAACTACTGCGGTGGCTCCATAATGCACAACTTCTTTGCACCTTCCTCTACAAGACAAAATGAAGCTTCATTTTGGACTTCCCTGCTTTCGAAATATCTCTTTCACATTTCTTGAAGCTTGTGAAGATTTTAAATAAACAAAAAATGACCATTCGATCAGCACTCGTCAGTGTGGTTTTAGGTCCGTAAAGACCACAACTGATCAAATCTTCATACTTTGGTAGATCCTGGAAAAAAACAGAAGTCCTAATCGATAATGATGGTTTTAAATAAACAAAAATTGCCCGTTAGATCGGCACTTATCAGTGTGGTTTTAGATCCGTAAAGTCCACAACTGATCAAATCTTCAGACTTTGGTAGATCCTGAAAAAAACCAAGAAGTTATAATAGACACCACCTATTCATTGATTTCAAAGCCGCATACAACAGCATTATTAGAGACCAACTACACAGAGCCAAGTCTATTTTAGCTGTACCGCCCAAACGTATGACATATGAAATGTCTGGGTATAACGGTCCAAACAGGGCCGCAAACCTTGCTTTTCCCTTCAATTTTGCTACAAGGAAGGTGACCTTATGTTTAAACGCCAAATGCGAACGGAAAATTTGAGAAGCTTCTCATGGCAGATTACTCTTGGATATTAGTCGGACTTTGGCAAGAGGTTGAGCAGTGAAAATTCTAAGCTGTTGTCATTTTTGGGGTATGAAATTGGGGCCCCACGCTCAATAGTCCCACGCAATAACATGTACATTGACATGTACAGGTACGCTTCAATGCAAAGCTGGAACTGAACAAATTGAAGTGCGCAACTTGATTTAGGCTAATTAGAGAAACATTTTGATTAAGGCCCAAGTTCATGCGGACTGTAGCGCCAATCAACGACAAGAAAAGGGAAAACCCCAAGATTCACCAGGAATCATAGTTCCCCAGCCTGGCCTAGGTGTACTAGTAAACTGTTGCAAGGCAACTTTATCCTAACCATACCTAGGACATTACCAATGGTGCAACGCAGTCGAAGGGAAAGCAATCTTTCCAGATTCTACCAAACCAAATAAAAAAAATAAAAAATTTCGATATTGATAAACCTTAACACCCCTGACTCCTTCGATATGGAGCACAACTTAGAATGAAGGTCCTGAATATTGTTCTTCGATTTAAAGTTCAGTTTTCGCTTCTACTACGTCTACCCTTCCAAAGAAATTTTATTTTATTCCTTCGTTTGCAAATCATCCCATCAAGCCCGGGTAGTCCCCAAGGATTTGAATGATATACCATAACAAATCACACGAGTTCCTCAGCGATTTGAATGCGCGTCTCTACTTCATAACCATTATAGGCCATATATTGATTCATACTAGTGCTTCCTTTTGTCAATCACCCCTCTGTCAAGACGCCTTTATTAATACTCTGCAGCAGCAGTCAAAGTCATATAACCTCACAAATCTCATAGCGATAATACTTCATATCGATGAGCACATCTGCAACTTATTAGGCGTCAAATCCTTACATTCCATCGCTTTATCTGCATCCCGTTCCCATAGCACTCATATCAAGGATATACGAATGCACCATCTGACTGTCATCATGTATCAACTCAGCCAACTGATTTTCTTTTCCACTTGATGGCACAAACTGAAGCAAACTCACTCAAGTCTGACGAAGATTTTATGATTTTTGAAATGTTGTCGACGATAAACTAGGATATACAACACCTCAGGGGGAGAATAAAAGTCACAAAACAAACACAATCAACGCAAAAAAAAGGATCGCAGTCACTTCCCAAATATTTATTTTAACCCTTACACATAATTTAAGTTCGAAAAATTACTACCGCTTATAATTTTATGGTTTAATTTAACTTTCATCATTAAAAAACGTCATAAAAGTGCGAGATGCACACATCCCCATGGCCACCCAGAAGATCTCTTCCAAGGAAGTCCTAAATTATAAGCAACGGCAGGGAAAAAAAAGCAAAATAATTAAAATTCGAAGGTCGTTAAACCAGGAGCGTCCAATAAAATTGTTTAATTTGTCTGCCACCGATGATTATAAGAAAAGGAAAATTTCACTTATTTTGCATACTAATCAAGTCGACTATTGAAGGAGTGGAGTCCTTATGCATGCACCCCAAATCGTCATTGGATTTCGCAACGAACAAAATACCTTTGATCGCGTTGTTAGGTTGCGGCGATAAAAGTCATGAAAACCGAAATTAACTTGCTACACCCAAGTGCGATAATTACACACGACAGAAACACGTATCCTTGAAGTTGCCATCAAAAGGCTCAAAAGACTTCTATAGTTTTCGAGTAGTTTTCCGGTGTATGTTGGTCCGTGCCGGGTATTTATGTGACAAAATGAAAATTTCATTAAATTTGTGGTTTGCCACTTGCGATTATAAAAGTATAGTGCTGCATGCGACATACGACATCAGAATGGCAAATTACTGCTAACAAAGGGAATCGATTTGGAAGGATTTTCATTCATACGTATGTGGTGATGAAACAATGTGTGGTTGATAACATTTTAAATTAAATGGGCGGTTACCGTAATACGGTTCAGAAACCACTCAAATTAGGGAGACGTTTCTGCTCGATTAGAAAATTGCTATCGGCGTTGTTAGTTGCAATGAAAAATTAGAGCGTTTAAAAAATGCCATTTCAGACCATCCTAAGACCGTTTATTAATTACCCCACTGCAACAACAAGTCAAGGTAAAATCAGGAGAGTTTATAGCACTGGAGGATAATTCAGCGGCCAACATTTGAACGTATTCTAGGGAAATAAGATTTAATTCTGGAATTCTGCGGCCTATTAATATGATATTTCTGGTTTCGGGCAAGGTTCTGACGATGAAGAATGATGGGCCACGACTTGGACCTCAATTGTATGGAAGAGCTAGTGAACTTTTGTTGTTGATGCTTTCGGGATTTGAACCAGGAACCACTCGCTTATCATCATGCTGGGTGATTTTAACTGCCAAAGCTAGAATGAGAGAACATCTGAAGCCGTGTTGTCGGAAAACACAGCCTACACAACACAACGTCTGGAAATAGGGTTAGATTTACACAGAATTAAAAAAAAATTTTGGCCCTGTTTGCATTACCGAGAACGAGCATTGGACGTTTAAGATGGCTAGGACATGTAGAGCAAATGGATAGAAATCTTCAAGGATGCCAGCAAACTTTCATTATCAACAATTCGAAATGTCAGAATTACAAATGGAACAGAACCAACTTTAGGTGAATAACTGGAGCCAGCTATCAAAGTGCGGGTTGACTATAGACACATGCTCCAACTAATTACAAATGTAACCAAACTTATTGATCCCTTAAAGTATTTGCTAATGGATTTCTAACATCTATTCCATGGACAACGTATAGATCTATTTGTACTAGGTGGGCCAAAAGAGATCACCCTATTGGAAGATGCTCTAATTTTTGCAAATTACCGCCAATATCAAATCTTTTTTTCCATTTGTGGACTAGACAGATGTAGAATACAAGTGAACAAGCCATGAAACGATACACCCCCCAAGAACGCGGAATAATCGTGTCTATTTTTTGCGTAACAATTCGTCTGTAGTGTTGAAGCAGCGCGAATTCCGTCGCCGATTCCCCAGCCGTTAGACACTGACTCCGCAAACACTGCGCCGTTTGTCCACCAACCTTAAAGAGTATGGGACCACACGAGACGTTGCCAAGAGTGGCCGGCCCCGGAGCGCCCATTGTGCCAAGAATATCGCCTCGTTGCCAGGATGTCGAGCTGTCGCCGGAAACATCGATCAGACGCCATGCCTCGCAATTAGCCATCAGCCGGTCGTACCTAAGGCGAATTTTGGTCAAAGACTACCGCATGTTCCCGTACAAAGTGCAGTCCGTGGATCAGCTGCTGCCTGTCGACCGCCAAACGGGTGTAACATACGCCCAAGCCATCCTCAATCTCGAGGACGAGTGGACGATTTTTCGAACAAAATCATAATGAGCGATGAGGCTCATTTCCACCTCAGCGGGTACGTGAACAAGCAAAATTAATGATTTTTGGGCACCGAAAATCCACGAGTAATGCACGATGAGCCATTACACCCGCTCAAAGTTACTGCATGGTGCGCTGTTCGCGCTGGTGGAGTCATCGGGCCATTCTTTGTCGAGAACGCCGCTGGTCAAACGACAACAGTGGACGGTGCGCGCTATAGGGCTATGTGAAACGATTTTTTTTCTGCCGCAATTTGACGAATTAGGACTGGACGGCATGTGGTTTCAACAGGACGGAGCAACGGCACACACAGACTGTAAAAATGAGAGCGCCAAACAACATCGGATGACTTCTTTTGGCCCACTTGTAACGGGTGTTTTTTTTAGAGGTTAGTTTTTCGAATGGAGTTAAAACTGACATTTTGTGGTCAAATCGGGCAACTCTAATGTCATTTATGTTCGGTTTGCCATTTCATCATGAACAAGTTGACAAATGTACAACGCTTGCAAATCGTGCAACTCTATTTCGATAATAATGGTTCAGTTCGCGAAGTTTGCCGCAAGCTCCGTCCATTTTAATGGATGACATAACTGTCTATAAGAGGAATTAATTCGGTTAACCGTTTTCGCACTATGCTTACTCTATGTGATAATACGCATCCGCAGAGACGTCGAACAGTGCGCACCGAAGAAACAATTGCCGCTGTAGAGCAAGGTGTTGAAGAGGGACCGAATCGATTCGCCACCGCGCACAGCCATTGGAGCTTCGTCCATCAACTTTATGGAAGACTTTGCGCAAAGATCTTGGCTTACGACCTTACAAGGTCCAGCTTGTGCAAGAATTAAAGCCGCAAGACCATGCAATGTGTCGTGATTTTGGTGTATGGGCTGAAAATGAGATTGATCTCGATGCTGATTTTCATCGCAAAATTTTGTTCAATGATGAGGCTCATTTTCGGTTGAATAGCTAAGTCAACAAGCAAAATTGCCGCATTTAGAGTGAAGTGAATGAGACCCTTGAGACGCCATTACATCCACAAAAACTGACTGTTTGGTGTGATCTATGGGCTGGTGGAGTCATTGGGACATACTTCTTTGGAAATGATGCTGGTGAGTCAGTTACGGTTAATGGAGATCGGTATAGAGCCATGATAACCGACTTGGATCCCGGATTGGATGGCATGAATGTGGATGAGATGTGGTTCCAACAAGACGGCGCTACATGCCGCACAGCGCACGTCACAATCGATTTATTGAAGGAAACATTCGATGAGCGCATAATTTCGCGGAAGGGCCACCAAAATCGTGTGATTTGACACCATTGGATTATTTTCTTTGGGGATATGTGACTTCGCTCGTCTACGCCAACAACTTGAAAGCCAACATTCGTGTCATTATTGCCGACATAAGGCCCCAAATGCTCGACAAAGTGGTTGAAAATTGGACCTCTAGACTTGGCTTTATTCGAA
Source organism: Rhingia rostrata (assembly GCA_949824845.1). Classification (NCBI taxonomy): domain Eukaryota; kingdom Metazoa; phylum Arthropoda; class Insecta; order Diptera; family Syrphidae; genus Rhingia; species Rhingia rostrata. The sequence continues at coordinate 85,583,950 of OX463757.1, read as the reverse complement.
CCAGCCGCGGCAGCCACATGCCCGATATCGTATTTGAACAATAACGGCATAAAATAATTTTTTCAATAAAGCTAAATTGATGGAAATTAAAATGATTTTCTTGTGTTTTATTTCAATTTGAAGTTCTATACCTCTAAAAAAAAACACACACTTTACCTGAGCTATATCATAAGAGCAACTTTTCATTGTTTTATGATTATTTGTGGGATTCCATCAGGCCCCACAGAATAGTCATTATTGAGTGAAGAGATATATTCAAGTAGTGTCTCATCGCCAAATGAAACATTGCTGAAACATACTTGAGAACAGTTATTAAGATAACTGAAATAATGTTCATGTTGTGGAACCGGATTCAGTTGCCGATATTATCCTTGACAGGATCGAATACCACCGGTACGGATCGGGCCATGTCTCAGTACACGAATAGCTTTGCTAAATTTCACATCCAATTTTATTAAGATTTTCGTTTCAACCTGAGTACGTAAACTTTTACAATGAAGTAATCCAAAATCTAAACTTTTTAAGGATAGAACCGGTGAATCTAACAGACGGACCAATATACAGTGCGGTTCACATGGTTAGCCGCACCATTTTTCTCTCAATAAATTGCAGTTTTTCTGTTTGTTTTTTTTTTTCATGAACTACATAACAATGCATTTATTGGAAAGGTTATTAAATTCTCTTCGAAAAAAAACTAAATTCAAGATTAGTGAGAGACACTTAACGGTTGTTTTGATCTCTTTCTTCCCACTAGTGCAAAAAAAGCTCAAATAAATCAGTTCACTTGGTTAGACGCACCTGTTAAAAGTTTGAAAAAGAAGAAGTTGATCGATTGCCATCAATTTTTTTTGCTTTTTTATTATTATTTTAATTATTTTGCACAATTTCAATACTTTGTACAACCTCCGCGACTTGAAATGACATCAAAAATTCTACTTTTAAGCGATTCATACAATATTTTTAAAAAGTCTAATGAAATCTTAGACCAGGCTTCTTTAATTGGTGCAATAAGCTCCTCACAGCTTTCATACTGCTTGCCTCCTTCATAAATTTGACGGGTCAGCCATCCCCAAAGTTTTTCAATAATGTTTAGATCAGGTGAGTATGGTGGCCACGGCAACAATTCCACATTTTCACTAGCGAGAAATGCTTTTACAACGTGCGCGTTGTGGATCGGAGCTCCTCACAGCTTTCATACTGCTTGCCTCCTTCATAAATTTGACGGGTCAGCCATCCCCAAAGGTTTTCAATAATGTTTAGATCGGGTGAGTATGGTGGCCACGGCAACAATTCCACATTTTCACTAGCGAGAAATGCTTTTACAACGTGCGCGTTGTGGATCGGAGCTCCTCACAGCTTTCATACTGCTTGCCTCCTTCATAAATTTGACGGGTCAGCCATCCCCAAAGGTTTTCAATAATGTTTATATCAGGTGAGTATGGTGGCCACGGCAACAATTCCACATTTTCACTAGCGAGAAATGCTTTTACAACGTGCGCGTTGTGGATCGGAGCATTATCTTGTTGTAAGATCCACTGGATTGGTCCAAAAATCTCTGTTATGGCTGGAAAAGCTGTTTGCAAAAGAGCTTTATAAGACATTCCTGTCATTTTGTGAGACACAAAAACCAACTCAAAGGCACCATAGTATGAAATGCCCCCCATACCATTACTCCTCCTTTCTTGGAATGGCTGCGATTCTAAAAGCATTCGTCTTTGCGGATATCATGAAAATAAAAATTATACCCATCAGGACCATCTAGGTTGATTTTTTTTCATCAGAAAACACTACAGTTCTCCAATTTGAAACACTCCCAACCTGGGTATCCCATGCCATATGCAGACGCGCGAATTCCAACCGAAGTTCCTTTCTTGCAGCGTTTAGTGGTGGTTTTTTTTTGTAACTATTTGAATTTCAAGTGTGGAGCACCTAGCTCGACGAACCGTTGATTTGCTGGCACTTACCCCCGCTAATTGTCTGATTTTCATAGTGGAGTGTGCTGAATTTGAGGCAATTCTTATTATCTTTCGCTTCTCTTGCGGTGTTAAGGCTGTTTTTGTCCTTCCTTTGTTATTTTTTCCATAGGTAGCAGGGTTTGAGTAAAAATTTTAATAACCTTTCCAATAAATGCATTGTTTGGTAGTTCGTAAAAAAAAACAGAAAAACTGTAATTTATTGAGAGAAAAATGGAGCGGCTAACCTTGTGAACCGCACTGTAGATGCCTTAAAAAATCTGCCCTATGACACCGCTTCCAAAAAGGCGGAATGAATAAAAATGAAGAACCCTTGAAACTTATCAACGTTCAAAATTAAAAAAAAATTTCCTCCACAAAGCCTTTAAAATCGAATCAAGTGTCATAATTGCATTAAAATGCGGCCGATGATTGAAAGCGCATTAATTTATTACCAGCCAACCATCAGAGATTGATTTAAATATTTAAGTAGCAATACAAACGGTTTGTTGATGAATGCACACAAAGAGTAAAAACAACAACAACAAAAAGACGTATACCATCCTCATCTACACGTTACGTATATGGATACAAATCCAATTACGTATCGACACACCAAATTGAACACATTGGAAATAACCGCATCCTGCACAAAATATGAATATTGACAGGATTGTCAATGAGGCACCGCGATGACGGCGAGTATAACCCACCACCACCGTTGCCACAAGTGCGGAAACCTCAGCGGCAACACCACCGTCCGCTCATCCCGCAATCCCGTATCCAACCGCATGCATGAAAACTGGTAAAGTCCATTATTGCCAGGATAAGATGAGCACTTACAACAATGTTGTTTAACCCAATAACGGGTAATATGCTCGTTTATACTCGCATCCATACAAACATGCTGCTCATCTATATGCAGAAGCTCTGTTTTACGAGGAGATAGGTGCATGGCTACATGGTGCATCCTTTCGATGTTAGGAGGCAGGGTATGATGTACCGAAGTGCAGCTGATAGGTATAATTAAAACAAACTTGTGTATGCTAACTTCATTTACTGTGATGGTTTTGCATTAATGGATGTTTAATTTATATGCAACTTTGTCCCTTTTCAAACGGAATAATGGGTTCGCACCTAGAGTGGCGTTGCCATGTCATGTCGGTGCGATGGTGTGTCGGTAACAGATCTGGCCAGGTCGGTATTTTGTAGCCAAACTCTGGAGCCCATCGAAATGCCTGTGATGTTTTTGTTTTTTTTTTCGTAATAATTTCACCCTGTCGAAGTAATGGCACCTATCTGTGTTGCAGAGCACTGTTGAAAGGACGACGAGGAGTTCATTGTAAAGTGATTACTCCAGCAGACCATTAATACGTTCTGTCTGAAGTGTAGCTATTTCGGTCGGCCAGGCGAAACGACGGACTTGTGGCAAATTGAAATTTGAAACTCTCTGTCATGGGCCGGGCAAGTATTTGCACCTTCAATTAAAACCGTAACAAGGTTATTACATCGGTAAAACGAACCTGATTGACAGGCGCTATCTTGGGCTTTCTATTTGGTGTTGGTGGGACAAGACCACTGGAGATATATTGGTTTTTGAAAATCTCCGCAAGGGGTTGGTTAATTAAAATCTGTTTCATACTTAATTGACTTAATAGATGGCGCTTTATTGGAAACTGATTGGTTTTATATTACACGCTATAGTCGATCATGTGTCTTAACTGGGATTAAACCTACACTTGATCTAGAAAAAGTTAAAGTTGGGGGACAAGCAAACGGATATTGCAGGAATATTTGGTGTTGCTTTACAACAGGAAATCGTTTTAGGTGGAAATTATGTTCCGTACTGGATGACAGTAGACTTAACTCCATTAATTAAGTTTATTTCAAGTATAGATGAATGTTTTCGTTTGCAATTGCTTAAGATTGTTCTCGATGCCGCTCCTTGACTGGCATTCCTCGCATTATGTGTTTCGCATGTTTTCCTTTGCACTTTTGATTCATTGAGTCATCTAAAGACCGTGGTCCTCTGTCGGTCTTCCGGTCATTCGTGTTGCGATTCTTCGATTGGGACCAGAATTGCTTATTTGACTATTATTTGGTTTTCTTGGGCATGAATGTATAAGGTGGTTATGGTAAATTGATAAACTCGGAATGCTAGAGGCAATTGCGGGCTTTGATCTAGTTGGTGTCTCGATGGAATTGGTGTCTCTGGATCTAGGCTTATTAATAATTGAAAATTTTTTGCATTTGGGCGATATAGTACTGATATGAAACAAAATGATGCTGTTTGGTACTGTTTACTCTCCCCAATCCCTTATTCTCTTCATTATTGTGATGATATATCACTGCTGCGTCTCATGTGGAGTACCTTGTTAGATTTGATACCGCTGAGTTCTGGTTAGAAAATCGGAAGTATGCTTGGTTCTTTCCTTTTTTATCACGTCTACTCTCCCATTTTCTGAAATGCCCTTGTGACCTGGCACCCAGATAATTTTTACTTCTGGTAACATACAAAACTATTGAATTTCTTAGTTAAAGTCAGGCTTACTACTCGCGTTTTCCCCTTGTGAATGTCCAATACCATAGCCGATTCGGCAGCTCCAAGTATGTAGTTTTGTGATCCTGGAACAATAAAAGACAAAACATGCTCACTAGGCTACTGCACCCAAGATGGGGTACTAGCAATCACGGATTTTGTCTGCTTGTTGGTAGGTAGGTAGAAGTGTCGGTTCGGCATGAACCCAAGTAGCACTTATGTGCCTTTTTGTTGCCACGACTCGTATGACCTTTATTATGATTGTTATTGTTGATGTGATGCAGGTGGTCTCTATATCCAGCCTGTGAAGTTTAGAAAGCGGATAAGATCTTGTATCCCTTAACCCGAGATGTTGCTAAGGTTGTCGAGTAATGGTTGGTCTAATGCACGAAATCTATCTCTTCCTAATGCCGGACATTTGCAGATGAAATGGGAGAAGGTTTCTCTCTCATTTGTGGTCCCCCAACTGCGGCTTTGAGGGTTGTATGGGATCCCTAGTTTGGCCGCATGGTATCCAATTGGCCAGTGCCCCGTGACTATCGCCGTAATTCTTGCGATATCTCGGGTTCTATTTAGTAGATCGTTTGTTCTGCTCCTGTCGTATGAGGGCCATATCGTCCTCCATATGACGCAGTTTGTTAACATTATCCATTCGGAGTCGTCCTTCTTCAAGGAGTATGAGTCTATTTGTCCCTTAACCGTGCCTAGCGGAATACGGACCCTTGCTGCAAGTGAGCCGTGAAGAGCTGAGCATTGCCTGGTCAGCTTGTCTGCACGCTCGTTTCCTTTAATGTCACTGTGCCCTGGAACGCAGAGAAATATCACCCTGAAGCGTTCGCCAAGGTGAGCAAGTTCGTTCCGGCATTCCTGTACCAGTTTTGAGGATAAGGTAGCCGAGTTGATGGCCTTTATGGCCACTTTTTTATCAATGAGAGTAGCATTATTTTAGCATATTTTGATTTTCCGTAGTATCAAGCCTCAGTAGCGTGCAAGCTTCTCGGATATCGATACCCAACACCTATTCATCGATTTCAAAGCCGCATACGACAGCATTTATAGAGACGAACTATACAGAGCCATGTCTAGTGTTGTCTGTTGGTATATCGTCCAAACTCGTCCGTTTGTGTGGGATGACGATGGAGAATTATCGCTTCGGAAACGACCTCACCGACACATTCGATACCAAAAAAGGATTTAGGCAAGGCGATGCGCTAGATTCAACCAAAAACTATATTAGCTGTACAGCGCCATCCCTCTGGTCAAAAACTCCACATTGGACGTTTAAGATGGCTAGGACATGTAGAACGAATGGACACCAATACTCCGGCTTGCAGAGTCTTCGCCTTAAGTGGCGCGCACAAGTAGAAACCGACCTCAACCAACTTGAAGTGCGCAACTGGAGGCAGTTAGCTAAGGACCGGGCTAACTGGAGAGGCATGTTGGTTGATGCCCAGGTTTTCCAGGCATTCCAGCATCCTGATTCCTTACTGAGTCTTACTGAGCTGCATAAAGAGGCATCTTTAATGTGTAGGTCGAGAGGCAAGAGATGCCTCAAGAAGAGATTTTGTAAGGTTGTAGCCCTTAATCAATGCGGGCCACCATCCTAGTAAACCTTACGTGAGAATTGGACGTACCACTGCTGTGTACATCCACAAGGTCATCTTTGGTTGACTGTCTGCCTGTACGTTAACTATCCATTAACCTCACCCAGCCTAGAAACGCTTCTATCAATTTTCTTTTATGAATCTATGTGCCCATTTTGCTTCAAAACATCATAACTAATCGAACTCTAAAAAAAAAGTAAAACGGGTGTAAAAAGAAGGTTATGGAACATCCCATTCCTAACCGGCGATGAATTGGCCTTATCATACGCAGCTTATCATTTAAATATACAACTCAAAACGTATCTATTACACACTACTCCCTTTTATCGCGATTTGCATATGACATCTCAACTGAAAACGGTTCAGATAACATAGACAAAAACCCTCACTACCCATTGAGAACATAAAATTTCACTCTACAGCCTCCAGAACCCCCCATACCAAAAAAATTATTTCATCATCATATTTCATGGCAGTTATTACCGCAGTGACACCACTGTCAAACCTACACATATCCGCGTCGGCATTGCGAATCTGCGTAAAACGGGATTACAAAAGCTAAACCCTTCGATGCGATATGGTCGTGCACGACAAACCTTCCAGCAATCCTCTGACTTTAATGATTGACATTAGGATTTAGCATGGAAAATAATTTGCAATATAAAGTACAGACACAGACTCTGCCACAAAAAAAAAGTAAAATCTCATCTACCAACCCCGAAACACGAAACACCACCGACATCATGGAGGCTTCACGATGACGACGACTACAACTGTCAATATTCAATAATTCCGTTTATGGTCACATTCATGCCGCACGAAAACAATTTGCCCAAACCCGCAACGACGACATGACGAACGGAATAAGGAGTCGCGTCATTGCGTAAGGGTTGAAGGAGAATTCTGCTTACCACTTGCGTTGAGGCTCAGCTGAAAAGGGTTAAATTCGAATGGCCCCCATGGTGTCGCTCACTTTGTGGGTGTACATGATGTGGTGCATCTAACACGACTCCTCAAAGATAAGTCTGGTAACTTTGATTGAAACAGTCCACTGTTTAATTAAATTTTTGAATTCAAGTGCACATCTGAGCCCGTTATCGTAAACTTTTATCACGTCGATATGGTTGTACACATAGTTGTATCACCACCCCCAGAGACACCGTGAGACATGGCGTGTTGGCATGTATCTAGGATGAAGCTAAATCCACTCTAAATTTTTACGGTTATGATTGTGATTATGTCAAATTACAAAGGATTAGTTCGCGCGCTCAGCACAAATGAGAGTGGAAAAGTTTGCGCCAGAAAATTTGTCTCCCGAAATGGTTTATCAGGTGTTTAGTGTAGAAGCGGTCACAGTTCAGGGGTGAAACTTTGATTTAACTTTTTAAAGTCGTCACCCGGGTGTCATATGAATGATCCTTTCATATGAATGATCCTTTCATTATTGATGGGAGCCCATAGTTTTGTTAAGTAGCAAGGGCCACGTGACTAAACACCCGCATACAAGATAACAGAATTTTTTTTTCTCAACGCACATCCTCTCCTCATTTGACATTCAAATTAATAACACACACACACACATTCACGTAGCCGGAAGATTTTAAAGTGAAAAATATGCAAAATTATCCTAAATCAACCCTTTCACCGGCAGGATGCCAACGAAGGGTTGCATTATAATTTATTGATGCACATTCGAGTGCTGGGGCAATTTAATATCGGCGAGTGAATTGCATTTGTAACGCCTGTATGCGTAATTGCATGCACAACTTGTGAATGTACGCACAGGGATGTGATTGTGATATATGACTACAACGCCTACTGTCAATCAAACTATCTCGTGGGCGATATGGGTACAATTTGTCCGCCCGCAGGGCAGTAAATTGTTGCCATGTTTTACACGTATTACATGGGAAAATTAAAATTTTAAAATTACATATGGTTGCGGTGGAAATTGCGTAAAATGTGTGGTGGACTTTTGGTGACAGATTTTAAATTATATGGCGGACGGTGAGTGTGCGTTTTTTTTTTCTGCACCACTTTGTGAGGTAATTTTAACTTTTCATGGTTTGGTTGGGGTAATGTATGTTATTGAGTAGTTGGGAAATGGAATTGTGGGAGAAAATTGACTTTTAATTGGTAGTGAGGATTTTAGAAGGACATCTCTATAGTAGGGGGTTTGTTTGGTTTTCATATTTTTTTTCTGTGCAAAGTGATAGGTATTCGATTTTTGTTATGGTTCGTATATGAAATACGATTTTCCGCATAATTGATCCCCTTGGGCATTGAATTTTAAAACTTTTGAAATCTAATATTTGCGAAATATATGGCTGTAGGAATGTAGTATTAAAGTTTTAGCCATTTGCACCAAATTTCGACGTTGCACCAAGCTTAAACATTTTTTCGAGATTGATTCATCCACATCGCAGCACTTTTCTACCCATTCGACAATCATCCATGCCGAAACATTTGCACCACTCGGACGTATTTAGATGTCTTACTCCTAGAATTACTACCTTACCCATCCCTGACTCTTTTCTGATCCACAATTTTCTACATACATGAATAATTTGTTTTTTTTTTAATAAAATATATCCCGCATAACATCTTCGCTATCGATTATTTGACGGGGTCGTATAGTAATGATTTTTCACTGGCCCTCCTCTCGTGATGATCTAACAAATCATCCGAGTACTATCAATTGCCAAGAAAAGCTTATCTCAAGTTCGCCGTTCGGAGTCGGCATAAGACAGGAGGGGCAAGGAGTACACATGAATGGTTGTGAGAAAACTCGGCCCTGGGTACTAACGAACCTGTTGCGCCAAAAATTTGTGTTTTATCGATTATTTGAATCTCGGCTAATAGATTTTGCTAGCACTTGCCGCTTTTCGATCGACAAACAGCCCTTTTCGATCGACAATCAACACTCGCGCTTATCGTTTAGCAAGTCAAATCCGGTTGGATGAGACCAGTACTCGATGGTTACCACTTGGAGGTTAAAAATAAACACTTGATGTGTAGTTAGAGTTACAATCACTGGGCATTGCCAAGTTAAAGCCATTCAGAGCCTACCCTCGTTTTACAACACCCAACCATAGATACGACTAGGTGAGGTTTAATGAGAAGGCATGAGGAGTCAGCATGAAAATTAGCAAGCAACTCCTAGTCATAACTATATCGCCCGATGAAATGTTCACGTTTCCATGGCATTTCATCCTATACGTGGTGGTTACATATTGGACGTGTGTGACGTTTTTCCATCCTGCTGGAGCCGTGTTCTTTGGTTGTAACCGTTTAGGCACCAAGAAGTCTCTTAACATCTCCACGTAACGCTCTGAATTCACTGTAACGGCACATCCCTTTTTATCTTCAAAAATGTAGTGGCCGGTGACTACTCTCGCCGACATCGCAGCCCATACGGTCAATTTAGAGGCTAATAAGAGCGTTTCTGATGTTAGGGTTTATGATTCCTTACACTCATTGGAGTGCGGAAGTCCAGCTTGTTAACGTTTTCTTAAGGATTAATAGCTTAATCAGAAAATAAGATATTGGAAAACGTGAAAAAACGCTCGATGTCAAGCCTCTGACTGGCATCCTGGGGCTTTAGTTATTCCAACAATTGATTTTTTTTTCGGCCAATGCACATTTAGAGCATTTCCGCGTTTACTGAATGAAAGGTTCAGATCATCAAGAACAGACTTATTAACACTATTCACGTATTCTACCGTTCTTGATGGTCTTGGTCGCCCGAATTTTAGTTTTTCCAGTGTTATACCGGTCTGTTCAAATTGATGACCCATATCCGAATGCTTGTCATTTCTGTGTGCTTGTCGCATCAGTACAGAATGAACCTGAACCTCAACCAACATGCCTCTCCCATTATCCCGGTCCTTAGCTAACTGTCACCAGTTGCACACTCCAAGTTGGTTGAGGTCGGTTTCTACTTGTGCGCACCACTTAAGGAGAGGTCTTTCTCTACTGCATCCGAAGCGCATCTGGCTAGGAATCGAAGCGATCTGCGAGCCGGAGTATTGGGGTCCATTCGTTCTTCATTAGCCATCTTAGACGTCCAATGCGGAGGTTTTTTTTTAGCTAGGGGAATGTCGTTTTACAGCTCGTATAGTTAAATCTCCGTCTCCATAGCCCGTCAACGCAAACGGGACCGACGAATTTTCCTCTCGAATCTACCAAGGGTTTCTTCATTCACTTTTAATTCGTCCCATACTTTAGCGTAGTAGTGTTGGACTGTGATGACTAGGGTGTTGTATAGGATCACCTAAGAAGTTCGAGTGAGGGCTTTACTGCTGACTTGCCTGCTTAGCCCGAAGAAACAGCGGTTGGCAAGAGTAATTTTTCGTTTAATTTCTGACGAGATGTTGTTGTCAGAGTTGATAGAGGAGCCGAGGTATACAAAGTCCGGTATTAGCTCAAGGTTTATATCTGTCAATGGTGACGTTCTGCCCAATTCGTCGATGTTGTGTGTCCTTTCGTGTTGACAGCATGTACTTAGTCTTGCCCTCATTTACTGCCAAACCAACTTTTGCCGCTTCCTTTTCTATACCTACTAGCTAACGTGCCTATGTCATCACGTTGTGTCCTTCCAATGATGTCAATATTGTCGGCGTATGCCAGTAGTTGCACCGACTTTTGGAAAATTGAGCCTCTGGTGTTGGCTCGGGAGTTTTGCACAATCCTCTCAAGAATCAAATTTAAGAAGTTACATGACAGCGCATCGTATTGCCTTAATCCTTTTTTGGTATCGAATATGTCGGTGAGGTCGTTTCCGACCCTGATAGAGCAGCGAGAATTCTCAATCGTCGTCCTAGACAAACGGACGAGGTAGGGCGGTATAACAAAACTAGACATGGCTCTGTATAGTTCGTATCTATAATTGCTCTCGTATCCGGCTTTGAAATCGATGAATAGGTGGTGGGTATCGATTTGGGCTTCTTAGGTTTTTTTCAGGATTTCACGAAGTGTGAAAATTTGATCGGTTTTGGACTTTCCTGACCTAAAACTACACTGATAAGAGCCGATCAGGTGGTAAACGGTTTCAGGCGTTCACATTTTACGGCAGATAGGATCTTGTAGGCGATTTTGAGGAGTCTTATGCCTCTGTAGTTGGCGCAGTTAAAAGGGTCTCCTTCTTTGTGAATCGGGCAAACGATGCTGAGGTTCCATTCTTCAGGCATACTTTCTTCCGACCAGATTCGGCTTATGTTGGTTGGTGTTGGTGGATGTTACTTACCAAGTCATCTCCGCCGGCTTTATAAAGCTCGGTGGAGAGGACGTCACTTTCGGAAGCGTGGAGTGTTGTTCGTCATCGCCGTTTAACACTCTGCAGAAGTGGTTCTTCAATATCCTCAGCATCGACTGTGTCTCAACTACGATATTTTCTTGTTCATCTCGACAGGATTCTGTTCGAGCCTTGTACTCATGGCTTTGACATTTTACACTTTGGTAAAACTTGTGTATGTACGCACAGGGAACTTGCGAACATCGTTCCTGTAATGGCACCTACCTATATCCTCGATCGCGCGGTTTTTTTCTCTTTTTTCTTCTTTCTGAAAAGCCGATGTTCTGCCCTTCTTCTCTGTCTATAGGTTTCAATGGCAGCTCTCGTCTTCACCTGTAGCTTAGCCTGTAGGTTTCATTCTTGGCTGCAAGCGTCTGTCAGCATTCCTCATCAAACCAAGTGTTGCTTGCTGGTGGGTGCGAGAAACCTAGCAGATCAGTTGCGGCCTCTTGCGATTACAGTCTTTCGACATTAAATTTTGGTGCATCCTTTAAATGGCAAAAACCTCGAATTATGCAAAATCTTCTAAGTCCTTCATTCGTCGGATTACCGTTTTAGTTAAAACTACGCACAGCTCTAAATCCTCTTTTAATTGGAACTCCAGCCCTTTTGGTTTATGTGTCAAATTGACTAAATCGGTGGGAAACTCTTAAATTGTTATCGCACACATAGCCACATAAAATTTATGAAGAGAATATTTTACCAATTTATTAAAGTATTAAATAAATACCCAAATACGCCTTTAGCAGAGCATAACTTAATTTTTTGGATCAACAAAACGTATTTCACAAAGTTTCCTTTCAAGATGCTGCAACTTCATTTTAACCTCACTCAAGTTATGAAATACGTTTAAAGTACTGCCCTCACAGAAGGAGTCAAAACTTTCCACCCCCTCCTAGATTACTACAAAAGCAACGGAATGCAAGGATGCACTCCGACAATGGCTACTCAAAAGGACCATCTCATTTGAATTTCAATGGCTCAAAGGAGAAACTTACTGCGTAAAGCTCATGGCGAACTAAAACCCTACTACTCTCCCATGAAAGATGTTAAATTGTTGCATATTTTACCATTAAACTTTGTTATATATACGTTCATGTGTAAGCTCCTTAAAATCCCCTATGGAGGTTAGGTTATAAACTTTTTTAACTAAATACTCGAAACAGTAAATTGGCTTTTAATTGCTCTGCTACACAAGTTTGCTTAATATATTTAAAAATGTTAGTTTACAAAATGTTTGCTAAAAGGATAATCACACACAAGCTAATGGAAAAGTTCAACTGATTCGAGCTGCAACTCCTTTTCGTAGGCATCTACAAGATTGCCATTGTGCTTGATGCCTTTCAGCCAATTGACATATGACTCTGGAATACCAGTTTCAATGGCTCCTTTGACAAGGACTTTTAAATACGTTTTGGATGGTTGTTGATTGTATGGTACATCCGCACCTGCGGGTATTAAAGGCGGCTGTTTTGTTAAGTGGTATGCTCGACAAGTTATTATGACTCCTTCGGGAGTTTCAATGGGAACACTCATTGGAGCGTACATATCATCATGAACAGATTCTTGTCTGAAATTTCAAATTTTTATAAATTGTTTTTTTTTTTTATTTTTCTTTTCTTATTTTCTTTACCTATCAAGGTCTTGTAGATTTTCTATGCCAATTTCCCATATGGCACCATAACAGTCGGTACCATTCGTTGGAACAATTGTTGCTGGTGCTCCTTGCCATCTGTGTGAGTTTGTGTGAAAATCGAGTCGATAGTCTCTTAGCTTACCAACCCCCTTTCGCACAGCAGATTTATTTTGTATGTGAATACGTTTTGCCAGCATGTTACTGCCAAAGCCGAAATAGTAAAATATGTTTCCATTAATTTCGGGTAACTTCATTTTCTGTAATTTAAAAAAAAAATCCATGTGAATAAAAATATTTTTTAAAAATATCACATTTAAAAAAAAAAAAAGGCTTTTCCGATTCCAAAATAAACATTTATTAAAAGTTATGGAAATATTTAATAACTTGGCTTTCTCTTGGGACCCTAATATCAACTCAAGATATATGTTACAGGATTTAGTTAATAAAAAGTCATGGCCGCATGTGAATAGTTCCTTTTTGTTCAAGAACTTTTACTCATTGCCAAATGTAGCGTATATTATCGGCTTTCATTTGTCTGTGGTCTAATTATAATACAATTTTATCGCAATTTTTAAACTAAAAGCATATGGATTCCCTCCAGGATTCGTAAATTGGGTTCAATCATATATCTCATTGAGAAAGTTTAGAGATTCCAAGTACAACCCTTTTGTTGCTCAATTTGGAGTACCTCAAGGAAGTCATTTAGGACCAATTTTATTCATACTTGCAATTAACGATGTAAAAGGTTGTATTCGAGGAAGCAAAATATAGATTTATGCTGACGACATAACAATTTTTAAATGCGTAAACGATTCTCTTTCACTACAAACAGATTTAAAAAGTTTTAGCACATGTCGTCTTAAAAACGAGTTGAATCTGACTTAAAATTCCAGCATATGACATTTTCACTAAAACGTGCTCCCTCTGATTTTAATTATACTATGTCCGGCCATACTCTTTTTCGTGTAGATAGTTTTAAAGATCTAGGTTTTTATTTTGATCCTCAATAAATCCAATTTTATGTTGGGATTTATAAAAAGGTTGTCAAAAGAATTTAATGACCCTTACATCACTCTTTCGCTATATAACTGTCTCGTTCGTCCTCATTTGGAGTATGCCTCACACGTTTTATTCAAAAATAATTGAATCAGTCCACCGGAAGTTCATAAGATTTGCTTTGAGAGGTCTTCCATGGGATGATATACACAATTTGCTGCCGTAAATGTGTCGAATTAAACTACTGCAACTATTGCCTTTGTCTCAACGTAGACTTAACAGTGACATGGTGTTTTACACCAATTATCAGGAGAAATACAGGATGTCCGCCGGGAAGGTATACTACTTTGTTTGTTTATAATTTTTGATTAAATGAAAGAGAATCGATCTAATATTGACAAATGTTTTATTTAATGTCGGCAATTATGGATGGAATACAGGTAATATCAGGTAAATGGCCGCCTCTGTTAGTCTCACAAATGCGAGCCCTTTTGAGCTCATTTTCCATTACATGCTCACTCATATCACGTGGTATTTCATTAATTTCATCACAAATATTTTGTTTGCGTTGCTCAAGCGTTTCTGGTTTGTTTGCATAAACCTTGCTTTTCATACATCCCCACAAAAAGAAGTCCGGAGCAGTCAAATCAGGCGACCGTGGAGGCCAATCAACATCACCATTTCTTGAAATAACTTGTTGTGGAAAGAGGTGTCGCAGTAATTCTATTGTAATCCTGGCTGTATGCGATCTGGCACCGTCTTGTTGATACCACATGTTAATCAAGCCCAAAGCATGCAGTTGTGGCGTTAAAAAGTTTTCAATTATATCACGATATCGCTTCCCATTCACAGTTACCGTTACGCCAATTTCATTTTCAAAGAAGTCAGGTCCAATGATTCCTCCTGACCGAATTACACACCAGACTGTAACTTTCAATGGATGCAAAGGTGACTGATGCATAATTTGTGAGTTTTCCATTGCCCAGAACCGACTGTTCTGTTTGTTCACATATTCATTCAAACGAAAATGTGCCTCATCACTCATTATGATTTTTTCATGAAAATCGGGGTTGTCATGGGCTAGCTGTAACATCCTATTGGCATATGTACGGCGGCGTAAATGGTCTTGTGGAAGAAGCTCGTATGTGAAATGAATCTTAAATGGAAACAAATGCAAATTCTTTTTCAAAATTGTGGCAAAAGTTGTTCTTTGAAGACCAAGATCCTGAGCTCGGCGTCGAATTGGGTTGGTGGATTGTTTTGAACACTTTCTTGAGCAGCAGTAATGTTTTCAGCCGATCTTGCAGTACTTTGTGGTCCATGATTGGGCCTATCATTTACAGACCCTCTTTCTTCAAAATCATTCACTACACGATAAATAGTATTTTGCCACGTTGTTTCTCCCAAAAAGTTCACGTAACTTTCTCATCGTCACAGTAGTCGATGATTGATTTTGATAAAATGTTTTAACGATTAAAACTAGTTGGTTTATCGAATTTTTGTCCATAATAAATTTGCCACGTGTCTACTTTACGACTGCTAAATATGAACAGTCAAGACTAATGTTTACCAAAATGGCGGCAAAACAAAGTAGTATACCTTCCCGGCGGACACGAAATACAGCTATTCGGACTGTCTAAATATCTTGTTCAGAAATCTTTTCAAACGTTTTCACCGTTTCATTCAAAACAACGTTTTTCTTAAAACTGGGCGTGGCAGTGGGCGAGTTTTTACACTTGTTCATATATTTCATTATCTTAGCTCAAATTTTAAGGACTAATACTACGTTCTCACTAAGCAAAAAAGTTCACTTCGGCATTTAATTTGTATATATGAATAAATTTCCATAGTGTGATAATATTTACCATCACATTTGTGGAAATGTGGTTTTTAATATGAAAAAATAAGAGCTCAAACAAACGAACAAACATTTTTTCTTTGGAATGGAACAGCTAAAATGTCAAATTGGAATTCATATGACCAAAAAAAGGAGGAGATATTGTGGAAATGTAAACAGTGGAAACTTTCTCCTAAGAAATGTTCTAATTCGAGTCTGCTTTTTATACAGCAATTCATGGTACATTTATTGATCTGTATTTGCGTATATTATGTCGTTCAGAACCTACTCGGAGTATTCCATTATAATATCGTCAGGGTCGACAACATATGATTCCGAAACAGATGTCTTGCATATTCCGCTTCCTCTGTTTCGCCCGACGAATCTTTTTGCAAAACGATAATCACTGTTTTAGCATAACTTAATCTATTGAGTTGAAAACAAATTAAATTATTTAAATACATTTCAAAGGATTTGGAATTTATTTCGGGCTTTTTTTTGTTTGAAAACTTAGTGAGAACGCCTTTATGGTGAATTTGGGAATGTGCTCATTTCAGACATAGACTGACATGGCTAGATCGACTCAGCTAGCGTTTGTGAGTTGTTCCATATACTTTGTGGGATCCATTGAAATTATTTCTCAATCTTACAAACTATTCCATTTTTAGGCTATGTGCACCTTGCGTTAAAATGTGGGTAATGGGTAATACTATGACAACTTGACATGACCACGGGGTCAACTGTCAAAAAACTGTAAATTTGTGATTTGATTATTCGACATATTTGTTAAAACACGTAAAAAAAACACCTTTAAAACTGTCCTTTATGTAGTATAAAACAAAGCAGAAAGGTGATTTTTTTGCGATTTTTTAACCCGTTTTTAGAACAATCGCCCAATTAGTCGAGCTGCAATATATACAGTGTATAAAAATAGTAATTTAATTTTTAAATTAGGAGCAGAATCTTTGGAAATCACTTTTTTTTAATTTTCAAAGACTGAAAACTATATGAAGGGCCCAGTTATAGCTATAATTGAACACCTACATCGGAACACAACACATGATGGAATTGAAATGTCACCCCCATAGCTTATTATAGGAATTATTGGGAAATTCCGTTTCAGTTCGGTGGAATGGCAATCATTACTTCATAGGAATAAATGTTGATCAGTGAAAAATAAGAAGAGATTTTTTGCGAAACTATAACTAAAAATTAAAATGTTTTTAGATAATCATGTTCTAAAATTCATAAGCTTTGTTTTGACACCAACTCGCCAATGATTGAATTTATAAAAAAGCCGCAAAAAGCAACAGAAAATTTACAATGAGAAATGATAGCTATAACTGGGCTCTAATACCGCACTTTTTTTTTCAAATTATGCTTTGTATATATTGTTTGTACTGTACAAACAATTGAATTCAGCTTTAATTTACTTAATTATTATTATTGCTAAATATTTTTTATTTTTATTATTCACTTGACGATTTCCCAAAAGCTTTCAAAATGAAAGCATTTAATCGATGCGAAAATTGCCACCAGGAGCATGTACCACGAAACAACAAGTATTGTACAAACAACAAGTTCATCAATGAAAATATTTCAACGAACCAATTATAAACTTTAAAACAAACAGTACCATCGATGAATTGACATTTCGCTGACAATCTCCAAAAGCTTTTTTTTTATTTTTTCAGTTTTTATGCGTGAAAATCTTTGGAATACTCCATCAGAATCATTGCTGCTAAACCACGTCTCACCATAAGATGCAAGCATTATTCGTAAGTCTTTATAACATGAAAATTCCATGAATAAACACCTCAATTAAGGTCACATTAACCGCAAATCTAAGCAATTTCACATTTATTATCTACTGTAGGAACTTTTTGTTTTCATTTATATTTTTTATACCGGGAAACCATACCTTCCAAATAAGTAATAAATTATGCTAAATTGATAACACTCGAAAAACAATCGCGAAAAACAAAAAAAAACAGAATACACATGCAATTATGATTGCAAATAGACTCTCCTTGGTCGTTGGTCACTTGCGGGCTGTGGCAGGTCGTACGTGTGCTTATCTAAAAAGCTTTTCTTTGTTTACAATTCCATTTCCTATTTCGTCGTCTTTATTTTTCAAAAGCGTTATGTAGGTAGTAGAGATAAATGTTGTGGATTTGAATAAGGGACGTTATTTTGTTTCGCATATTTATTTCCACATTTTATTTTTCCAAATCAATAATATATACCTACATAATATTTTATTTATTTGTGTTGTTGAACATAAGTGCACTTATTTTACCGAACAACTTTTTTTCATTCGCGTTCGTAATCTACTACCACTTCCGTCAAATTGTAATAGAACAAGTTGAACGTCTGACAGCGGCCCATACAAACCGCGTGTAACCGTTTTTGACACAGCTGCCATTGAAAATTTGTGTGCTTTCTAGCTTTGTGAAGATATTGTTTTGTTTGTGATTAATTTCAATTTCATTATAAAATTTATTAAATTCGAATTAAAAATGACACGCCATGCAAGAAATTGTACCGCAGGAGCTGTATACACATACAATGAAAAGAAAAAAGACGCTCAAGAATCTGGATATGGCACAAACAGTCAACGCATCGGCAAAGATTCTGTAAAGAGTTTCGATTGTTGTTCACTGACTCTGCAACCCTGCCGCAATCCTGTTGTTACCAAAGATGGATATCTATTTGACAAAGAGGCAATTCTCCAATACATCATCACAAAGAAGAACGAATACAGCCGCAAACTGAAGGAGTACGAGAAATTGAAGAAGTCTGAAGAACTCGAAGTCACCCAAGAAATGTCCAAGAAACAGCAATCATGCATCGAGAATTTTGTCAATTCGACAAAACCAATTTCGAACAAAACCCCCGCACATGAAGATGCAGTGAGTATGACACCAAGCACATCTGCGTCATCAGGATCATCGATTTCAAATATGACCAATGGACACGAAAAGAAACTACCAAGCTTCTGGATCCCATCGCAGTGCCCAAATGCTGGTTTGGCTAAGGCGAAGAAGCCAGATGCGACAGTTTATTGTCCCGTGTCAATGCAACCATTAAAGACTAAGGATTTAATTAATGTTAAGTTCACTCTGATTGATGAGAAGGATACCAAGGCGTTGGTGGCGAAGGAGAATCGCTACATGTGCCCAGTTACAAGAGATGTACTGAATAACGCTGTGCCATGTGCAGTACTTCGTCCAACGTAAGAATCAACGACTTATCAATATGAGTTTGACCGAAAAGAGTGTTTTCTTTTGTAGAGGTGATGTAGTAACGATGGAATGCGTGGAGAAGCTGATTAAGAAGGATATGCTACACCCGCTGACGAGTCAGAAGCTTAAGGAGAAGGATATTATTCCGTTGCAACGGGTAAGTGATGAATATTGCTGGCGAAAATGGATGCTATGGAGGATTTTCTACATTTCTAGGGTGGCACCGGATATGCAATCACAAATGACAATCTCCAGGCCAAGGAACAACGCCCAGCGCTACAAGTTTAGGAGGTTTTAGTGAGTTTTACGTTTATAGTCAGTAGAATCATTAGAATGTTTAGTAGACATAAGTCTGATTAAATAAAGATCAATATATACGGATGTTTGGGTATGTATTTGAGGTCTGGATAAGATAAGAACTGTACTACACCTCTACTTGTAATAGGAGAGACAGTGTTTTTATGTATTCTGATGGTCTTCTGCAGATTAAACTAGTCACAGTTGATCGCACTGAATTTTTGCTTATAAAGATGGCGACAGGTAAGCAATGAATCGGAGGAGTACAAGTTGACTATGTATGTATCTACGCTGGATTTGAATGATCTGAAAACTTGGGCTTTTCAAGCACGACTGGCGCAAAGAGAATAGCATGTCGTAACTCACTACCAAACTGCATTTGGATGTTCAAAAATTGCCTCAACCAACATGATTCTGCTTTCAGCTTTCCAATATGGTAGTTTGTGCCTCAATCAGGAGCCTCTCCTTTGCGTTATGTCAAGCTGACTGCCTTCAGTTGTGCACTTCGAATTTCTTGAGTTCGGTTTCTACTTGTGCGCGCCACTTAAGGCGAGATCTCCCTATACTGCGTCCGACGTCTGGCCGAGAATCGAAGATTCTGCGAGCATTTGATCTCCATTTGCTCTCAGCCTAGCCGTCTTAAACGCCCAGTTCTATGTCGCTTTAGTACTCGTATGGATGGTGGTTGAACCTTAGTCTCCATAGCCTGTCAACTTAAACGGGACCAAAGAATTTTCCACACAAAACTACCAAGGATTGTTTTATCGTCTTTTGATACAATTCATGCTTCTGTTCCGCAAAGGAGGACTGGGATGATCAAGGTCTTGTATAGGATCTCCTTAGTAGTTCGAGTGAGGGCTACTGAATTACCTCCTTAGCCCAAAGAAACCGCGGTTGGGAAGAGTAGTTCTTCGTTTTATTTATTTATTCAGTGCATCGTCTTGCCTTAATACTTTTTTGGTATCGAATGTGTCGGTGAGGTCGTTTTCAATTCTCATGGATCAGCGAGAATTCTCCAAAGACGAACGAATTTTGGCGGTATTCCATAGTTCATCGTAACCCGCCTTAAAATCGATGAATAGATGGTGGGTATCGATTTGGCCTACTTGGGTTTTTTTTTATTTCAATATCTGCAGAAGTGTGGAGATTTGATAAGTTGTGGACTTTCCTGGCTTAAAACCACACTGACAAGGACCGATCAGGTTGCTGGTAAACGATTTTGGGATCATGTAGGCGATGTTAAAGACTTTTTAAAAACCAAGCAAGCGATTCAATTTTCCAGGCGTACTTTTATCCGGCTTTAAAAGGCTCGACTGTCATTTCCTGCAGCCTTGTTAAGCTTAAGCTTAGATATTGCCATCTTCACTTTAATTAGGCAGTGTGGTTGGCAGTTTTTGCTGCCGTCGACAATATTGAATGGTTCCCTCGGTAGATTTTCTTCTTCGTCGTGAACAAGGTGCAGAAATGGGACTTCCGTATTCTCAGCAAACCATTGTGTCTCCAATACGATCTTCCCTTGTTCATCTCGGCAGGATTCCGTTCGTGCTTTGAAGTTTTACACTTGTTTACACGAACATCCTTCCTGGAGTGGCATTTGTGTGCGATCCTTCTTTTTTTCTGAAAAGCATTTTTTCCTCCCTTCTTCCTTGATTATAAAGCTCATTGGTTGCTCTCGTTTTCACTCGTAGCTTTGCCTCGTTTTTGTCTGCGAGCATCTGTCGGCATTCTTGATTAAGGGGTTTGTTGCTGGTGGGCGCTAGTAACTGACAACATTGCCATTGTTCTTCGACATAAGACGCTAATGGAATGGTGTTAACCGAAAGGTTAAAGGATACGCGCTCTGCAAATATTTCTTATTTTTTGTGGCGCTCTGGATATCCACATTTTGCAACACGGTAGTGGTTCGAGTCCATGTTAGCCCCTCGGAATGTTTGGGCACCCAAAACGTTGGATGTGTGCCTCTTTTTGTGTGTCCTGATCAATTTGATTGAACGATTGTTGATCTAGAAAGCGCCACGTCCCATTATGAATGCTGAAGTGAGGCAACCGCGTGCTGGATATAGTGGCATTTCGTACTCCAGCGAATTTAATTAGCCTAAGTCCTTTGCCAAACGAGTGTCGTGTATTCGCGTATTTTTCGACAATAATGCTAAAGGTGTCATCCCTTCCTACCTTTGCATAAAAATCTCCCAGTACGGCTTTATCATAGTTTTTCGGTAGTCGCTCATAAGTTTTTCTCACAGAAGCAGTCTTTCCAAATATCATCTTTTTCCTCTGCCGCCGGAGGCTGGCGAATATAAGCCTTGGCGAAGTGGGCCTTGATGCAGATTGTTACAATGCGTTCGCTTATTTCTTCAAAGCATAGAACTTCTTGAATAGGTCTGTCACTTACAACAAATCCACAACCGTTGATATCATCTTGGAAATTTGTATGCTTTCGTTTTGGAAATGGAATCACACCTTAGTGTGAGCACACATTTTCACCCAGCTGCTGCCAAGACTCAACAAATAGTTTTAGACCCTATCTAGGGTCAAGTTACTAGCCACTCGGCGGTCGCCGGTAGAAGGGTGACAGTAACAGTTGGTAGGCATCCGCAGGCTAAAGGCTCAAGTGAATTCATGGCATCGTCGTTCAATTTATAAATTCGTAGTTATTTATTTAGAAATGTTAAATGTGTCTTAAGATTCTGAAGACATAATTTCTTTCTTAGAGCGGTCTTACGCAAACCGTTAATTATGGGGAAAGACGGGGACTTACTTTGGACATTTAAGAAAAATCTCTTCAAGCTTTGTTTTTGTCAGTTTTGTGGGAAGTTAACTCACACTCACAACGGTATGTTAATTTACCACATTTGGAGATGATGACATTACATTAGTTCTGTTCCCGTACAGTATTTTTTTTACTAATTTTGACTGCAGCCATTTATTTGCAAACAAAAATTGCGCACGAGAATGGTTTCAAGTAAAAATCAATAAAAATTATTCATATGGAAACAAACCTATTAAAGGATGTTATTGATTTTTGAATTTATGTCCTTTTTTAACATTTGGTTCTACACCTTCTAATCATTTAAATATAAGCATGTACAAAAAGTGTCATGACGCTGGTCCTAATTTTTCTGACAGTCCAATCATGAATCAATGCTTTCTCATAACGAAATGAATGAGCAGCAATTTCTAGTCGAATTAGCGATGACTAATAAAATGTCAGAGCCCCTTTACCCGACTATATATCTACAAAAAAAAAAGCGAAAACATACATTGGAAGAAAAGAAATAAATTATAAGTAGGGCACTCCCATTTCTATACCTGTCCGGCATAGGTACATTATGTACAACTAGTGACGACGACTATGGCTATCAATTTATCATGAGGAATCATTGTCGGAAGACAAATTGCAATTCATGCTCACCCTGCATATGCACCTGCCATCCAAATAGTACAAAACAAAAGTGCAACCCTCTCGAGTCCAAAATAAAAATACATTCTTATCCATTTCGGTTTAGGCAACTACCCGCCCCTCACTCCGTCAGTCGCCTGCGCGACCACCGACCCACTGGTGATCCTAATTCTCGCGCGAAAACATGATCATTTCGCAATTCGCTCGCGGTAAAAAGACAAAAAAAGATCTCGCTCTGGTGGAATTTCAGAATTCGGCTTTGAGTATAAGAATAGTTGCGACTTCTCCTCTTCATGCATCAGTTTTCATGAACACTAAATAATGAACTACATTTACGGTGGCGGGCCATGCATTAGTTTGGTCGCGCTGTAAAGATGCAAATCCACACGAGTACAACGAGAGGTACTATAATGGAGGAGTATCTTTTTGCCTTAACACGTAATTTGTATCGTATCTTGTTTTATTTATTCTGCCCGTCCTCTGTGGTTGTGTTATATTGCACTAAATCACTGAATACATTAGCCTTTTGGATCAGCACTTAGAAATGCATAAAAACGCTTCAGTGTGTTTGTTGTGTGCCTAACAATATCACGGTATCACATTGAGGGGAAGTTGTGCGTTTCGGCTGACTTGAAGTGCCAAATTGTGCTGCTCATTGGTAAGAACTGATGATCAGATGAAGGTTGCACTGGGTGGGAACAGTTAGAAGAAATAAATACAACCAAGGACCAGCGTCGATGTGAAAATGGGAATTTCTTTAGTCAATAGTCATCCACCAAGAAGTCATGTAATGTCGTATGTTTTTAGGGATTGGTCTGAGTGGTGCTATAGTCTGGGTTGAACCTGGGCTTAAACTGAAATGCCTCTCCAATTAACATGGTCTTTAGCTAACTGAATAATCGAGTTGGTTGAGATCGGTTTCTTCTTGATCACTTAAAGCGAGGACTTGCTCTGCTCCACCCAACGTCTGGGTGAGAATCGAAGAAACATGCGAACTGGAGTATTGGTGTACATTCACATGGCTTATTCATCTTAAAGGTTCTATGTCGAGTTTTTGGACAAGGTCGTACAAATTTTTATTGAATCTACACTCATAGAAGATTAAGGATTACGTCTCTCGATATGGTCATTGCTTCGGCGCATAAGAGCAGTATACTGGAATGAGAAAAGACTTGTATAGGAACTCCTTAATTGTCAGAGCAAGAACATAATTACAAAATTGCCTTCTTTACTCGAAGGTACAGATAATGGCAACAGTAATTCTTTTTTTCTTTGTTTGATTTCTGACTAGATGTCGTTGTCAGAGTTCAGTAATCCTTAAGTTAGGCAACCAATCTATTATCGGTGTTCAATACCTGACAAAGTTTTTCTTAGTGACAGTTTAATACTCTTTGCGTCGATCTTATCTTGTAGCGGAGACTTTTTGATTGGGGTACTTGTTTTTGCAGAAGGCTCTCCTATTAGTAGAGCAAGTAGCTAAGTAGCATGTCGTTACCAATGACCAATCAATGGAAGGACTCTGATGTTTGTGTTTGTGCGTAGAATATTAGATTAACATAAATAGTGCAGCCAATCAACAAGCGGAAGCACAGAGCTATTACAAAACAAATATCATTGTCATCCGGGAAATGTAATGGGATGGGGCGGGTAGCGCATTTATATATCCTAGAACATCTAAGGCACAAACATAGGGTTAACGGTAAAATGTGCCTTTTTAACTCCATTACGAAACAGAAAGTTGCCAATCTATCACAAATCGTTTGCTTGTGAACATTGGTAATTTGAACTCCCGATTTGGCCAATTGACTTCCACCAATAAAAATGATTATGATAGCAGTCGTATGTATCGACGACGCCAGCGAATGTATTTCGATAATTATGAGTTCAAATTTGCAAATAGGGGCGTTATTGTTAGAACATGTTTCAACGTAGGAAGGAGATGATATCACTAAAGACTAATAACTTGAAGCCAAGAATGAGGCCTACAAAACAACGCTGCCGAGAGTTTCGAGAGTTATAAACAAGCAAGGAAGAGTACCAGACATTATAGAATAATACGATTTCAGGAAATATTTGTTTTGACCCAGGGCCCAGCTTTGCCACAATCAATCAAATGTGCTTGTATACTTCTTGCACGGTGACGGAACGAACCATTTTATGTACAATCCAACTTCCTGAGATGCGTTTTCGTGACAAAAGATACAAGTCGAATGATTTGTCCGATCACTGGAAAAGGATCGCCAGTGAAAACACTAAATATTATTGCTAACACTGGGATAGATAGCAGATAGCAGTCCTCTTTCTTCAAAATGTTCTACAAAACTATGAAACATCAAGGCTCGACAGTAATCCTGTCAAGATAAGCAAGGAGATAGGGTACTCGATTCACATTCGGAAGAACTGCAGACTGTTTAAAGGCATTGACGACCAAAGTTCTGTTGTAATGCAGAAACACACATTTAAAATTAAATAGTACTGTAAAGACCACAGGCTTGACTTCAGAGAGCACCTTAGGCACAGGAGTAAGAAAGCCAGCAGAGTAGTCGCCGTAATATCAAGGATTATGTTGAATATTGGAGGACCAAGGCAGCAAATAAGAAATTAGCTTGCAACCCTTAGAAAATCAATCCTCATGTACGCATCCCCCATATGAACCTCGTCCACATGTCATATATGAGAAGAATAAACTCTGTGCCCAGAGGAGCATCTGGTGAAAATTAAATCCTCTGAAACAAGGGAGAAAATTTGTTCACTTTGAATCCGAGAGGAGGAATATCTCCAGTTTCGAAATCAGGTTTTTAAGAATGTTAAGTGACGGGCTCAGTGCTGTGTTGGTTACTGCGATGAACTGCCGCATAGAAGGTCTGGGTTCGATTCCCAGCCGTAGCAACAACTAAATGATTTTTCACAGGCCCTCCTCTCGTGATGATCTGACAAATTATCAGAGTAGTATCAATTGTCAAGAAAAGCTTATCTCGAATTCGCCGTTCGGAGTCGGCATAAAACAGGGGGTCCCACCAGCATGCAAGAAGTACACGCGCACACATGAATGGTTGTGAGAAATCTCGGCCTTGGGTTTTTATTTTTGTAAGTGTCATTTTGCAAATTCAGTCACAAACAGATGCTTTTTGAGAAACAGTCTGTGAGGGACAGCTCCAATCCATTAGAGTTACCTCAAAACATAGAAGTGGAAGGACCTGTGCTATATTTACTATATTAAAATATTACCGTCAAACTTGAGGTACAAAGATGTCGAAAATGTCCAGAGTGGAAAAGTTGTAGCTCAGTGGCGAGATGGTTAGTGCGATAAACTGCCGCGCAAAAGGTCTGGGTTCGATTCCCAGCAGTAGCAACACCTAAACGATTTTTCACTGGCCCTGTTCTCGTGATGATCTGAAAAATCATTCGCTGTAGCAATTGTCAAGAAAAGCTTATATCAACGAGATCCCGCCATCGTGCAAGAAGTACACACGCACACGTGAATGGTTGTGAGATAGCTCGGCCCTAATGAGCATTTTGCGTCGAAAATTTGTATTTTTTTTTGAAAAGTTGTAGCGAAAATTATAAAGGCATACAGATGACGCACTGCATACAAGAAAAATTTTTATGTGGCGCGTCGTACTGGCACAGTTCGCCATATAATATGGATCTCGTTTCTCATGTGTGCACGTGCACGCCCGTACCATGAAGCTGTTTTCTGTTCTCTATGCGTCATCTGTGTTTTATAATCTTTGGTTGTAGTCGTCTATACTTTATGTTGTTCCTCAGGTACTAGTCTGAGTTGTTAATACAATCGTAGTAACATTTCAACAACCTTAAGCTCAAGTATCTCGAAAATTTGCAAATGTCACTTAACTCTTTCTTCATCTAAGGGCTTCAATAATTGTATTTAACTGCTCAAATGTTCACTAACTTTAACTTTTGCAATATTTGGGCAATATTTTAGCAATAAAATATTGCCCAACAATGAAAATGCGTTGTTCTTCCGTATAGTGCTCCAATTTTACTAACCCCGAATTGTCAGCTGCCACATTCTCATCTTTTTTCCGTTGGCAACACAGTATGTACTATTAAATGGGAAAAAATTCAAATGTTGGGTAAATTATGGAAAACCCGTTATAAAAACACACATTTCTCAATCAGAAATTCCCGTTTAGATAGATAGAAAAAATGTTGGGAAATGCGATCGCTTTCCACTATTCTTTTGACGATTGTGATACCTACTTTTCGGATGCGGACTTTTTCCCTTTTTCGAAGTTTGTTTAGGAATAGGAAGATGGTGAAAGTTGTCCTGCTGCCATATTCAGAGTTGGAGAATATTGAAAATTGAAAAAAATGTCACGCGTCTTGTATTCGTGATTGGTTTGACTGATTTCATGCTAGAAGGGCGTATTTATGAATTTATCCTTCCTCAGAGGATCATAACACAAACAGTCCTCAAATTTATTTATTTATTTAGGCTTAGTACAAGCAGAAATTCAGACTAAATTAACCCAACTGAATTAAATTATTAGAAGAAGGATTAAGAAGTAGCGATAGGAGGACATAAGGGAGTTTCGTAGAGCAAGTTTTAGCCAGGCGTAGTATTCTAGTCATTGACTCGTTGTAACCGTAGTTGGTTCTGTGGAATTTAAGTCGGAAGAGTCGAACAGATCTTCGATTTCTAGAGTTGGCATTGAGGGGATCATTTCTAGAAGATCGGGGCAATCAATATTACCTGCTAGAAGGTTATGTGCAAAAAGAATGTCGGCTATTCCACAACGCTGTTTTAGTGATTGAAGGTTTATTAATTTCAAATCGAAAATCGAACAAAACGTTACGTATACGCCCCAGTTTCAGTAAATGCAGCAATTGTTGGAATCGTCTCATTAAGCAACTACCTCATCGATGTAGGATAAACTGCACATATTTCATCAAGTCGGCTATCTGCTTTTCGGTGCATTTCCCCTTAGCCATCCAAACTGTCACATAACATCTCCCATTCGACTACAAGCAGAAAACGCGAAACCTCTTCTCTTGTCCATCCGAACATTTGGTTCTAATTTATTTCACTTGGATTTTTTTTTATCTCGCTTTTGATTGCTCGCTCCCTGTATCTGAATTTCTTTTTATTTATTTATCTACCAAAGGTAGTTTGGCGACAATCATTTGAAAGATTTGCGCGCGATTGGGACACTTGAATAAGGAGAACCGCGTTTTCATGAGAGAATACTGATTCAAAAAAAAATCCAAATTTCCTTAAACTATTTGTGAGTGAGAAAAAAGAAACCTCACCGAGGCTTATACTATTCATCGCCACTCTACAGTAAATGTCCCCGTGTCTCTCTTGCATAGTGTTGTCGTTTTGTCTGTCTCTCTGTTGTAATGTGTTTTATTTATATCAAAAATCGTCAGCTCCAGGTCAGAAATAGAGAGGTACATATCCACATAGAAGAGACACTAACCAACAAAAAAAAAAATGAAATCACTGAAAATGCCATTTGTATGAATATAGTCCGGTGAATACTTAAATACAAAAAAAAAAAACTTAACAACAAAATTTAACTTAAAAAAAACGACTAAATAAAAAAAATCCCAAAGAGAACTAGAGAGCGTGAAAACGACGAACAGACCAAAAAAAAAAAAAGAATAAAACTTAAATAGATTCTCATTAGATGTTTTTAAATCTTATTCAAAATAAAAATAAGATAAGTACATTAGGACAACACTCTCGAGTACACCGTGCCGCGCACAGTTACAAACGACGACCGCGATGGACATCCAATTTTCCACACATTAAAAAAAACAATCCGTCGCTAGAGATATCTTTCGTTCTTTTTCGAAGTGTCGAACATCGGAGTCGTTAATGTGACTTTCGGAATCGAGTTTTGTGATTAGAAAAAAAAAGAACCACCACAGCGACAACGGTATTTATCGTGGGTTTTCAAATCAAAAAATTTTGAGTTTCCTCGCAAAGTGTGGTTAACAATCTGTTTTATGTCTATTGACAGTGTGAAAGTGTGACAAGTCATTTTCTTAGTCATCCTCCAGCTCAATACTTACACCTATTTATAGGACAACCGGGCTGGATCTTCAAAAAAAAAAAACCCACACAGAGGTAAATTCTACCTAAATTTAAATTCTTGTCACAACTTAAAGGCGAAACAATTCGACGACATTTTGGACACTTAACAAATCCTTTTTCGAACATCCAATTGGAGTCGAATTGGAATTGAATTTTTTTTTGTCTGATTTTCGAAAATTAAAAAAAGAATCCGTGTTCATCGTCGCCGTTTATTTTTTACCGGTAAAAATAGCCCTTGTGCCTGCACATACATTTATAAGAGTTTAAGCGGATTTCATACATATATATAGTGTTGCAAGAACAATTTAAATTTGTTCGTAAATAAAATAATAATATAAATACATTTTTAAGTGTCTACTTCGCGACTCTATACTGTGAATAAATATGTTCCTAATGCACAAATACATTTAATTGCATCCATGCATGCATACATAGATGTATTTAATCAGAGAGTGTCAGTTCGGGTTTGTTGTTCTTTTTTTTTTTAAAAGCTATACGATTGAATAATATTAAATATAGAATAGTGTATGCGTAATAGTACAACACACAAAAAGTGACGAACAAGTGTCCTACAAAACAATTAACTAACAAAACAAACGGGAAACTACAAGAACGCGTTCCTGAACAAAATAAATGACAGGTGGGATTTTTAGCCGACTCTTCAACCACAAAAGCGTTCCCATAAAAGGCTAAACAATTATGGAGCATGTCAGTGCCGGAGCCGCACTAAAATCGGAACATCATCATCAGCAGTTCTGTCTGAGATGGCACAATCATCAGGTAGTTTCCGCCATTTCTGTGTTTTTGTATACACACAATCGAGTGTTTGTTTTGTGTTGTTTGTGACCTTTTATGGGGTAAACGCCTTTAGCTAGCACACAAACCACTTGTTGCGCATATCATTTGTGTGTGTACGCGATCAAAAAAAAAAAATGGTGATCTGGAAGTTTGAAAAAAAAAACTATATCCAGTAGTACTCCTGAATACTACAAGTGTTGTTTTTTTTTTTTTGCTAGTGATAGAAGAGTACAATCGAGGGCTATGCACATGCCCGGAAGCAAGGCAAATAGGCGGGCACTTCTTTTTCGAGAAATTGTGAGGAAAAATGTACTTGGTCTAAAAATATACGCGCGATTTGGGTTCAGGAGGAACGATTTGATTTGGCTGCGCGCATTGTGTGTCGTCCAGGATTACCGGAATGGCATTGCACTTTGAGTTAGGCATTTGGACAGAATTCATCGAACTTTGAGATATCGGAGGAATTTCGTATAAGCGTGGTGTTATTTTTGTAATGTGGACATTGTTGGGATTTTTTTTCTTATTTCTGCTTGTCATCTAGACATTTTGGAGAGTTTAGTGACTCCGTAATTTGAGGGGATCTCGATTGAAATAGGAATCAGTGGTTTGAGCCTTTTGTTCGTTGATATAGGATAGTTCTTCCATTTCGGAAAAACACGCAAAAAATTGGCAGATTTATCTTGCATAAAGAAATTTTAAGGACTGTCCATGTTTTAATCATGCACATGACGTAAAACTAATTTTGTATACTTCTGTCGATTGGATCTTTGTTGCATGTATAACTTTGGTGAAGCCAAAGAGTATAGAACTACATAGGGTGCGCATATCATACAACGAGTATTTTCTCTGTGGGGTACTGATATTGATACCCCAGTGTTCACATTGCTACTCCATCATCAAACAATAGCCTTGCCGATGAATACGATCTAAAAAAAATCTCCTTCGCACTAACCGCCCGCGTCTGAAACGTCTACAAAATGTTTAGCTGTGATGCGTACTCTATGCAGTTCTATAGTCTTTGGTGAAACAAACCGTCAATTATGTGACAATCAATGATCCGAATATAGGCCAGGATATGAAATTCAATATTATAAATTACTTTTTCTAAAAATAAGGACTACCAGCCTTTTTCTTAGTTCGAATATCTCAGACGCACTAACTTGGCGCAGTGGTTAGTGCGTTGGACTACTAAGCGCTGATTCGAATCCCCAAAGTGACAACACCTACGTTTTTTTCACTGCTGCACCTCTTGCGAAACTCTGACGCACATCCAAGAGTAACAATTTCATAAGAAGTTTGCCGTTCGTATTCACCCTTAAACGGGAAGTCCTCTTCTTTCTGAAAAAAATAATCTGCCCTATCGAGGTATCCGTCGTAGCGGACAATTTTCCGCATACTCCGTCGGAGGTTCAAATTCGATTCGAGGTATATGTCATCGGAGGAAAAATCACTTCACTTCAATTCGTAAAAAAATTCGGTGAAGAATTTGTGTCGGAGGAAATCGGAAAAAGAATTGCAATTAGCTGTCAAAAATTGCACGAAAAATGCACATTAACACACTTCAACTCAATTCGCCAGCATGCGTTACAAATTGTCGAAGAAATATTCCGAACAGCTTTTCGGAATAATACCTCCAAGCTAAAAATCCTCCGAATCGTACAAAATCGGAGAATATTCCGCTCCGATGGACACCTAGATAGGGCTGCATAACTTTGCACACACCAATAAATGAGAAGCGAGGGTTGAGGACCTGTATAAGGAGTTCCTGTCATGAATAAAATATCTGAAGGGGTCGAAAGTGTTCCCTCAATACTGCCATCCATGCTTTTGAAGTGTGAGCCTTTGTGCTTGTCATTTTGTAACCTAAAAATTCCTTCAACCTTAACCTAAAGTCACAGGTGTAGTATGTGATCTGGTATGGTTCCTCAGCTGGGTTTGTTAGTCCCTGGCTTTTTGAAAAAAACATCGCTTTTTTTCAATCAGTATTACAAAAGCCAACTGCTGATTTTTTGGGATCAAAGGAAAACTTAACTCAAAGGGGATTTTTAATATAAGACCTCGTCATAATTAATAGTGCTGATCAAAAGCAGATAAGGAAATTCTTGGTCAGTGGTAAATTCAACGACGAACTTTTTAAACTATTTAGCAACATGGATCTACTGAAAACAAAAATAACGCATGTTACGCTGGGGTTTTCATGATTACTTTTCTTGATTTTATAAAAAATATTTATATTGATATTGAAATTCCACTTCAGTGATAAGAAACGTTGACAAAAAAAATACCATTGGTGTATTGGTACTCTTTGGAAAACTACTACTCTTAAATATATGTGACCCTTAAGGCTACCTTTATGAAATAATATTGAAGTAAACGATTTTGTAGATAAGGTTTACATGATATTTGATATTGAAACAAGAGGCTGGTTTTTTGTACTCTTCCATTGGTCACGCTGCCCTCTCTGTCTGTCATGTATTTGTCCGTAACTCATCTGTGCGAGCACTATCAACTATGTGTTATGTGTTTAGTTTGTACTAAAAATATTTCAAAGCGCTTATTTGGAATAAACAATTCTTTATCAACACTATAATTGACCCCTGCTTGCATTTCCTTCTTATTCATTAAAATAAATTAAGCAACTCCCGAGATTTATTATGATAGGTACCTACTTGCGTGTTTATGCCATTATCGTCAGTATCTTGCACTTCGTCAGTAGACCCAAATCGAATAATTGAACATAGGAAAATCAGGTTAATCACTTTTAAAAGTACACTTTTCATTTTTGACAGGATCTCACGTTCGATTTTACTTATATAGGAGTATTATTCACTCGGTGTCCACTTCATCAATACGAATGACTACTCTCAAGCTTTGTAGTGAAACCTAAATTGATTACAAACGAAAACAGGTTCAATCACAAATTCACAAATTAAATGTTTTCTACTACCCGTTGCATAGAATAGAACAACTAGTTATGGAGAGCGAGTTGGTTAAAGAGAGTCAGCATCATTACTTGCAGACATAAGCAAATCAATGTTACTCTGATTAGGTCTTCTAAACCTCAACATTGTTTCTAAACAAATATAGGCTTTGATTGCAATCAGATGATATTGACGACTGAATGATCGCTGTTTTGGGGTCGAATTGAGAAGCTTACCGCTCATATACCTTTCACAGCTTTTTTTCCGTGGGCTGGTGGAAATCTTCATAGACACGATGAGCAGTAATAGAGCACGTGCCCAAAGTGGTGTGAGACTTTGACCCACTAAAACCATCACCGTTTTTGTATTTGTATTGTAACTATGTATGCTGGTCTAGCAAGTTTTCTATCACGAATAATGAATGTTTAGCAGGTAAGGTAACTTTCCTGTTCCTTTTTTTCCGCAATTTATAGTGCGCTTTGTTATTATCGGGCCAAATCCAAGGTTTTAGTTCTTTGAAGACGACGCAATAAATATGTTTCGTCAACAATTTGTAGGACCGTTGTGTTAACGTGCCCCAATAAATGTTTTTAATGTTTGCGTGCAACATTTTTCGATTCATCTTTAACCGCGGGAATACCCAGGTATCTGCGTAGATCTTCGTTCCTTATATACCACGGCGCATTGACGTATGAAATTAACATTTTGTTTTCAAAAGTTTGTAAAATATTTAGATTCGTTTTACTTGTACAACCCCATAGTTGTATAGCACATGTCCAAACCGGCTTTAGCACTTGCTTTTATAATAGCAGCTTGTTATCATGGTTAAGCTTCGAATATTTTCCGATTAACCAGAACATTTCTTTGTATTTATTTTTAAGTTCTTCGCATTTCTTTTTTACATGCGACTTCCATTTTAATTTTGCATCAAGTGTCATTCCGAGATATTTCGCTTCATATGTAAAACGGACTCGAACCGAATTTAGAAATACTTGCAAATTATTTGTCCGTTTGTACGAAAAATGTACATGAATCGATTTCATGTAGATTTTGATATCTGAAAATTGCTAATTTTAAAATTCAAGGGAATTTAAAAACATTGAAAGAGAATTTCATAATCTTTTTCAAAAATTAACAACAAGAGGGTTATGGATCATCTTTCATATCGATTTTATTCAACCAAGCTGTATGAATAGTTGAGTAAATAAGTTGGTACATGGTCTAGCTATCATGGCGGTATCATTGAAACAGCAATCATAAGGAAACTGAAAAACTGTTTCAAAAGATGATTAAAGCAACAAAAATAATAGTAATATGCGTTACTGTCGCAAAGGGGTCCACAGAACACAGACCCTAGCTTTTTGGCAAAAACTTCACAAAACCGTAATAAAATAACAAAAAATGTAGTTTCGTTAATTTTTTCTCAATTTTCCTTATAAAACATTTCGCCCGATAAGAAAATGAAAACTGCCAAAGGATGACAGCCCACAAGTTTGACAAAAACCAATAAAATGATTCTTCATTAAGTCCAAATACGTGTATGCGGAGATATTTATATTTTGTAGATTGTACTATTTGAGGTCCTAAAAAAAGGCAAAACACTTGAGAGAACGGATGTTTTAGTTGGTCTATTCTTACATACTTCAAAATTTGACGATTTTCATTACTCTTTGGGAAAGTTTTTCGTCCAAATGAGAGAATTCTCTCTAAATATTGGAGATTTGACATGTTTAATTTTTCTTTACACAAAAGTACTCGAACGGGGATAATTTTTTTATTAATATTTTTTATGATTAATACTAA
Organism: Rhingia rostrata; assembly: GCA_949824845.1. NCBI lineage: Eukaryota > Metazoa > Arthropoda > Insecta > Diptera > Syrphidae > Rhingia > Rhingia rostrata. The sequence goes on along the minus strand of OX463757.1, from coordinate 85,549,565 downwards.
ACGCAGGTCTGATTCTTTTCTCACTATAGGTCTGCAGTCAATGCTATCTGCAATGCTTTTCAATAGTTTTTAGGTCCATACGCGTACTTATATGGAAGAGTTAATTTAATTAAACTTGGATGTGATAATTTTCTTTAATTTTTTTCTTAATTTTCTTCACCCATAGTTTTGGCTGGTGATAAACATGTTAATTGTCAAAGGGTGACATCCTAGGGGTTTGACAGAAACCAACTTAAGTATTCCTTATTTTATTCACATTATACGTGGAAATATGTTTTTTTTTAATATTTAATATTTATTTTAATATTTAAGCTCTTAAAATTAATTTTCGAAGGTTTAATAGGCAAAACACCAAAGTCTCTTTCATTAAGTGTACTGGTACTTTTCGTTAAAATGATAGACTTCTCTCTAAATATTGGAGATTTGTCAGTTTTCATTTTTCTTCACACAAAAGTACCCGTGTAGAACACAGAAATTAAAATCGTTTGCAACCGATGCGTTCCGTATTTGAATTTTATTAAGTTAACTTTTCCGGTGCACTGCTCTCATTGTTTAATCGACCATTTTAGGCACGTGACATTGGAGGGGAAATGACTGGCAAAACATGGTAAAATTTTCCGCATTAGCACTCAAAAACTGATTTTGCTATGACCTGTCACGAAAGCTCTTTTGATTTCAGTTAGATAATTCGATACTATGTACGTTTAAGGGTTTTTTTGTAAGCAAATCTACAGATATAGAAAAATTATTTTTCAAAATATAGATTGACATGGTTTGATATTTACTTTACCATTCAGTAAGATTTTCCGTTTCGCATCACCTTACCTTATATTTTATATCCTTAATTATACCAAAAACCCTAGTACGGATTTTGACATCCATATGCGCTCCATTCTATATGAATCAGAACAATCCATATAACAGCACATATACCACCAAGGCAGATCAACAGGAAATTTAATTCATAAGGTGATATGGTGGTCATAATAAATGAGCTTTCAATAACGAATGCAACGTGCCAAAAGCCCTATCCGAAACAGCTATAGGGAGGTTTATTCCCTAAAATCATTTAGCCAATCCTGGGAAAAGCAGGCTTACAAGATAAACTGAAACCTGACAAAGATATTTTACAGGATGAAGTTATTTTTGATTATCATAATCGTCTGCTTAATGTGATTTGCCTGATTTACCTCAGGTCTTCTCGACTTACGTATTTGCGATACCGCTTTATGCAACTCAGTAAGACTCAAGGAGTCAGGATGCTGGATTACAAGGCCGTATGGCCACATGAATATCCTGGACTCGTTACCAAACGGCATGATCACGTTTCCAACAGACTGCATAATATTTATACTAAGTTTCCTGCCAGAGCTCAGTGGAAGAAATACGAAGTAGTAAGAGATTTCGACACGGTCCTCTACATCGACGGATCAAAGTCTTTTTAATATGATTAGCCTGATCATTTACTTTGCAAAAAAAACTTTTTCTTACTAGATCGCCATACAAAACCACTGCAATGTGCAAGTCAGGCTCAAATAATCTCAATTCTGCTCTACTAATGTTTTTGGGTACAAACATTCGACCTTTCCTATAATAAATTAGCATGACAATCTTAGAAGGCATTTATATAACTAAAAGTCCTCCAACCCCTACTTACTAACGTCAAGCTTTCCTTTCATTCATTTTCACAATTTTAACATTTTTTTGAGTGTGTTTAAGATTTCACAGTTTGAAGTGCCAACTAACTAAAAATATTCGCATTAAACCAATAAATTATATTTTCGAACTTTTCGCCAGACAAGTCTTCTAAGTTCTTTACCTATTCTTCTGGACCAATCACATCTAACAGATGTCACATTATCCGCTGAAGGGCGAACGCTACGTGCGCATCGTGTAGTACTGAGTGCGTGTAGCACCTTTTTCCTCGAGCTATTTCGGGCATTAGACTCATCCAACCACCCAGTGATCATAATACCAGGAGCCTCATTCGCTGCTATCGTCGCTCTCTTAACGTTTATGTACTCTGGTGAGGTGAATGTTTTTGAGGAACAAATCCCCACGCTTCTAAATTTGGCAGAGACATTAGGCATTAAAGGTCTTGCAGATGTCCAAAGTAATGTAAGTTTACCATTCATATACCATTATATTTCAAAGTAATACATGCCACTTCTTCATTTCAGTTACACAATTCAAATGCGGCGAAAAAAAGAGACGATTGTGCGCCACCCGCACCTCCACCTCAGGCCAATACCCAAGCACTAAAAGACGAAGATATACCTTCACCCACGCATACAATACCACCGCAGACATCTCCACTGTTGACGACAAAACTCCCCACACCGTTGGAGAATTTCTTCCTCAAGTCGTTGCAGTTTTATCCGAATCTAATTCCGCAGCCACTAAATTTCTCCCAATCGGCGCTGAATAAGACCTCGGAGTTCCTGGCGAAATATCAACAACAATGCGCGCTTTACCATTCAGCCAAGGAGACTGACAACTTTGCGCCACCAAGTCAGTCTCTGAACGACGAAGGTGGTTACAACAAACGAACGAATAGTGGAGAAAAAAAGATAAAAGACATCAAGCGTATAGACAAGATTGTCGAGAATCTGCGCTGTGCTACGCAGTCGACAAAGATGCCTGACAGCATGACAAAAAATTACCCGGAACTAGCATCAAGATCTCCGTCGTCACCGTTAACGGGAGCGCCATCATATGCAACAAAAACCATGACAAATTTCCCTCTATGCAGTGGATCCTCAAATACTACAAATAGTGGGACCGGAGTTGGAACTCTGAAAAAGGAGGATCCCGAGAAAGGCATGGAGAATGCTCTGACAGATCACAATGTAGGCAATGCTGCACTTAATCGCGTAACACCAAATGCACTAAGCTCTGCAGTTGGGAATGTCATGCAAGATAATATGTTGGATAAACCCGCATCCAGTCCGCAGTCAAAGATTTCGAATTCGAAACTTTACGCGACGTGCTTCATTTGCCACAAACAGCTGAGCAATCAATACAACTTGCGAGTGCATTTAGAAACACATCAGAATGTCAGGTTGGTAGGAAAATGTTAAAAGCTTGTCTAGCTGTTACTAACACTGATTTTGGTATTGATTTGTATTGGCGAACTTTCGTAAAGTCGGTCTGATCAATCTGTCCATCATTATGACATCATCCATCGCATATAAAAGGGTGATTAGTAGAGGTCGTGCTTTATATTCCTCATAGTAGATGAAGAACCGACTAATGGAAAACATAAGGTAGCCAGGAATAGAAGCCTTCAAAAATGTACATCCTGAGAGTATGCTAAAAGCTGCTACAAAGTCTAGATTTGAGATACACTTAAGCCAATGGAATGCATGAAGATAAAGGGTTTACTTAGCATAGTTGATAATTTTTTGCCATTTTGCAGGTATTTCCAATATGATTCTCTAATGAAGGCCTCATCCGTATTGCCACAAAAATTTATTAATTTCTCACAAGTATTGGCGGCTTCTGATCTTAATTTTTTTTAAGGGCTTAGCCATGGGAGATATGCTCACACTGTATGATACCCTACCCAGTTAAACACACAGCAATACCTTCCTGGCCGTCTATTATGGGTTGGCCACAGTTTGCTTCGTCTCACTGTGATTCGACGGAGTCTGTTTTCGCTTGAGATTGTCGTGATGCATATTTTATCATATTCCGCCTCGGAAATGGGTTGATTTTGTTGCGATTCAGCATCGGTTTGCGGATGAAAATTTGGTCATTAGGTTTTTCTTGCGTTTACTCATGTTGGAACCATACTTCTTCTTTTTTTATCAGGCCTTGTATAAATGGTTCCACACGGTTTTTTGTCACATGTTTTAGCTCCCCAAATCGAAAAAGTGCTTACACGATGTTCAGACTCAATGATTCCCATGATTATATCCACATTTTCAACAATTAAGCTTCCAATTTGGGACCCCGCATTTTTTAATTCGAAATTCCCAGAATGGAATCGTCGAAACTAAAGCTGAGCGTGTTTGGCTGTTACAGTATCAGGGCCATAAGCACTATTCAGATTTTCATCCTTTATTGACGAAAAGCTGTGAAATATGGATTATTTTCTGATTGTGTTGTCCATTTTTCTTGCGAATTCCAGCCCTAGCGAGGTATCCGTCGGAGCTGAAAATTCTCCGATTTTTTACGATTCGGGAGGATTTTAGCTTCAAGGAATTTTCCGAAAAGCTTTTCGGAATATTTCTCCGACATTTTGTGACGATCCCTGCGAATTGCGTTCAAGTGCATTTTTCGTGCAATTTTTGTCAGCTAAGTGCAATTCTCTTTCCGATTTCCTCTGACACAAATTCTTCGCGGAAATCGTTTACGAATTGTAGTGAAGTGATTTTTGTTCCGTTGACACATACCTCAAATGGAATTTGAACTTCCGACGAAGTATGCGTTGCCGAAAACTGTCCGCTCCGATGGATATCTCGCTAGGGCAGAACATCAGCACCAGGTGGAGTTATCTCACATCTTCTGCTAATCCTTTTCGACCTAGATAGAAACGGATGATTTGTGGATTTTGATTTTAGTGCACGTGATCAGGGAGATTATTTGAGCAACATCGACCGTAGAAAAGCAATTAGTAAAAGCAGCCTTATCGAAGTATCCGTTCGGAAGAAATTTTTCCCTGAATTGTTCGAAATCGGAGAATTTTTTATCAAGGTATCCGCTCGGACGTATCTTCCGACGAAATGTAACTCACGTGATCGCACATCGGCGATATGCGTTAAGTCGACAATTTTTGACAGCTAAGCGTTGAATTTCTTACGAAGTTGTCCGACGAAAAATTGCTGCGGAATCAAACGAGTGCGATTGTTTGCTTTTCTATTATGTTTTGCAACAGATACCTCGAAAGCAAATTGAGTTCCAATTAGAACTGGCTTTCGTTTCGGAAATTGCTCCGAACGGATACCTCGAAAGGGGTAAAGATCTTGTTTTCCTATGCTTTTTGTAATCATTCGATTCATACGATTTATACATATAGTAACCCTAGAGGCATGTCGCTGTACAGCTCGTTTAGGTCTTGGTTGAATCTTCGTCTCCATAGCCCGTCAACGCAAACGGGACCGAAGATTTTTCGAAGAATTTTCCTCTCGAATTGATCAAGGATTTCTTCATCCGCTTTTGAGACGGTCCATGCTTCAGTGCCGTAGAGCAGGACTGGGATGATCAGGGTCTCCTTAGTAGTTCGAGTGAGGGCTTTACTACTAAATTGCCTTCTTAGCCCGAAGAAACAGCGGTTGGCAAGAGTAATTCTTCGTTTCATTTCTGACGAGATGTTGTTGTCAGAGTTAATAGCTGAGCCGAGATGAACAAAGTCCCGTGTTACCTCAAAGTTATATCTGTCGATGGTGACGTTCTGTCAAATTCGTCGATGTTCGTGTTGCCGTCATTTACTGCTAAACCCATTTTTGCCGCTTCTTTCTCTATACTAGCAAACGTGGCTATGACATCACGTTGGGTCCGCCCATTGATGTCAATATCGTGGGCGTATGCTAGTAGTTTTACCGAATTTTTGAAAATAGTGCCACTTATGATGCTCGTGAGTTTTGCATAATCCTCTTAAAAAGGTTACAAGTTTTATTATTTTTTTTTTACAAAAGCGGCTTATTTTCGGGTACTTTTACTCAACCTTACATAACTTTACTCCCAATATCCTTCAGTTAGCTCGGTCCCCAGCAAAATGGCGCACCCTTGAAATACTTTTACTCAACCTAACTTAAGATTTTACTAGCAACATCCTTCAGTTAGCTGTTTTTATTTTCTAGCGGTTAGTTAAGTTTGAAAGTAGGTACTCAAACTAGAATGCTGACAAAGTTTGTAATGTAGACGGACCAATGCGAATACTTTACTACTTACTGATCGGACTCCCGACGCGTGAGAGTCTCTGTCTGTGAAACTGCAGCCTTCTGTCCTCTATGATCCCGGGCTCGCTACTTCCAGTTGTCTAAACACCAAGCGCTCTGCCATCTGCGATGGCTTGGTCTTTGAAACTGAGGTTCGGTCTTCCTCGTCATCTCGAACCTGGTGGCTGGGATTCGAGGATCCTCTTAGCTGGAGCATTATTATCCATTCGCTCGATGTGACCGAGCCAATTTAGTCGACGTGTTTTGGTTTTGGCTTTTTGGACTACATTTACAGCTCATAGAGTTCGCATACGTCTGTTCAGTTATTTTGTCGTTATACGTTTAAAGTCTTGTCGTGTTTTGCCTGGTATCTCGAATTTCTCGCGAGTATTGGATTACACCCCTTCGTTCCTCACCACACTGGCTATCCGGCTTTACCGAACACCAGGAGGCTGGGTCCTTAGATGGCTCTCCAATACGGTCAAAGTTTCATGGTCTACCGCTCACGCCTCACTTAAAATTTAACCGAAGTCAATCTCTTTGGCCAGCAGCTAGCCGTTCGACCATTCCATTTGACCCGCTCTCGAATTCAATTTAGACCTCCAACTACCTCACCAGATCCTCGAATTCACTTCTTAGGATTGGACAGCTGTCTTCGATATGCATCAAACCCGAGAGCCTAAACAGTTCATGAGTAGTGTTAGAGATTGACAGAAAAGTTAAAGTAAAAAAATTCAAGAAAAAGAAAATTAAAAAAACCGCATTGAGAATATTGAAAGTCCAAGGCAACGACTTTTGAATAAGGAAAATCGGTCCCTTGGAATCTAAGTTTGGCCTCTAAGCCATAAAACAACGTTGGGCGCCATTGTATCTTCTGCTTCATTCGCCCTCCTCGCACAAAGGACTGAAAATCCGCTGAATTATTTTCCACTCGAAGGAGCCCAGTATCAATTCTCCCTTAATGCTTATCGTCCAGCACTTGGCGCCATAAAGCAGGACTGACAGAAATGACTTCAAGCTACAGATTCACGAAGACACACATTGTGCAAGCGCTTACGGGTTGCCTTGTTTTTAACTTTTGACTCAGTTTCAAGCATCAGCTACAGATACGCATTCTGGGCGGCCCTTTAGACCTTTCGCAAGCTTTTAATAACAATAATTAAGGTAGATTTAGGTAGAAGTATTAATTATTGGACAGCCCTTGTACGCTTAGATTAAAAAGAGTATGGTATAGGGTATTTGGGAGTTAATTTGGACATGAGTAGGGCTATATTTCTCCATTGAGTTTAACACATTTCACTCGGCAAACAGAAAAAAGTACATATGTAACCAAATCATCCATCAATGTAATAATAATTCCCCTAATCGTAATTTTTAAGCTCAAAATGTACCATCGCAATAAACTTGCAATCTCAAAATAGTATTTTTAATTATAACCAGGTACGCTTGTAACGTATGTTCGCACGTGTCACGAAGTAAGGATGCCCTACGCAAGCATGTCTCCTATCGGCACCCTGGCGCACCGAGTCCCTGTGAATCGGAAGCACGTCGAAAACGAGCCAAAGGCTTAAGTGCAGCGTTTCCCTTAGCAACAGTATCCGAGCAAGAACAAATGGCGGCACAACTGAATCCAGCTTTTATGTTTATGCCAAATCAATTTCATCTTACCTCAGGACCGCTAACAACACAACAACAATTACCTCCACTGACAACGACGACAACATCAGCATGCGGATCAGGAAGTGATACTATCATTGTAAAGCGGGAAACTACACCGACATCCTCCTCGCCAACCGAACATCAACAAAATTCCACAACGTTTCCCCCTGACAGTGCTGCAAAGCCATAAAAGTCACGTGTTTCAGCCCCGTCCCCTCTCCAATCCATGATTGTGGTCATTCAATCCATTTGATTAGTATTCGTCCCCGGCTGTGATAGTACAGAAGATCTGATTTATAAAAAAAAACTGATTATGCAAAACCCTAAACACTAAGCACCGATAGATCCTTTGAGTGCTCTCCCCTTGTGGTCCTAGTCAAATATAACCATTTCCAAGGCACATCTATCTGTATTCTTATTTGCTTTGAGGCTACAGTTTAAAAAATGTTACTTTAATTTTTATTAATTCGTTTTTTTTTTTAATCATTATTATGTTTATGTAGTAGTAGTATCCATTGATCCTTTTGGGTCCTTAAAATTTTACCTACTTTTTACACCAAACACTATACACTAGATTGACTGGAAAGTCGTTACACTGTCGACGTGTGACTCCTTCCTAGTCAAACACACAAAAAAGACAACTGTTTACCTGTTTAATTTATTTTGTTATTTTTAAAGTTAAGTATTGCATATGGATGTTACATTTATATTTATTATAAAAAAAAAATAAAACGTTAAATTCTACAAATTCAAAAAGAAATAAATAAAATAAAAAAAAATTTAAATTTGAAAAATTTTATGTCGTTTTTGTAAATTTTGGGCCAAAAGAAGTCATCCGATGTTGTTTGGCCTTCAGAATATCGGTTGTGGCTGGTGCAGTGTGTGCCGTTGCTCCGTCCTGTTGGAACCACATGTCCCCCAGTCCTAATTCGTCCACTTGCTTTACGGTTAACATAACCCTATAGCACGCACTGTTGTCGTTTGACCAGCGGCGTGCTCGAAAAAAAAAATGGGCCGATGACTCCTCCAGCCAGCTTGAACAGCGCACCATACAGTAACTTTGAGCTGGTTTAGCTCCTTTTCGGTGCCCCATAAGCGATAGTTTTGCTTGTTCACGTACCCGCTGAGGTGGAAATGAACGTCATCGCTCATTATGATTTTGGTCGAAAATCGAGTGCATTCCTCCATGGCTTGTTCACTTGTATTCTACATCTGTCTAGTCCACAAATGTCAAAACAGATTTGACATTGGCGGCTATTTGGGCTATTTGCAAAAATAAGAGCATCTTCCAATAGGGTGATCTCTTTTGGCCCATTTTGTAGTACCAATTATTCTGGAGAACAAAACAATTTGGGACCCAAACGTAATATTTCTAGTTTGGGAATGTTTTTATTTCAATGATGGTTAAACTAATATAAACAGTTTATGGTAGACTTCTTACACCCTCACTTAAGTGGCGCTACCTGGGCCTCAGCCAACATGCCTCTCCAATTAGCCCGGTCCTTAGCTAATTGCCTCCAGTTGCGCACTCCAAGTTAGTTGGGGTCGGTTTCTACTTGTGCGCGCCACTTAAGGCGAGGTATTCCTCTACTGCGTCCGACGTCTGGCCGGGAATCGAAGACTGCGAGCCGGAGTATTGGTGTCCATTCGGTCTTAGCCATATTAAACGTCCCATGGTTTTTTTTTGACCAGGGGCATGTCGCTGCACAGCTCGTATAGTTCGAAGAATTTTCCCCTCAAATCGACCAAAGATTTCTTCATACGCTTTTGAAACGGTCCATGCTTCAGCGCCGTAGGGCAAGACTGGGATGATCAGGGTCTTTTATAGGATCTCCTTAGTAATTCGACTTAGTTCGGTAATGAGGGCTTTACTACTGGATTGCCTTCTTAGCCCGATGATACAGCGATTGGCAAGAGTAATTCTTGTTTAATTTCTGACGAGATGTTGTTGTCAGAGTTGGTAGAGAAGACGAGGTAGACAAAGTCCGGTTTTACCTCAAAGTTATATCTGTCAATGGTGACGCTCTGTCCGATTCGTCGATGTTGTGTGTCCTTTCGTGTTGGCAGCATATACTTCGTCTTGCCCTCATTTACTGCCAAACCCATTTTTCCCGCTTCCCTTTCTATACTAGCAAACGTGGCTATGACATCACGTTGGGTCCTACCAATGATGTCAATATTGTCGGCGTATGCTAGTAGGTGTTACGATTTTTGGAAAATTGTGCCTCTGGTGTTGGCTTATGAGTTTTGCACAATCCTCTCAAGACGCAAATTGAAGAAGTCACATGACAGCGCATCGCATTGCCTAAATCCTTTTTGGTATCGAATGTGTCGGTTAGATCGTTTCCGACCCTGATCCAGCAGCTTTGGCACTAGGTGAAACACATGTGGGGCCAAATTCTGACTTATCAGAATTAACCCTGCCCGGATATAATTTAGTGGCATTATCCTTTTTTGAACGCGTTCTCGCCTTATATATACGTAGTGACGTAGCCCACCAAATTCAAACTCAATACGGCCAATGTTCCAATCCGGAATTTAATTTTATATGGCTGAAATTCTATGTCCGTAGGCATTTAATTCGCTATTGTTTTATTTATAGAAGCCCAAACTTCAACTTTTAATTAAATTGATGCGCTGTCAGACTCCATCTCCAGAATTGTATCCGTGCATCATCATACTGAAATCGTCATTGCGGGCCATTTCAATGTACACAATTCTACGTGGCTTCAACATTCTGTAAAGACAATACCCGAATAAATAACCTAACCCAGCTTGTAAATGAGCCGAAACGCATACCGGACGGATGTCAAGCCGCCAACGCCCTGGACTTGTTTCTAATCTCTCACCATGATAAATACACCCTCAATGTGTTATTGCCTCTAGGTTTGTCAGACCACTGTGTCATATCATCGAATTTCTCGTACTTTAACCACAAAGTTAAAGAACAAATTCCCAAAATGACTGTACGGCAATACGAGAAAGCCAATTGGGAAGCATTAAACCGTTTTTAAGGAATTTTAACTGGTCACTGTAGTGACGTGGATGCTGCTGCTGATTTGATATAAAATATCACTCTCCTTGGTATGCGATCTTTTATTCTCAACAGATTAAAAAGTATCAGACCAAAGGCAAAAGGGTGGTATGACTTGAGCTGCAAAGAAACTATCAGGTTGAGAGAGATAAACTTTCGGTTATAGAAAACCAATCCAACAGAGGAAAACCGAACAAAATTCAAACAAGCCAGAAACTACTGTAATTCCCATTTAAAACGTGGCAAAGTCCTATACTACCAAAAGTTGAGTCAAGAAATTCTACAAGTCCCAGAGGTAGTCAAAACTTTTGGTCATTTGTGAAAAAAATAAAAAAATCGGCCTCATCATCAGTTCCGACGCTCATTCACAATGACATTCCATCTGTCAGCTCTTTAGACAAAGCCAATCTGCTTGCTGCGCATTTCGCAGCCAGTTCTTCATTGCCAGATTTTGCCCAGTCTGTACTTGAGAACGTAAATCATTCTATGGGACAAGTTCACTTTCGTACTCGTACAGTTGCAAGAGTTTTATTTGATATTGACATTCACAAGTCCGCTGATCCAGATGGTATTTCCTCTATTATTCTGAAGAGGTATTCTTCTACGCTAGCAAAACCACTGCGTAAGCTTTTCTATCTATCCTACTCATCGGGTCTCTTTGCGAGTAGATGGAAAACTGCATTTCTCCAGCCTGTACCACAAAAAAGGAGAATCTTCTTCTCTCTCCAACTACCGACCAATTGCACTTACGTCCCTTTTTTCCAAGGTCCTGGAAATGCTGATAAATCGTCAGCTTATGAAATATCTCGAAACACGAAAACATCTTAATGACCGGCAGTATGGTTTTCGCAGCAACAGGTCCACTGGTGAATTGATGACATATCTCACCGAAAAGTGGAACCAATCAATCCACCTCGGTGGAGAAAGTAAGATTGTTGCACTTGATATTTCAAAGGCATTTGACAGGGTTTGGCATCAAGCCCTTTCGTCGGAAATGCGTGCATTTGAAATCGATGAAAAACTTCTTCTATAGATTACAAATTATCCTTCGAAACTTTCAACTCAATTTGTTTTGGACTGATTCAAGTCTGCAACTCATCAAATAAATGCTAGTGTCCTTCAACGCTTAGTTTTTTCTCCGACTCTCTTTCTCATTTTCATCAATGATCTCCTGTCTACCTTCGCTGATGACAGTACTCTCAGCTTCTCATACTCGTCCCTCATCTTCGAACGTAGAATCTAAACGACAACATATGTTAAGCTCATTGAATTCCGACATTGACAGCATCATCAAATGGGGTAAATCTAACAGAGTAGAATTCAATGCTTCCAAAATGCAATGCTGTCTTCTGTCGTTAAAGCGAAACCAAAATCTAGAGCCATTATCCATGAATGGCACTTACCGTCGAAGAAACCGACAAACTTTCCATGCTAGATATGTGTGTTAGTAACAACTTACGTTGGAACGACCACGTATTTCAAGTCGCTAAAAACGCAGCGAAATGTCTAGGTTTCCTTAATCGATGTAAAAAATAGTTCAGTTCTGATCTGGCCACAATATATAAAGCGTTTATACGCCCTAAACTTGAGTTTAACGCCCACATTTGGTCGGCTGCACCAAAAACAACATTGCACCTCCTAGATAGGATTCAAATGCGTGCGAAAAAACTTATCGGAGACATTAGAAAATCGAACTCTTTAATTTCGCTTGAACACCGTCGAAATATCTCCTGCCTTACATTGTTTTATCGTTATTTTAACAATCAATGCTCAAATGAAATGGCCTGATGCATTCCTCCCATTCAACAATTCAGCTAAATATTCGTTACGCTATGAATGTAAATCAGCTTACCCTCAAGCCTATCTTCGGACGAACGCTGAAATATAGAGATTCGTACACAAACCGAACAATACGAATGTGGAATGCTCTACCAAACTCTGTTTTTCATTTCCATTATAACTTACAGACATTTAAAACCAATATGCATCGCTATCTCATTTCTTTTTTCCCGAATTTCCTTAACTACCGCACTGTGCTAAAACATATAAAGTGTATTCATAACCCTTTGAGTGCGCGCAAATTGTAAAAAAAAACTTGGTCAACAGTCGAATGTTTACTTCTAAACCCGAATTGATGGTCAGGTTAAAGGCGTTTCTGATCAATATTGTGGTGCAGGTGAACTAGTAATATCCTTTCAAAAACTTTTGAAATTATTTGAAGAAGTGAAATAGGTCTGTAAGATTTCATTTCATTCGGAGATTTTCCTGGTTTGACAACCATAACCACTTCCGCGACTGTCCACTGCCTTGGTATGTATTCTAATCTAATTGCTGGAATTACAATGCAGAGGAGTTTAGTTAATGCTTTTACGGGCAACATTTTAAGAAGTTCTCCCTGTAAATAGGTCATAACCCAGATTTTTTTTTTGGGCTTTAGTTTCTGTATTTCCCTTATGATCGGTTGTAGTCTCGAATAAATAAATGTTTCCTGGACCATCAAATGGTTTAAATGTTTGCTCCAGATGTGCGGCAAAAACGTCTGCTTTTTCCTTATCGCTTTTTGCCCAAACGTCTTGAATTACTCTAATTGCTGGCACAGAGTTTTGTTTGCCCTTTTATGACTTTAATTGCTTTGCAACGTCAATAATTCGATTCTTTTCCAGATAAGTTTCTACTGCATGGTTTTCAAAGATTTTGATCGAATTTTATAGCATGTTTACTCAACCAATTGAGGTGTGTTTTATCTTGCGGGGCACGAGTTTGGTGCCATCTTTCTCAAGTTTTTTTTGTCTAACCAAATCTTTTATTTCCTATTTTGCCATGTTGATGAGCATTATTCCATGCTAATTATTTGAACGTTATCGATAAATGATAAGACTAGGTTCGATTACCTGCCATCCTCTTACTGTTAAATAATTTAAGCCCCCATGCCAAATAAAACATCACAATTTCGTATAAATGTTATTTGTTCTTTCTTTTTATTTATTTAAATCATTTTGACGTTATTATATAATAAATTTACAAAACAAAAAATGGAAATCTAGGAAAACAAAATTAGAATTCATTTTGCAGCACAAAGAAACGCGAATCAGGTAAAAGAAAGAGAAAAATACCCCAAAATAAAAAGACAAAGAAAAATAATAAATATGTAAATCATACATTTAAAAATGCATTAAGTATAATAACAGCTTTTAGTTGACGAAATACTTTTTTTGTTATTTTAAAAAATATATATAAATATACGTGTGTTTCTCTTTGATTAACTTAAGTGTGTAACGAAATTGTATTTCTCTTTGATGATCCTCATTCGAAAGGAGAAATGAAACGAAAACGAAAGAAAAAGAAAATTCTAGTAGAAAATAAATTACGTACTTATAATTTTGGTAGAAAGTGTGTGTGTGTGTGTGTGTGTGAATTTGATTGTTTTGTTTAAATAAATCAACAACACAATGCATATTCGGTTACTGAATATTTAAGGTTTCGGTGTACTGTTTTAGATAGTTTCGACTTCCCAGACTTTGGTGTTGCAATCCTGTCCGGTTGAGATCACAGTGTTGTTGTCCAACCACACTAAACGTGTGATTTGTGACTGTGGGTGGGCATCTGCAAAAGAAACAAATGTTGTAATTGTAAAGAGAGATGGACACGAGTGTACTTACTCTTAATGATAGTGTGTTTCGATGGGTTGGCTACCGACCAGATTATAATGGTTGTGTCCAATGAACCACTTGCGACTAGAAGTGAATTTGGCGAGAAAGCCACGGTGTTGACGCGTGCATTGTGGAAGCCCCATTCTTTGTTATGAGCAGGCTGCAAGAAAAAAATTAGAAGTCAAATAAATTGTATTGAAACCTTAATCAACCCTAGCTCACCATCTATATGTTATCCCCAATTTGAAAGCGTTAAAAACAAGCGATACAGGGCGTTACAAAATTCATTTACCTACTCTACACTATCACTCACCTTATATTCAGGAACAGAATAAAGCACAACCTTACGGTGGGCGTCACACGCGACCAGCAACTTGTTGTCGGGTGAGTACGTGCAGTCTGTCACGGCACCCAGGTGCTCCAACTCGTGTTTCAGCTCCAAAGTGCTACCATTTAAAGCGTATATCCTCAGTTTTTGGTCGTCACCGCCTACGGCCAACTCCATTGTCTCTGAATTGGAGGCTATCGAGCTAGCCTCATACTTGATTGGCAGCGAGAATACCTTCTTGTTGTCCTGCACCAGAGTGATCTCCTTCACACATGCAATGGCAATTATGTTCTCCTTACGGAAGATGGTGAGCCCTCTTGGCTGGCAGTTTAGTTTCACAACAAAATCCGAGTACGCATTAGCCTCGACACTGATCTTTCGCAGAGAATCATCAATGCCGCACGTGTAGACGAAATCCTCCCAAGCGACGATGCCATTGATCTGATTGCCATGACCAGCACCGCCGATACGATCGTTGACACCACTGCCAGAGTTCCAATTTGTGACCACACCATCGTGACTGCCGGTGTAGATAGTACTCCTATCATCACTCAATCCCAAAACAGTAATTGGCTTGTTGTGGCCCTTGATGATACGCAGTGGCTTTGTTGGATCGTTCACATCCAAGTAGCTAATATTACCCGACAGTGAGACGGTAAGCAAGTGCTCTCCCTGCCACAAGCACGACACCTGTTGATCATCAACGGTTGTTCCCATGACAAACTCACTGATGAGCTCGCGAGTATCGACATTCCACAAGCGGCAAGTCTTATCCCCAGAGCAGGTGAGCAGCTGGGTACCATCGGGCTTCCATGCCACACCATAGACACCACCCTTGTGAGCAGGGCTACCGACTTCTCCAACCAACTCGGACGTGGCTCCATCGTAGATGAACACCTTTCCATCGAAACCGGCCGATGCAAAGAGATGGCCACTGGGCGAGTATCGAACTGCTTGCACGAATCGCGAGTGCTCTGTCTTGGTCATCTTGAATTTGAAGGGTGGTCCCTCGAAAATGCCAATTGTGTTGTCTTCACTGCCGGTTACAATTCTAAATGGTCTAGCTGGCCTGAAGTCACACGAATTGATTGGTTTCGATTGGCCAGAGATTTCACCGACAGAAGTACCTGTTTCGGCCATGAAAACATGACCAAAACGTTCGCGGCCCTCGCCGACGATGACAATTCTTTGGTTGTCGGGTGACCATGAGATATCCTTGATCGGTCCACCAATAGGTTGGAATTCATTCTTTAGGATGTGCTCCTTGTTGACTGTGTCCCAAATTCGGATCTTTCCAGATTGATCTGCAAAGGGAATGAAGTGATTATTCATAAGTCTTACATAAAAGTATATCGTTGCTTAGAAGAGCAATTTGTATCAAATGGTAGATGATTCATCATCAAGTGTTGAAAACACGATGATTATTTCCACAGGTGTCGTGACTCAACTAACAACGTGAACCTTGAATATTTCGCGCCTTATCAAGCGGAAGAAGTACACCATCTGTGTTTTTTCTTTTCTTTTTTTCAAACATATCTGATTCAAACATGATTCATGCATTAAACCGCATAGTAGCAAAGGTAGCTATGCTGTGTAAACTTTCCATTTCCTATCACGGCACAACTCAAATGGAGTAAGTTGCTTCTGAACAATTTTTGTAAACGGTAATCAGACAATCTCTTTAGAAACGAAGCAATCTTTCAGGTTTTTTTTTTAGATTTTAAGGGTGTAGTCACTAAGGTGAAACAAGGGGGCAACAAAGAGGCTGGACTATTAAAAACGACGTTCGATCTGCAAGGGCATGCATGCAATCGAACAGACTTCTATGATGCTTCAGGACAAAAGGTAGATAGAAGTCAACGGCCTTTCGTTCGCTCCATAATACAATGAGCGATATTTTGATTCGGAGGCAGATTTATCATTAGCGAAAGGATCACTTTGCAAACTACTTAACGACACATTTGAGCAACTGACGAAATAAAACCTTAAAATCGTATTTGGAGATTGTTGTGAATTTAGTTAGGGTGACATAGGCATAAAGAGTACGTAAGCTTCGATTTTTTTAATTTTTTTTTTTGAAATAATGAAATAATTGTCATTAGCGGCCCACACAGGGCCTCAAACCTAGCTTCTCCCTTCATTTGTGTATGTGAAGTAACGCCAAATCCAAACTTCTCTGTTCTTGTGATACCACAACCTGCAACACTTCGAGATATCCGCAAAGCTTCGAGATATCCGCAAACGTTTATCCACTCTCATCTTTGTTTGGTGGGGGATTGCACGTACTTTGGTTGGAATCAAAGAGTATAGAACTAAATAGAGTGCGCATCTCATACAACGACAATTTTCTATGTGGGGTACTGATATTGATACCCGACATTGCTACCCCTGCTTCATACAACAGCATAGCCGACGTATACGATCGACGAAATTTCCCCCTCGCGCTTACCGCCCGCGTCTGAAACTGCTACAAAATTTTTGGCTGTGATGCATACTCTATGTAGCTCTATACTCTTTGGTTGGAATGTATCTCCTGATCTCCTGGTAGTTAATTCTATTGTTTGCAAACAAAAGGAGTTGTCGTGTTGTTGTTAAGTTGTTACATTACGTCTATATGTTGCAACTGTTTGTCTTGTGCGTCTTTTAAATGTCGCATGTCTCAACAACAAACAAGGAGAAAGATTATATCGTATACCCTTTGCAGGCGTATGTGTAATTGAGACTAATTAACATTATCCTCCCATTTATTTTTGTCTTACTAATCTGTTTTTATGTTTTTTTTATAAATAATTTGCATTTCTTTTGCATGTTACTCGTGTTATTTTATTTCATCTTTCTTTTTCCATAGATTTGCATACACATTGACGGAAATTGTTAAGATATTAGATGGGTCACTAGCCTCACCATGTTGAATATGTATGTATTTGCTTATTTAACATAATTTAACTTTCTATTACAAGACTGAATTATGCATTTCAATGTTAAGTGTCGCTTTACTTTATCTGTCTTTCGTTAACGTTGTACTGATACTTTAGTCCGCCCCGAAAATATAGCCCTAACCTTAACAGTATTTAGTTAAATCCCATATCGAAAGACATCCAAATATATAACAGCAGAGTAAGTAGTAGTGACTGCCGTCTTTTTTCATAGATTTTCCAAAAACTATGAAGTGTCTCAAGGATCAATGCTCTCATCCACTCTGTTTCTACTCCATATTACCAAAGAGTATAGAACTACATAGAGTGCGCATCTCAAACAACGACAATTTTCTATGTGGGGTACTGATATTGGTACCCCAGTGTTCACATTGCTACCCCAGCATCAAACAACAGCCCTGCAGAGGTATACGATCTACGAAATTTCTCCTTCGCACTTACCACCAGCGTCAGAAAAGGCTACAAATTTTTTTGCTGTGATGCTTAATCTGTATATCTCCACTTTATTACAGAAACCTTTCCTTTAGGGCTCAGCGAAATAATCGCTAGGGTTGTTTCAGTCTTTTTCTTCCTCTAATGCGTCGACCATCTTGCTGGTATCCGAAGACTATGATCTGGGCCATTTGACTGATTTTTTTTGGCCAGGTCTATGCCGTTATATAAGTTGTCAACTTCATAGATAAATCCTTGCCTAAACAGGCCTTACCACCTCAAAAAAGACTTTTCAAAGAATATTGCGAACGAACATCTAAGCATTTCTTTATGCCATTTATTGTTTTGTTTGATCTTGTCTTATGATACCAGTGATCTCCAGTAGTCGGAGTGACCTAACGGTTAGTGCGTTGGATTACTAAGCGCAAAGTCACTGATACATATCCCAAAATATAGTTACTTTCTCTGCACCACCTCCTGCCCCATCCAAGAGTCATGAATTGCCATGAGATGTTTTAAACTGTTCCATTCAAAATCGGCGTTAAGCTGGAAGTACCATTCCTTGGGTCAAAAATAAAACTTCGCTCGTGCAGATTAATGGACAAGCCAGGTTTAAACCTGGCTTGTCCATTAACAACACTCCGGTGTTGAGTGGTTATGAAATAACTGGAACCGGCCTTATCAAATTGAAAATTAGTCTTAGGAACGGTTCGTTCATTTAAGATTGGTTCCACTGTCAAATTTAAGAAACCAATGCCTAAACTATTGCCCATCTCTTTAAGATATGATATAGCCGTTGAACATTGATCTTTATTTGTTCGAATCCTAAAAAATTGGAACACTGATAAACTCGCCGAACAGGGAACTTAAAAATATCAGTTTTGCGTTTGTCTTAGCAAAGTAGGCTATCTGAAATGAAACTTTATGAAAGAGAGACACCACATGCCATGTTTCCAAACAAAATTCGATCTGAAATGGTGTAAGAAATCGATATCGCTTGATAGAACACATATCGGGGCAACTATAGACGTCATCACTACAAAATCCGAAGGGCTATAAGATACGCGTTTGTTTGCAATTGATACTAAATAAAAAATTTGACCTTAAGGGACAATACAGGTCCTCAAACCTAGTTTCTTTCTCACTTGGTGTTTGCGACATTTGTGTGTGCCACACAGAAGACGACCTCCTGCTTAACGCCTAATCCGAGAAGCAATTTTGAGAAGCTTCTCATGACAGTATTACTCAGATATTTGTCCAACTTTCGCAAGAGGTGGGGAAGTGAACAAAACTTAGGTGTTGTTAGTAGGTTAGGTTAGTAGTCCAACAGACCAACCTCTTGGCCACTGCACCCACATTTGGCGATTGCAACTAATCGGGTGATTTGTCAGTTCATCACGAGAGGAGGGCCAATGGAAAACATTTTAGGTGTTGCTTAGCCTAGGAATCGGGCCCAGATCTTCGGCGCGATCGTTCATCGCGTTAACGAAGTTTATGGCAGGGACGAAGAGTAAGAAGATATAATTCCACATTGTCTTTACATACGCCCGCTTCTTTCAAACAAAATAAAGTTTCCCTTGAAGTAAACTGCTTTCAAAATGTCTGCCTCCACCCTTTTATCTGCAACCTACGTAACGCACTGATTCATTTCTAATCATCTTCATTAGGACCACATAGTCCTGTGGTGCAAATTAGATAGGTAGAAGTTGCTGTTCTGCATAAACAAAAGTAGCACTTATGTGCCTTTTTGTTACCACTACTCGTGTGACATTTATTAGGATTGTTGTTGTGGATGTGAAACAAGTGGTCTCTAGATCCAGCCTGTGAGGTTTAGGAAACTGATAAGGTATTGTGTCCTTTTGCAAACCCAAATTTTAACTGAATCTCTCTTGCAACCCATCATGTGCTTTTGTGCTTCTAGTCAGTAGATCGAATTATTTTAAATTTTTAAACTCACAAGACGAACAAACTAATACAATGGGCCGATATAGTCAAAATCTCCGCCACGTGTGTATGTCATATACGACGACCAACGTTGCTTTTAAATTAAACCAGGTCTTAGATAACTGATCCTGTTGGAGACTTCAGGTTGGTTGAGATTGGTTTATACTTCTGCTCGCCACTAAAGACGAGATCTCTCTCTCTCTACTGAGTCCGATGTCTGGCTATAAATCGAAGACTCTGTGAACTCAAATATTGGTGTCCATTCGCTATTCATGTCCTAGCCCATCTTAAACGTTCAATGCTTTTTTGATACGGTCCGTGCTTCGGCGCCGTAGATAAGGGCTTGGATTATCAGGTTGTAGAGTGACGGCTTCATTACCAATTCCCTTCTTAGCCCGAAGAAATAGCGGTTTGCAAGAGTAATTGTTCGATTTATTTCTGGCAAGGTGTCGTTGTTCAGACCAGCTACTTTAAGCAAGCCTAAATGCCCTGTTCGAGTCGTCGTTAGTTGCAAGACCACAGGTCTAACTTTAGGAGTTTTAACGAATGCTTGGTAAGCTGTAGAAATATTGTATTCTTTAAGCAACCCGACATAGTTTATTTGTGAAAAAAAAATAAACCCTTTTCAACATAAATAAGAAAACTGAGAGCACTATGATATGCCAGAAAAAAGGTGATACACCCACCGGTTATTTTCTCTGCTAATTTAGGCCAACCTACATAAAAACTAATCTACTAATCAGCAAAAAAATGTTAATATTCCCAGTCGTTCAAAACAAAAGAGTTCTATAAAAATCACTGATAACGTTCTGCCTTTCATGATGGAGTGACTCAAGTACCCATGGCATTGTTGGAATTTCCTGAATTTCCTTTCTCCAGATCGTTCGCTTTGCATATTGCCCATCAACGTGTCTGTTTGTTTGTTTTAGTTGCGTAATTTCTTCCACACTACTTTAAAAACTTGCAGCTATAATATGTCAAAAGAGCATATTCCACTTATCTTGCTTCCAGAAATGAAAAGTTATCTTCACTACACACGCTCCCTATCGCCGTATCGAAAACAAATTGCTCGCCACTACTAGATAACAGACGTTGACTTGAAAGGCTTCTCAGCATTTTATGCACTTTCCATTGTGTAAACAAAATCTAATGACTCACTGTAACCACTTTTTTGACGAAAAATTTATAAATGATGTCCAATAAAACACACACAATTACTTACCGCCAGACGCGATGTAAAATCCACTTGGTGAATACTTGGCAACATTTACAGCACACGAATGTTCGGTATAAACATCGGCAATCGCTGGATTCTAATGGGACACATTCGAAAAACAAGAGATAGAAACCGAAAATAGATTAATGC
Source organism: Rhingia rostrata (assembly GCA_949824845.1). Classification (NCBI taxonomy): domain Eukaryota; kingdom Metazoa; phylum Arthropoda; class Insecta; order Diptera; family Syrphidae; genus Rhingia; species Rhingia rostrata. The sequence goes on along the minus strand of OX463757.1, from coordinate 85,528,334 downwards.
GTGGGACTATGCAGCGGTACATGTAGTCGAATCGAAAATAAAATCACCGCTCGGGCAATAATTAATTTTTGTCCGATAAATTTTCTTCTCGCGATTTTAAAATGCAAAAGTGGACGACGCCAGCTTACCTCGATATTGCGAATGATTACGGAATTTCCATTTGTGTAGAGGAAATTTTTCCCCTTAGGATCGGCACCCAAGACGATGGGTTGTCCCCTCTGGGTTCTTGGCAAAGATGCATAAATAAACTCTGCAAAGGTAAAACAAAAAGGAAATAATTATTTTTTTGTGATAAATATATACAGACAACACATATATATATAACGAATATTATCGATATGGACATGGGAGTGGTATGCAGAGATTTAATTCACCCTTCTGGCACACACAACTCAGATTCAAGAGTGACACAGGGACCCTAATTAGTTTGTTAATGATGTTGTGGAAAACACTTGCACAGATTTTTATTACTTAAATTAGAAAGCCGGCACTTGTGCACATAGATATATACAATGATGGTAGGGGTGGCTCAGTTTCCTCGCACTTACTATTTGAATAGGCCATTTTGAACTGGTTGAATTTTTCACTTGTTTACTTCTGTTATTGAAAAGAACAATTGAACTGTACACTCGTGGTTTTAGTTTATAGACAAAAATTCTTTTTTTTATTTATATTGAACAAAAAAAAACTCCGTACGGCCGAAAAAATCAGTTCAACTGTGTCCACTTGTCTAGCAGCTGTCTACTTGCCCGTTCGTAAATTGCCATATATGGCAATTATTATATTTCAGACGAACTTAACGTACGTTGAGTTTTTATTCATATTGGAAGTGTCATCGGCGTCGCGAACACAGCCGCGGTGGATCGATGACACCATGTTGTAATATATACCTACTGAGGGGTGACAGAGATGGAAAGCATCTGCTGAAATGTCAATAATAAGACAGTGGATTAAGTTTAACGTTAAGTTTAAGGCCGTGTGTGGATTGCGTTAAAATTTTATCCAGTGGGTAATTTTTGACATTATTATGGTGCAGAAAAGTCAAAAATTAAACAGTGGATAAAATTTAACACTCTTTTTAAAGGAATTGACACACGACCTTAGAGCATTCATGAAACGTCGCCGTAAACTTCAAAAATTTTATTATGGGTATTCATAAAGGTTCCCTGACCGACATCACATTTTAGTCACTGATCGACAAGGAATGAACGTTTCAATTGGGTTAAATCTTAGAGCCCAGTTATATAAATAAGAAAAACATACATCAGTATAGAAATTCTTTTGATTCTTTGTGCATTTTTTCAACTACAATTCAACCCAATATTTTGCTTCTGAAATATATAACAACTTTATGAATTATAAAACAAATTCATTTTAAACAAATTAATTAAAATGAAACCTAAAATTTGTTAGAAAAATTATTTATTTATTTTTTCCAATCAGTTAATTCACAATGTTGACACTCTATTCTATATCATCGGAAAAAATTCCGATGTATATCAATCCGTGAACATTTTTTTCAATGTCACTATTTTTTTCGGTTTGCTATTGGTGCGTTCCTTTTCTTTTTGCCAAGCACTTCTACACACTTGACGGTAGACGTTAAATGGAATGCAATGGTTCTTAAAAAAAAAACAATCTTTATATTATATAAAAATTATTTCCCTGCGCCTTTCGAAGTCGTTGCTCAAGTAAACCTGCCTTAGATTGCCATAAAAAAAAACAAATTTATTCACTTTTCTAACTTCTTCGTTTCGCTATAATTACTTTATCAAGATTTTCGACAAAAATAATATCTAAATTCAACGAGTGTAGTTGTGCCCACTAAGTGATAGCACCACCTTATTATTGAATACCAGCTGAACAAACCCAACGAACGTTAAGTTGCGACAAACTGCTTGACAACCTTGGCTGTCATTTGCAAACAAACCTTTTGTTTTTTATTTTGATTTTGCTTTCACAAAAATGTTATCGCCGGCAAACATTACATTTCAAAATCCTATTTACGGTCAGCTAGTAATTGGACCACCAGGCTCTGGTAAAACAACGTACTGTCAACATGTTTACGACTTTTACAAAGAACTAGGACGCAACGTTACCGTGGTAAATCTTGATCCGGCAAACGAAAATATGACATACACACCGTCAATTGATGTGATGAATCTAATCACCGTCGAGGACGCAATGAACAGTCTAAATCTCGGTCCAAATGGTGCGCTGATGTACTGCATGGAATACCTGGAGGAGAACTTTGACTGGTTTCTGGGTGAACTTAAAAAATCCACCAGCAACTACTTCCTATTTGATTGTCCTGGTCAAGTAGAGTTGTACACCCACCATAAGTCCATGTCGAATATATTTACAAAGCTGGAGCGACTCGGATATCATTTGTGTGTTGTAAATTTGATTGACTCACATTACTGCTCTGAGCCAACAAAATTTGTATCCACTCTTCTCATGGCCTTGAGTACGATGCTTCAGATGGGCCTGCCGCACGTGAATGTCTTGAGCAAGGCCGATCTATTCAAGAAGAACGAAGCGAAGCTACATTTCAATTTGGATTTTTACACAAATGTACTAGATTTAAAGTATCTTTTAGAAGCACTTGATCTATCGCCCACGATGCAGAAGTATGCAAAATTGAACGCTGCGATTGTGTCAATGGTGGAGGATTACAGTCTAGTGTCTTTTCAACCGCTGGATGTAAAGAGCAGCGATAGTTTGCTAAGGCTTAGGAATTTGGTTGATAAGGCCAACGGTTATGTGTACAAGGCGGGTGAGGAAAAATCTGTAAACACACTAATGGCATGTGCGGTGGGTGCCGAAACAGAGAGCCATCGAAGTTCCATGGACATCGATCCGTATCTCTAATTAAAATTTAAATGTAGTGAGGAAAATAAATAGTTTGAACGAAAGCTTCTGATTGTTTTTGTTTATTGCGAAACAATTCCACTCGATGATGTCTTCTCCAGGTCATAAATGAAGAACAATCATAAATGGAAAAATGATTTCTTTTATTTGTTACAAAAAATCTCATGCGACATTAACACCTTCCGTGAGAGAAGCAACAATTTTCTTAAAAGTCTCTGAAGTCGGAGAGCCAGGTAATTCGGTTAGCACCGACACAGGTGTTCCACTTAAAACCCCAACTCTCGGATCAATGGGCAATGTTCCCAAATGTGGGACGTTCACCAGTTTTGCCAGTTCCACACCGCCATTGGAAGAGAATATGTTTGTGCAGTTCGTACAATTCGGGCATACAAAACCACTCATATTCTCAACAATTCCCAAAATGTTGATGTTTGTCTTCTTGCAAAACGTGATCTCTTTCCTTACATCGTCTAAGGCAACTTGTTGCGGTGTTGTCACAATAATAGCACCATCACATTTCACCTCTTTCATACATTCCATCACAGTGATATGCTCATCGGACGTTCCCGGAGGAGTATCAATTATTAAGTAATCCAAGTCATCCCACTTGACATCCGTTAAGAACTGTCGGATCATCATTGTTTTTTTCGGCCCTCGCCAAATTACTGCATCGTTTCGATTTTTAAGTAGAAATCCAATGGACATGACGGCTAGCATTTTGTCATCTGATGAGTAAATAGGCACCCAACCTTCGTCGCATTGGTATATTTCTTTACCTTCGAGGCCCAGGAGGTATGGTACACTTGGACCACACAAGTCGATGTCCAGCAAACCGACCTAGGGAATACAAATAAAATATTTTCCCTACTTTGGGGATGTTGTGAAATTTTCTTTAAAACCTTAAATCCGTGTTCTTTGAGGGCCAGTGCAAGCTGTGTGCTGACAGTTGATTTACCAACGCCGCCCTTTCCGGAAAGGACGAGAATGACATGCTTAACTTTGTCCAGCATTATATTTTCGTAGGAAATTTCAATGAAATATTTAACTTATTGGAATGGAATAATAAAGTTTTTCGGTTAATGAAATGTCAAAATCAGCTGAAGTGTAGGGTCTCTTTTTTTGCGCTGTCATCGTTCAGGGAAATAGGTAAATGAGTGTGGCGCAATAGACCTAAGTGCATAGGGTGCAGTTATAACGAAATATATAACGGGTGATTTTTCAAGCGTAGGTTTTTTTTTGAATCCAATAAAACACTCAAATTTGCATCAAATATTCAACATTTTTATTGTAGGCCTTTGCTATTTACGTTTTAAAGGCAACTTCATGTAAATGTTGTCCGCGGCTCCGTTTCAAATGGTCCATTCGGAAGGTCCAATTTTGCGTCACTTTTTCGAGCATTTCTTCATGTATTCATCGAATTACGCGTGTTATGTTATCCTGTAAGCCTGTAAGGCTTCAATAGTGTTCGGCTTGTCCACATAGAATAACAACTTAACATAACATAATCGCATGATCTTGGCGGCCAACTCACAGGGCTATTTCGAGAGATAAGCTGCTCACTAAAATCATCCTTCAACATTTCCATTGTTTCACGAGCTGTGTGGCATGTGGCACCTGCTTGATGAAACCACATGTCAACCAAGTTCAACTCAAGCAACTGGGGCAAAAAAAAGTCGCGTATCATGGCTCGATATCGTTGACGGTAACGTTTCTTCCATGGTCGTCTTTGAAGAAAAATAGACCGATGATGCCACCAGCCAATAAACCACACCAAACTGTTGTTTTTTCGGGATGCATCGGTAATTCTTGTATGGCATGTGGCTGTTCATCACTCCAGATGCTACAGTTTTGCTTATTTACGTGTTGAGCCAGAAATGAGCCCCATTGCTGGTGCCCATAATATCGTCGTAACAAACGGTGCACATTTTTCACAGAGCACGAATTTTGATAGAAAAATTGAAGAATTTGAAATCGTTGCTCGTTTGTAAGTCTTTCCATCATTAAATGGCAGAGACGAAGAGTATACTGAAAACTTTTTACTTTGACAGAATACGGTTGGACCCTTAGGGCCCAGTTATAGCTATCATTGAGCAACTTCATTGGAACACAAATGATGGAATTGAAAGGATCCCCCATAGCTTCTCATAGGAATTTTTGGAAAATTCCTTTTCAGTTCGGTGGAATGGCAATCATTACTTCAAAAAAAAAAGTGGATCAGTGACAAATAAGAATAGAATTTCTGCGAAAATTATAACTAACAATTAAAATGTTTTCAGATAATCATGTTCTATAATTCGTAAGCTTTGTTTTGACACCAACTTGCCAATGTATGTGTAAACATACATATATAATAAACAGCCAGGTCAGAATGGCACGGAATGAATACCTGGCTTGCTGTCCCAGGCAAACCTAGACGAGCTGCTTCGACATATTCGGACAACAGGTTGTCTAGGAATTTCAAGGTTAAGTCAGGACTCTTGAACAGAGATAGTGGATAAACCGAAAGGCCAACGGAAGCGCTCAATCCAGTAGTGTATACTGATGGTCCCGTGTCCTAGGAGTATCTAATAAATTGGAACTGGAACCCAACCATGCAAAAAAAATGTTTACAAAGCAACTAATAACCTCGGAAAGGACTGATTTTATTGTTGACGAACCTGCTAAACGAAAAGTGGATAACGACGTTCGTATCTGCACATGGAACATTTAACATGAGAGGTGCAAGAGAACAAACAGCGGAAGCCATTAATTGCTACATAGCGGACATTACTGCCATCCGGGAAATACGATGGGATGACATCCTCTACGGACCGTGTTATTAGTGAACAAAAACAGCGGCTATTCGGATGCGGATTTGTTATAATATAATCCGCAGCAAGGCCAAATTTGCCAACATAAGCCTTGTGCTCATGCTATAACTGCACCCTTATATAATAATTTTAATATGTGTGAAGCGGAATAAGAAGTGAATGCGTTGTGTGTTTACGCTCCGAGGAACTGGGAGAACTACAAATGGGCAAACTGTTTTTGAACACGTTTATAGTGGCAGCAACCAAAAATAGGAAGTGGCTGTTGATGTGATTGTTTGGCATTTGCAAAGAGTATAGAACTATATAGAGAACCCATCTCATGCAACAAAAATTTTCTACGTGGGACACTGATATTGATACCCCAGTGTTCACACCCCCGGCATCAAACAACAGCATAGCCAACACATACTATCGCACTTCCGCCCGCGTCTGAAACGGCTAAAAAATTTTAGCTGTGATGCAGATTCCGCACGTCTTGTGGCTAAAGATCAATATCTATTCCAGAGAAGCCAGCGCTACTATTGGTCATATAATAGCTTGCAAATTTTTCTGGAAGGGATTTTTTTGTTTGGTATTAGGTAGTAGTTGCCCATATTTGTGAAATGTTGTGCCCCTGATGGCCTGATGTTGTAAAAAAGAGATTCCTCACATCTTGTGGCTTAAGATAAATCTCGTGGGTGTATGGTATTAAGTGATGCAGTAAAATAGAGATTACGGAATATTCCAGAGAACCCAGCGCTACTATTGGTCATCTCATAACTTGCCAATTTTGCTGGGAGGGATTTTTCCGATTTGGTTTTAACAAGGAATGTTTCATCTTAACCAACACCAACCTACACCATCAACAAGACATCTAGCGTTTATTGAGACCTGCAAAGATTTTAACGGGAAATGGCGCTTGTAGCATTAGCTCGAAAGCCATTTTAACCAGACTTTACTGCTGCTTACTCAGATGACAGAATACGACAATCCCCATCCTTTTTACCGGCATGTCAGCTTCAGTTCTGTTTTAAAGAATGCCGTTATAAGACTTTATTTGCCTCAGTCTTAATGTCAAATAGGATAACAATGTCATTTAAGAGAACCCTCGGAGAACTTTTTGTTAGAAAATTTGTTTTCTTTCTGCCGGTTAGTTGTCATGTTGTAGCGGGTATCTTCATATTGGGTTAAGGGGGCACGCTTATAGAGGACGGTACCCACTAGTGCTGCCACGATCTGCTTTTCAGCTTAGGTCTTAGGGGAATTTCGCAACATTAATTCGTACTTTTCAGTTTTCTTTGACGTATTTCTGACTTAGACAAGCATTTGTTTTGTAAGGGAGACTGACCAACAGTTTTGTTGATTAATAGTTTTTAAGTGTTTCAACTGCCTCTTCGTCGTCACTCCTTCTCACCACATTTCGATATTCCGCTTAGTGCCCACACGTCCATTGGAATGAAAATCATCTTCAACTACCAACGTGATAAATAGGGGAAGATTGTACCGAAAATCCACTGAAAATACATTTCAAACAGAACTCTCGACATGGAATGAACCCTTCACTTCCAATCCATTTAATTTTCTGCCAAAAATCTTTACATTTCCATTTCCCCTAGCATAGACCTCATTAGCGACACCATACTACAAGGGTGTTGTTTTAGATGTTAGCGCATTCAAGCTGTAAAAACTGGCATCTTTTTTCTTAACTTTGAATATATTATATTTGCAATTACAAAAATACATATATGTGGTTAAATATCACAACAAGTATACAAGAATAAATTTTTTTTTAATAACACATAATCTTTTGGACGTATCTACGGATATCTTTTCTCTTGCAATTATCTAGCGCATCACAGATACTAATGTAATGTTCCCTTGGATTGTGACGAGCATCGTTTTCGAAAATTTCCAGAATTTCATATACTCTTGACTGTAGATCAGTTGGATGCTTTACTTCGATTTTATCCAAATCTCCAGATCGAACAAGCAATTCACGACCAAACGAACGCCAATTCCTACCAATGTCACGGGCAATAAGTTTGTAAATATTGTCGCGTTTCTCTTGTGTAAACTCAATTACAACAACAGGAGTTTGCTGCGGTGACACTGGTGGGGTTTCTTGAATTATTTTAAAGTTATGTCTCTCTTGAATCCGCTGCAAGGAATATTCATTTATTGGTTCCTTAGGACGTTGTGGTGGCTGGTACGAATTTAAAGCCATCACAAGTTCATCACCATCATCATAGCTTTCAGATATGGTTTGCAGTGGCTCAACGTTATATTCCGATAGTACATCTTGTCTCTCCAAGCAATCCAACAGTTCAGACAGAGAATTTATGCAGGCATAACGCCTCGTAGATTGAATTGTGTCTTTAAATACGTTTTTAAAGTATTCAACTTCATCTGGGCTAGTGTTCTTCGTAGATATGTATGATTTTAGCAAATCGTAGCTCCAATGGTGAATATTCGTCATCATAAATAAACACTTATTACTTGTTGCAGGTTCTTAATATCCTAAGAATTGATAAATTGATAAAACATGTAGTGTATAACAAATACCAATTTTTGGCAAGAAATAACACAAAATTACTTGCCTTGTTTCTACAATTTTCTTATTATTTGGATTGCTTTTTAGAAAGTCAATTGTCAATCTGACAGCTGCGATTATGTCCCAAGAACATGGTAAGCATTGCCAGCAGCGCATAAATTGTATAGGAATAACATTAAGGCCGTGTGTCAATTGCGTTCAAATTTTAGCCAGTGGATAATTTGTGTATGGTGCACTGTTGACACAATTGACACACGGCCTTAGGCAACGTCGTAATTTTACTACGTGCGAAAGATTGTAAATTTACGACGAAGTTTTATGAAAGACCCTAAAAATGCACCACTTAATAATGCGGTAAGCCACTTGATTGAATCTCAATTTAGGGATTAATTTATTGATAGAATTTTGTTCTTGTTGTTCTCTTTAAGTTCTCCATAACTTTTTTTTGTCTTTAAATAAGTTCTCTATAACTTTTTTTCAGTTTAGCGCATACGTTTGATGTGTGAAAGTGACTGATTAAATGTCAAAATAGCATTTCAAAAGTTTACAACGCTTACCATCTCAGTTCACGTATTGAAAATTGAAATCTTACCTCCATTGATTCTTATAGGGATCACTGCAAAATTTCCGAGATTTCAAAAAGTAATTTTCTGGGAAAGCTTAAGTTAAGACCGTGTGTCAATTGCGTTAGGGTCCAATTATAGGGCCCAGTTATAGCTTTTATTAAAGGACTTCATTGGAACAAAAAACATGATTGAATTAATTGGTTTTATGCTTTGCATGTAATTTTGAAGTCTATTTCGGACTCGAAAATAACAATTCGGAACGTTTATCATTGAAAAATCCAGACTTGGGAGCAAGAAGTAATTTTGTTTTGCGATTATGCCGAGAAAATCCACGAGTATCGAACTTCTAAATTTATTTAGATAACAACTACACTGCCATTCAACATGAGCACTATTAAGCGAAACTTGGTATCTATTCATTAGGAACGGTGAGGCGAAGCCGAGTACCAAATTGCTAGCTCCCGAATGATTCAGAAATGAAAAAAAGCTGGAGGTGCATCTGCTGAATAAGTGGCCGATTTCCAAGGTGTACGCATGTTAAATTTAATTTAGAAAACAACAAGAGTCTCAACACCTTATCGACCTTTGTGGGTTCTGAACCGGAGACAGTTATAAACAGGTTCGATCGGAAAGCGAATAAAAATATCAATTCGGTGTCAAGCGGCCATAAAGGAGTAGAAATCGGCTATAAGAGGAGTCGACTAAATGAAAGCTACATTGGAAAATCTAAAATTTCAATGAAATCAAAATAATAATAATGTTTCACTTAATAAATTAAGCCTTCATCAAAGCTTATATATTATAAATATATAAATATATTATAAATATAGTGCTAGGAAAAAAACTTAGGTTCCGAATCGAATTTTCTAACTATTTTTGTAATATTAGGAACGAGCTTTATAGCTTCCCAACAAAACGTGGAAGGTCTTCAGGAAGTCCATCTGTTGCAGTTATACACGCTTCAAAGAAAATATAAGGATCTGCTACTTCCATACCAAGAAATGATGTCAGACATGACGGAATCAATCATACGCCCATTTGCAGCACTGTTAGACAAAGATGTAAATTTCCAAGTTACTCGCCATAAACTTTTATAATTTGCCGTAAATGTGGTGTCACTCTTTGTCTAAATAAATATAAAATTGTTTTCAAAACTTCCACCACAAATAATTAAATCTAAAAAGCTTTGAAATAAATTGCCCAACTAACAAATTCGCTTCGATATAAAAACTATCTAAACTGTTTCCCTCACAGCAATATTACCTGTATGATGTCTAATGGAAAAAAAGAATTGAGTGGACTCATAATTAGCATAATAACATCGTGAATACACGTTACATAACAGTGATTATATTTGCTCTGCGATTTTGACTAAAATCTCCTATCGCAGTCTCACCTCGTTTAAAAAAAACCGTTTTATCGTTTATCGTTATCTCTTCCTCTCTACAGAATTGACCTTTGGCCAAGGTTTTTTTCGAGTTATATCCTTACTCTTCATATTTAATTTATCTAATTATTCCTACTCTGTATCTTAAAAAAAGGCTGAGGTATTGCAGCCCGTTAGCAAACTGAAAATCTCAACCTGGAAATATTAATTATTCTTACAGGTAGCAAATAATAATTTCGTACATAATTTTAATGAGAAAAATGTAAACAAGCTCATTAAGGCAAGTTTTAGGCGAAATGTTAAATTTCTAAGAACACACGTCAATCAACTGACCTACCATTTTCGATTTGTTCAACACAGGTACTTAATCAATACTTTTTTAATACCCTTAAATTAAATTATCGCATTTCCTCTGGCGTTGCAGGTAAGGACAAATTAATATTTATTAGGAAAACCCAGCATCTAAAATTTGATCACATTTCAGGGGGAAGGTGAAGAAATGTCTGCAATTAGCGACCCATGCAGAAACATAGCTTCCCCAATCAGTTGTGCGAAGTTATATTTTTCCATAGTGAATGAGGCCTCCTTTAAGTTTTATGCTCTTGGATGTTTGTCAAACTTTCGCAAGAGCTGGGGAGTGGAAACAACCTAAGCGTTGTTATTTCTGGGATTTGAACCATGGACCGCGCTCTTAGCAGTCAAACTATCCCTTCAAGAGATAAAATGATAATTTATTATAATTTATTCGTCCAAAAGCGAACTTTATTGAACGCAACATACCGTCATACAATCCACACTGCAACGGTCACATTTGTTTGATCCAATGGTGGTTTATCCAAAAACCCAAAATCGGCAATTTCATTAAGCCAATAATTAAATTCTTTGCTGAAAATGATTTTCAACAAAATTTGGATTTTTCTTTTAACTTTTGCAGAACCTATTCGGAGAATTTTTTGTCCCTTCAAATATCAGTTGATTTGGTCTTAGAAGGATATTTAGGTCAAGAAATTTAAACGAAATATTCGCCATTTGTTTTGCAACCCCTTAAAATTAATCATTGACAGATTATGTCATGGACTGCTAGTAGCCAACTTCACGCATGTTCCAAAACTACATACACGCCACTGTTTCACTGTGGAAAGCTAAGTAAGCAAAAAAAGTCAGCGTCACATTGTAAAATAATTGATGTAAATGATCATAAAACATAAGTAAGAAATAAAATTACAAAACTTGTTTACTTTGTGGGCCAATACGTAAAGAAATGTATTGTTATTGCAGAATTTATATGAAACAACTCTTTGTAGTTTTCCATCTTTTGAATTGATTTTGAATTGTTACAAGATGTCGCTCTTTTTTTAGCATGATATTATGGAAATTAAGCTTGACGGCAGCATGTGTGTCTTTGCTAATCCGGAGCGAAAAAACGGATCCTGTGCTGTTTTGGAACATATTTTCTCTCAGAAGCGTATGAAAATGACATTTCAATAGCAGTCCATAAGCAGTGTATAAAGTTATGCACTCCTTAAAATGCCTCTGAACGCAAAAACTTTATTCATAAAACGTATGCAACGTTGAATAATGGCTGCATATCCTAAACGCTTCTGATGGTTGAATAGTGAACTGTATAAGTGCATTTTATTTTTTTTTATTTCTGTATACACAGGCTACCAATGGTTCAATTGTTAGTAGAAAAAAATTGTCAATTTATTTTAGCAGTTGTGTTTCACTTCACTTCTCTACCTACAGACTCAACAATATAAATTATGCTAGTGAGTCAACATATGTCAACAAAATATTATTAAAGTGTTTAAAACAAAGCTGTCGCTAAGGATTTTGCAACCATAAGAAGTAACCCTTGGTAATCCTGCCGAGCTGTGAAACATCCAATCGTAACAGATTTCCCTTTTTTGGTAATTTGTTTGACATAAACCCTGTTTAACTATTATGGTTGTGGAAATATTTTATGAATAAGACTTTGTGCTATTTTTGGAAAAGTTCAAATGTGACACCTAGTGACAAAAAAATAATGTATGTTGTGGTATACAATTTGAGAGTTACTGCTATTTGTGAAAAATATCCATAAGGAGTGCAATTATTTGCGGATAAATAAATTCAGGATTTTGTTTGTAGAATGTAAATTTATGATCTGATTATTCGACATATGTGTTAAAACAAATTGTTTGACACGTCAAACAAACAAAAAAAGAAAAAGTTAAAAACGAGCCTTTACGTAGTATTCAATTTTCACAAAAACAGCTGAAAGCAGCAGTAGATACATATGTATAAAAATAATAATTTAATTTTCAAATTAGAACAAAATCTTTGGAAATCACTTTAACCATTTTCGAAGACTTAAGACTTTGAATTCAGCATTAATCCACTCAATTAATTTTATTACTTATTCCTTATATGAATTATTCACTTGATGATTTCCCATACAAATATGCGTTAGCAAAATGTATAGCACTTAGTCGATACGAACATTTGCCACCAGGTGTTTGCCTTCAGTCATCAATCCTGAATAAAGGCTGCATAAATACTTACGCGCTGTATAACTATACAACAGTTGAGATGTGTTTTTGTGAATTCTAATGAATAAGGGGGCTTATGAATCAGAATTTGTGCAATTCTGAATAAAGGTTGCATAAATACTTATGCCTTGTGTTCAGATGTGTTTTAGCGACTACTTACGACTAAAATTTGTAGGCTATATAGTAAAAAGGATTAAAACACGCAAATTCGACTTTACTGCGTCTGTAAGAATTAATAACTTTAAATCAAATCGCAATTTGAATATTATTCATAACTCTATACATTGCAAAAACTACAAAACAAAACAAAGCAAATCATTTTAAATTGTAATCGTTATAATAGTATTTCAAACATGTTAAGTGTAGTAGTATATTCTCCTTTGTTTATGAGGATAGGTGATTTCCCTAGTTTTTTTAGCAATATATTTAGGTATATTGGTGAAGTAGTCATATCATATAAAATTTTTTAACAATTTGCGAATATGAAATTAACACAAAAAAGTATTATATGCAAACCCTTTAAAATGTTCAATTCATTGCCAGAATAAATTAAAGATTACATTTTTAGTACAATATAATATAATAGCTTAGTTCTCGTATAAGTTAAACCAATAAATACAAAACAATTATTAATTATAATATACACAAATCCGTTTCATTGAAGAACAAAAAACTTGACATAGATTTCCCATGTTAGTGTACCTTACCATCGCCCTACCTTGCCATCGCACAAATTTCGAATATCACATTTTATCTTCGAAACATTCGAAAGAACGCAATCAAGTTATTGGACTCAAAGAGTGTTTAGTGTTTCTATCTCATAAGACAAATTTGTAAAAAATAATAGTAAATATAATTATAAATGCTTAAACTTTAGCCTGCCCTATAAAACACATTAAATACAAACAATAACTTAATAAATTACACCGCATAAAGCTTAAAACTAACCAAAACGTAAAGAAAAATGTGCAAAAGATTTGTTCCTTCATGGGTGTGCGTCGCCATGTTTAATTTCAAAGGAATTTAATATAATTTTTTTCAATAAAATTGAAAGGCTACAAAAGAAATCATTTCGCATTGTATTATATAAAAGTATAATACTGGTGTTCCAAAAATCAAAAACGGATAGTGTTTCCTAAATAAATCTGTTTTTTAGTTGGTGAATTTTTTTTTTCGATACATACAACTATGTATAGTGTATATTAACAGGACACGAAAAAAAAAAAAAAAACAATTTTGGATAACATGCGCATGTGTGTACGGAGGGAGCTTGCAGTGCGGGAACCATCGGAGCAATAATTTGGAGCCAATTTCATTTTATTGGTACTTTGCTTCAATAACTAACTAAGGTAAGTGCGTGCATTTTCATGTTTGGTGTGTGGTGTGTGGACATTGTGAGGGTCGAACGCCAAAGTGTTTTTGTTTGTATATGCATATAACAGACTCCATAGAGGCTTTTGCCAATGCGCCGAGAATCAACAAGAGGATCTACTATCTTCTTCTGTTGCAATTTTCGAATTGATATCATGCATTCCATCAGTTGCTTTGCAGGACAATTTAATGGCAGCTTAGGTAGAAAACAGTGATGTGTGTGTTCTCGCGGAGTTCTTATGCTCAGTTGCAGAGTAGACGTTAAACGAGACGGTGGTCGATTCGCGCACCAGTCGAATTTTTTTGTTTGTTTCTTTAATGTTTGTTTTTTAAATAGTTTCAACAAATACCGAGATTGTTTTCTATTTAGTGATGTTTTTCTAGATTGTATATATATATATTTTACCGGTTGGTAACAATCCAAATGCAAATAAGCCTTTGACTTGCGCATTTTCCTAACTGCATACATAATATTTCCTCAAAATCATATTCATGTATTACAAATAAAGTTTACATTTATTTTAGTTTGCATCGATCAATGAATAAAGGCAATATGGAGGATATTATCGTAGTGAACAGCGATAGTGATGATGAGGCTGTGCCACAACCTTCGACTTCTACTTCGACTTCAACTTCAACTTCAACTTCAACTTCGACTTTGAATCCAGCGATAAGACGATCCAAATCGCCATCGCTGACGACATCATCCAGCGATGAGGCTGACGAGGAAGCAGATTCCGTGGAGGAGGTGCAAACAGTCTCGCTTCTTGCCGATAGAAGGCGGTTGTCTAACGACTCGGACAACCAAAGAAAGAAGAGGAGAAAAAAGAGGATACCACCATTTTTCACCAGCTTCCCGAAAGTGAAGGAAGTGTACACCCAGCTATTGGCAGTGATTGGAGTGAATTACTCCCAATCACGGATCATGAGGGTGTTCTCCAAGTACATTGTGTAAGTATCGTTCAATTTTATTTAATATTTGCTTGCTTTAGTCGAAGGGTGAAGTCAGGTCTTGGGTATATGTTCCCCGGTGTGAATTTCAAAAATCAACTTTAAATATTAATCACTTACTTGCTAGCAAAGATTATAAAGCCATATAGATGACACATTGAGAACAAAAACCAGAAACTTTTGCTCACCAGCTTCACGGTACGGGCAGGCGGTGTGCACGTGCACATATGAAAAACGAGATCCAACGCTGCCCTAGTACGACCCACCGTAGAACAGTTTTTCTTGTATGCAGTGCGTCGTCTGTCTGACTTTATAATATTTGCTTGCTAGCTAGGAGCACGCACCACCAATGAACATTTTAAACGTCATAATATTTGCTCGTTGCTGTCAAATCTTGTTCAGAATTGATGAAATTTCGTAAATATTCCCTTTTAACCCTAGCAAACTTTCGAATTCACTTAATGTAACTCTGTTTTTGGTAAAAATGTAAAGAAATTTGAAAAAGTTTCTGAAGAACATATTTACACGTTAATTCAATCCATAGAATGTTTTGGACTTTCAAAATTAAAAAAAAAAATTAATAAAATTCTGTTTGAAGTCTCCACAAGCTATTTTTATAGAATACCACATTGCATTCTGTGAAATGTTGCTCGTGGAGACCCGGGTAACTTGTTCGTCTCCGCGCTGTGATTGTGTTTAAAAATCGTCGGTCACATTTAGTTCAAAAGTTAGGCTGCGTTCATGGCTATGCGTATTCGCGTCGCGCGCTTATACAAAATGTAGAAATTTATCAGAGTTTCTTGAAATTGATGCAGACGGGCGTGATGGTAAGGAGATTGACTGTGTAAATAATAGTTTGCCAATAACAAGTTACTCGCGCCCTATTTATCATGGATAAATTTATTGAATTTGTGCGTGAACACCAATGGTTGTGGAATCTTCGGTATTCAGATTACCACAGCAAAGTTTTTATTGGGAAATCTTGGAAGGAAGTTGGAAAAGTATTCATATACTCAGGAAATTATTGGAGACGGGCGCGTGCAGGCCGCAGGGGCCATATTTTATAATACGAATATTTTAATTTTTTCCGTGGGCTGGTGGAAATTTTAATAGACAGATAAGGACGTGCCGAAAGTAGTGAGACTTAGCCCACTAAAACCACCACCCTTTTTGTATTTGTATTGCAACTAAGTATGCGACTTATCTGGCAATCTAGCAGGTAACTTTCCTGTGAGAGTTCCTGCTTTTTCCACGATTTATAGCGCGGTCTGTTATTATCGGGCTTAGTTCTTTGAAGACGCCGCAATAAATTTGTTTCGTCAAGAATTTAGAAGACCGATGTGTTAACGTGTCCCAATAAACGTTTTTTATTTTTGCGTAGATCTTCGTTCCTTATATACCACGGCGCATTGACGAATGATCTTAAAAAAAGTTTGCAGAATGTTTAGATTCGTTTCACTAATACAACCCCATAGTTGTATACCATATGTCAAAACCAACTTTGGCTCTTGCTTGTATTCAGCTTGTTATCAAGGTTAAGCTTCGAATATTTTCCGATTAATCATTAATCTCTGTATTTATTTTTAAGTTCTTCGCATTTCTTTTTTACATGCGGATTCCATTTTAATTTTGCATCGAGTGTCATTCCGAGATATTTCGCTTCATTTGCAAAAGGGACTCGAACCGTATTGTGAAATACTGGCAAATTGTTTGTCCGTTTATACAAAAAATCTACATGAATCGATTTGCTCTCGTTAAGTGCAATCCGCCAGGATTTTGTCCATTCATTAACCTCGTCAAGAGGTTTTGTAATTTCTGTATCGTCAGCAAACATGGCAACTATTGTATCGTTTGCTTGTGGGATATCAAGTGTAAATAGGAGGTACAAGAGTGGTCTAAGGACGCTTCCTTGGGGGTACTCCTGTCAATATTTCTTTGAACTCCGAATATTGGTTTCCAAGTTTCACACGGAAGAGTCTATTCTTAAGATACGACATGAGGATGTTATATAATTTTTCAGGCATAACTTGTCTTAGTTTGTATTGAAGGCCTCTGTGCCAAGCCTTGTCAAAAGCAAAGCAAATACAGCTGAGCAATTTTTTTTTTCGAAAGCTTTTTGAATTACATCAGTAATTCGATGAACTTGGTCCACAGTCTAATGTTTACTTCTAAACCCAAATTGATGGTCAGGTAAAAGGCGTTTCTGTTCAATATTGGGGTGCAGGCAGGTAATATCCTTTCAAAAACTTTTGAAATTATTGGAAGAATTGAAATAGGTCTGTAAGATTTTATTTCATTTAGTGATTTTCTCCTGGTTTGAGAACCATAATGTATTCTAATCTAATTGCTGCGTTTACAACGTAGAGCAGTTTAGTTAATGCTTTCCGAGGCTACATTTTAACAATTTCTCATGCAATCAGGTTATAACGCGGAACTTTTTTAGGCTTTAGTTTATATGTTTACTGTTTAAGTCCGGCAATGCTTGGATATCTAAATAAATTATTATCGGTTGTTGTCTCGAATATTGTTGAATTTACTTTGTTCTCGTTGAAATTCAATTATTTAAAACAAGTATCGTTCTAGGTTTTACGATAATCGTACTTTCTTACGACTGGCATTTGGCAGTTGTATAGCTTTCGTTTTTGTTGAGCCGACGTAAATATTTCTCGTTTTACACAATCGCGCTTTGTCATGACTATCGTTGACTTGCCGCTCGTTTCTGTTAATGTAATAGAGCTTCGGGTAATTAAATTATCCATGGCGCCTGCGGTCTTTATTGATTGCATGCATTTGAAATCTTTTTATTTTTCGAATTTGTAAACACATTTGACGAAGTAAGTAACAGCTTTGTAATAATTAAATGTGTTTTACTTTTTTTGTTAAATAAATCTCTATCATCACACGCCACACATGACGATTGTCAACACAATCACTGTCTCACTGTAAGCACATGCCCCACATGATGATTGTCAACACAATCGCTGGCTCACTGTCAACACATGTCGCACATGACGATTGTCAACACGGCTATTTCGCTTTCGAATAAGCGTCGCCATGAACGCAGCCTAGCTTAAAACAAAATTTAATATTTTGGGTAAATTTCCATAAAAATTGTGTTTAGTATGACATTTATGTTTTTTTTCTACTCCAGTGGTGTACGCACTATTGCCATGTTGAAAAAAAAGGCTAAAAATGGATATTGGAAAGGGATATTCACCCAATATCGCACACACACCAAATCCTACAATATCCTGTTCAGTATTTTGTATTTTTGAGTTGAACATTTTTTTTTTAATATGTTTTCTTCAAAATGACAATGCCGACGACGGCACTGCAATAGAAACATATGAGAAGGCTACAATCCGCTGTGCGGATAGTTTAATAGCCATCCTTAAAATAAATATCCCCAAAATGTCGGCTTTATGGCGATGAAATATAGAAAATCTTATTTTCAGAACATATTGTTCAGACAGTTTATCAAAATCTTTTATGGTTTGACAAAACATCAACGTTTTTGCCGGGTTATGCTGTGAGGTGTATACAAATGGTTTTTGTATGAAAACACCTCCAAAAAGTGGGCGTGGGTTAAAATTGTATACAGAAGAAATGTTTTTATTACCATAACCAATGATTTTGCATCAACAGTTTTTTCCGAAATTTTTAAAATTTTACTGAAAACGCTCCCAAAAAGTTGGGTAGGCAAAAAACTTTGTATAAACGAATTATAGACATTAGGATTGTATAGATTGTGTAGAAACATAATTTGTTCAGACACTTTTTCAAAATCTCTTTGGCCTAAAACTACGTTTTTCTTAAAAGGCGTTCTGCCAGTGGGCGGATTTTTAAAACATTTTAGACCTGTTTTGCGGGGAGCAACAACGAACAGTTGTACTAATTCTAGCTCAAAATTTAAGGCCAAAAAGTGGTGACGTACGCACGGACGGACAGACATAGCTAAATCGACTCAGCTATCGATTCTGAGTCGGTTATTTCCCTATAATGTATCGTGAGTTAAATTATCGATTAACCAATGATTTTCTTATACTTGCTTACTTAAGTAGCGCTACAGTCCGGAATGAATCTGGGCCGCAACCAAAATGCCTCTCCCATTAGCCCGGTCCTTAGCTAACTGCCTCCACTTGCGCACTCCAAAATGGTTGAGGTCGGTTTTTACTACTGCGTCCAAAAACCTCATTCACTAAACATATACAACGTTGAATAGAGGCTGCATGTCATAAACGCGTCTGATGGTTGAATGGTGCCTGCATAGGCGGCTCTTTTTTTATTTCTATATACCTACCAGGGTTGCCAATGTAATTCATTTGTGGTAGATCTACTCTATTAATTTTTTCTGCTACGTAGAAACTTATTTCTACTCTTGTTTGATTGATACATAGATACATAATTAAGCTAGATATACCTTAAGGTATATGGACTTAGAATCGTTAGATGAGTCCATATAGTCATGTCTTTCTGTGCTTTCGTCTGCACATCACCGATTTTTAGGCCTTACATGTTGATCTGGGATAATGAAATTCGGTACATAGGCTCCTTGCCTACAGAACAAGTGCAACATTTTCAAAATCCGCACACTGCAACTCGGCCAAATTTTAGGCAAATGTTATTTTTGGTCAAACCGTAAGCAAGATAATTAGACATTCTCAATGCCTATATATTATCATATATAAAGATTTCAGACTCCATTTTTTTGTGGTCATTTTCTGTTTTCGGTTTAATTTCAGAAAAAATTACAAAAAAAAAAGTTCGATGAAAATATTTCAAAAACACTTTTTTCCACTTTTTTGGGCATTTTAAAGGATAGGGTTGGATAGGGTATTTAACAATTCGCACAATTCGAAGAATATGAAAATGAATGCCTGTTTCCTTTATCACGCCATCACCTGAGAAGAACTTTACCGATTTCATTCATCTTATTTTTTTTAATTTTCTAAAACTTTGTGGAAGGAAATAAAAATTGAGAAAAATAAACAGCCACGATCACAGACTTCTCAAAAAACTCACTCAACAAACTGGATAAACGTTTCGATCGAATCGACTGTGTAGTTCAATTCTTTTGCTAACAAAATAGACAGGATTACGTCTGTCGGGTCAGCTAGTTATTTTTTGTAAACTTTTTCTTTTCTATTTTTTTTTCTTCTTTATCTGTTACACTTTTTTTTTAAATCTACTTCGATTTTTTGGACGATTTGCATTGGCAACCCTGACAGACGGCTGAGCATCATTAAAGGTTCAACTGTTAGTTAAAAAAAAAACCTGGGTATTTTTTTTTTCAGTTGTGTTTCACGGTTTATTCCAATGGTGATTCTTCTTTTTCTACAGACTCCACATATGTTGAGTCAACCAAATGCTATTAAAGTATTGAAAGGAAAATTGTCGCAATGCATATCGCAACCATAAAAATGATCCCTTTGGTGGCTCCGAGCTGTAAAGCAGCCAATTGTTATGGATTTTCCCTTCTTTGTGAGCGACGATTTTTAGAAACAGCACGTTGAGACGAATCAGGTAATAAAAAAAGGGTTAACACGTGTGTGCGCGTTAATGTGAATTTGTTCCGTCGCGTCAAGAAAACCCCGTAACTGCAAAATTTAAAATTTTACAGGAACGAATTTTTTTTTACCAAACGCAGTATTTTGGTTAACGGTGTTATTTTATATCCTAAATTAATAATAAAATAGCAGGTTTTTGTTTTTGGTGACGTTCTGTCCAATTTGTCGGTGTTGTGTGTCCTTTCGTGTTGACAGAATATACTTCGTCTTGCGCTCATTTACTGCTAAACCCATTTTCACCGCTTCTTTCTCTATACTAGCAAATGTGGCTTTGACATCACGTTGGGTCCGACCAATGATGTCAACATCGTCGGCGTATGCTAGTAGTTGTACCGATTTTTGGAAAATTGTGCTTCTGGTGTTGGCTCGTGAGTTTTGCACAATCCTCTCAAGAATCAAATTGAAGAAGTCGCATGACAGCGCATCGCCTTGCCTAAATACTTTTGTGGTATCGAATGTGGCGAGAATTCTCCATCGTCATCCTACACAAACGGACGAGTTTGGGCTTTATACCCAAACTAGACATGTCTCTGTATACCTAGTACGTCTCTGTAAATGCTGTCGTATGCGGCTTTGAAATCGATGAATATATGGTGGGTATCGATTTGGACATCTTGAGTTTTTTTCAGGGTCTACGAAATGCCGAAGTGTGAAAATTTGATCGGTTGTAGACTTTCCTGGTCTAAAACCACACTGATAAGGGCCGATCAGGTTGTTGGTAAACGGTTTCAGGCGTTCACATATTACGGCAGATAGGATCTTGTAGGCGATGTTGAGGAGACCTCTGTAGTTGGCGCAGTGTAGAGGGTACCCTTTTTTGTGGATCGGGCAAAGATGCTGAGGTTCCATTCTTCAGGCATACTTTCTTCCGACCAGATTTGGCTTATGCTCGGTGGATGTTTCTTACCACGTCTTCGCCGCTGGTTTTATAAAGCTCGGCGGGAAGGCTTGCATTTCCGGCAGCCTTGTAAAAGTTTGAGTTTAGATATTGCTATCCTCACTTCACTCAGGTCGGGTGGTTGGCAGTTTTGGCAGGCACTTACAGTTGAAATTGAAATGTTTGGAAATTCCCTGTTTTTTTATATCAAATTTGTATTTTTGGATAGTGGAGTTTCGAGTTTTGATTATTTTAAGCAGGAGATACGAAACTTCGACGACACTATTGTGATACGAGATATAAACAGAATTATTTTTATGAGATTTGAAGTTTTTTAATAGCTTCAAGGTTTTTCATAAAAGTCCGCCTACCTAGTTTCTATAAGATCAGTAAGTATTCAGAACAAATTTAACACATTACATGTGTTAATGTGTTTACCCTTTTTTATTACCCGATACGTCTCTGCGTGCTATCATCACTCACAAACAAGGGGAAATCTATAACAATTGCCTGCTTTACAGCTCGGAGTCACCAAAGGGATCATTTTTATGGTTGCGATATTCATAGCCACAATTTTCATTTGAATACTTTAATAGCATTTGGTTGACTCATGTTGACTCAATAACATATGTTGAGTCTGTAGAAAATGAAGAATGACCATTGGAATAAATTAAACCGTGAAACACAACTGAAAATAATACAAAAAATACCCTGGATTTCTTTTTTCAACTAACAATTGAACCTTTGGTATATGTAGACTATGTTGTCTTGTTAATATATAAATTTTAGTCCAATCAGGGGCTCTGAAAGTTCCAAGTTGGATTCACAGCCGTTATAATTGATTCGTGTATATTAAATATACAAGAAGACATTCCTTCGGGTTCGGCATAAAATCGGAGGCACATAGACACAATAATTGATTGTGAAAAAAACATGCGACCTGGTTCCTATAGAGCCTGTTGCAACAAGCCAATCTCGCGTTAGTGGATTATTCTTCTCACGAAGAATTGTTCCTTTAACGTTACTGAAATCATTGGTGAACATATTACGATAGACTTATCGAAGCCCGAATGCCTTAATAATGATGCGGTTGGTTATTACACGATTCTCGCAGCGGATTCTAATGTGGACCAATTATACTCCGTTCCCACTCTCTATTCTACCTTAGCTCTGCACCATCTTCCAAGTTGAAGACGTGGATATTCAACATCCTGCCGCTTAGATATCGGTATCCCTAGTAGCCCTTAGATGTGAAAAAATTATACTCCTTGGGATCCGAGCGTCAGTTCCTAAACGATTCGCTCTCTCTATTCTCCCTTAGCACTGCACCCTCTCTCTATTCTCCCTTAGCACTGCACCATCTTCCAAGCCGAAGTCGTCGATATTCAAAATTCTGCCGTTTAGATATCGATATCGACCCAATCCCGGGTATTCAACATTTTTTTAATATACGGTAGTGAAATACTGGCAGAAATATCGTTGTGTTGCCCAGTAATGCAATGCCACACTATGTTCAGTTCCGGTACACTTGGACATTCCAGAAAACTAGCGAAACATAGATCTCAAAACACGAACCGCTGTGAAACCACTTATGTGAGTACTCCTAAACCAATCTGAAAGATTTAAACAATATCCGTTGGACTTTAATCAGATCAGCTAAAAAGAAACAACCCTGCTAGTCCTAGTCCCTACTGGTACACCACAATGATTATGTTAAGGTCTTAGTGCGCCCTTTTTTAAGGAGCACTCGTATCATGTAGAAGCAGTGAGTTAGTGCGTTGGATTTCTAAGTGCGGCATCACTGGTTCAAATGCCGAAAGTTTTTTCACTGTTCCACCTCTTGCGAAAGTCTGATAAACATCCAAGAATATCACTGTGATGAGAAGCTTCTCAAATTTGCCGTTAAGAGTCTGCGTTTATGAAGAGATCATCTTCTTTGTGGAGGAATTAATAAATTTGCACATATAAATGAAGGGAAAAGCTAATTTGGGTCAGATTTTTCAGTTTAATTCGTATCAGGAAGACTGACTCCTGTTACAATTGTCGCTCAATATCCCAAATCGTTTACTGTTGCATAAAAACGGAATATTCCAATTGTAAGACTTTGCAAACATTTACCATTTCCCATACTTCTTCCGCAAGTCATTTCACAAATCAAGCTTTTGGGCCTTGGTACATGTAACATATTGAACGTACTCTTTGGAGGAAGGACATGAAGAGCAACAAGGAAACATTTCAAAATTAAACTGGTCAAAGCAAAGTATTTACCAATTCATGCTTCTTCCTCAAACAGTTTTGACATATCACATCGGTCAAATACGAGGAGATGATACTGTTAGTGAAAATTGCCTTATGCTTGTGTATTTCAAAAGTGAAATTAAAACGCATATTTGGCTACGGTTATGATTAAATCATCTCGAATCTCTGAGCATCTTAATATCGATTTTTGTTCTTCTTTTTCCTAAAAGTTGTAATCACATTGAGAGGGATTATAATGCTTCCACTTCAATTTACTCCGCTGGTTCTCCTGTAGAGCTTGCTTATAAAAGTATGTATGTATGAATTTATTTTTCCGAAACCCATATAGTAATAGGATATTTCTTAGGAAAATTAATTAAAATTTTATCAAGTAGTCATTCGAATCTCCAAAGTAATGATGGTAATAGCACTTGTTTCAGTCGTGTAAAAGTAAACATCTGAGTGTTTAACCGCTTCCTGGAAATTGTGAGCCACTTTGTTTGGCGCAGTATTCTTCTTATTTCATGAATAGTTAAGCTATACTCCATACCTAGCTTAAAGGTGGACTCTTAAAATACGATTTTCTGCAGTCAAACTTATTTATGGGAGACGTTTCACCTCCTCATAGTCGTTGTTATTGTTAGATTGGAATTCCCTGACAAATTGGTATGTACATTGTTTGTGCGTCCAGTTACGAAACTGTTGTTAATGTATATGTTATGTTAATAAATAACATGGTCACAGTTCACGCTTGCAATTTTGTAGATAAAAACTCATTTGATTGCTAACTTACGTGAAAAATCTCGTCGACGATTTGACTGAAACGTTGTTCCCAGTCTAATTTTCGTTGAAAATTGTTTCAATGACGCACCACTCCACAATCCGACCCAACTATCACTCTCTGTGGCTGCATTGTCTTCCAGAAAATAACGTGCTTGTTTTCCGAGCCCGAGATGCGGCAATTTTGTTTGTTAACAAAGCGGCCGAGATGAAAATGCTCCTCGTCAGAAAAGATGATTTTTCGCTAAAAAATAGTTGTCCAATTCGAGTCGCTCTTAGGTCCAAAAAATGCGAAGCGATAACAAAGCGGATGGTCGTGCGACTTAAATTGGTATGTCCAATTGACATTTATTGTAAGCGAATAAATTGTGCAGAATTCTCCTCAGGCTTGTGCGTGAAATGTTGAGCTGTTGAGATCGATGGCAAGTTGATGTTCGTGAATTGAGTCTCACACTCTCGGCTACATCAGCAAAATTCATGTCTGTGCGCACCTACGACAACGGACATTACTCATGATCCCAGAGTGTTGTTTCTAGCAAACCAGTCTAACGAACTTTTTGCACAAACTTGCGTACAGCAAGCGCGGTCAGTGCTTCATTGTGGGCAAACAATAATTTTCAAGCACTCACTTTGGAAATAAGTTTGCAATATTTCCCAACGTCATAACCTATGATTTTTAAGGAAACCACTAGATGGCCCACCCATTAGTCTCATTCAATGTTGCCACGTTGTTCCCCGGACATCGATTGTTACATGGCCTCGGAAAAACCCTCGAGTGTGACAAGAAAAAGAACTGGAGATCCTTATCCTAACAATCTTGAAATCTCTTCGAGGTTCTGCGCGCAAAAATACGTCGCAACAATTTTTCGTTCAACAGCTTTGGAAGGAATTAAATGCGTAGCGGTCAGGAACTGTTCACTTAAAGGTTTACACCAAGCGTTTCGTCGGAAGATCTGTTTGAAAGGAAAATCGGACGGAGGTCTCGATAAAGACAATTTTCTTCCGAACGGATACCTCTATAGACCTGAATATGTCAATTTTTCAAGGACCCTACAACAACCGCCGGCTTCTATTCAGGCCAAGGGTAATGAAGAACCCTAAAAATCGTCTCTTCAGTCTATGGGGGATGGGTGGCGTCACTTAATTAAAAAAATCAAATAATACGATTGAAATGTACTAACTTTAGACGAGTGAGTTTTCAACATTCCTTTTTGGAATTTTTCTCTTTTAATCAGCGTTGCATTGTTGCAAGAATTCGTTCATGCATGCATATTGAATTGTTTCCACTAATCGGGTAAACCCCTACGTAACATTGTGTACTAAACCCTACGTAGCATTATCTACTGCAGAAAATCCAACACCCACACTTCGAAATCCACTTAATCATTTTCGGTTTGAAATTTTTAATACCAATCCATGAAATATCTTTCAAATGAAGTAGATACGTCCAAGAGCATAAAAAAGTAAATATATATATAAAAAAAAAGTATTTTTAACAATCGTATTATCCTGGAATGCCTCGCGGCATGCGAATATTTGTTGCAATTACACTCACAATTCACAGACAAAAAGGATCTCCTCTGCACACCAACGATGGAGTTGGAATCAAAATAATTAACTCATGTGTCCGGCATAATTTGATTATAAAAGTCGCAATACATGAAGGTTTTTTGTTAGTAGTAATCAGCAGTGTTTTCGTACGAGGGTGATTCATGACGTGCGCATTAATTCCATAAATAATATCCTTGGGGTGTAAATGATTCTAGTTGTTGAAAACCACTGACTTCTGTCTCTGATCAGGTCAAAAGTGACATTTTATTGATGATAGTATATCAGGCTTCCATTGCATTATTGACTTCCCTTTCGGTTTAATATGTTTTGGCCAAATCATAAATAATATTGAAACTGTACCAACATTACTTTATGTCATACGTATGTCCATGCAAATACCCATATTCACGTCATAGAAAATAACAATATCGACAATCAATGGAATTCATGATGATTTTGCTAAACACGACCAACATTCTTGTGCAGCCTATTGGAGGATGTGAGACAAACAGAACGAATCAAAGTTTAGTTATCTCTATAAGGAAGAAATAACTAATAGATGATCTGAGAATACAAAAACTCATTTACCAATAGAGGCTTCATGCTGTTGTCGTCATACATCCGACCAACTGTGATGCTCTGAAGATGCATCGATTCCTTTAATCGTGTTCTCCATTTCAATTTCCGAAACTGAATCACAAAAAGAGAAACCAACATCTATTGTCCGCTCATATTGTTTGGGATGGCTGTGATTAAATAAGCATATTCGAATGGTTTGTCTGATCATGGCAAAAGAATGACGTTTCTGGATTTTGGAATCAAACAGAGGCAAGATTTTAACTTAAGAAAACGAAGTAAACTTTTTTTTAATAGAAATCTCACTTCACTGGACCGATTTGGACCAATCTTCAACGAAAAACTCGGGCCAGTACTGAAGATGGCTCCAATTTGTTTTTCGATCTTGTGATCAGAAATTTCACATTCTTATTCTTTCGGCTTACGGTTAAAAATTAACTTAAGGACAAAGTTATTTGCAATCATAGAGTGACTTCTAATGAGTTTTTTTTAATTGAGGTAGCAATATAATCAAGCGGTGCAGGAGACATTTCTAAGATGTCCCAGAACGAAGTAAAGTAGTTAGATAGAACGTACAAGGTGGGCCAAAAGAGATCACCCCCATTGGAAGATGCTCTTATTTTTGCAAATGTTCGCCAATGTCAAATCTGTTTTGATATTTGTTGACTAGACAAATGTAGAATACAAGTGAACAAACCATGGAGAGATACACTCCCCAAGAACGTGGAATAATCGTCTGTAGGGTTTTCGTAGCGCGAATTCCGTCGCCAATTCCCCGGCCGTCCGACACCGATTGAGCCGTTTGGTCACCAACCTTGAAGAGTATGGGACCACACGACACGTTGCCAAGAGTGGCCGGCCCCGGAGCGCCCGTTGTGCCGAGAATTTCAATGCTGTTGCTCAGGATGTCGAGCTGTCGGCGGAAACATCGACCAGACGTGTGCCTCGCAATTAGCCATCAGCCGGTCGTCCCTAAGGCGAATTTTGGTCGAAGACTTGCGCATGTTCTCGTACAAAGTCAAGTCCGTGCATCAGCTGCTGCATGTCGACCGCCAAACGCGTGCAACCTACGCCCAAGCCATCCTCAATCGCGAGGACGAAGTGGATGATTTTCGACCAAAATCATAATGAGCGATAAGGCTCATTTCCACCTCAGCGGGTACGTGAACAAGCAAAACTATCGCTTCTGGGGCACCGAAAATCCACGAGTAATGCACGAGGAGCCATTACACTCATCTTAGGTACTGCATGGTGCGCTGTTCACGCTGGAGGAGTCATCGGGCCATTTTTTTTCGAGAACGCCGCTGGTCAAACGACAACAGTGGACGGTGCGTGCTATAGGGGCATGTTAACCGAGTTTTTTCTGCCGCAATTGGACGAATTAGGACTGGAGGACATGTGGTTCCAACAAGACGGAGCAACGGCACACAATGCGCGAGCCACAACCGATATTCTGAGGGCGGCGACGACATCGGACGACTTCGTTTGGCCCACCTTGTATAAGCGCGTTATATCTTATGTGATAAATCTTGCATCGATTAAGGAAGTCTAGATATTTCCCGGATTCTTTTGTTAAATTCGATTAATTTATCGTTGAAAGAAATTGTACTGGGTATGGGTACTCATTCCGTATCTTTTAAAACGATTATCGTTGACGATAGTGTAGGAGACTTGCTAGGTAGGTAAGGTGTGATTTTTGTATTGTGTGTGTACAAAAGAGCGCTGCATGAATGCACTCAAATGTTTCGGCACTCATTAATTATAGGCGAAACTACTGGTACCACATACAATGAATAGTTAGTAAAACTTTTTGTTTTAATCTTTTGAACGTTGAAAAGAAAATTAATTAATGTGAGTGAATGAATGAAGTTTCAAGAGAGAACAATGTAAACCAAACAAAAATTCTGGCCACATAGTGTGATCGTTTGCTGCAATAGCAAAATAATTCTTTTGCATTTAATTTACGTTCGTCAAACAGCGTTTTACTATTAACAAAGTGCGTTATAACGAAAAAAAAATTTCATTGAATTTTTAATATATAAAAACAATTCCCAAAGTTCCTCATAGAGTGAAAGTATTTACTATTTACATATGTATGAATATAAGTAATTAAATATATCACATCTTTGGGAATAAATTACCTACATAGTTCTCTGAGTAAGAAAACGAACGAACATTCCATTCATTTATATTCACTCAATTCGTTTCGTTTTCGTTTGAATGGTATGAATGTCTCATTCATACCAACATTCACATTCATTCAATTTTTTATAGAGAATTTCGAGAGCCGACTCATTCATTTTTGTCGTGAATCACTCAAAAGACGTTTTGAATGCATTCATGCAGCTTCTAGTGTGCAAATGTATACAATGTACACAGTACCTACCTAGAAATGATCCTTTACTATCGTCAACGATTATCGTTTTGAAAATTACGGAGTGGATACCCTGGAAACATGGTATTTGTGTTAGATACCGAGTTCCCAGTAACGTTTCACTCTTCGATGCAAAGTCGAAAATGTCTGAAAATTTAAGTTTTTTTCTAATAATAAAAAAAAGGCAATTTATGGGTTAGGAGCATTAAATTCCACTCTGATAAGTGATAATGTGCTCGAGGACGACATTTAAGAAGCTTAACACATTTTGTCGCAATATAACCTGAAGCCTTAATATTAATTTAAAAAAAAAACCTAGAAGCCGATATTTTGTGTTCTTTTTTCACTGATCATCTGTTAAATCATCCAAATGCTTAGCATCAATGGTAATGCAAAGCATATCCCAATTCAGCCTTCACCTTTCAGATTCCGCTGTAGGTCCAGTCATCTTGTAAAAAGCACAAAGTACTCTGAATAGTTGTGAGATAAATCTCGGCCAATGGTACTGATGTCCGCTGAAGAGCTAAAACTATAAGCTGATTGGAAAATGAATGATTTGCATTCTTGAAAACGTCCAAAACTAAAATTAATTTCCAATTCATAGAAATATTTTATCGATACTAAATTCTGCTAACTACATTAGATATATGAACTCATCAGCCTTGTTACTATGAAAAGTAATCTTTGAAAAACCCAGACTGACATTTTCCATTGTCAATACTCAAGAATACCAATGAAACAACAAAGTTCCCTCTGCATAATGTAGTGATTTGGTTTGCGTTAGTCTTCCCGAACTAATTTCTAAATTGAATTTTTGTTCTCAGAATAGTCTGATGAAAATGAAGCTTTAGTGAAGAGTTCAGTTCATTTCGGAGGCTTCTATCTCTCTTTTACTAAAAAAAAAAGTACTGCAGTTGTGTTGCAAGCGTAGCAGGGGGAGTAACAAATACACCAGCAGTATGAAAGTGATTTGTTTTTTTTTTCAACTTTAGTAGGTACCTAGTGCCATATTGTCCTGTCCTGGTGTGTGTTTTTTGTTCATTCTGCATACTATATTTGCAATCATTTTTTAACTTAAAGGCTATTCTAAAATGGGATTGGTGTAAGGCGCAATATGTACAAAATGGATTGAATTAAAATTCACTGGTATTGGCAGAACTTTCCCCTTTATGAAAATTCAATAACTATTCCTGCTTTCATGTTTATTGATTTTAAATTCGGAGCCTACGTCTATTCTCTATATATTTTCAAAAATCGTTCGTATTGGAAAATAATTGTTTGAAAGCGATGCCTTAATTTCGAATTGTTAGCTACCGCAACTAATATTACGTTTCCGTCGAGTGAAATTCGTGATTTCAGCCGAAATGCTATACATCTTGCCATACAATTTCACATTACAGAATGCTGAGTTTGGCTGAAAAGTAAATTTACAGTCAACTACAAAACATAAACAAAATTAGTTCTCTAGGTTATTTGGTTACAATTACGTAGTCAAAACCAAAAACAACAAAATGTAACAAAACAATGAATTTTTTTTTTTGGCAGTTGGAATGCGATATTTTTTGGTAGGAACACTATTTTCCAATGTTGAATTTCAGTAATGAAATGGCGCATTTCGGTTCGGTGGAAACGTACTATAAATCTAATCAGGCAATGTTTCTATCTCGAATTTAAAACGTTTGGCTGGTTAATTTCTATTGAAAGGCGCGTTATTCCTTATTTTGCCAAGTCCAAAGGTTTTGTGCTTTGTATAGTTGGCGCATTAAGTTCCCGTCATCATTCCTATCAAATTTGTAGGACTGTATTGTTGATATGTCCGACTAGCCGGATTCAGCTTCGATTGTAGGAACTCTGAAATCCCTACAATTTGAAGGATAATTTTATGCCATAAATGTTTGAATATAATTTCAAGCAATTGGCCTCCGCGGCTGGTTCGAATAAAGCCAAGTCTAGGGGTTCAGTTTTCAACCATTGGGGCCGTATGTCGGCAATAACGCCACGAATGTTGGCGTAGACGAGAGACTTCACATATCGCCAAAGTGTCAAATCACACGTTCTTGGTGGCCAATTTATAGGTCCATTATGCAAAATTATGCACTCATCGAATGTTTCCTTCAATAAATCGATTTTGACGTGCGCTGTGTGGCATGTAGCGCCTTCTTGTTGGAAATACATCTCATCCACTTTCATGCCGTCTAATTCGGACACAAAATTGTTTGGTTTCATGGCTCTATACCGTTCTCCATTAACAAGTAACTCACTCTCAAGCATCATTTCGGAAGAAGTATGGCCCAATGACTCCACCAGACCATAGAGCACACCAAACAGTCAGTTTTTGTGGATGTAATGGCGTCTCAAGGGTCTTATGTGGATTCTCTTCACTCCAAATGCGGCAATTTTGCTTGTTGACGTAGCCATTCAACCAAAAATGAGCCTCATCACTGAAAAAAAAAAAATTGCAATGAAAATCAGCATCGAAATATATCTAATTTTTGGCTTTGCATGGTCTCGCGGCTTTAATTCTTGCACAAGCTGGATCTTGTAAGGTCGTAAACCAAGATCTTTGCGCAAAATCTTCCATAAAGCTCTAATTGCTGTGCACGGTGGCGGATCGATTCATTCGGGTCCTCATCAACACTTTGCTCTTCAACGGCAATTGTTTCTTCGGTTCGCATGACTAAACTCTTATCTTAATTTTCCTCAAATTGTTCGGTTATAACAACTGCACTTCGGTGCGCACTGTTTGACGTCTCTCCGGATGCATAGAGTAAACGTAGTGCGTAAACGATCCATGATTAACCGAATTAATTGCTCTGATGGGCGATTATGTCGTCCATAAAATGGACGGAGCTTGCGAAGCTCACTTTTTGTTGAATCGATACGTCAATAAACTGTAATATTTGGGGTGATGTTAATCCTCAAGTGTATGTTGATTGTTTAAGCACCCTTGCATCCAAAAACAAAAACCGACTGTGTGGTGTGCTTTCACTTGCCTAGACTCTAAAACTTATCAACCGCAGGCAAAGAAAACTCAACTCCTGGCAACTGTCAAAATTAAATTGAAACCCCCTTCAAATGTTGTCACCCGTCGGACTGTTTCGTTGTGTGTTCGCCGTCAACCGCATTTGTGGATGTTTGTATGAGTAGCTACTATCTCATACATTCGACGTCCAACCCCTGCAGCAATTTATTTGCACAGATTTTTTTTTATTGCCAATATTTCCTGCTGTATGCGACTTGAAATTTGGACAGAAAAATGGATCTGTCATGCGATTTATGCGCGAGAGCTGAGGAAATCACTCAGCGATATAAATTTGATGGCAAGTCAAGAACACGCGTAGATTTAAAAGAAACTGAGGAGTGGGTAAACGACTGGGTCGTAGGTATTTGCTTATTTTGTGTTATGTAGAAAATTTCGTATTTGATAATTCCCTGAAGGAAAAGATATTTCGACCTATCGATATATTTGTAAGAAAACTATGTTCGATATCGAAGAATTTTTTTATGAAGGTATGCGTTTCGAAAAGCATTTCGAACCGATCTGCCCACAATTAGTCCCACAGCGGTGTAATACATCATTTTTGACACTTCCAAAGTTGTCCGACATAATATTATTGCAGAATCAAACGGAAGCGACAGGTACTACAAAATCAGACTTTCGTTTTCGAAATTTTTATTTTTTATTTTTATTTTCTCCCTAACACTGGAGGGTAAAATGTTAATGTTCGAATGTACAGATTTTTAATTGGAAAGCTTTAATTTTTTATTGACTCATTGAGTATAAATATTGAGGTTTCTAGGGTATGGAATAGCCCATAGGATAAATGCCCACCACGGCTTTGATGTCAAGTACGTACTCTTTTCTATTACCATTTCATATAATTGTGCCATTAATATACCGCCAAATTTCCTCTTTCAAGCATTGGTGGTCGTGGGCTTGGTCGCAAAGACCTTTGACTTAAGAAAAAAAAAAAAACCCCAAAGCAAGACCTGGATGGCCAATTCTGATCGAAAAAACGGCCGTTAAAGCGATTAGGAAATAATCATGCAGTTATTGAATTGTTTCTTTGGCTGTATGATATGTGGCACTTTCTTGTTGAACCCACGTGTTGGTCACATCCATATCTTGCAATTTAGGTACTAAAAACTGGATTATCCTGTCACAATAACGAACACCATTAATTTTTACTGCCTGACCAGTCACTTTCGAAGAAATATAGTCGGATAACACCTCGAGCCCAAAATCCGCAACAAACAGCAGCAATTTTGAAGATTAACGAAGCCATCAAGGTGAAAATGATCTTCAACACTGGATTACGCGCCGTTGTTCAACCGTTGTTCAAAAAACCATTCAACAAACTGTCTTCGCCTTGCATGGTCAGTCGTTTTTAGTTCTTGCGTCAATTGAACTTTGTATGCATGAAGTTTCAAGTATTTCGTGAGCATTCGGTGTAGAGAGCGCTGTACAGTATAGAACTACATAGAGTGCGCAACTCATATAACGAACATTTTCGATGCTATGTAGGGTACTGATATTGATACCTCAGTGTTCATATTGCTACCCCAGCATCAAACACAGCATAGCCGACGCAAACGATTGCCGAAATTCCCCTTTGGCACTTCCGACCGCGTCTGAAACCGCTACCTGATTTTTAGCTGTGATGCGTACTCTATGAAGTTCTTTTCTCCTTGCTACGGTGCCGAATATATTGTCTCAAAATACGAAGTGGCGTATGTGCAAAATCTTGCACTGCCGTATGTATAGATACGTCTTGTCGCATTGTGAGTTAAATAAAAAAAAACATTTTGAGATAAATAACGATCTGTAGATAATATACGTGTTTGGAACGACGATATTTTCCTGGACTGTCTCTCGCGAACTGATTTGATCTTTTCTGTCGAACAACTTGTGATAGGACACCCAGAGTGTCTAAGATCACTAATTTATCAGTACCTTTTAATTTTTCAATTATTCTGTTCACAGTTGATGATTTTAAATCAATTTCTCGGCCATATATTGTACGAAAATTGCGGACTGTAGCTAACAAACCTTTATATTTTTTTTAAATATTGCTCAACAATGAAAATGCGGTAATCTTTCCTATAGCACTCCATTTTTACTCACCCCGAACTGCTCACTTAAAATAGCACGTGAGTTATGGGACCCCCTTTATAAAAGCAATTTGTTTTCGGTACTAAGCTGGAAATGTTTTTCGTGCAGCCAGTACATTTCTCTATATTTTATCAGAATATCGCATCTTCCGATGGAAATCTTTTTCATTAGTGCGTTCAAATTACAAATCCAATTCAAATCTTGTAGTATTTTTGAAAGATATCAGGATTTTGTTCTTTGCTTGGATAGTTAAAGAAAACCCCTTGTGCTATAATTTACTAATTGTATCAGATAAGTACATCTACCTATGAAATTAATAACAGACATTGTATGCCTATATATTTTCAAGTTTTGACGGTTTAAATATTGATCTGCTCTTATCAAATAAGTCGACATAAAAGGATTATTGTTTATACCACACAACAACAAAACCCCCGAAGGGTCGCTTTTGATGTAGTAAAACTTGGAATTTAATATGAGCATATGTTTAAAATGTTGCTGATAAATACCGGACAAAATATTCACAAAAAAGTACTCTCGGTTTTAAAAGGTATTTCAAAATTAATCATCATTAAAATTCGATACATCTGACACATGATATACATATGAGAGTCTGTTAATGGGCACGTATACAACGGACTACAAGCAAATCTCTCCCTTTTAGCCAAAATTTTGCTTCAACTTTTGTTTTTAACCGTACAAACCTATTATATCGGAAGGTAATATATACCCAACCAATACTCACATTCTGTAACTCACATCGAGAGAACTGGAGCTAAAAAAAAAAAAGAAAAAATGCCCCTTTAGCGCATCCAATTGCATGGGATTTCAGATTAACAAACGTCCTCGTGTAGATTTTATGTCCCATAAAAACTCAGAATAACTCGAAGCGGGGATGGAAATATGCCATATGTATAGATGTACATAGCGTCCATGCATTGGATACGCCGCCTATTCCAAAGCAATGTTAATTATTTTAACCATAAAACACTGGGGTTCGAAGAAACCGATGGCGTCATTTAACATCTCGATTTCAGTCGTTTGGTTTGTTGAAAGTACATTTTAGATCCTCAGCGCACTACGGACCTTACAGACAAAATTAAATTTATTTCGAGAAAAATTATTATTTATGTTATTATACAAAAGAAAAACGAACAAAAAAAACAGCTCCAAAGTTCGGAGCATAATGAGCAATCGGTCGAGTTTAAAATCGGTAGTGTGGGTGCGTTGCTCTAATGAGATACTGATTCCAATCTGGTAGCCTATCAAACTGTTTTATCGGACGATACCGAATCGTTGTACTGTACTCGTTCATACTGATTAACAGCCAGACCATAGTATATGCCTGCGCGCTCTGCGTGCGCTCTCTTAAGTTATTTATTGTAGTTGAAGTTGTTTTCTTCAAGATTTTCTGATGGTAGTCCTACAATTTGTGTGTCCATTGTAATCTACTCCAACAAATCATTTTAGAAAATCGATTCGAATTGTGATCTGCTCGTATGCTAAGAGCATATTAATCACAATGCCAGACCTTTTTTTTTGTTTTGTTTCATAAGGTGAGGCCAACCTATATCGCTCCGGCAGCGTCCTAAGATGATGCTTGCAGATGTACAACAACTTATTTTTCGAAGCTATTTTTGTTCCAGCAAAATTGTATGGAAAACTATTTGGCGCACTTTAAAAGATCCACCATTGCCACATGCTAGCCTTTTAAAGGTTGTAAATATTTAAAGGAAAAATAAATGATCCTTCAAGAAAGTAAGGGAACCTCGCGAAGCATATAGGTTGTATTCATCTGGAGCTAATCGGCTTGGCGGAATCGCATAATCGATAAATAGGCCTTTGCAATTCACGTTTTAAAGACTACTTCCTGTAAATGTTGTCCACGGATCCGTTTGAAATGGTCCATTCGGAAGGTCCAATTTGCGTCACTTTTTATCACTTTTATCTTGTAAGGCTTCAACCGTGTTCAATTTGTCCACATAGACTAACAACTTTACATAACCCCACAAGAAATAATCAAGAGGCGTTAAATCATATGATTTTGGCGGCCAACTCACACGCTATTTCGAGAGAAAAGCTGCTCACCAAATTCATCCTTCAACATTTCCATTGTTTCACTAGCTGTGTGGCATGTGGCACCGTCTTGATGAAACCACATGTCAACCAAGTTCAACTCAGCCAACTGGGGTAAAAAAAAGTCGCGTATCACGGCTCGGTATCGTTCGCCGTTGACGGTCACGTTTCTTCCACGGTCGTCTTGCCACCAGCCCGTAAACCACACTAAACTGTCGTTTTTTCGGCATGCATCGGTAATTCTTATATGGCATGTGGCTACTCATCACTCCAGATGTGACTGTTTTGCTTATTTAAGTATCCGTGGAGCCAGAAATGACCCTCATCGCTGTTCGCCATAATATGGTCGTAACAAACGGTGCACATTTTTCACAGAGCACGAATTTTGATAATAAATTTTAATAATTTGCAATCGTTGCTCGTTTGTAAGTCTTTCCATGATTAAATGGCAGAGTATACTGAAAACTTTTTACTTTGACATATGACGTTTGGACGCCATTACTAACCAGTGAAAAAATTTAACTCTTAAAAAATCACCCGCTTAATACGATCCAGTTGTGTAGCCGCTATTCGTTTCTCGAAGAGGTAACTTCTTGCAAATTGAAAAACATCCGTATCCGGCACACAACAAAACTTTTACGTCGATTCCAATGAATCGATAGATGAATACTGGTAGGTAGACCAGGTAGACGGCAGCAACTTCTCATTTTTGAAAATTTAATCCATTCAATGGGTTATGAAAATACCTTTAGAGTGCAAGAGAAACGTAAAAAAAATTGTTAGGAACTAACTAGTTGGTTGTGTCCTGCTAAATATTTTCACATTCCTTTTATATTCGAATTATAAAATAAACTCTTTAACTGACAGAATTGCTCAAGATACCTGCTAATTTGTGACGATTTAAACTGGCTATTTTCAACGTTTTCGAGACGCGGGAATATTCCTACGATATACAAGTGCAATTTCATACGATTTAGGGCTCACATCTCGTTTATGTCTGTTAATCATTTTGCATCAGCAGTCTTCTCTTGATTCCAATGCAATTATTATTGAACCCACATTTTCCCTTTATTTATTGCTCTTTGAATATTATTTTTGTCCAATTAGGCAAGATTTTCTAAGCGAGAGTTATTCAAGTGGTCACTCTTGTACTAATTAGTAGATTATGATACTAAAGCTAATCGAGTAATTATACATCAACGGCACTGCTGCTTCCATGGGAATCATCTTCAGCTTAACATGCTCATGGAACAATACACCAAAGCGCACAGTGCAAGGATGTTCTCACTCTACTGAAAAAAAAACTAGCTCGTGCGTTAATAATCACTCAATTGTGTGCGAGTATAAGCTGATTTCACGACAACTGAGTTGCTCATTATTTTCTGTGATGATGACTTTCGCTCCACATCACGGTAGTTGATTGTTTTATGTAACAGGGAAAACAAAGCGAGAGCATTGATTCATCAGACGCGACCAGCTGATTGTATGACAGTCCGAATATAAAGCCGATGATCATAAACATTGCAAACTAAGACAATATAACTAAATAAACGTTTCTTTCTTTTTAAATCAGAACAGAGTCCAAGAAAATTGAATTCTGCTCAGAACGCTCTAATTTTAATTTATTGAATTAAAGACTTAGTACAGTGAAGATATGACATCGTCGCCCATGGCGGGTCGTACTGTCACAGCCCGCCATATATATGGATCTCGTTTCTCATCTGTGCACGTGCACGTGCACACCGCCCATCCGTACCATGAAGCCGGTGAGCAAAAGTTTCTGTTTTTTGTTCTCAATGCGGCATCTGTATGGCTTTATAATGTCCGAAAGTGACAGCCCATCTTTTTTTTACTACTTCACCTCTTGCGAAAAAAAATGTTAAGTAGTAGGGTAAGACCAATTAATTGCTGCCCACACGAAAGGACACACAAAATAAACGAATTGCGCTGAACGTCATCATTGACAGGCATACCTTTCAGTTAGTACGGGGTTTTTGTCAACCAAGGCTCGCTGTTAACTCTCACAACAACATCGCGTCAGAAATAAAACGATTTGCCAAGGGCTGTTTTTTCTGGCTAAGAAGATAATTTGATAGTACAGCTAGAAATATTTATTAAATCCTATACGGTGATGCTGATCATGGCAGTCCTATTTTACGGCCCTAAAGTATGGAACGTATCAAAAGCGGAGAAAGAAGTTCTTGGTCGCATTGAGAGAAAAATTCTTCGAAAAAGTGTTTGATTGGGTTGACGGGCTATTAAGAACTATACGAGGTGTACAGCGACAAACCCCTTGTCAAAAAACTCTGAATTATAACAAATCCACATCCATATTGTCGGTTTTCGGCTTACTTTAACGCGGTTCGTAGTAGATGCCACAGTTTTTCATCCTCAATTTGCACGGACCATCCGATCGAATTTCTGGGATGGCAGTAATGTTTGCTTTTTAGCAGCTTTGGGCTTCCGCTAGTTGTTCACCTGCAGATCTCCAATTTAATGTTCCTACATTCCAGGTGCAGATTCAAATGTCGTTATCCGTTTTTCGTTTAGAATGGTCGTCAAAAATAAAATCAGTCCTTTCCGCGGCTCTTGGTTGCATCGTAACAATTTTTTTTGTTCATGGACGTGTAGTCCAAATTTATTAGATACCCCTACGCCATGGGGCCATCAGTATCCACTACGGGATTGCGCACTGCCGTTGTCCTTTGGTTCATCCGCCACCATCTTTGTTCAAGGCGCCTGACTTATTCTTTAGGTTCCTAGATGGCTGGTTGTTCATATATGTAGAGGCAGCTCGCTCATCTATGTTATTCATTTTATCCATCCTAATTGGGAATGTAGACGCCACCATTGAATTTTTTTCCGCTGCCGCCTGGAAATAGACCAGGCTGATTATATAGGCATCGTTAGGACCAGGCTGATTGGAGCGGCATAGTTGAGGCCCGGCTTCCTTCCGTACTTCCACTTAAGTGAGTACGTACGTACCTCTTGTCATATTCTGACAAAGATCCAAGAATAACATGGCCATGAGAATCTTGCTTGTGTCTTTGAGACACAAGTATAACTTCGCACACACAAAGTACGGAATAATTTCCGAATCGAAATTCAGTTCCAAACGGAACTCAAGTTACTTTTGAGGTATCCGTTGCGGAACAACATAAAAAAGTATACAATCGCGTTCGATTGATTCCGCATCAATTTTTCGTCGGACAAATACTTCGGAAAAAATTCAACGCATAGCTGTCGAAAATTGTTGACTTAAGGCATATCACCGATGCGCGATCATGTGCCATATGCGTTATCACTGTTTGAGCACCAAGCATGGAAATAAATCTCTTTAGGAAAGGTCAAGGTAGCGTTTGCACATATCTTGTGTTTTCTTCCATTGTTTTTATTTCTCGATCAACATCTCCGAGTGCTGTAAATGATCATCAGGGAACCGCTTTGTTTGTCAAACCTTTAAATCTTCGTTTTCAGGTATTACGTTTGAACATTTTATTAATCATGATAATTCTGTACGACTTGCACATCATTAAGTCTATACGTTTCTGGTGCCGTAACCCAGTCCTTCATTAAATTCTTCAAAGCCATCGTTTGACTTTCTGACATGTTTTAATTTCAGAATTGACACTCAAAGGGTTATCATTGCATTTATAGTGTTTTATACCTCTGTAGGGTTTCAACACAGCGCTGGAGGTTTAGTGGATACTTACTCCATGGGTGGTGTCCGATAAACTTCTGGAAGTCACTGTTTTTGTATGTTTGCTTTTAATTTGCAGAATCTTGATCAAAAGTTGTGGTTACTTTTATTCCGAGAAAACTCTGAATTTTTATTATTTCGTTCAAATATGGTTTCATGGACTTTGGCTGCGATAAACTCACAAACATTCCAACCAACAGGCGAACACAATATCGCGTTCAAATCTTCTTTTTTTATTGGGATGTTCTGACGTAGGTTTTGAAAATTTAGCCAGAATGGATGGATGTCCTCTGCTGCCATCCAAAATAAATATCATAATGAACTCACAATATACCACAACTATGCTTATATCACAATATTGCAAAAATCAAACGGACGATGGACAAAACACTGCAAAACAGTTCTCACTGCGTTTTTTGAATTCGTGTATTCGTGTTAGAAAAAAAAAACAATCAAAGTAAAAGCATTTTTTAATAAATTTGTCCAACGAGTACGGATTCAACTTGAACTAGCAAATGTATTAACAAAATGAATGACTCCCCAGGTTGTGGTGGACTTAAAATACCTTTTTTGCTTGTCACTAATTAGATCTCCTTGGTGATTCTCGAAATACAAAAATACAAACGACCAACTAACACTTTTAGTGCTGATGGGATTCGAGTGAGGCATAGTTACAAGTGCATTTCACCAAAGCTCTAGATAAAGTTTCTACTTTAACCTACCTGACTTGAGATACATTATGAGTTTTGTTGTCTACCATCTGAAATTTCCCATAGCAACATTGTTATTT
This sequence comes from Rhingia rostrata, assembly GCA_949824845.1. Classification (NCBI taxonomy): domain Eukaryota; kingdom Metazoa; phylum Arthropoda; class Insecta; order Diptera; family Syrphidae; genus Rhingia; species Rhingia rostrata. The sequence goes on along the minus strand of OX463757.1, from coordinate 85,487,675 downwards.
GTTATGCCGATTGAGTAAGTTTCCAGGAAACGCACGAGCAATCACAATCACCATCTAATTATCTAACGATATAGAGATTTTTGATGAAACCGAAACCTTAAGTAATTTGATTGGATTTAACATCCTTTACTTTCAATAAAACTAAGGACTTTAATCTCTCTCTCCATTCGTGGGTATGTAATATATGTAATTTCAAGTGTACATTTTTTGCAAGGTGACATTTAAAAATAAATATTAGGTATACATGACCTAAAACTCAGATTCCGCAGACATTTCTGTGCTTGATGGTGCGTTAAATTCCGCCACAGTGAGGTATCCGTCGGAGCGGACAATTTTCCGCGACGCATACTTCATCGGATATTTAAATTCCTTTCGAGGTATGTGTCATCAAAAAAAATCACTTCACTACAATTCGTAAATAAATTCTGCAAAAAATTTGTGAAGGAGGAAATCGGAAATGTCAAAAATTGCACGAAAAAATGCACCTGACGGCACTTCAACGTAACTCGCCGGGATGCGTTACAAAATGTCGGAGAAATATTCCGAACAGCTTTTCGGAAGAATACCCCGAAGATAAAGTCCTCCGATTCGTACAAAATCGGAGAATTTTCCGCTCCTACGGATACCTCGCTAGGGCTGATTATTAGGAATGCAGTAGAGGGGCATCTGCAAGAAATTGTCTCCGCTAATCTAATTGATTAACTTTAATAACAACCATCCCTTAAGTCCATATGTAATCTCTCACAGTCGAAAATCTTTAAATCGAAACTGGATTATCTATGCCAAATAAAAATGTCAATAGCCAGCACTTCAGTTTTAATATTAGTCTGACAAAAACCCGACCAACGCGATTTTGTCACCTCTTTTCAATCAAAAAAAACGAAATCAATTAGTATTCATAGACAAATAAAAATCGATCACCCAACTTGAGTCACAGGACTGGGAGTGTCAGCCAATTTAATGAGCGAAACTTATGCACAGCGAATGTGGTATCATTCAAACAGATGCGTCTTCCTACACATGCAAATGTGCGATTGCAGCGTTTTTATTTTAGTTCGCTGCATTAATTGTTTTTCCGCATCCAACATGTGCTGGACACTTTACCCGCAAAAGCTTTGTTCTCCCATTGCCTTGCTGTTGGTGTGAAATGACGATAATATCCCGCTCGTAAGGAGGAAGAGTTTTTTTTTAAAACAGGAATAGAAGTTGGTGGAATCGATCATTTTTATGGATATGTCTAGGGACCAATAGTCATTTATACCCAAAGATATCCACAACAGAAACCTATTTTAAAAGCCTTTTCTAAACAGTCTAACTAGTAAGATTACATATAGACGCCTTGGTGACACAAAAACGCATGTCAATATGTGTTAATTTTAGTTTTTTGTGATTTTTGTTATTTTTTTAACACTTTTTAATTTTTTTGAGTTTCTTGAGTACTTTTGTATTCTACGTCACTTAGAGGTACAATGCTTTGTCACGATATAGAAATTCTATATTTTACCTAAGGTGGCATTTTGTGTCACTTGAAATATTTTACACGTTTACTAATTTAATTATTTTTGTTTTATTTAATTTTCAGCGTTGTCAAATTACTACAAAAGGAACTTTCAATGTGTCCGAAAAAATGCAAAATGTTCGCAAGAAACGTGAGCCGTACTTTGCTTTTATTTCGGGCACTTACAGAGTACATTCACGATGTAAGTCCACTAGTAAAAATGTACCTTAAACAAATGTATATCCTTACCTTTAAATATCTCATTTCAGGCGCCATTTTATCTTCAAAAATTATGCGAACTCTTAGCCCTATATACCTTTTTCGAAATAAAATATGCATCGGTATTCAGAGATTCGAAAATCGCGATTGCTGAGAGAATATTGTCCAACATCAGCATGCATCTGGAAGTTGTTGTAATCTATTTCTAACATTCACTCCCAATGCTGGTACTTACGATTTTTTTTTTGATTTAATTTCTTTACAGAATAATAAGACTACTTCATTTGCGCTTCAAATATTTACGCATATTCCCAATATGGGAAGGGAGAACGAGATCATGCAAGAAGTTTTCCGGTAAGTGTATAAGTGATGGGATGATAATAACAGAGTGGGAAGAAGAGTTCACCAAGATACTTAAGAAAGAGTTGGCGATATTGTGGGTTTTTGAATTTCTACTCATTTAAAAACACCATCGTGAGCTACGAATAAATGGGTGAACGGCTTTCAATTCCATGATAGACAAATCGCAGGGATTTAGAAAACAGCGGAAGACATGACCCTTTTCCTTCCTTTTTTTTTAAACATACTCCAAACATCCCCGTTTCAAGGTCTTTTGTTTCAAGGTCTTTTGTTTCAAGGTCTTTTGTTTCAAGGTCTTTTGTTTCAACGTCTTTTGTTTCGTGCTTGGCTATTCGACAGTATCAGTGATGACACTTATTTTGGTGCTGAAGTTTGATCTATATCAAGCGAGATCAGTTGCTCAGGCTTTGTCAGTTTTAGTGCCAAATTCGTTTGATCGGCGCGCGGGGACGAGGTTTGATCTGTGTGTAGCATGCTGCGCTGTAATACATTAATAGCATGCTGTGCTGTAACACATTGACATGCACCGGAAGAAATACCAAGTAAATCTTTTTGTTCAAGGACCTAATTTTCATCTTACCATTCCCAAAGATATCTCCGTGCCTAGATACCTAGCAAATGTGAATTTGACTCGTAGTCATTTTGATAGCCACTTGGTTGTCTGCGCTTTTGATAAATTGAGCTCAGTATTTCGATAGCAACTTGGTTGTCGTTAATATGGCTAAAATCCTTGTCTGGTATTACATTTAGAGATCTCTTCAATCGCCATAATTTCCTTGTCTGATTCTGAAACTATCAGCAAGTCTGAATTATTAGAGATAACGATTTAGCTTTGTGAAGAAAATAGTTGCGTCTCTTGTTTTTGTGCCACTTGTATATAAACAATTTTTTCTAAGCGCACGACATTTTTCAAAACGAAAATAACAAAATTTAAAACAAAAAACTACTTTACTTCACATACTACGTGCGTTTGTAATTTTTTCAAGGTGGCGGTACAGATCATTTTTTTTTTTTTGAAACGGAATGTCAAACGTCGTTTGTTTCATTTGATACTAAAGGTTCTTTCAATAAAAGAGGGTTGATGTTGAAATGAAATAAAAAGATCGTCCGCCACGGCTCCCTTCCGTGTCACGAATTCGAGAGGCGCAATTTCACCAACTCTGGCACATTAATCCGAGTGAATTGAAGCAATGGCCTAGGTAATGTTGCTTTTCAAGGCAGTAGTCGATTGTGGCTTATTGTTCTAGACATACGACTCATGAAAGTCTCACAAGAAAAGTCTACTCGGTCAAATTGCACGATCTTGGTGGGCAATCCGCGAATTCGAAATAACCACCCTACCCTCAAATCGTTTATGTAGGATGCCACGGATCCTACACAATTTTCAAAAACTCTGGCACCAAACAGTAACTTTTTTTCAATGCACTACCACCTGGTAAGCATTGTGTAGGTTTGCGTCATACCATATACGGTAATGTTGCCATTCATCCGAAAATGTACCTCGTCGCTGAAGACGACTTGTCGGCCAATCTTCCTTCAAACATTCCGACCCGCAGTCAGCGAACAAATGGCTTTGTCCATGGTCATTAATTTTGAGCTGTTCAATCATTTGGATCTTGTATGGTCCCAACGCAAAATTCGTCAAGTTGAAATCTTCGAAACGCCGAGTTCTTCCAATGAACTTGATCTCTTATAAACTTACACACAGAGGCTATATTCTCCGCCGATTTGGCGTTTCTTTTATGTGCAAGTGCTGTATCATTGCTTACCAAATCAGTCATCTCTAATTTGGCCACCAAATGTTGGAGAGTCGACTTTATGGGGCAAACACGTCTACTTACAGACAGACGTCGAAAAAACATAGCTGCCACAGAGCCTTAAGATATGGCAGATGTTTTTTTTCGCCCCAAATGATTTCAGCTCTAAACAGAATAACCTTTCCATTCGAACTGAAATCACCACAGAATATGCCCAGTTCTGCCGAACCAAATATTGTGGTTTCGAAATGATCAACTCTTGGTCCGTCGATTGAAAAGTTATCGCAAGCAAATTTTTTTTACAATTCAAAGACAATCCTACTGCATCACTTAATTGAAGTATCAAGAAACTCCCGAATGGTTCAAAATACTTACCATGTCGATGCCAAATAGCTGGTGTTCATGTTCGAATTTTATAACTGTCTATTGTTGGATGGTTAATAAACTGCTAAACATATTTATTGTTTCCATTTTAGCCGACTCATACCTAAGCCATTGATCCCGATGAAGTGTGAGTTGAACGATCGCTTATACGTGCAGTATTTGATTGCGTATTACCATTGGATAAACACCGAGTCGCTGTATGAGGATCAAATGAGGATCATAAATGAAGCAAACACGTTTATGAAGCCGCAGAGAACGTTGAAAACGAGTATGCTCTATACCAGACATCTGCCATCATATGGAAAGAGGAACGATGCGACGAAGTATATATTAATGAATATGGTGTACTTCGATGATCTGAGAAAAGTAAGTATTGGTTGAATAAGATGTGAAAATTTTAATTTTATTTATAGTTTTATAGTATATGGTGGTGTGCTGTTGGAAGTTTGATTTCCTTCAGAGTCATTGATTGATATATTTTTGCGGCATTATCGATGGATTAGTTAAGAGAGGTTAAGTTGATGTAAAACTTTACTCCTCACCGCTATGCCAATGTTTTTTTTTTTTTTTTCATTCCTTTCAAAACCTGTTGTCACTCATGCATGCCACTTTTGGCAGAGTTTATCGGAAGGCACACAGCGTAAACCTCTTTATTATAACATATTTTTTCGATGTAGACCCTAATCTGTTGACCCAAATCTGTTGACTTCCCCTAATCTGTTGACCTACCCTAATCTGTTGACCTATTTCTTTTCGAAAGCGATTTCTATTCGAAAACGGATTTTTGTGTTTGCAAATGTCATCATATCATGTGCATCTTTAAGTGGGTGGTAGCCTATGGTGATGTCGGCTACGGTACGTCAGGATACTGCGGGGAATCTCTCGCTCAGTTGTTCTTTGTAGACTCTGGCAATCTCCGGATCACTAAACGAATGACGTCTAATTTTTTGCGCTATTCGTAGCTTTTTGTCGATGTACAATCGGACTTAGGATTTGGCTGTGACGAGAAAAGGTCAAGTCGACGTTTGTGAGTCTGAATGTGTGAAAAACCAGGACATTGGAGTTTGAGTACATGGTTGGCGGTTCGATTATCTGCACATCAGTGGGTTGCTTCGTGGATCTACGAAACCTTGTGCTGCTGATTACAGTATTACTTGCTGTAGCGCCACTTCAGTGAGAATATACCTCGCGCGCACAAGTAGAAACCGAACTCACGAAATTCGAAGTACACAACTGGTGGCAGTTAGCTAGTGAAAACGACAATTGGAGAGGCATGTTGGTTGAGGCTCAGGTTCATTCCGGACTGTACCGCCACTTCAGTAAGTAAGTGAGGCCCATATCTCCCAAAACTTCATACACATAGCTTATGTAGGTTAAATACTGGAGAGGTAATTGCGTTGCTATGCATTCAATTTGTATACATCACAGATGGTTCAGATGTATCATCGCAACAATATTTCCGAACCAACCACTTCTCCTTTGTCCGTAATCGCAAAATACCATTCCTTGCCCAATTCCAACGAAATTCACATATACATTTATTTTGACTGACCTTATTTCAGGAAAAGTGAACTGAAGCGATTTCCAACCAATGGAAGAGATAATTCCCTCAGCTTAATTATAAATACCTAGAAAACATTAGTGTTGCCGCAAAACGGCACCTTGTTAGTCTCCCATCACATCTGCCTCGTATTGATTTGTCTGCCTAGTTACAGAAGCCATTTGTAAAAAAAATCGTGTAATTGGATGCAGTTGTTGAATTTCTAGTTATAAATAGCTTTCGCAGCAAACTAGCCGCATCACATCGATATTTAATTTTAGATACTTTAGCTGTAGATCGAATTCTGCGAATACGCAAAACCATCCCACACCTGCTAAAAATATCTTTACCAAGCAGAAACAAATACACTTGTTGAGAACGCTGAAATTCAATAAAATGAAACGTAAAACCATAAAAAAAAAGTCTGCATTTGACTGTTTGAAAAAAGGGAGAAAGTTAATTTTATTTTCCAGTGAAGAGTGAAAACTCGAATGGAAGTTGATGAAGCTTTAGAAGATTCTATAGTATATAGCTTTTGTTACACAAATGGGATGTACATAAACATTATTTGAAGAATTCAATGAGAATGTATTTTCACAACCGAATAACATGTCAGTAACCCTCGCTGAACTGGGGGCATGATGACGTGTGTTCGACTTACAGGTTGCAAAATACACATACATACTTCCATAATGGTATTGAACAAAATAATATATACAATACGAGATTGTATATGGATCTCGTTTCTCATGTGTGCACACTGCGCGCCGCCAGCCCGTACCGTGAAACTGGTGAGCAAAAGTTTCTGTTTTTTGTTCTCATTGCGTCGTCTGTGTGACTTTATAACCTTTGGTTATAGCCAATGGGTACGGTTTCCATGGAGATCGTAAACACAGTTCTGCTTATTGCTATTTTAGGGCTTTCAAAAATTCTATAAAGCCAGGAATATTCACTCTAATCTACACCTGCGTGGTTTTGAAGTGTCCTGTTGGAAGATCTATAGGTTTCCCTTGAAAAGGGTTTTGATCAAACCCTTCACAACACCATCTAGCACATCTTTTTGGTGGAACTTTGTACCAAATTTTGCTCTTTTTTCACAGAAATGGAGAGATGTGACACAATGTTGAGAAACCACTTACCAAAACATACATTACGGAAGCGATACGATGGTCGTAGTAGCTCGTTGAAACCCTAGAAACAATTTTTTTCCTCCATTTGCATAAATTTTTTCATTTTGTTTGTTGAAAACTTTTCCCACGTTACGAATGTTTGCATCCGTAAGCAGAGTGTTTTCATTCCCGTTGTCCGCGTGCCCCTGCAAATGTTGCTTGTAAAGTTTTTTTTTTATAGGTATAGAACTTCGAATTTAAATAAAACACAAGAAAATCGTTTTAATGTCTATGAACTTGGCTTTATTGGAAGGATAATTTTATGCCATTAATGTTAAAATATGATTTTGGGCATGTGGCCGCCGCGAAATTATGCGCTCATTGAATGCTTCCTTCAATAAATCGACTGTGACGTGCGCTGTGTGGCATGTAGTGCCATCTTGTTGAAACCACATCTCATCCACATTCATGCCATCCAATTCGGGAACAAAACAGCCGGTTATCATGGCTTTAATTGACTCTCCAGCATCTTTTCGGAAGAACTATGGCCCAATGACTCAACCAGCCCATAGAGCACACCAAACAGTCAGTTTTTGTGGGTGTAATGGCGTCTCAAGGGTCTCATGTGGATTCTCTTCACACCAAATGCGGCAATTTTGCTTGTTGACGTAGCCATTCAACCAAAAATGAGCCTCATCACTGAACAAAATTTTGTGATGAAAATCAGATATCAATCTCGTTTTCGGCCCATACACCAAAATCACGACGCATTGTATGGTCTCGCGGCTTTAATTCTTACACAAGCTGGATCTTGTAAGGTCGTAAGCCAAGATCTTTGCGCAAAATCTTCCATAAAGTTGATCGACAAAGTTTCAATTGCTGTGCACGGTGGCGAATCGATTCAATCGGGTCCTCTTCAACACCTAACTGTTCGACGTCTCTGCGGATTCGTATTATCACATAGAGTAAACGTAGTGCGAAAACGATCCATGGTTAACCGAATTAATTGCTCTAATGGACGCTTATGTCGACCATAAAATGGACGGAGAATGAAATGGCAAACAAACTGAACATAAATGACATAAGAGTTGCCCGATTCGACTACAAAATGTTTTTTTGTCATAATCATCGGCTTCCTAAGGGGAATGCTCCGAATTGGTTCATGCACTGCATTTACTCGTACGGACGATGTGGTAATAAAGGCAGTACTCCAGATAATTTGCTGAAGCAAGCAATAGCCCGATAAACGAATATTCTAGATATTCAAAGTGGTTTTAGCAACGCGAACATTTTGCCAGCACACTTTCCGCACTTGTGAAATGCAATTACCGAGACTCGATTCTTTTTAACGCCCTACTCCGTGTTAATAGTTTGCACACTGAAACCAAACTGACTAGTATCAAAGAGTATAGAACTACATAGAGTGTGCATCTCATACAACGAATTTTTTTCTATGTGGGGTACTGATATTGATACCCTTGTGTTCACATTGCTACCCCAGTGTACACATTGCCAACCCAGTGTTCACATTGCTACCCCAGCATCAAACAATAGCCTCGCCGACGTATGCGATCTACGAAATTTCAACTTCGCACTTACCGCCCGCGGCTGAAACGGCTACAAAATGTTTAGCTGTGATGCGTACTCTATGTAGTTCTATAGTAGTATTCTTCACTGATCACATGTGTTCTATCCCCGCAAGAAGTTTTTTACGGATTGTTTTCGAACTCACGAATAAAGCTCGTTTTGTGGATTTGCTTTTTTTTATTGTTTTTTTTTTTTCATATCGTAGCAACTAACAGAGTCTATGTTCTATTTTTTACAGGCATCGATCTCCGATGGCAGTGCTGAAAATGTACCCGATTTGATCGTAAGTATTTTGTTTTTATTTAAATTTAGCATTTAGCCAGTGGCGGAATCATAACTTAAGTTATCGAGTTACACATGATTTACAACTTTTGATTTTACTTTCTTAAGTGGCTCTGCAGTCCGAAATGGATGCGGGCCTCAACTCAAATTCCCTCCAATAAGCGTCTAAATTACCACTTTAAACGTCCAACGTGGAGTCGCTGTAAAGCTTATATATAAACTTCGTCTCCATTTTTTCTCAAAACGACCAAAGATTTCTTCAAATCCTTTTGATACGGTCCATGGTTTGACGCTGTAAGGCAGGACTGGGATCTAGTATAGGTTCTCCTTAGTAGTTCTAGTAAGGGCTCTATTATAAGATTGTCTTCATGAAATGAAAATATCTGGCATTAAATGGCCGGTCCAACAGATCCTCAAACCTAGATTTTTCGTTCACTTGTGCGTGCAGCAGTTTAACACCGAACGGCTAGTTTGAGATGCTTCTCTTGACAGCATCTTGACTCATCGATGTTATTCAGACTTTCGGAAGAAGTAGTTAAGTGAAAATAAAATTTTAGTATTGGTACTTTCAGGATTTGAAACAGGTACCATGCGCTAAGTCCAACGCACCAACCACTTGCCTTCTTAGCTTGATGAAACAACCGTTGACCAGAGTAATTCTTTGTTTGAGTTTCAACGAAATGTCGTTGTCAGAATTAATGTGGGTTGGCATAGTTTCTTACTACCTTAAAGTTGTTTCTGTCAATGCTAACGTTCTGTGCCATTATTCGATGATGTGTGTCCTTTCTTTCTGATCGTTCGGTATCCCAAACGTCATCTTTTACTGAAAGAAGTACGAGCGTTAGCGGTATACCTAAACTACACATGACTGCACAATTCGTCTCTACTTTTTATGAATGCTATCGTATTCGTATGTGGGTTTGAAATCTATGAGCAGGTGTTGAGTATCGATTTGGACTTCTTGGACTTTCTCCAGAATATGCCAAAGTTTGAAGGTATTATCAGTTGTGGTCTTTCCTGGTTTAAACCACTTTTTGCGCATTGGCAAAACTTACTAAGATCATTTCTGGTGTGACACCTGCCTATAATTTCGATGTCTCGCTTTTCATGCTTTTTTAATTCTCCTTCTGAAAACCTTGTGTTCGTCATATCTTTTTGTCTACAAGCACAATGGCGGCTCTTGTATTCACCTGCAGCTTTGCCTTGTAGGCCTTATCTATTGGTATTCTTCGTCAGTTGCTACCAATATTATGGCTTGTTGTGCAGCCATTGTTGTTTGGCATTATTTCCTGATGGTATTGTGTTAATCGCCAGGTTATTAGATACGCGTTCTGCATGAACTTAGCGGTTTCTTGCGATTGCAGTCTTTCGCCACCTTTTTGATGCGGATTGTAACAATGCTTTCGCTGATTGCAATGTTTTTCATGACCCAATTATCACTTCTCCTGATTCATTACATTAAATATCTCGTTACGTATCCAGTCATTCTCCCACAAAATCAATCACACAGTCCATGATTATAAAGTAAAAGGTTTGATTAAAAAGTCGAGCCGGTATATGCAAGTCGTTTTAAGACTTCTGTTACTAGAGTTCCTTTTTAAAAATGAAAACAAATCTATATGAGACACATCAGGGTTCAATATTAATTTCTCAAGATTCAGTTAACACCTAATTAACTTTTTCCTTCCCTTTCAGGATCTCTGCGATGACATGGACGGCTTGTCAATTGATTACTCTAAGATCGGAGACGAAGCGGACAGTGTTTCCAACCAATCAACCAGCAAAATCAAACTGGAGCGCAGACAAATAATTGCAACGGTCGATTTAACGGAAATACCTGACGATGCACCTTGGCTCACAAGACTGGTGCGCAAAGCGGTTGAACTCGAAGTCAAACTTCCACGACTCTTAACTGCGCCTGTTCCTAATGAAGTTCCTATTGTGGAAATAGTCGACTCATCCGATGATGAAGCCTGGGCATTTAGTGCTGACACTAACGCAATGGAGACCGAAACCAATTCCACGGTTAAAGTCAATAATATGTCAACGAATCTACCCGATGACGACAACAGTTCTAGCGATGACGACCTCAAAGAACTGCTTAAGGTCAACAAGAAGCGAGTTATTTCGACCAGAAATGCTGAAGAATCTTCAAAGGAAGCACATAATACCTTTAATGGGATTGCAGGCAAACCCAACAGGTCTCCAGTTCGAACGATAGAGCCCAGTTGCAGCAAGGTTGTACCAAATGTAACCGAAAAAGAAATGCGTACATCACCCATAGAGCTGTTTACGGATATAGAAAATGGTCCAGATGTTGTGGGGGATATTTTACGAGACTTCTCCGCTGATGTGACAACATCACAGAGTGATGATTCCATGCACAGTGATGATGCCATGGATGAAAATGCCGTCCCAAAAAAGAAGGTAACACTTAAACTGAACACAAATTTATTCGATTCCAGTGAGGATAGTTGGGTTGTCCGTACACCGAAAAAGACATACTTACGTAAGAAATCAGATAGTGTCGATGAAAATGAGCCGGTGAATAACACTATGCCGACGGAGAAGAACAAGCTGCCGAATGTGTTGTTCAGTGGAAAAGTTATATCTTTGCGTGATGATAACGCAAGTGGATCATCACCCAGTTATTTACAAGTACCTGAATCGGTTGAGGTTTCCTCAAAAGGCTCAAATGTTGTATTCAGCATGAAAGGCAGACGCTTGTCATCATTTCCACCTTTGGAAGCTTCCTCCTCCAATGGGGTTGCAATGCCCGATTTCGATGAAGTGGAATTATTCGGCGATATGGAAAAAGCCGTCATGGAGAAAGAAGCAGCGAAGCAAAAAGAAAAGGAGATAAAGAAGTTGACTGAGGAGACCGTATCGATGGCAATACCCGTGGTAAAGTTGGTACGTCCTATAAAAACAAGTCTGAAGTCGAGAGATCAACAAGACAGTGAGGTGAGTTGTTATATGCCCTTTTTTTTTTATGTGAGAATATCTGTACCTTATTATTTGAATTTGGAAACCCCTCATTTCCACTCAAATTCCACTCAAATTTCACTCAAATGTTATGCTCTCGGGCATTTGAGAAATCCATCGCTTTGAAAAAAAAAATAGTTTTTGGATTAAAACCGTCTAAATCATAATAATGCGTCTTTCAATAAGGACTTGGGAACTTTTTTTTTCTAAACAAAATGCAAACTACTTGATATTTGTCAACATCAAACATTTTGGATGACTAGGCCGCCCTTTTCGAACGTTACGGCCACTATTTTTCGTTCAATGTTGGCTATGAGCTCCTCAAACGCCGTCGGCTGGCAATGATTTAATGTAGAGCCATAAAAAAAGTCTAGAGGCATAAAATCACACGATCGCAGCTGCCAATCGACGGGTCCGTTTCTCGAGATGTCCTTTTTGAACCACATATCAATTCATGCGATTGCTCAAAGAAATATCGTTTAAACAAGTCCGAATACCATTTACCGTAAAACAGTCAATGTTTGGTGCTGTCTTATCAAGCACTTGAGGGTTCTCACCGTTAAACCAAAAATGCGATTCATCATTGAAGATGATTTTGCGATGACATTATTCATTTTCTTCCATCATGTCCAAAGCCCAATTGGAGAACATACGTCACTTTTTATGATCAAGTGGTTCATAAGTCAGCTGGATCTTGTAAGGCTGCAGCCCAAAATCCTAATGAAAAATTCGCCATAATGTGGTCTGTGATGGGAACAATTATTGAGAACGTCGTAAAATTGACTGATTTGGCTCGATTGCGACGGACGCCTCTACGACAGCAATATTTTCCACACGTAATATCTCTCACTGGCACGGCAACATCAAGCAGCGAGTATTCTGACTCTCAAATATTTTTTTCATTAGACTCTGTATTGCTTGTCTACTGGGACAAGAATTGCAGCCAAAAATTGTCCTTAAGGCACTTAAAGTTGCGACCAGCGACTCGAAACTTCGGTAGTAGATTTTAATTATTTGCAAACGTTCTTCCTTCGTCCACTTACCCATCATGTAAATATTAAATTTACTGAACATTCATACATTAACAGTTTGGTAATCGGTTTAAGTTTGCGTTCGAAAGTTTGATGTTGTCAAGTCGCTAATGAAAGATGCTTTAGATGTGGACATTGATAAATTTTAGTGTGTGTGAGAAAACGTAATTTATTATTTTGGAACACGTTATTTGTTCATGCCACCATTTGTGTCTCCGCAATTATCTATTTTACGCATCAAATTTTGGGTTAAGTACGTCTTGAAGGATAGTGGTGACCAAACCCAATCCGTTTTTTTTTTGGTCTACCATCCCAATTGATACCCATAGGCTCAGCATTGATTGTTACGAGCTTTTTTGCCTTTATAAGTTTTCCTTCGAACTATTTTTTAGGCATGTGAGTCAAACACACAAATATTCAAGTAAAAGTCAAATCCCCTTACTCCCTCAAGTATTATACACAAAAAAAAACCTCTTCTATGTAAATGTGTGTGTGTTTGCTTTAATCTCCAGAAACCAGCAAAACGGCGCAATGTTCGTTTCGCAGATGATGTTAAAGGATCTGGTGACGATTCTCGTGGCACTATATCACCTGAACAAAATTCTCCGTCAACATCAGCCTCAACAAAACCATCAACATCAACACAATTCATTACGTCAATCAACAAATGTAATAGTCCTGCACAACATCTTCAACAAAACAACATCACCAATAACTCCAATTCAAGTGAAAGTGCTCAAAAAGTAAATGTAGCATCGAAACTTCTACAGTCATCATCATCAACACCATCGTCGGCTCCGACATCATCGACTTCGCTATCAGCACTCCCAAAGCCTACATCGAAGGACATGACAGTAATTAAACAGATACAAGAACAAGGTATGCAAAATTTCAGTTCCTATTCTAAGCCTAAACCAAATTTGTCAGTTTTTAATGCTATGAGTGATAAGATTGATAAAAGCGAAGTAATACTTAGCAGTAGGGAATATATTTCATTGCCCCACCCAACAGCAACAATGCTAAAAATAAACGATAACTGTACACCCCATTTCATTAGTAATATTATCTCCGACGAGAATATTTTTAGTGAGGATTTTCTCCTCCAGTCACCGAATTCTGTACTTTCTTCTCCATCGGATGTGGAAGCACCTAATGATCCTCTTCCCACTGACGATGTACTGGCTGCGGCTGAAATTTTAATGCATGGTATTGGTCAGGTTCTAGTTGTTGAAGAGAATCAGCCATCTGTGGCTGAGCCACCGGCAGAAAAATTGCCCGATGAAATCGTAGATGTACCAATGCAAACGGGTCTTGAAGCATGTGACCAGAGCTCAGGCTTGGCCTCACCCCTCACTGTGTCACCATTGATCAGTTTAAAGAGAAAGGCAGCCATGTCGAGTCCCGGCGATTCGGATGGCAGTGACTCAGTTGTGGACGCAATCGAGAGGATTATTAGGCAACGCAGCGAATCGGTTGATGATTATGAGCAATCAAAGCGTTCGTTGCCGTTGAAAAAGCGTCGCAAACTATCTGAATATAGCGAAGATAATACCCACAGCAAAGAAGATGAAGAACTAACAGATAATGATCAAGTGCTGGATTTGGTAATGCCACGAATTGAAAAGAATACAAAAATAATGCCTGAGGTTAACCCAAAACCACTGACCGTTGCTCAGCAAGACGATAAAATATCATATCCAAATGAGTTAATGTTGAGCATTGCTCACTTTGAAGAAGAAAAACAATATCAGGAAAAAATGGCGACAGAAGCGCCAAGCAAGCGGCAACACCTTACAGTTGCGCCGCCTAGATACTCTGAGGTGGTCCGTGAATGTCACCCTATGGTAGCACATAATTCTAAAATGGTGCCGCAACAACCGCAGCCAGCCACAACGATTAATATTATGCCAGGACAGAGAAAGATTCACACCATCAATATCATAGACGATCCGTTGATGAATCCATATCCCAGTTCAACAACAAGTGTATATCCCAACACACAGACTCAGAATATGAACAACGTAAACATGGGGTATACCACAACAACGGCCTTGCCGTCGTTTGTAAACCCTAATTCCATTCAGTACACTCAAACATTTCATCCTAGCGCACAGAATTGTATGTTCAACCATATCCAGACTAGGCCACCGCCCACAGCTACCCCAGAGCATGTACCGCCAGATTTTGACCTACAGAGTATTATAAATCTACAAAACTATCATCTAAACCAAACGCATTTGAATAACTTTTTGCACAATCGTCAAATAAACTACCAGTCGAACCGTTCTGTTATGAACGAGACTCTGTGCAATCCGAATATCTATTCGCAACAAACAAACATGCGTAGCTGTTCAGCGAGTATGGAGGCAGCCCAATCTGATTATCAGTGCGGGGCAAGTGTTCGCCGATCGATAATTCCGCGTTGTGGATTCTGTGAATTGTGTAAGAATCGGGTAACTGCAATGCAAATCCCATCGCCGGAGCTACCACAACTACGTCCAAACCCGACACAAGTAAACCAAGCACAGCCGGCTCTTCAATCATCACCGCCTAGGCGTCGTGGACGTCCGCGAAGACAGACACTCGAACCGACAAATCGTGTCACCCGCAGCACAAATCGATCGAGCTATCGCAAAAAGGACGACCAAAATATGGATCAAACCGTTGCGCATGTAAGTGAAGTAAGATCTCCCACCACGGGAGGAAGAAAACGCAAAGCAACGCCCACATCGCGTACAAAATGATTTTTATCAACCGTGGACAACTTGTGGAAAGATATTCGCGTATTGAAAAATATGAATTGAGTTCCAAGAAATGTGAATTGAAATAAGATTCTCTTCTTATACAGATATAGATATACACGGCTATCGTTGTAGATCGCGTTTGTTTTTTTTTTTTATTAAATATTTTCTAAAATTGTAAATATATTCAACTAGAGTAACTATCGTTAAATTAAAAAAAAAAAAAAGTTTCTTTTTTGTAAGTTCTTTAACATTCACAAAAAAAAAAGAAAGCAAATAAGTTTTAAGCATGCATCACATGTTTTAATTATTTTTCTAAATGCCAAAAATAATACCCAAAAGCAACAATCAACAATATATTTCATCAATCAACAACTCAACATATCTTCTATCAACCATGGCTACAATCAACAACACTTCAATCAACAACACATTTACAAAAACGAAAAGGACAAGATATAGCCGCGTATCACAAATTTCACAAACAAAATAATTAATTTCCTTAAAGTAAATTAAACATAATATCCTCTCCAAAGATAACATAATCAACGTAAAAAAATGTTTAAGTAATATTCATACAAAATATTAATTTCTAACGTCGATCAGTCGAAAAGTTCAATTATTCCGAAAATGTGGTGCTTTTGTTTTTTTTTTTCCTAATGCCAATAACGTAAAACAATAATTTTAACTTATTTTTTTAAAAGCTGACAAAATATTTTAACTCCCTTACACTCGTTATAATCTACAATGCTATATCATCTAAATTATTTTAGGTAATCTTAAATTTTTATGCAAAAAGTAATTCATATTTATTTTACACAACGATTTTGATGTAAAGTTTATACAAACAAAACCAAAATCTACAAAAAATAGCATTAGGGAACTGAAAAATCGTGTGTGGCACTTGAACAAATTCTAATTTACCAAATTGGGTGGGTAAATGAAATATTTATCCTATTGTGTGTGTTTTTTTTTATTTTTTTTAATTAATTTTTGTTTTCATTGCAACTTATCAATTGATTTATATTTTGCGACAAAAGAAGGTAGCTGAACAGATAATTTAGGTGTAGATAGATTGCCTTTTATAGTAGATGTTGAGCTGCAGTCTTTAATCGTTTTTTTTTTTTGTTTGACTGACTACCCGAACAGAAGGAGCTCACCCTTCAAAACGGACACCATATCAATTAGTTTTTATTTTGTATATTAATTGTGATATTTAACGCCGCCTACATTCCCCATAAACTCCCCCATTACATTATGAATAATGATAATCACCCCTTATCCACCGAAGTATCCATTCCGATTACCATTTCGAATAGATCTTCCGACGAAATTTATGATAATCAACCCTATCCACCGAAGTATCCATTCCGATTATCATTTCGAATAGATCGTCCGACGAAATTTAACACATATCGGCACTGACGGGCTCATGAACTGCCGCACAGAAGGTCTCGGTTCGATTCCCAGCCGCAGCAACACCTAAATGGTTTTTCACTTGCCCTCCTCTCGTGATGATCTGAAAAATCATCGGGGTAGTATCAGAACAGGAGGTCCCGCCATTGTACTAAGAAGTACACACGCACACATGAATGGTTGTGAGAAAAAAGCTAGGCCCTGGATACTAACAAGCCTGTTGCGCCATAAATTTATTTATATTTATTTTTATTTATCGGCATCGAAGATGAGTGGCTCAGTGGCGCGATGCTTAGAGCAATGAACTGCCGCGCAGAAGGTCTGGGTTCAATTCACAACCGTAGCAACATCTAAATGCTTTTTCACTGGCCATCCTCTTGTGAAGATAAGACAAATCATCCGAGTAGTATTTATGTCAAGAAAAGCTCATCTCTTAGCCGTTCGGAGTTGTGCAAGAATTACACATGTACGCATGAATGGCTGGAAGAAAGCTGGGCCCTGGGTACTAAGTGCCTATTGCGGCAAAAATTTGTATTTGCTCTGTATCGGCGATATGCGTTAAGTGAACCATTTTTTCGAAGCTATGCGTTGAATTTTCCCCGAAGTTGTCCGACGAAAAATAGCTACGGAATCAATCGAACGCGATTGTATGTGGTTTTATTTCTGCAACGAAAGCAATTTTAGTTCCGATCGGAACCATCGTTTCGGAAATTTTCCCGAACGTTTACCCCGATTGGGGTGAATGTCAACTGGTGCTCTTCGGCACTGTCGATTATCATTTTACAGTTTAAAGTGCTCGACGTGCTTGAATTTCATTTCGTTGAATGCTAGAAACACGATGATATAAACTGCACCCGAGTAGTATCATCTCCAACGTACGAAGTCAATATAAAACAGGAGCTCCCGCCATCGTGCAACAAGTAAACATGCTCACACAAATGGTTTGAAGACAAAAAAAGCTACGCCATGTGTTCTAACAAGCCTATTGTGTGAGTAATTTATTTTTGGCAAAAGCACATAAACGCAGCTACAGCAATATTTATTTTATAAATTGATTTCCACTTGGTGATGGTGTAATGTTAATGTGTTACTCAAATTATAAAACACCTTGTCAATAAATATAATGCCAACAGGTTTATTTTTAGTTATGAGTAACGACTTTAAGGCGTTGAACTGCCCCGCAATAATTCTTATTGCAACGTCACCAACATTAATACATTTTTTTCAGAGACTTCCATCATTGATTCAAACAAATCTTCCGGATGTAATGAAAAAGCTTATCTTAACCAGCCTAATATTCGTATGTTAACACTTAACACTTGCTAAATGTGCTCCCGCCCCTTTGAGGGTCCCTGCGTGAGACAAGTCGCAGCGCTAAAACCTCTTCGATTGTGAACACGTTGTTTCAAGCTATTCAGTTCAAGCGCGTTGGCATCCGAGAAACTTAAACTGGAGGTTCGCCCTTCCTTTTTGTCATCTGGAACCTGAAAGTTGACATTCGAACATTCTCTTGGCTTGAGCATTGTTGTTCTTTCGCTCGATATGACATGGGTTTACCATTTGCACTACATCCACGTTCGTTCGCATGTGCCTTATATTTTCTTTGCTTTCCTGCTTATTTGTCGATGACGTAAAGTAGGACTGGTAGGTTTAGGATCAGTTAGAGAAAAATATTCTGACTTTCGTGTTAAGAGTTTCTTATCCAACTTCTTTCGCTAAACCGAAGAAGCATTGGTTTAATCTTCGTGGTACATCCACTAAAGTGTCATTCGTGGGTTTGATGTTGACTCCGTGATACATTTACTCTAGTATTAAATTGATGTTAATATTGCAGTGTCAATATTTGTATAGCTTGTCAATAACGTTTTTACTGATGATTTCATTCCTTTCGAATTTGCAGAGCTTCTTTGTGAGAAAAAACCGGCAATATGGTTCTAACAAAGGCCAAACGTTTGTACTTTTACGAGTTTCTTCTTTCAGAAATTCTTCAGCAATAAAGCATTCCTAACGAGTAGATTTTTCCATACATATAACAGAACATATTGGCCTGACCCATATTAAGAATGTGTTTGATAATACAAAAACAACATTTTTTGAAGAGCAGAACCCAATTATCACAAGTTAACTTCGAAAGGATTCAGATTCGTTATGACTTTTCACCACTCCGATTGTGATCCATCAGGTACAGCGTTGAACAGATGTTTCCATTGCATAACTCTTCTACGGAAGGGCAACTACCTAACTGCTGCGCTGAAGTGGTTATATACCTTACTTCCTTTTTTCCAGCGCAGACATAGACAAATTTTTACAAAAGACGTTTGATATGGTGATGATTTAAGCCTGGGTTACGACAAAACTCTGTTCTCAGGAAAATCGCTTATCGATTAGCAACTACTTAGCCACTTCAATTTTTGTCGCTCGTTAGCCTTATTCCCCTGTGTGGTTTCCGAAACATCGAGGAATAATTTGAGTTATCGGATCGCGATTTTTCACAACAGTTAAATCGAATTTGGTATATTGTGATACCACGCCTTCTTGGGCATTTGTTCAATATAGTCATTGCAGGCTTTTCAAATCGCTGAATGTGGGTGCAGTGGCTCATTGGTTAAAGCGTTAACCTACAAATCAAGGAAGCAAACTTTGAATATATAGTAGAATCGGAGTAAAATTGTAACCGTTGTACCAAAAACGTTTCTTCACACGCACAATTAATAGATCAGCTATTTATTTATTTTATTTATGTGCTCCAAGGTCCGGTCAGTAACAAAAAAAAAATAGAAAGTCGTCTCTTCCTACTATTTGTTCATACAGAAGTCATTTCCACAAATGCCGAGTCTTGTTACACTCTTTATGATAATTGTATCCCGTGGTGACATATGGAAGCGAAATAATTGTTTCCTGTTGCAATCCCAGCGTTGGGCAATACGGCCTGTTAAACCAAAGATCATAAAGTCTTACAGATGACTCATTGAGAACAAAAGACAGCAAATTTTTCTCATCAGCTTTACGGTACGGGCGGGCGGTGTGCACATGTGAGAAACGAGATCCAAACATATGGCACTGTGTGGACGGGATGTGTCAGCACGACCCGCCATAAAATAATTTTTCTTCTATGCAGTGCGTCATTTGTATGTTTTTTTTTTAAATCTTTGGTTAAACATAACATCCATCTTTGGTTTGGTCTGCATGCTGCCGTAAAATGAATGTACATGAAGCTATTCGAAAGAATGCTGCGGTAAGGGGCCCTTGAACGGCTCTATGGCTCTGTAATTCGATCCGAAAGTCATTTCTATTCGAAAGCATGCTCCGGTAAAATAAATGTACATGTAGCCATAGATAAATCAAGGGCCCTACTCTGTATTTCGATCCGAAACTCATTCTTTTCGAAATCTCTAGAAATAAAGACAACTACTGCGACTGCTATAGCAACGAAATTCCGCTTTGGGTTTTTTTATTCGGCTTCTATGATAAAGAGTACAAAATTCTATTTTTTTTTGAATGTTCACTTTCGAAACGAAATGTAGAGTAATCATGCGCTATTACCTTTTGAGGGGTAACTTCGATTTAGCATTCACATCTCAGGCGAGTCTGTGAGAATTACATTTAAATGGAACAATGATATGCTCAAGCAGTGATCTAGAAAAATATGAGTCTGATGAAACCGATTCTGGCGGTTTTGTAGCCGCATTGCTATCCCACCACTTGACCGCTATAGGTGATGCAAATTTAGGATCACTTAAAAGCGTTTTCCATTTCTTTTCTTTTTTAGGATCCACATACTACCTAAAAGAAAGCAAAGTTATGTGGATTGAAAAATGAAGATGTTACGGCTTTTGGTCGTGCTTTGGTGCGTGCATCTATCCCTCTTGGGGCAACATTTTGTTCAATCGGAATAAGTCGATTTTCGGCAGTAAGAAGTCATTTGTCATGTTGCAAACCACGAACAATTGCCTTTTCTCCATAAAAGCTACATCACTTTGGATATAATGAACAGAAACGATGATTTCACTCATTAACGTTTCTGAATCATGTAGAGCTGTAGAGATTTAGGAGACTTTGGCTGTAATTTTACATGTGATTGGAGGGATACGTGCTAGTATACTAGCCCCACTTCAAAGAAATGTAAATCTAGGTCTTTTGTCAAATTTCTCTGTAGAGGCTCCAACTGATGCTTTATTGCATGGCGCTTTGCTTGGTTTATGTTTGATGGTCTTCTAAAAGATGTAAAATCACGCCCGAGC
Source organism: Rhingia rostrata (assembly GCA_949824845.1). Taxonomy (NCBI): domain Eukaryota; kingdom Metazoa; phylum Arthropoda; class Insecta; order Diptera; family Syrphidae; genus Rhingia; species Rhingia rostrata. Next base: position 85,466,525 of record OX463757.1, on the reverse strand, counting down.
GTCTACTTCAGTTCCACCACATCTGCAACCATCTCGTGTTCAGCTAGCCTCATCTCGATATTAACTATCACTGTTCTCGTACAGTTGGTGTCACATTTAATTATGCTTGCCTCGTCCGAGAGAAGTATATATAAAAAGGATAATCTTAGTCCATGGCATAAGTCTGCACTCTGCTTCTGTTTACTTTAAAAATATAGAAAGCACATAGCAATTAGATTTAATTTGTGAAATCAAGAATATCTTCCGACTTCCTCTTCACCTTATAATATAGAACGCCTTGTATTAACAGCATCAACCTTTTTTTGTCGCATAATATAACTTAATTGCATTCATAAATCGCAAATAAAAAAAATACAAAAATCCAGATCACATCGCTATTTGCTATAAATAACTGATCTCGTTGCCCAGCTATAAATTCTGTAGAGTAGTTTATTTTGATACGTATTCACGTATAACAAGCACACACGATTGTTGAAATTGTAGAAAAGAATAACCCATTCTAGTTTTATCTTTAAAATTAAGCCTTTCATTCAATTTGCTATTTTCAATTGAGTCGCATTTAAGGATGAAACTAAAAATGGTTATTCCAAACCCGTATAGTTTTAAGATATTTGTTTATATATATATTTTATATTATTACTCTATATTGTTGTCAAGTCCGTTGAAGGTATAACAAATTTAACAATTAGAAACAAAGATACATGACCATGCGTTAGCTAGTTGCAAACAACAGGTAAGGCATAGCACGCATGCGAACATATTATATACAGATTAAGTTTTTAGTATCACATTTTTATTCATTTATTGACATTATAAGGTAAACTCTAGGTATGTGTTGTAGAATATATGTAAAAACGATATGTGATATGTGAAAGATGAAACCGAATTTATAACGAATATTTTAACATTTTTTAAATATTTATTCCATTCTTTGAATGAATGGGATAATGTGTAATTTGACTTTAAACTGGAAGTACAAAACTTACCGTCCAAAGTCTCTTGACCTTTCTATCAGAACATTTGTTCTGAAAACTCTTATAGTGATAACGCTGATTGCGTTAAAACTCTATCTGTTATGTAGAATATTGGTTTTAATATTTAGTATTTGTAACAAAGACGAATTTACGAATTCGCACAATTTTTGTGCGATTTCCATCCCTAATTTTCTTTTAAGCTCACCAATTCTGTGAAAATTCCTACTGTGGGACTTGCTTTTTTTTTCTTTTTCTATATTGCTATAGCGTTATTGTTTTGGCGATCTCTATTGAGATAGTCAAATGTCCACTAAGATACCATGCAGTGATATCCTTAGGCTGTCACTGCATTGGAATTATTGTATTTGGATTACTACTTTCTATAAAATCTATAATTTATGGTAATAGACACTCTTTTGGGTTAAATTACGTTTTCAAATAACCTGAGATATAGTTTATCTAATGATGCTACGAATTTCATTGTTCAGTTCCATTTGTGTTTAAAAGTTACGAGATTGAGATGTCTTTTTATTTATTTATTGAGATGTATATGTCCAGAAAATATATCCCTCACAATCCATACATTTTCATTCAGTCGACAAAAGTTAGTTTCCATCTCGCTGTAGCGCTTGCATTCGATTTAATGAAACTACGGTCAAACATGCCATCTGTGTAAAAGTGCACACAATAGACCTTACAGATTTAGCAGGTTTGATTGTTGCTGCTACATCGCCGGTATTTTTTTTTTTATGTGTAAAATTCAATATTACGTGACTAATTTTCAAACAATCTATAGGTGATCTGAAGACATATCGATTGACAACAATTTGTTTAGCAGTTCATGACACAAATTTTTATGAACTTTTTGTGGTGGACTTATCCATGCCCATTCCACAACAGGCGGACGCCCTACTGATACCCTCATTTTAGTGTCGATCGTTTTTTGCGTTGCGATCGCTCGTAGATTGTTACATAGTTTGCCTCTTTGTATGAGCTACAACTGCTTATTTTGTGCCTTTTCAAATGTCGAGAGTCTAATGATATTTCTCTTTGTGAAAATCTCGTTTAACAGACTGTGAGCACCTTCGCAGCATGCTTGCAGTAGTGTGAGATTTTTATTGACCAAAACCACCATCCTTTTTGGATTTGTATGCTACGTCTAGTACCAGCTTTTCATAACCAGTTTATAAAGAGTGATCCAATAAGAGCTTCATGACTTGTTTTTAAATTAAATCACAAAAAAAAAACAATTTATTGAGGAAAATCTTTCATGCCATTTGATGTTTGAAGATAATTTCTTTCAAATGCTATCCACGACTAACTATTCAATGGTCCATTCTGTGCGTCCAACTTTCGACCAATATTTCAGGCATATCGGCTGGAATTCGATGAATAATACGAGCTTATGTTGGCTTCCAAAGCTTAAATCATTTCGTGTTTATCGACGTAAACAAAATTTTTCACATATCCCCATAAAATGTAATCGAATGGTCAAAATCACAAGATGTTAGTGACCAATTGATAGGACCATTTCTTGAGATGATATTTTCATCAAACGTTTTCCTCACTTAAACGATTGATTCGAATTTTCGAGAACAAAAATTCATTGATCATTGCTCTGCAGCGATCTTCATTGACCGTAACACGCTCTCTTTTCGCATTTTCAACAAAAATTAATTGATCCTTGCTCTGCAGCGATCTTCATTGACCGCGCTCTCTTTTCGCATTTTCAAACAAATACGGTCCGATGATGCCGTCTACCCATAAACCGCACCAAACAGTACATTTATGGGGTTGCATTGGAAGCTGTTGGATTGCCACTGGCTGTTCATCGGCCAAAATAGGGAAATTTTACTATTAACATAATTGTTTAACAAAAAAATCAATTTGAAGCTGTTCCACAGAACTTAAAACAACGTCAATCGGCTTCAATTCTTGAACAAGATGAATTATATACGAGTGTTTCCCAAGATAACGCTTCAAAATACGACACAATGCTGCATAAGTGATGCGCAAAAGTTGATAACGGTGACGAATTAATTGATTGATCACGGTATTAATTAATACTCTCTGCTACTGCAGCAATATTCACATTATTACGGGATCTACGCACTCTGGTTGTTGGATGAATGCCCGATAGTGTAAAATTGGTCCGAAGTTTGGTGATGGTTTTATGAAAATCGCGTTCAGTTGGACGGTTATTACCACTAAAACGTAGTCAAATAACTCAAAAACAATTTTAAACTGCTTTGGGAAATATATTTCCACAATTAGTAAGCGTTTTTCCGGCGTAAGTCTATTCATGATAAAATGGCATGTAACTTTTCTTTGTGAGTTCTGCCGTTCGTGATGGGATAATGTGTAATTCCTAATAATGTGTATGTCCTAAAAGTTTTTTTTTTAACCAAAATCCACTTTACCTTGAATGAGGATTATTCTCAAAAATTTAGTTCTCTGTATTTATTTGTATCATGCAATTTCCATTTTAGTTGAGAGTCATTTCCCTTTATTTGCCAACAGTACTCGAAACATATTTACAAATACCGGATAGTTGTTTTTTTTTTTCGAAAAATTTTGCATTGGTCGGTTCGTTCTCCTAAAGTGCAATTCATTCCATTTTAATCAATCACTGTCACCAATAAGAGCGTTTTATAATTTCATGTTTGTTGTCGTCCCTACTGCTACTATAGCAGTATCGTCAACCAACGTTGAAACTTTGTGTCGTTTGTGGTGCATCACATGTTAATAGAACAAGAATGATCCAAAGATGATCCCTTGCGGTACATCTCCTAACATTCGTTTGAACTTTCACATCCAGAAGACTATTCTCATGATACGACCAAAGATTAAAAAGTCGGGCGGACGGTGCACACATGCACTCATGAGAAAAGAGAAACGCTATGGCGGGCTGTGCCAGTCCGAACCGCCATAGAACAGTTTTTCTTGTATGCAGTGCATCATCTGTATTAATTTATAATCTTAAATACGACACAAGAATTTTAAATAATTGTTCAAGCTCATCTTTTCTTCATTTGTTTTTAAGCATGCTTAGAATGATTTTTGCTTCATTCATAAAATCAAACTCCTTCATCCAAACAAACTTTTAACTTTCTTTGTGTTTTGTTGGTTGCATTGGAATCGTTGGAATGGGTACTGATGTATGCTGAGCTAATATCAAGTTCAGGTGGTGGCTGTCAATTTGCCTAGTTAGCGGAAGGGTGTGCTTTCCATCCAATATCCATGAATCCATAACTCAGAGGAATATTTGACAATATGAAAAGTTCCATGGATGTTCGGCAATGACTTACACCGACTTACTGGGTTAACTTTTCTAATGTTATTTAAGCTAAATACATTGGAACTTCTCTAACTCGAATTTCTGTCACTTGAACTTTTCTCTTAGTCGAACTTTTATAGTGAAAACTAATTTTTCGTTGCATATTTCATATCTATTTTGCTCCCCAACTCTTAATTCTCGAATTTCCATAACTCGAGTAATTATTTATCTCGAACTGCTCGAAAAGGTATTTTAACCGTGACTCCAATTTTTCGGGGGATTTACTAATATAACTACGTTTTCTCAGAAGCGTACAAGTGGAAGTCCCTATTCAGGTCTATGGCAAATAAATTTTCCCGGGAATTTTTACCTTATCAGATTGCTGAATGGGAACAATTTCCCGAAAAAAATTATTTGTGATATGCCTGTTTGTTATTTAAATTCAATATTCATACATATGTAGTGGAAATTGGATTTTCTCGTGTGCGAACAATTTCACATATAAGTGTCGGTGGTAAAATTTAATCAGGTCTATCGCGAAAAAAAAATGTTCCTTTGTCAGGAATGTAAATCAGATTACTGAATGGGAAAAGTTTCCCGGGAAAATTTATTCACGATAGACCTGAATATACAGATAATCGGGCCTATCGCGGATAAATTTTACCAGGAATTTTTCCCTTGTCCGAAGTGTAAATCATATTGCTGAATGCAAACAGTTTTCCGAGAAATTTTATTCACGATAGGACTGAATTGCAAGATAACGATGGCAAAAAATTACGGAAGTTCTTAAAATAATTTTAATCCCGTTCATTTTATGCATTTTTTATAAATCGAAGTTTCTATAACTCGAACTTATTTTCGGTCCCTTGAAATTCGACTTAGGGAACTTCCTTTGTATAACACAAAATAGACAGTCTCTAAGCCTTTAGAGTAACTCTTCTCGTTTCCTTAACATTTTTCATATCTCTGTCAATCTCTTTCTTCCACGTCCAATAAAAAAAAAACCGGTGCTGTACAAAATCACCATAAATGTATCTATAACATTTTGAGGGTGTATAATTCATAAAAAAATTGTACCAACATTGGTCGAAAATTTTTCATTTTGGGAAAATTTAAAACTGGTGTGGGTTTTTCTATGTTCCTAACAGAGCTATTCTTCTCGAATGCAGCTGACCTTTCAGTAATTTAGAAACGTTGAAAAAAGGTGACACAGTGCGTCCTCTGAGTCACAGTAGGAATTTTTAATTTGCAAAGCCAATATAAAATTCAGTGCCAACCTTGTTCGAAACTTTGTTTCCTAGATATACATGTCTACTCTATTGATCAACTATACAGGAATGTAATGTTTACTTAAGTTTATCTTTTTTTTAAAGTTATTCACTTTAAAGTAGGGTTTTAAGAAAATAAGTGAACACATTTTCGAAAATGTGTTTGTGTAGGTATCTCCAAGTTATTACATTAAGTTAACTCATGCTACGAATGATAATATTAAGATATATATAAATATATATTCATATATCTACTTATATTACTTTTATTGACAAACGCAAAAAAAACATATAAAGCCGTCTAAGAAGAGAATTTTAAAATAACAGATTCACTAATTTACAAGTTGTTCACGGTCGGGTGCAAAATAAGTTTTAAGTCTAGAAATTACTTACACAACTAACATAAGGTTTAACTAAAACAGATATCTATATATATAAAAACATATATTGATTGAGAAGAATATTTACAAACTTGATTACTATCAAGACACTATTTTAAATGTTTTGTAATGTACAATATTTTTTATATATATGTATTAACAAATGTTTTCAATGTTTAAAAAAAAAAAACATGTAACTAACATGGACCATTTTACCATATACCTTTTACACTAAACAAACAATTATCTAATGACTGTCAAAGTAATGTTTATATGTCAATAACAATAATATTATATTGGACATTATTTGGGCAATCGATTCGTATCGAATGTTATTCGAATAAAACATTTCAATTAGCTGGGGGTTTTCTCCACATTTCTTGATTATCACAAAGAATTATGGAACCATTCGAAAAATTATACAAATCGAATTCGAATAACTTTCCATTCAAATCGAATGTCAGAGTAATGGTGATTGTTATACAAAAAACAAAAATAAAATGTATTAACCGTGAAATTCTAAATGTTATGTGTGATAAGAGTACAACTCAACATTGTAACTGAAGACTTGAAAATCCTTTGGGAATGTATAATCTTGTCTCGTATTTTGAAGGCCTGCACACATGCTTAGTTACTGAGGCTTTTTTTTAAAGAAAAGCAAAAGTAAAACAAAGTAAAGATACGTCAATTTTGAAAACAAAAAAAAATTTAAATGAGTTTAAATGGAAACATGTGTGCGGGTACTTTTGTTTAAATCAAAAATTAACTTAAACCATAATGAATATGGATTAAGTAAATATTCCGTTGAAGGGTACAAATACTAAGCTTCCGATAAGGAAACATCGAAAGAAGCCGATTTTTTTTATAGACGGAGAACGTTTAAAAAGCCGTTCCATTATAAATGTTTAATGTTTTTATACATGTATAGATGTTCAATGTTTGGATTGTAAATCAACTGTCATTGATAATAAATATATTTTGTGTGTATAAATGTGTGGTATGAGGTGAAACGGATGGATCACATTGGTAACATTCATTTTCTATTTAAATTGGTATCTGTCCATTTCAATTTTATATCGAATTGTAATAATTTATTTGCTATTGTCTAGAGAGATCGCTAGAATGTAGATAGTAAACCTTCACAAAAAGCTGCTGAAGTACTTAGAATATCTAACGCCATTTTGAACCTATGGAAATGTCAAATAAAGTTTTAGAGCCTTAGTTGACCGATTTGAAAAACCCCTAACCAGACGATGCTTAGGGAAATGTATTTATCGAGTTAACATTTTAAATCTACCAAATGATTTTAAGACTTCCTGTACCCTTTTCACTTCCTACCATGTGCTAGACGCTAGGTATTTCATTTATTTTAAATGTCTCATCAGGCTCAACTGGAGTTTAAACTTGCTAAATAAAATTCAGCCCATAAGACGCTGTTGAGTACAAGTGATATGTATTGTTGGGGAATACATTTTTTTTTCATTTCCTTACAGTAGGCCTTATGTTTTTCTTAGCTGGTCCATCTAAAGTCTTTCAAACATCCACGAGCTTAAAACTGAAAAATCATATATCCCTAAGTCTCTTCTTGTATAGTAACTAGCTGTCACATCCAGCTTTGCTCAAGAAATACGACTTTCTACGCAAATGTTTTGGAGTCATCTATGTTTGCGTACTTACGTGAATGCATTTTCGAAAAATCCACCCCTAGTTGGTATCCATGTTGGTTTAGGAATGCATGTACTGGCAACATATTCCGCGGTTTTGTCTGCGTTGCTTGTCAGTAAGTTGGGGATTTCTCATAATGATCTGACAAATCATGCGAGTGGTATCAATTGTCACGAATAAGCTTCAAACTATCCGTTCCAATTAAGATTTTGAACAGATCTTCCAACGAAATAGGTCGCAAATGGTCAAATGCTGTCCAATAGTGGCAAAGCGCCACTATTGGACAGCAACGCTTTGAATTTGTTTCGAGTTGTCTGATGAAGAATTGTTGCGGAAGTAACAGAAAATTAAGCATTCGTTTGATTCCGCAACAATTCTCCGTCGGACAAAGGATATCTATTTACGATTGCATCAGACTTTGTTTCTGAAATTATTCTGAAAATGTTCGGCATAAAACTAGAGACTCCACCACTACCACTCCACCCCAAAAAGTACACACATGAATGGTTGTGACAAAAAGTTAGGCCCAAGCAAACCTGTTAGCCAACAATTTGTGGAGGATTTGATAGCTGAAAGGACATTAAAGAGACAATGCGTTCTATCATTAATTTGAATCATAAACTTGACGTAGATCATCGGTGATTATATACATTTGCAAGTTTAAGGTAAGTACATATAATAGAACGCATTGTTGACGCATTTATGTTCTGTGCATTGGTAGAGTGTCTGTTTATTATTTTTTTTAGAAAATGCGCCAAGTAATTTAAACATACTACGGTTATCAATCACTATGCCACTTCGAGTTAGTTGTATAAAGCTATATTTGGAAAAAAACGAGCAAAAATTATTGATTAGTGTGACGAGGCCAGCAGAGGAAAATGTTTCCCAGAAATCGATTTTGTATTTTGTTGCTTGAATCTGTACCATTTGTCTTAATAGGCATGCAGTCACGTTTTGATTTCGTTGTTATTGAATGGATAAAAGTTCTTTATAATAAAAAGTACTGCGATATGGAATGGGGAATCACGACATGTGGTCTATCTATATTGTTCGAAAACAAATATGTTGTGTTCACTGCATTTTAATTTTTTATTGATTTCATTTGACACGTAAAAAGTCGTGCTATTGTTGTGTTCGATCTGCAATTTCCATTTGCATATTTTTTTTATCCGACTATACCATGGTTAAAAGGAAAATCCGTTTCATTTTAATTGCACTTAATAAAATCGGGAATTTTTTATCAACTTTCACATAGACTGTCAATGTATATCCAGCTTCACTCCCAACATCAATAATTTAATGGTCACCAAATTTCATTCAATAACAAGTCGTCCACGTTCTTTCTGGGTGCATATATATTTCGTGTCTGGTTAAAAAAAAAAAAAATCACCACCTTTCCTTTGTATCTTTTATATTCTCTGAACATTTGTAAAGTCACTTTTATACCCACCGCACTAAATCGTGGAAGAATGCAAAAAGTTACCTTTGGTATACCTTGGTGTTTTCATAAACGAGTTGTCGGTTTAACGAGTAGTCGGTAGTGTCAGATCTAAACAGCTTCAAAGTTTTCAGACTACGTCCTTGGGCTCTTCATGTTTGTAGCGTGTCCATACATAAGTAGTAGTTCACATATCTTTGGGTGGGTTACAACACATAAAACACGAATTCCTGTGAAAAACAATTAAATTTGTTGATGAGTTTGCGAATAAAAAAAGATCTTCTGCGCGGAAGTTCATCTATCTAACAACTGTTGCACTGCTACCAAAGTATAGCCTGTCACTAAAAACTCACAATTTTTTTAAACACTTAATTATTTCCTTCGTTTGAGTATCCGATCCAAATAAAGTATATAACGAAACTATTTGTCGTCGGTAAGTCAAAAATCATCCGGTGCGATTCATTCACAAAATAAATATTCCGTACGAAGTTGGCACGTCCGCTTCGTGACGACTAAACTATACAAATGGGTACAACGCAACACAAAAATCTCGCTCCCAACCAAATTTGTTAAAGTGAATACCGTGACCAAACGACTTTGCATGTTCGTATCTGACGAAAATGCCTATAAATTCCTCTGACTGTCCGAGGGATAAACTACAGGGTGCATATGCACTTTGGACATCCAAACTGTTTCGAGGTTCAAAAACCTTTAATTTTTTTTTAAATATGTTGTTTTCAAAAGTTTTCGTTCATCGTCAATCGTATCCCTTTTTTTTTTTTAGTTTTTATCTCTCTGAAAATAGAACCGATATGCGGCCATAAATTATAATGCAATAGTGTTGGTTTCTCCAGAGTGGATTCGAAAACAAATCCACAAGCCAAACGGAACGGTTTCAGAATAATTCTCCCGATTCCAGGCTAAGAGTTTTTTTTTTTTACTGGCAGTGGAATGTTTTCAGAAGTGTACTCTCGATTGCGAACGCGTCCGAAGGACTTTGTTTACGATCGAAAACGCCAACAGTTATAGTAGCAACCGTCATGCGGACCCGTAGTAAATTTTGGTCAAACCATTAGTATTTCGTTCTGAAATTTATTTCTATTAGAAACTGACACTGCAAAAACTGTTTTTACGTGTGGCAACGCAGGCAACAAAAGTGGGGTTTTCGGATGTAGTACATTTCAGTTCACTTTCGAAATTAAGTATACAAATATTCGCTATCGAAAAATGGTACTTTCGCAACGAACTACAGAGTAGAGTTGCAGTTAGTGTGTATTTGCAATACCGTTCCCGAGAAAACATGAAATGCGAAAGTGTTCTGCTTTTTTCATGAGCCTGAGGTGCAAAATCTAACATTTTTTTAAGCATAAGAATTAATTCTGAAAGGTTCGGTTTTAAAACCTTATATGCCATTCAAAATTTTACATCCTTCAATGTACAAAATTTTATTTGCCACGGATCTGTACTTGGTCAGAAAGTTTTTACTAAGCCGTCTTGTTCTTATTTTGTTAGATGAAGCTAAAAAGATATGTTTATGCTAAAAAGATATGTTTATGCTGAAAAGATATGTTCACATTGGTTTTAAATGATAGTCCTGTTATTGTAGTGAGCACTGTCCTCTCGTATGATTTTGAAGACATAACCACATCAACAAGAACATTGATTTTCGTTTCAATTTTGATAATAGCTATCTTTTTAGTATAAAAATGAGAGAAGGCAAACATAAAATACACTTTTGATGATTTCAAGTTAAGTACAAGTACAACTATTATTATTAGTATACAGGTTACACAGTCTCAAAAAAAAGAAAAACGATCGTTGAGACCGCTGTTTAAAACAGAGCCATTAATAAGCTAATATACGATTTTATAGGACAGTTCTGTAGGTAGGGAGCTTAAGATGGATCGTCTAAATGATTTTTCGTAGGCAATTATGTATGGTTAAATGAATGTACCCAGTATCATGCCAAGCAAACGAAAAACGACAATCTTTTTCTGTTTTCAGAGACTATAGTTTTCATTGTTTTTCGTAATCAAACAATTTTATCCAAAAAAACCCGTTCGTGGAGATTGATTTATTACCTGGTTCCTGTTACTGTCTGGCTTGATCATTCTTGAAAAACGCCTGCAATTTCCATTTACATCAACTGCTTTGAATCTCCACTTTGGTGAACATTTCAACACGTAAAAAGTGTCGCCTCTGCTCACCCTAGGTATCAAAACAAACTCTTCAGACGGTTGTGATGTGCTGTCATAACAAGCCATTCCCTCCACTTGAAATGTGTTAATCCATATTTTCAGTTTAAAAATTTATTTGCTTACACCCTATACCGAACCGAACCTTAACGAGAGAAAAAAAGGGAATGCGCAACTAACTGTTCGATTTTTGCGCATGCGCATTTGGTTCCCATTTTTTTACGACCAACATTTTAATTTTATTACTGTTTTTTATGACTTTACGAAATCAAGCGAGAAAAAAAATTCCCTACTCCAACTTGAGAACACTAATTAAACCGATTTCTGGGACATGCATAGCAAATCATACTTCATCCAGATGTACGTTAAAAGTACAAGATATACGAACATTTAAACTAAATACTCAACAAATAGCTGGACCATGAGTTGTATGTATGTATCTAACAAAGGATGCGGTATATATTTGTAGTTTTATTTTTATGTTTTTTTTTCAATGGTATCATATATCAGTTTTTCAAAATAAATGCTCTATGGCATAGGTCTGTTAAAATAAAACTGTTTTAATGCATTGGCATGCATATGCACAGATGCAGTTACTTAATATTCAACATGACACAAACGTGCTCAACCATACGGAGCTGATAAATAGGACTTTTCATTTTCATTAAGCTTAACACTTTTCGAGTGGGAAAGTATTGGAATTCTATCCCCATGAATAGCGTCTGTTGAAAATTATGTTAAAAAAAGGAAAACAAAAAAATCCCATAATTCTTAATTGATTTGTTATAGATGGTTGTTTTTTCATTGGACTATTAGGTATGTGTGTTTCAATATACCACCAAGGAAAGGGGTTTTCCATTGTCTATTCTGGAAATCAATCTGTTTTTGAGTGGCCATATAGAGATTGTTTAAATCATTGGGAAATATACACATATGATATATTTTCTGATTTAAAGGAGAGGGAAATACGTATACACCATCCACATGTATCCTCCCTTCCTAAAAATTTGGCTTTTAAACATAAGACTATCTAGGACACATTGTCTGGTGATTTTCTTGGTTCGATTCGGTTATTTGATTCAGAGACTTAGATCTGATATTGTGTACTGGCACACACTGTGGTGAAGCACTATGTATGACCGCCTTTATAAGGTTACGGCTTATGACTGAGGTCATTGTGTCTGTTATTGTCCCAGAATCCCAACAGGAATCCCTTGTGTGATATTGTTACGTTGGGCTCTCTCGTTTTGCAACATTCAAAACTAGCAAACTGATTGGAGTTTACCTACTTTCTCAATTGGCGCTAAGTAAACCTCAACCTCAAGCAATTTGCTTTTGATAGCTTCTTCCAACTGCTTTCCTTCTGCTAGGTTTTCCTTTTCTTCTACCATCTGGCTGGGAATCGAAAACTCTTAAGGCTGAAGTATTGGTTTCCATTCGCTCTACATGTCTTACCCAACTTAAACGTTCAATTCGGACTATTTTCACCAGTCCTTTGTCGATTGTTGGGCGCATAAAAAGAACAAAAATATCTGGAATTAACGGCCACTACAGGGCCTTAAACCTAGGTTCTCCATTTACTCGTGTGTTCAAAGTTGTATTTTTGCCGACCTCAAACGGGAAATTTGAGAAGCTTCTCATGACAGTTGTATACTCTTGGAAGTTTGCCAGACTTTCCCCAAAGGGAGGGTAGTGAAAAACACGTATTCGTTAATAACATTCAGGATTTGAGACAGAGAACCCGCTTATATTAGTCGAACGCAAAAACCAGTATGACACTGCATCCAATTCTTGTTAAGTGTGTGACCAAAGATTTCCCCATCTGCTTGTGATACGCTCCAAGTTTTACACCTTTCAGTAGGAATGGGATGATTATGGTTCTGTGTAGTGCGTCCATTTTTCGTAACTGTTTCATTACTAAACTACGTCCTTGTCTTATCCTCTCAGTAAACCAGGCCTATTAGGAATAAATTTACCCGGAGAGTTTTTCCCTTGTCAGCAATGTAAATCAGATTGCTGAATGGAACAATTTTCCGGGAAAATTTGTTCGCGATAGGACTGATTGTCAACAGTTATTCATCATTTGTCTGAAGTGTGGCCATTGCCAAAAATTGTTAGGTGGCTGACCATGAGGATCTGATAATTTCTCCGTGATATTGGATTTTTCTTCACTCAAGTGGCAGCTAGTGGAATGCCGACCTACTTTTTTTTTTTTTTTTTTTATAATTTGCGCGCACTCAAGGGGTTATGAATACCCTTTATATGTTTTAGCACAGTGCGGGCGTTAAGGAAATTAGGGATAAGAAGAAAGGAGATACCGATGCACATTGGTTTTAAATGTCTGTAAGTTATAATGGAGAGGAAAAACAGAGTTTGGTAGAGCATTCCACATTCGTGTTGTTCGGTTTATGTATGAATCTCTATATTTCAGCGTACGTCCGAAGATAGGCTTGAGGGTAAACTGATTTGCATTCATTGCGTAACGAGTATTGCGGCTGAATTGTTGAATGGGAGGAATGCAGCTACCTACTGGAGCGTAGAAATTATATTCAAGTTTTCACTTGCCACAATTATTGTAGGCTCCTTAAATTTCATGAGCTCCCTGTGTCTGTCATCACATGTTCAAACGGTGATTATCGTATTATATAAAACTTCGATGTTCGACGCCACCGAAATTGCCTGTCGGAGAATTGTTCATGTGAGATTAAATATTTTTTGCTCCTTTCAGCGTTGATATGCCGATAGACTCAGATTCTGATATATGTCAACATCACTCCCTCCTTTTCCCTTTCGTTTCTGTTTCGGTAATTGAATTTTCACACATTTTCCAACAACTAAATGCTGCACACCATCATCATACATAAAGTTCGTTGCCTCTCAGTCTAGTTGTATTGGCTTACAGACATCAGTTTCTCTGAAAAGCTCTCATAGCTGAACTAAATTTTATTGGCTTGTTCGAATAAAAATGGGAAAAGGCAATACCCTTACTGTGCACATTCGGAGTTGTATACGCAGTGAGAATAGCCCATGATCAGTGTTCCATTCGGCAGTAGGGCAGAGCGGTTATAGTGGAGTGTATAAGAATTACAAAAATAATTCCTCTCGGAAGAGTGTGCACCAGTTTAAAAAAGATCTCCCATAAGCCCCGTATTGACACGTTCAGTTTAACGAGGTAAAGATATTTCTTATGTCACATGTAGAGGCTCTTTTTGGACTTTTTCACTCGTCAAAAGAATTGCCAAATGCTTTTGTTTGTTTTCATAATTCTAGGTCCTAGGCCGTTAAATTTGATAATAAATTAGGCACACTAGGGTTTGTTTGGTTTGTGTTTTCTCATATGGACCTTGTAGACCCATTTCGATTGGCCATAAGGGTTCACAAGTGTGAAAGGCTCCTTCCACTGTATCGGTTATATCCATTTTATCCTCTTTTGTTTTTCTTTTTGAAAAACTAACACATTCGGGAGCCTTGAGTATAGCTAGGATCCCTGCTTGAAATATATTACATGAGTTAGACAGGAACAATATTTTTCTTAACAACGGGGTTTCGTTGTCGTCGTAACACCAATTGTCCGCCTTTGAGCGGTTATAAATAATAATTTAGATAATATCATTGGTTCTAATTAATGTACTATGCTTATGTATAAAAAACAAAATATTTACAAATTGTGTTAGTACACATAATGGTTATGTATCTTTCGATTTTTTTTATAAACCAACAAAAGGAACTTGACAACTCTATTTCATAACATTTCTATCTATAAGTATATACCTTAACACGAATAAAACATTTCTACTTGATGCAAGATATTAAATTCCCAATTTTTTTGTATCTTTTTAGCTTTGGTGCAAGATCTTTTCCCGGATTTGTTTTATAATAACAGTAACGAAGAGGAACGTCTAGGTCAACGTTGGCTAAGTACGCATGGTAGAAAAATTAACACAAACAGTCCGCAATTTAATTCTAGTGTTCATGCTAATAACATCAACAGAGTGTGCAATAACGATTCACCGACTATACATAATCTACGTAAAAACAGCTCAAGCTCAAGAAGAAACTCCATAAGTGACTTTGATAAGTACCTAAGGAGAATCAAATGCAAATCCAAGACTGATAGCACCAATATTAGCAGCAGCTGCAGTAGCACGAGGGGAAAAAGGGAACGATCAAGAAGGCAAAGTACGTCAAAAGTACCGGTACTGGTTAATGAAAACTACAAAACTTTGGCAACAGTTAATGTCAACACCAAGTCTTTGGTTGACATAACTAAAGACGAGAAGCTGACAAAGATGACAGCAGTTGTTGCTATTAATCGTCTGAACGATAAAAATCTACAAACTATGAAATACCAGGTTGAAGAGACAAAAGACGTCACGGCAATAGTGCCATCGATAAAACTCGATATGGGAAAGCCACGAACGGAGTCGTTGGAAGATTTCTTGGCCCACGTTGTTGAGCAACAAGGGGTGGAAAAAGAGATGGTCGAAAAGGAAAAAGTTCCTTTAGAAAAGGCAGATGAAATCACCCCAATTCCGGTCGCTGAAAAAAGTCTGGCAGTATCCCTGCCGATTGTTTCAATTACACTGCCGGCTGTATGCATTGAGCCAGTCCAACCCGCGCATCTAGAACACCCAGCCCCCGAACCACCAGATAATGAGGACAAACCTACACTGGAGTCTGTAATCAAAAGCATAAAGACTGAAGAACTGGAAGGCGATTGTTCAACTGGGGGAATGTTCAAAAAGCCATCGCGACGACCAGCAAAACGGCGTCCAGCTAAAAGACGGCCAGCGAAAGAATCCCCGCAATATTTAAAAGAGTTTAAAACTCCTCCAGCGACCCCTTCTCAAACCGAAGTGGAGTTTGTCACGACTACTTTGCCTACAGAATCTCTGGCGGAGCGACTAGAAGTCGCAAATACATTGCAAGAAATGCGAACTTCACCTGATACCGCCACAACTCCGCCCACTACCAATGATATAATTGGTTCTGCCAAAGATGAATTGCCATGTACTTCAGAGGAGGCGAACAAGATGAATAACCCTCCGAAACAAGTAAAAGTCCGGCTGAAAAGGATTCAGTATGATTACATGGTGGTGTCTAATACCGCACTCGATGATGATGAGGAATGTGGGCATACAAGTGAAGCCTTGGAACGGGTAAACGGTTCCGCGACGTCAGAGAGCACATCAAATGAGAGAAAACGTCGTGTAAAAGGGAGTGCGGCGCGGAAGGAGCAAGCACTTAAACGCATATTCGAGCGAGGAAAAGACGCGATAGCCGAAGGCTATCGACTGTTCGACCACAATATTGAATCAATAAGTACGCCACCGCCCACACCGCCATCGCCGTCTTTGTCGCTTGAGCTACCAGCCAGAGATAAAAATATCGCCGTAACGCATAAACCGACTGAAGAACAAAATAATAATCAGCACCCTCCAGAGCCACGAAAAAGAAGAAAAACCATGTGCGCAGAATCGCATCATTTTCTCGCTTCGCCAGACTTTCTACTCGATGAAGATATCTGTGCCCCAGCGAAACCAGCGGCAGACTCGCCAACCGTCGAAGTGATGCGGTTACACACCGGCACTCGTGACGGTCAACCAAAGCCCCAAACAGTCGCTACACAAAACGTAACTCCAGAAACAGCTGGATCTGTAATTGCTGGGGA
The DNA here is from genome assembly GCA_949824845.1 of Rhingia rostrata. NCBI lineage: Eukaryota > Metazoa > Arthropoda > Insecta > Diptera > Syrphidae > Rhingia > Rhingia rostrata. The sequence goes on along the minus strand of OX463757.1, from coordinate 85,449,657 downwards.
TGAAAATGCAAGCGCCGTGAACTCAGCACCTGTCCAACCAAATAAACAAATCGAAACCACAACTGAAGCTGCAGAAGTCGACACGGCGCGCAACACGATGGTAAGTCGTACGTATTCAAAAAATAACATGGTGCAGCATGTTTTTGTGCCCGCAGAAATCGAAAAGTACATCGAAGAACAGGCCAAGTCGTCTCCCAACATCGAAAGCGACACAATCCCAAAAAAAAGAAAAGTCACCAGTAATTCTGGTGAAACGAGTCAAGCTGCTGACAGGGATTACGTAACAGCAGCAAAAAAAGAAAAGAAAAACACTCCCGAAGACGTCGCCACCACCTCAAACCCAAATGCCAGCGTAAAGCGTGGCAAAAAATCAAAAGTAGCAAATCGGAAAAAATAATTTATTAAACAAAAATTTATTATAGGTGTATCTAGTAACTATCGTAAATAGAAAAAAAAACAAAAAAAAAAACGAAAGCAACCAAACCACTCCTTTATATATTATATTGTTCATATATAATATGTATGTATAAATATATTACATAATTTGATGTATTGTGATAAGTTGAAAAAACAATAAAACTTAAAAAAATAATTATTAAAACAAAACATTGAAATACTTCTCTCTTGGATTTGCGCTTGGATTTTACAAAATATTCGAATTTGAAGAAAAAAAAAATTTATTTTTTTGTAAATTTGTCGTTCTTTAAATATTTAATTACAGATTTTGCTTATAATTTGCAATTAATAATATAAGAAACAAACAATTTACTATGTATAATCCGGATTTCAGAGTATTTAAAGTCATGAAATATATACATAGATACACCAAGGTAATTTTATAAAGGATAAATCTGTTCAAGAATAGAATGGATTAATAAGCGGATTTTAATTAATGTATGTTAACAATATATGAGGTATGTACAGAGTCAAAGATTTTACATTGTTTTTTGCAAGCGAAGCTGGGTGATTTAATTTCCAAACTGGTTTTCTTTTCAGTTAAGGATTTTCCCCATTGAATGTGGAGAGCAGCAACCAAAAACTATCGAGCTATGGCGGGACTATAAAGTATGTAATTTGATTTTATTTTTATTGAAAATATATGGTGGGTAATTTTTTATTGTATTAAGGGAAGGTTGGGTAAGAAGGCTGTTTTTACACATCGCTCACATTTTTATCCGGAAGCAATAACTTTATACCCTAACTCATAGGGGTATATTAGTTATGATACATAACTGGTGATTTTTTAAGCGTAGTTTGCTTAAATATTCAATTTTTATATTGTAATCGATAAATAGGTAAAACGTAAATGGTTAAAGACAATTTCATGTAAATGTTGTGCTCGGCTCCGTTTCAAATGCTTCGTTCGTAAGGTCCAATTTTGCGTCACATTTCGCCCTGTATTCCACGAATTACGCGTGTTATGTTATCCTGTAAGGATTCAATCGTGTTTGGTTTGTCCACATAGACTAACGACTTTACATAACCCCACAACAAATATTCAAGAGGCGTTAAATCGCATGATCTTTGCGGAAAACTAACAGGGCCATTTAGAGAGATAAGCTGCTCACCAAATTCGTCCTTCAACATTTCCATTGTTTCACTAGCTGTGTGGCATGTGGCACCGTCTTGATGAAACCACATGTCAACCAAGTTCAACTCAGCCAACTAAAGCAAACAAAAAGTCGCGTATCATGACTTGGTAGGGCCTTTGTTCAGTGGCGCGATGGTTAGTGCAATGAACTGCCGCGCTGAAGGTCTGGGTTCGATTCCCAGCCGTAGCAACACTTTAATGATTTTTCAATGGCTCTCCTCTCGTGATGATCTGACAAATCAACCGAGTAGTTTCAGTTGTCAAGAAAAGCTTATCTCAAATTTGCCGTTCGGAGGCGGCATAAAACAGGAGGTCCCGCATGAATGGATGTGAGAAAGCTCGGCCCTGGGTACTAACGAGCCTGTTGCGCCTACAATTTGTTTTGTATTTTTTTTATCATGGCTTGGTATCGTTCGCCGTTGACGGTAACGTTTCTTCTACGATCATCTTTGAAGAAAAATGGACCGACGATGCCACCAGCTCATAAACCACACCAAACTGTCGTTTTTTTCGGATTGCATCGGTAATTCTTGTATGTCGTGTGGCTGTTCATCACTCCAGATGCGACAGTTTTGCTTATTTACGTACTTGTTGAGCCAGAAATGAGCCTGAACGCTGAACACAGTTTCTTGATAAAACAGCGGATTTTCATTGAGCTGTTCAAGCACGAATTTTGGCAATAAATTTGAATAATTTGCAATCTTTGCTCGTTTGTAAGTCTCTCCATGATTAAATGGAATGTCACAATGAAAAATTTAAACCAGTGCTGCCATCTAAAAAAAACTCAACTCTAAGAAAAATCTTTGTAACATAATTAAGCTAATAAAGCAATGTCTGTCTTTCCGTCCGTCCGTCTGTAAGTCACCGGTTATTAGGGCTTAAGTTTTGAGCTAGGGTAATGAAATTTGGTACATGGGATTCCTCTTCAAGCGTACACTTTTTAGAAAAACGTGTTTTTTTGGCCAAACGGTATGGAATTTTGAAAAAGTACCTGAACAACATAATGTAGTTAATCCTATTATCTATATTTTGTCCTTATACGTTTTTTTCGCAACGTCCAATTTTTGGGGGCGTTTTCAGTAAAATTTTAAAATATTCGAAAAAAAACTTTTTATGCAAAATCATTGGGTTTGATAATACAAATATTTCGTACAACCATCATCTAAAGAAACGCCCATTTTTTGGAGGCGTTTTCCTATAAAAACCATTTGTATACCCCACGCCATACCATATGCAGGAGATAAACGTTGTTTTTTGTACAATCATACAAGATTTTGATAAACTGTCTGAACAACATGTTACGACAATGTCAATTTTCCCATGATTTCACCGGCCCATAGTCCCTTTGTTGTTTTGAGTGGATGCAACTACAGCACTTGACCTCTTACGGTGTTCTTCGGCTCATATAAGCAATTTTGCCTTTTTTCGGGGTGATTTTTACTCACTAAAAACCACCACCCTTTTTGTATTTGTATTGCAACTAAGTATGCGACTTATCTAGCAACTTTTTTTTATCACGAGTATATATAAATGTTTGGCAGGAAACATTCCTATAAAAGTTCCTGCTTTATCCGCAATTTATAGCGCTGTTTGTGATCATCGGGCTAAATACAAGGGTTTAGTTCTTTGAAGAAGCCGCAAAACATTTGTTTCGTCAAAAATTTCGAGGACCGTTGTGTTAACGTGTCCGAATAAACGTTTTTTACGTTTTCGTGTAATTTTTTATGTTTTCTCTTTAACCTCGGGAATAACCTGATTAAGGAACGAATTCCTTATATACCACGGCGCATTGACGAATGATCATAACATTTTGTTTTGAAAAGTTTGTAAACTATTAACATTCCCATAGTTGTATACCATATGTTCAAACCGGCTTTACTGTCAAGGGTATTTTTTTTTTAAATTTCTGACGAGATATATATGTCAACAAGGCCCCATAATGCAACATTGTATCAGAATCGTCAATGTTTTGTGTCTTTCCTCTTATTTAGCCACTTTGTGTCTACACTTGCAAACGTGAAGGTGACGGTGACGGTGATAGTGTTAAGCTTTTGTTTGTGTATTGCTTCGCTCACTATGTTTACCTAGGGTGGAGGACATTGAATGTTATCAATATTTAATGGGTCACTCAACAGCATGGGTTTGATCCCCAGTTCCTTAAAGCAGTCTGTGTAAGTGGTTCTTTCATATTCTCTCCACCGACTGGGACACAAATATTTTATTTATCTCAGCGGAATTCTGTGTAGAACTGGTATACATACCTGAGATGTTTAACATTTTTGAGTGGTACCTCTTGTTTTCCTTGATCATACGATTTTTTTGATTCTGATTCGCTGGTGTTGCCTTTTCCTTGGCCTATAACAACGATCGATACCAAATCTCTAAGTTGATGTTAGCTGTTCGGAATATTCGGAAACGCGGAATACTATAAACTATCACAACGTTGTCAATTTAATATACCAATTATTGGTTGGTCTCCTTACAAATGCTGATGTGATAAAGCATTTCGTTGGCTATTGTTAGCATTTTCTCGCCTACGTCTTAAAACAAACTCTTTAGCTTTGCGGAAACGGGTACATTGAGATTCAATGGAAGCGTCGAAAACAAACACATGTTTTCTTGTGAGAGCTCACATACCCATTCTTGTAGCGGCGAGGCAATAGCTCTGCTTTCAACGCGGAGAGGGGCGTGTTAAAATAAATTTGTTTTAAAAATTTGCTCTTGTCGAGGGTAATGTGTGCGAAGAAAATTAATACGAAAATGAACTAATTACTGACATCAGTTGGCATGTATGGGATCAGTTGATATGTAAGAAACTGCATTTAATGATTTTATCTACCATATCTGGTGATGTTTCTATAAGTTTCCACGAAGATCAACTATCAGTTAATAATTTACATTTATCAATTAATTTTATCAAATGGTATTGTGACTGTCAACTGGCAATATTATTGATCCATTGTGAATTGGTATAGTGAAAAACACTTTTAATCGATATTCTTGCCAGCAGTCAATTTTTCTTTCAATCGTAAACTTGAAGTGGGTGCGGATTAAAAAAAAAAAAAAACAACAACAAACTTGTAAGTTTCGGTGGACTTAAGTGATGAAATTTTTTTTACTATTATTTCCAAATAGCTCAGCAGACATTAAGTAAGCGATGTAGTTGATTGTGACAGACCTATATTGAAGTCATTGACCAAATTCCACTGTTAGCTAAGCTACCTTGTGCACTGTCGCTTCAGGGCTTCAATTGGTTTTCTATTTTTAGCAAAAGGTAAACAATTGCATCCTTTGCAATTTGAAAAACAAGAGGCTTACTTACATTCATTGTTTTGAATCCATAGGATTACATGTATCCATACATTCGATATTAAACCCCTTCTCATTTTTGCTATTTCAACAAAAGCAGCATAACCAAACTACTTTTCGATCTGGCCTATTCATCAGGACTCTTCCCGAGTAGATGGAAAACAGCATTTGTCTAGTCCGTCCCTAAAAAAGGCGAATCATATTCTCTCTCAAACTACCAAACAATTGCACCTACCTCCCTTCTTTCTAAGGTCGTGGAAACGCTGATAAACCGTCAGCTTATGCAATATCTAGAATCACAAAAACTCCTCAATGACCGACAATACGGTTTTTACAGCAACACTGCTGATATGAGGACATATCTCACCGAAAAGTAAAACCAATCTATCCACCTTGGTGATGAAAACAAGATTTTTGGACTTCATGTTTCAAAGGCGGTGTGTTTAACATCAAGGCCTTTTGAAAGTGATGAAACTCTTCTTCTGTGAACTACGAATCTCTCGAAACTATGCTGGGGTACTATGGACACTATGCTGGGTGCCAGTAAGTAGCTTGATACAATCGAGTTTGGTCGGAACTATCGACGGTTGATAGCACATATTTAATTATTTTGTCTCAATCAATTATCCTCGATTGTACCGTCAGATTTGGCAGCACACAATGTTGAACATGACGTTTGAAACAAACAAAAAACACTCGAAAAAAAATTTCCGAATTTTTTTCGGCAAAAATGAAATCCAAGCCAAAAAAATATTAAATTCTGACCAGCACCACCATGTGAACTGTTGTTTGCTATTATCTCGTTAAGGTGATTGTAAATCTAGATAAGTTGATTTTACATTTTAGTATTAAATAATATTACCACCATTGCATTTAATCTAAGAAACTTTTTTCGGTTGAAAGAGGGTACCATCAACACAGCCTACTATTCCCAATAGGTTAAACTTCCTGTAACAATATTCCTTGCTTTCTTTGAATTAGGAAGGATCATATTTTATTCATGCAAAATTCATTTTCTAAGTCTCAAGCTTAGCCGGAAGAACTTTGAAATTGTTGTCTGTACCATACTCAGCAATACATTAGTACAGACTTTCATAAACCCCACTGGCTTTGAGACTCAGTGTTGCATAAAGCTGAAGTATTGGTAGAACTGGTGTGATTCTTATGTTTCTTGGAAAATTTAATGAGTTTAGTATTACCAGGAAACATTCTTTGCTAACCCTAAACTGCTGCACAAAGCTAAGAAAAAAAAATCAATTTTACAATTGGGAAACTGTCAAAATTTGTATGGGAAATCTTTTCCAACAATATCGGAGTTTTCTCACAGGAATTGGGTGTGTAAACTGAGTTGGTAAACGTTGTTAACTTTTGAAATGCTATTTTGACATTTAATCAGCCACTTTCACACATCAAACGTATGCGCTCAACTGAAAAAAATTATGTAGAACGGAAAGAGAACAATAGGAACAAAGTTCTGGTAATATCCAGTGTCTATATGTGGTGTTGTATTGTATACAAATGTAAAATATGGAACCCATTTGTCCCATTCATTGTCCTTGAAATTTGATAATAAGAATTCATTGAGTGTTCCGATGATTTCTTTCAAGGGCACCTATAGTTTGGTGGTGATATGGAGAATAGTTTGTTTGTTTTATCTTTAATAGCGAACATCTGTTGCTCATAAGTTCGTTGTTGAATTCTGTGCCTCTTTCAGATTTTTTAATCTTAAAGTGTCCATATCTAAGAATCAATTCTTTCACTAAAGTCTTTGCTGTTGTTGTTGCGTCTTTTGATGTCATAGGGTATGCGACGACAAATTTTGTCAGCTCACATTGCATGGTAAACATTTTTTCATTTGATATTCGTAATGGTCCGACTGGTGTCAATTGACACCACTTCAAAACTGTTGCTTGGAGTGTCTGTAATCGTTTGTGGTTCTATTGTGTTTTTTGTTTGTTTATTTCTTGCACATGAATCACAATTTGTTATGAAATGTTTTACCATTTGATTCATCTTTCGCCATATGTATCTTTGTTTTAATTTTTTTAGGGTTTTCGGTATATCAAAATGTCCTCCGTGCTCAGAGTTATGGAATTCATCGATTAGTTTGTATTTAGATAAATCATCATGTTTTTGTTTATTTATTTATTTTTATCGTTTGAATTTGTCTTTTTCAAAATGCTTTAATATTTCATCGTTGTTCATAAGGGCTAGCTCGTTTATATTTTCTTTTTTTCATTCTGGATGGTAATTTCTTCAGTGTCGACCTAGTGTCGCTGAATTTTTACTAGATCCTGTATACGTATACTTATAATCATTGCTTATATCTGATGCATGCTTCAACAAGTTCGAATCTGGATTCGCTGATTTATCGCTACATCGCACGTGCACAAAATGTTCATCAATAGTTATTTTTGAATTCCCAGAATTTTTAACAATATTAAATTTTCTTCTTTTGAAGTCATTGATGGGTATGCATTCCTAGATTTGAGGTTGTACAGGCTTCTCTTAAGAGTTGCATTTCTCCTTGTTGTTGTCCATATTCATTTTGTTGGACACATCCCTCTTGTGATAACTCATGTTCTTTTAGCGTTTTCATCGATTTCTGTCGGTGTCATTTGTTTTAATAAGTCTGAGACGATTTTTATTCAATATAGGGCATCTGCGTTTGTATTCATTTTTCCCTTTTTGTATATTATGGTATTCTAATCATTTTCGAAGGTGGATTTTTGTGTGAGAATAGAGATACTAAAGGTCTGTGACGACACTTTTTTTTACCACGAGAACATATAAATGTTAGGTTGGTAACTTTCCTATGAGAGCTCCTGCTTTATCCGCAATTTGTAGCACGGTTTTTGATTATCGGGCTTAATTCAAGGTTTTGTTACGTCAAGAATTTAGAGGACCGTTGTGCTAACGTGTCCTCATAAACGTTTTTTATGTTTTCGTGCAAATTTTTTTGTTTCATTTTTAACCACAGCAATACCGTACAGTTGCAAGAGTTTTATTTGATATTGACATTCACAAGTCCGCTGATCCAGATGGTATTTCCCCCACTATTCTGAAGAGGTGTCCTTCTACGTTAGCAAAACCACTGCTTAAGCTTTTCTATCTATCCTACTCATCAGGTCTCTTTCCGAGTAGATGGAAAACTGCATTTGTCCAGCCTGTACCCAAAAAAAAGGCGAATCTTCATCTCTCTCCTTCCTCCTCCATTCCTTCGCTGATGCCAGTACTCTAAGCTTCTCATTATAGTTTTTAGTTCCACGTCCCTCATCTTCGAACGTGGAATCTAAAAGACAACATATGTTGAGCCCATTCCATCCGACCTCGACAGCATCGTCAAGTGGGGTAAATCTAACAGAGTAGAATTCAATGCTTCCAAAACGCAGTGCTGTCTTCTGTCGTTAAAGCGAACCAAAATCTAGAGCCATTATCCATGAATGGCACTAACGTCGAAGAAACCGAAAAACTTTCCATGCTAGATATGTGTGTTAGTAACGACTTACGTTGGAACGACCACGTATTTCAAGTCGCTAAAAACGCAGCGAAATGTCTAGGTTTCCTTAATCGATGTGAAAAATATTTCAGTTCTGATCTGGCCACAATATATAAAGCGTTTATACGCCCTAAACTTGAGTTTAACGCCCAAATATGGTCGGCTGCACCAAAAACAACATTGCACCTCCTATATAGGATCAAAACGCGTGCGAAAAGACTTATAGGAGACATTAGAATATCCAACCCTTTAGTTTCGCTTGAACACCGTCGAAATATCTCCTGCCTTACATTGTGTTATCGCTATTTTGCCAACCAATGCTCAAATGTAATATAATCAGCTGCATTCCCCCCATTCAACAATTCAGCCGCAATACTCGTTACGCTATGAATGCTAATCAGTGTACCCTCAAGCCTATCTTCGGACGATCGCTGAAATTAAGAGATTCGTACATAAACCGAACAACACGAATGTGGAATCCTCTACCAAACTCTGTTTTTCCTTTCCATTATAACTTACCGACATTTCAAACCATCTCCTTTCTTCTTATCCAGAATTTCCTTACCGCCCGCACTGTGCTAAAACATATAAAGTGCGCGCAAATTATGAAAAAACAAAAATACCCAGATCTCTGCGTAGATCTTGGTTGCTTATGTACCACGCCGCATAGACAAATGATCTTAACATTTTGTTTTCAAAAATTTTGTAGAATGTTTTGATTTGTTTCTCTTGTACAACCCCATAGTTGTATGCCATATGTCGAAACCGGACATAATCAAGCACCTGCTTGTATAATAGCAGCTTGTTATCAAGGTTAAGCTTCGAATATTTTCCGAGCAACCAGTACAGCTCTCTATATTTATTTTTAAGTTCCTCGCATTTCTTTTTCACATGCGACTTCCATTTCAGTTTTGCATAGAGTGTCATTCCGAGATATTTCGCTTCATTTGCAAACGGGACTCGAACCGTATGTAGAAAAGCAGGCAAATGGTTTGTCCGTTTATACGAAAAATATACATGAATCGATTTACTCTCGTTAAGGGCAATCCGCCAGGATTTTGTCCATTCATTAACCTCTACGTTTCCTGCTACCTTGATTCGATATAAATGTTGTGCAATAACCAACGAACTCATTTTCCTGACTTGCTGCTACCAATTGAGTATTAGAAAAAGTTACTAAAAAAATGAATAACTGACTTTTTTGAATTCGAATATTTTTTTCCCAACAAAATATTTATATACCAATAAATATTTGTCGCAATTTTACTCTTTTAACTTCAGCCGGTGTCATAGTAAAAAAAAATATCATGTAGCTACGTAGGAAATACAAAAAAATAGGTCGGAAATAGGTTTTCATAAAGTCGTAAAAGAAGCAAAACTTTTTTTTTGCTGATTTCTCAAAAATGTGGGAAGTAAAGTTACCCGTTTATTGCACTCAGGTGTAGATATATAAACGTATATTTGTGTATGGGAGTGAAATTAATTTTTAATTTGAAATTGTAAAGTGCTTTGATTGGTGCATAGAAGTTCGCAGCATTTACTTGTATTTGAAACATTTCTTACCGTCCATATTAGCGCTCCAATCATTCAAAGAATATAGTCGGAATCCTTAAGATTTAAAGACATCAAATTCTATTACTCTCTGTTCCTCAGTACCCAGCGTGGGCCGCAATAAAGAGCATGACAACTGCTTGAAGAAAATGACTTCGCAAATAATATTAAAAATAGACTTTGAGTGCGTGACTTGCGTATCGAATTCCCAGGTAGTGCCTCGACCGATTTTGATGGTCAACCACTTATTATAAAGCTGAACAGTTCTAGTTAACGTCAAAAATAAAGTTTTACACTTAAACTATAAACAATGAGAAATACGGGTCATTTTGTTAATCTGCCCCTTTCTTTGTCGCTATCATCCACTCTCGCCTCACTTCTATCAACGAAGCTTGATAACGAAAATTTTCCACAGCCATTTGCATGTTCCAAATATAGCAAAATAACCGTCTGGTTTGTATCTAGAAAATCTTACCCGAATATAAGAGTAGGTTAACACTATTTGAAATTTTGTAAATGCATTACAATTCCCTGATTGTATCAATAATTTGACACTTAATTTAATGACTTGTTGCTTTAAGGCGAATGTAACTGAAACTAAAAAAAAAAAACATTAGAATTCATAAATAGCAAATCTATCGATATGGCTACGTGGTTACTTGAAAATAACGCAAACGAACTTAAAATGTGCGTCATTCATATCTAATATACTACATGCTGCAATGCGCTGTTATATCGTCCATTGAGAAGGCGTCAGTGTACAATTTCCCAAGCTCACTGCCATTACAAACTCGGAATTCAATTTTTATTGGCCTTGCATTTACTCCTAAGGGTGGGTATTGCAGTGCAAAAGTTTTATTGATTATCCCACTTGACGGGGAGATTTTGCAGAACAAACTGAAAATCAATATTACTCATGTCCGCACTGATGGGTACATTTTAAAACGTTTGGTTTGTGAAACTCCCTAAATGGTTCCCAGGCAATTACCAGCACATACTTGTCATTTGGTGCATTGTGATACATTATGCAGACTTGGTTTCCACCATCAACAAATTTAAAACTTTCCTGAACCGCGAATAAAACTGAGGCTTTCAAACCCAATACGAATAATTCGTAGAGATATTGAAAGTAAGTAAGCCACGAGGTGAAACTTTCATTAGTTTTCGAGATTCACGCATATAAACTACTCAAAACAAAATAGGGTCCACTATGTTTTGTGGTTAGTTCGTTTGTAATGTTTTTTCTCGAGCCGTAGGCTGCCTCCTCCCGCCCAATACAAACCAAGCTCCCATAAATATATTTGTGTGCCGTCGATAAAGAGAGATCCATATCCTGGACTGATTTCGATACAGCTTTGGTCGAAACAGTTCATGCATGTGTTCCTCCTAATAGCATGCTGCACTAAAGTAACAAAAGCAGTAAGAATGGTTGGTATTTTAGTAACATGTCCGCGTGTTAAATTCCCTGGGGACTCGGGTATGGTCCAGTTAAACGTATGATGTTATGGTAATCTATAACCACCTGTAACGCAATAAATTAGTTCCTTTTTTAGACCCAACAACAATTCCAGGATATGTCACTTCTTGACACAATATCATCGTTGCCTCTTAAGTCTCTTTCACTCAAACCCGAAACGATTGACTCTCACTAGGGTCCTAAAACCCACCTTCGCTTCAGCTACCCTTACTCAGGATTCCGTCAAGCCAGTCTGGCAACCTTGAAGACATGCTGGCCAATCCACCGAAGCTATGGTATGTTAGCATTTCTTGTCCCAGCTCGTCAGACAGTGGGATTCTTGCTACCATGGAGTCGGTAGATGTTTCGAATTACATGCCTCGCTTTAGAACGGAGTTAGTAATCTTTCGCACCTATAGGAAGTTGGTTATCCTTATACAAGTATTACATCTCACAACTTTGACTCCATTAGGACATAGTCCACTTATTTTTAAACATGAACAGTTTTAGGGTACGTATACAGACCGCATAATATCCACGAGAAAGTTCTCTTTGTGCGTGTCCCAGATAAGAATGTTGTCGATGATGGCTCCACGGTACTTATACATAACAATCTACCAATTTAATTGACTAGTTTGTTGCAATAGTGCGTCATCATTGAATGTGCTTTACACGCAGCATAAACTGTTTGCAGTTCACATTACAGGCTCAGTGGCGCGATGGTTATTGCGATGAACTGCCGCGCAGAAGGTCTGGGTTCGATTCCCAGCCGTAGCAACACTGGCCCTCCTCTCGTGATGATCTGAAAAATGAGTGACACTAGTTACTTACTTACTTAAGTGGCGCTACAGTCCGGAATGAACCTGGGCCTCAACCAACATGCCTCTCCAATTAGCCCGGTCATTAGCTAACTGCCTCCAGTTGCGCACTCCAAGTTGGTTGAGGTCGGTTTTATACTTGTGCGCGCCACTTAAGGCGAGGTATTCCTCTACTGCGTCCGACGTCTGGCTGGGAATTGAAGAATGCGAGCCGAATTTTTGGTGTCCATTCGTTCTACATGACCAAGCCATCTTAAACTTCCAATGCAGAGTTTTTTTTTACAAGGGACATGTCGCTGTACAGCCGTATAGTTCTTGGGTGAATCTTCGTCTCCATGGCCCGTCAACACAAACGGGACCGAAGATTTTTCGAAGAATTTTCCTCTCAAATTGACCAAGGATTTCGTCATCCGCTTTTAAGACGGTCCATGCTTCAGCGCCGTAGAGCAGAACTGGGATGATCAGGGTCTTATATAGGATGTCCTTAGTAGTTCGAGTGAGGGCTTTACTACTGAATTGCCTTCTTAGCCCGAAGAAACAGTAACAGTAATTCTTCGTTTGATTTCTGACGAGATGTTGTTGTCAGAGTTAATAGCGGAGCCGAGATAGATAAAGTCCTATACTACCTCCATGTTATATCTCTCAATGGTGACGTTCTGTCCAATTCGTCTATGTTGTGTGTCCTTTCATGTTGACAGCATATACTTCGTCTTGCCGTCATTTACTGCTTTACTCATTTTTGCCGCTTCCTTCTCTATACTAGCGAACGTGTCTATGACATCCCGTTGCGTCCTACCAATGATGTGAATATCGTCGGCGTATGCTAGTAGTTGCACCGAATTTTGGCAAATTGTTCCCCTGGTGTTGGTTTGAGAGTTTTGCACAATAATATCAAGAATTGAATTGAAGAAGTCACATGACAGCGCAGCGCCTTGCCTAAATTCTTTTTTGGTATCGAATGTGTCGGTGAGGTCGTTTCCTACCCTGATGAAGCAGCGAGAATTCTGCGTCGACATCCTGTACAGACGGACGAGTTTGCGCGGTATAAAAGAACGTCTCTAAAATGATGTCGTCGTCGGCTTTCGATTAAGAGGTGATGGATATCGATTTAGCCTTTTTAGGATTTTCCAGGATCTGACGAATGTTAATATTCGATCAGTTGTGGACTTTCTGTACTAAAATCACTGTGATAAGGTCTGGTCAGGTACATTTAAACACAGATAGGATCTTTTAGGCGATCTTGATGAGACGTAGTTGATGTAGTTGGCGCAGTTCAGAGGGTCTCCTTTTTGTGGATCGGGTAAACGATGCTGAAGTTCCATTCTGCAGGCATATTTTCATCCGACTAGATTTGGCTTTCGAGTTGGTGGATGTTATTTGCCAAGTCATCTCCGCCGGCTTTATATAGCTCGGCGGGAACGCCGTCATATCCGACAGCCTTGTTAAGCTTGAGCTTAGATATTACTATCATCAATTCCCTTAGGCCAGGTGGTTGGTAGTTTTCGCTGTCGTCGCCAATATTGAATGGTTCGTTCTGCCTGACAGTGGAATGTTGTTCGTCATCGAAGTGCAACACTCTGCAGATGTGGTTCTTCCATATCCTTAGAATCGTTTGTGTCTCAACTACGATATTTCCTTGTTCATCTCGATAGGATTGTGTTTGAGCCTTGTATCCTTGGCTTTGACTTTTAACACTTTGGTAAAACTTGCAAACATCTTTCCTGGATTGGCATCACTCAATGTATTCGATTGCGAGCTTTTCTTGCTCGATTTTCTTATTTCTAAAACGCCGGTGTTCTCCCCTTCTTCTTTGTCTTTAAAGCTAAGTGGCAGCTCTCGTCTTCACCTGCAGCAATAACTTGTGAGTCTATTTTTTGGAATCGACCGTCTGTCGACATTCTCCATCAAACAAGGGGTTTCTTACTGATGGAATCGAGAAACTTAGTACACCAGTTGCGGCTTATAAATGGCTGGTTGAGATCATTTCCATTGTTCTTAGACATTAGACGCTGGTGGTATCGTGTTAAGGGATACGCAACCTGCAAACTACTTGGCGATCTTTTGCGATTGCTATGTTTCAACATAACATATTTCACAATATTTCTTATATAATGCTTGCCTGCCACAAGGTAGTGTCCCGAGTCGATGTAAGCTCCTCGGAATGTTCAGATATTTAAAATACTGAACGTGAGGCTCTTGTCTATCGCAATCTGATCCATTTGATTGACCGTTCATTGATCTGTATACCGCCATTCCCCTTATGAATATCAAGATGAGGTGCTGGCTAAAGTGGCGTTTCGTTCGGCAGGGAAGTCAATAATTGGTCCGTTGCCAGACGTGGTGACGTGAAGCCCATGCTTTTCGACAATACTGCTTAGTATGCCTTCTCTTCCTACCTTTACGTTAAAATGTACAGTGTTTTACAAATGTGCAGTTGTTTTAAGGAAGTGCTTATATTGGGGTTATTTTCTCGGTTATTATTGGCAAAGCTACATTTATTAACTCAATTTTATATAAATTTATATTATTTCATCAATAAATAAAAAAGTTTTATTATTCTTCTAGCTTCACGTGGATGTACAAATACATATACTGAATTATTAGCAAATAGTAACAAATTTTACAAAAAGAATGCTGAAGACTCACATAGATGTGGTTATTTTAATGCCAATTGGACATGCATGTAATGATTTTTAAACGGTAAGTAACAAATTAAATTTGTATTTATAGTCTTTAGAAAAAATCGATAAAATATATTGTCTAACTATGAGTTAGTCCAGAACATTGAATCCAGATTTAACTCATATTTCCCGAGTGAACTCAAGGTTAAATTGGCCGTACGTGCATGACCACATTTCAGTAGCGCTAAAGTGCGCCGGTTTGATACTCGTGTGTCGGTTGTTGTAAACTTCTGTTGTATCGTTTGTAAAATCCATCAATCATAGAAATCCCCAAGACTGTCCATAAAAGACTGCTTCAGTTTTCGACGTCTTGGCCCTGAGAAGGACATTCGCATAGTAAATGGGCAACACGCTCTCTAACCCCTATATGCACCTTCGTCTGTAATTCAAATGAAACATACCGTCAGAAATATGATGAACATTTTTGCACGATGCTCCTCAGTCTGATTTGGGTGCACTGTCATTTGAGGGTTGATGACTTACTTCAAAACAAAGATGAGTCGATCACTTGTCCTTCATATAAGCCTCACCAAACAGTGTTTTGAGAGATTGTGATATCTATTGGTGCCGTGGATAAGTCTTTGGCTCAGGTCCTTAAAGTAGCAAAACCTTAGAGAATTTTTTTTTACTGCCGCACTTCTTTCAAAATTCCGACATAAATCCCTAAGGCATACATTTTTTATGAGAGGTTTATTAACTATGCCGTTCGGAATCAGCTTTAAATGTTAGATTCCATTAGTTGTACTTAAACTCAAATACACATTAATGAACCAGCTGTGTTGAAGGATCTGTATTAAGATTTGAACGGCTTTTAGAGCTTTAACAAAGATTTGCGAATGGATTGCTGTATATAACTATGGCTGTCCGTGTTTTCACTTTCCATTGGTGCTTCTGAGGGCAACTAAATAAACTATTTAGGTATTTCACGTAGATTTCAATTTTAAATTTAAAACTTTATATAAAGATGTCCATTACACATGGCCCTTCTTCTGGTTAGGCCCGTGCACACTTAGACCAGAAAGTTCGGTTTTGGTACCACGTTGATCTGTCGATGTTACTATACATTCGTTTGCCTAATTAAACCTTTCAGAGCTGATTGCATAATGTAGGATGATTCTAACATTAATATAAGACAGCTCACCTTGATTATCACAGAAGTATGAAGTATGAAGCATGAAGTTTTCTTTTGTTCCTCTCTTCGTCCAAGCAGCTTCTACAGAAGTCATTGCTAACGATTCCTATTCGTTCTGCGTGGACAGTGTCTTGTTAGGCCACTGATTATGGTGCTGATGTTTGATCTGTTCAGAATTGTCAAGCACATGGAGCGCTTCTGATTATAGTTTCGCAAGAGTTGCCCAGTTATTCTGCACGTTGTGCAATTTATCCATCTGTGGTTTTGCTTTCTTGTTCGCATCTGTTTTGATCTGTAATTTATATGTAGCGAGGGGCATACAGCATACCTTACTTACCTGCTGGCGGTGGAATATCAAAATATCAAATGTAGTGCCCTGTCTGGGAAGCTCATCTGCCTTGTAGTTCCATGGTATATCTGTGTCGCCCGGTACTTAGAATAGGTGAATGATAAAATGCTCTCTAAACGAGATGGATCCCAGGGACTTAATTGCCGCTGGGCTGTCACTGAAGATGTTGATATACCTCGTGGATATTACATTTCTCTTCAGCCAGGACAAGGATTTCTTAATTGCCATGATTTCCGCCTGGAAAACGCTAGAACGCTCAGAAAGGCAAACGGATATGCTTAAGTCATCTAGAAAACACCTCTATCCACTTCAGATTCTGTTTGAAATCAATCCGTACAGATATGAATTGAGTTATTGTCTCCGATCATATCCGACTAACATTCAAGCCGACTGTGAATGGTTGCCCTGATGTATTGTTTAAAACTGAGTTGGACGGTGGTGTGGTCGGTGTTTGTGGTATGCTAAGGTGATTCTTTATCGTGATGTGTTCACCTTGAGTGGGTGCCCATTGTAACAAGGCTCTCGTCTCATTGCTGCACAAGCTGCGGTCTGTTTGACGTAAATATCTAGGTTATTCTTAGAGCTCCGCTAATGCATATGCGGCTGATCTTTGAACTTTCCCTAGTAAATAGTTTGCGGTTTGAGGATGCTTCTAATGCCGTCCAGTAGACTTAGACACCATACAGGAGTATGGGTCTAATGATGGGCACGTAGATCCAGAGAGATTTATGTGGTTGCATACTCCATTTCTTACCGATTGCCTTTTTACAAGTGTATACGGCTACGGTGGCTTTCTTAACGCGTTCTCGGAGATTGGCTCTACAGTTCAGTTTCTTGTTCAAAACCAGATCCAAGTATTTGGTTTGAGAGGGTTAATGTGCGGGATTTTGTATTTCCATTCGAAAAGGACCATTTCGGTTTTTTGAGGGTTCGGGTTGAGTCCACATCTGGCGGTCCATTTGGAGAGGTACAGTGATAACATTTTGGTGGGTGATCTTTTATAACATCCGTTGCTGCTGTAGCGATTTACTCGATCGAACATTTACTTCAAAAATTTTATCAATTATTCCGTGTTCGTGGCTTATCAGGATCGATAACCATTACATGTACCTGACTGACTTGTACTAGTCAACCGCCCGTCTACATGATTGTTAGACATATTTTGACCTTCAATATTGAATGAGAATGTTGCAATTTTATTTCGCCGACTCCAATAACTACAAATGTATGATATTCCCGCCGCCCACTTTTGAAAAAAAAAATTGAAGCACTTAGGTGAAGAAGGGGTTAAACGACATTTGTAGGAAATTTTGTTTCTAATCTACAGAAAATGCTTACATATAACTTTGATTAAATAAAAACGTTAGTCTTAGAAAACCGTATATCTATACTTTATGTTGTTCCTCAGGTTCAAAAACTTTAAGCTCAAGTGTCTCGAAACTATGCAAATGTCACTTAACTCCTTCTTCATCTAAAGGCTTCAATTCAACCATGATAAGATTTATAAGGTCCTTCGCCTATATGATTACCTGTGCCTTTTCGATCAAATGTTTTGTAGCGAAGCAATTCAAGTGTAAACATTCGAAGAAGCGACTGAACATTATATGTAGGTCTTCTTTCATTATCAAAGGGGAAATAATCTAAAAAGAAGAGATATATTACGAAACCAGTGTTCACCAACATTCATTTAATCCAATTTGAGGAGGAAAAGTCGGTTCAATGATAACGTTCAGCAATCACTGTAAATGCTCCATTAACTTTGGCACATCGCGTGTAACGAGCCAATTAGATTGGAGAACAATACAATGTGGCGTTGGGTGACTGGCACTCATTTGACGGGGTCTTAAGCCACTAGTCTACATTTACCCGACTGACCACACTATATAACACACCACATGTGGTACCCTTCCATCAAAAATGGTGGTTTTCCAGAAAAGATCACTTTTAATGGAACATTGAGTGGTATGGATGAAACTATTCGGAGCAGGTGCTCCATTTGGAATGAATAAAATACGTGAGTTGGTGCTTAACAATTGCAAATTTAATTGTTTAATGATCACCAAGAGCTCAAGGTGAGTTACTCCTCCATTGTTGGTATAAATAACCGAAGCACGTGCTTCAGCGAAAAGAGCACCTGCTCCCCATTTGTGAGTCTGCTAGGTTAGTTGCTCAACGTATTTTTGTTCTGTGCCACAATCCATTTTGTTACCTCCAGCACTTGGGTACTTATAAATTTATGATTGCAATCATACAACAATGCCTTTTGACCTTGCCTCTCATTTTTAAACAAAATTAATTCTCTAGGTTACTGGGTAACTATATCTAGCCAAAAGTATTAGAGCACCTTCTCAGTATGAAGAATTAGGTGCTCACTATTTGGTGTATGATTTTATGCACATAAAACGTTAGCAGGTGCTTTTTTGAGCACCTACTCTGCCATTTATGGAGTACATGCTCTGAGATCGTTTTCCGTGTTATTCATACCACCCATTGTCTATATGTTCCATCCAGCATGCGTTTGGTTCAAAGCTTAAATTTGTGCGCGATTACGATCTTATACGGGAATTTTCACAGTGCTTTTGCTTTGGCGCGTACTTGCAAAGTGAATACAGCTTAACTCATGTCGAAATCATTCATCGAAATGCTTAACCGGGAATGTTTTCGGATATTCTAGACTGAGTTAGCTTTTACCCACAAAATCATGTTCCTTACTAAATAAGTAACAAAAATGAGAGGTTATGCTTTAAACGACCGACTAAAAATTCTTTAGTTTTTACATCACATATACAAGGTGGCGCAAAAATAACCTTCCGATGTTTTTTGGCTGTAATTTAAAAAAAAAAAGAAAAACTTTGATTCTTCTTGTGGATTGTTTTTATTTGGTCTTTTAATTTTTTTTTACAACAAGTCGAGAATATGATGTCATGTAAATGGCCGCCGCCACATTTGAGCCCTTTTTATGGCATTTCCATCACTTTGGCCAAAATTTCCGGCGATAGGTCCTCACATTCTTGACGGATCTTGTCTTTATGAGCTGCAAGAGTCTGAGGCTTGTTGACATAAATCCGCGACTTCAAAAAGCCCCACAAAAAGAAGTCTGGAGCGGTCAAATCAGGCGATCTTGCTGGCCAGTGCAAATCGACAAAACGGATGTTTTCCAATCCCAATTCATCAAGTTGCGGCAAAAAGAACTCGTTGATCATTGCTCTGTAGCGCTCACCATTCGCAGTAACCGTTTGGCCCGCGACGTCTTCGAAGGAAAAAGGTCCGATGACTCCTCCAGCGAAAACAGCACACCATAAAGCGACTTTGAGCGGGTGTAATGGCTCTTCGTGGGTTACACGCGGATTTTAAGTGTCCCAGAAGCGTAGATTTTGCTTATTTACGTACCCGCTAAGATGGAAATGGGCCTTATCACTCATGATTATTTTTGATGAAAAATCATCTTCCTCTTGGTGGTGATTAAGGATGGCTTGAGCGTATGTTAGACGCGATTGACGGTCAGCAGCTAACACCTGATGCACCGTCTGGACTTTGTACGGAAACATCTTCAAATCTTGTACCTAAATTCGCTGTAAAGACCGTCGACTGATACCCATTTGCGTGGCACGTCGTCTAGCCGATGTCGAAGGCGCTTCCATGACATCTTCGGCTACAGCAGCAATATTCTCTGCAGAACGGCTACTCCGGGGTCTGCCACGCCTGGCAGCATCTCGTGTTGTGCCAGTCTCTTCGAGGCGAGCGGCTAAACGTCGCAGAGTTTCACCAGTAGGCGTTGGACGGCTAGGAAATCTGCGACGTAATTCACGTTGTGCCAAAGTCACCGACCGATTATTGCTCAAATAAATAGTCACCAATATTCCGCGTTCTGGAGCAGTGTAGCGTAGCATTGTTTATTAACTTGTATTTCGCATGTGTTTACTACACAAATGTCAAAACAGAACTGACATTAGGGGCCAATCGCAAAATTTATAGCATTTTCTGATAGGAGGATTACTTTTGCGCCACCTTGTATTTATATAAAGACCAGCCATTATGAATTAGTAAATATCAACTAACTTGGGTCATCCTTACGTTATTTTGTTCTCTTTTATATTATAAGGCCGCCTTAGCGCTTTTACCGCTATATTCAAAAACGCGATGATGACATCTCGAAATTATCAGTATCAGTATCTCCAGCGTATGCAGTAGTTGGTTAAGCAAAACGTGTTTTTTTTTTGTTTCGAGAACATTGATTCGTATTGACAACACACACCAAAGAAAACGAAGCAAACCACACTTTTGTTTTGAAGTGTTTTCGGTGGTGGTTGTCGAAAATTCATGTCATTTTATACGAGCAATACATACCGAATGCAACTAAACTGTTTCGAACCAACGTCGTTGACGATAATTACGAACTTTCTTATAGCGCAATACATACCAAATGAAACGAAACATAAAAACCAAAGCAAAACAGAAAACGTGTTTCGTTGCTGATAGCTGAATAATCAAAATTTTCAATCCGCATTCGGGTGAAAAAAATAGATCTGTCAGTAAAAGTTCTTAGCTCTGCTATTAAGTTTATTATCACATCCTCAGCACTCTCTACTATTTGCGTCCTTTTCCACAATCGCTTCAAAAATTGTATGTCAGTTTGGCAAAATTTCATCGCCCGATTCCGACCGCATGGTAAAAAACACTAAAAGCAAGTCGCTGATTCCATTTTGTTTTATTTCAACACTCACCAAACGAAACAAGAAAACAAAATATTTTGTTTTGTTACATTCTGTTTCGCTTGACGCTGTTGAAATAAAAAACATTTGTTTTAGCAATCGAACCAAAAACGTTTTGTTTGATCCGGTGTGTTTGAATCCTAACACAATATAAAATAACTCACCTGACAGTTTGCTAAAGTACACATTTGTTTCCCAAGAGTGGGCTTATTCAAAAATGCACAACTGATCTTACCTTTTGTATATTATCAAATCTCGTGTTTCCATTCAGACTGCATTTTCCATTTTCCAAAAATTTGACAGGAAGACCAATTTTTCACTTTATTTCGTTCTTTAGTAATTTTCTTGAGTATATTTTTGTCCCGAAACGCGTTTCTCATTCACCTATCGCTGTTGGGAAGGTAAAAATACAAATCCGCCATCAAAATACTTCGCTCTTTTGGAAATAAGCTCCCAGACCCTTTAGGACCTACTATTTTTTCTCTTACCATTTGTTTTATTGGCTTTCATTCTTCATTTTTTTTAAATAGAAACCATTTATGTAGCACGATAGCATTCCGAATTTTTTATTTTTGTTTCTTTTTATTTTTTGTTGTTTGTGTTTTTTTTTTAAACAAATGACAACATAGCTAGTTATGTAATTTTTTGAAAACTAATTCAAATATTTTTTGTTCTTCTTCTAGGACGGTGCACGCATTTGATGATATTGAAATAAATTGATGTAAACATTGGATTCGTGTGTAATTTTAAGTGAAATGGTTATAAAATACCTACTAAGAAATTGTATTATGTATTTGACTACATATTATATTAACAATAAAATAATTGATTTATGTCTATCAACTCACTATTACATTTATAGTTAATAAATGAACCTTCGGTATTGGTTAAAGTATGTGTTTTGGTTTTTTTCTTGTCAATTTTTTTTTTCTTTCAGAATTCAGCAAGCCCGGGTGCTTGGAAATTATTGTTAGCACTACGCCTTATCTGCTGGAGATTGCTAAACTGTAGCTAAAATTTTGTCTAGGTTGGAAAATTCCAATACAAACCAAATCATAACAGTACATTACATCTCCTAAACAAAAACAATTATCTCAATCCCTATCGTTTTTCATGTTGAATATGGATTAGACGAACTTGTGGAGTCTGGAAAAGTCGATTCAGAATCCTACCCTACCCTACGTGTCTGTTGGCAAGTAAATTTGTCTAGCGAGGTGATCTTACAAAATTCCATTCAAATTGGGACACAAAACACCAGGCGAGCAGCAAATGCAGAAAGCAGCAATTTGTTCTTGGGTACATACAATCAGGTTATAACATGTAACATGTTGTTAGAATTAGATGTGTCGGAAACAAAGAATCTTCAACTATTCCATGAGAGCATAGGGAGAGTAACTTACATGTTGTTGGAATTAGATGTGTCGGAAACAAAGAATCTTCAACTATTCCATGAGAGCATAAGGAGAGTAACTTACATGTTGTTGGAATTAGATGTGTCGGAAACAAAGAATCTTCAACCATTCCATGAGTGCATAAGGATACATGGGTGAAATTAAATGAAATTTGAAACAAAACTGTTTCCGTAAATATTCGTGAGAGAGCCTATCTGTATGTGTTTAAGAGATCGGAACAAATTACATATACCTACAGCATTTTCTGTGCGCCTGTTGATTTTTTCGCTTACCAGATTTCCCCTCTGGTCGTCTAGTAAAATATCGCGTTGAGATTCAAAACCCATTGACTCCCTGACGTAACACCAAAAAAATTGGTTTCTCTGTAGACATCATTTTTTTGCTGGTGTTCATCACACGCCCAGACCCTCAATAATTTTTTTTTATACAAATCGAAGACAAATTACTGAATTTTTCCAAAAATACCAGGCGAGCAGCAAGCAGCAGTTGGTGTTTGTGTTGCATATAATCAGGTCAACTCACTAACATGTTGCAGTAATTAGGTGTTGCTCGAAACAAAAGAATCTTCAGTGATTCCGCGAGAGCATAAAGGGGAGGAGCATACTTCGAAATTAAATGGAATTTGAAACGAAGTATGTTGTTCGGTGAGTAGGTAGGGTACTAGGTACACAGCAGGAGAACGGTTGGAGAGAGCGAATATGTTTAGCACAGATCGGACAAATGTTGCTTGCTCTTCTTACCTGGTTGAAATCGTTGTTTAAGCGCTCACGCAACTTTATGAAGGGATTTTCTGTTGCCACATGCTGTTTCTCCTGATGATCATTAGATGTTGCTCTTCAAATGTTTAACTATTCCATGAGAGCACAATGGAAGTGACGTGGCATTAATAGTAATTCCAGTACAGGGAAGGATCTGTCATTAAGGCGACAAAAGAAATAAATCACATTTAGATGAGTTCTGAGTGTGTTTAAATAATATTGTAAAAGAAAACTAAACAAAACAATTTGAAAAACTTAAATTTTATTACATAATATGCAAACATAACACCAATGATACAATTTAAATTGATTTGTAACTTTAAAGTTGTTGTACAAGAATCAAAATAGTTTCATTATAATTAAGATTTGAACAGACCAAAATGAAAACAAAAGAGAAATAAATGTTTATGATTAGTGTACATCAATATTTAAATAAATACTACACGATAAATAAATAGAATTTTAAACAAATAATGTTGCTAACAAATTATATCACAAAAATAAACCGCCCCTCTTCCTTTTAAAACTTGTTCTTCGTGTAGCATTTCTCCAAAGTTGTGTTTTTATTTTATAAACATATAGAAATTTTCAACAAATAGATTGGATTTGCTATCATTAAATAAAAAAAAAAACTTTATACAAAAAAAAAACATTTGTCATAAAATGATGATGATGTTCATGACATTTTCCTTGGAATAATTATTTAATTCTTCACATTTTGGTAGCTCGCCCGTTTGTTAAATTTATTATTCAACTGACTTATGCTACAAATAAAATTATAGGAAGAATAATATTTAAACAAAAGCATAAAAATAACAATTGGTACTGTTTCTCAATTAAATTTCGAATTTTGTTCTCTCATAACATTCGGCCGGATGGAAACTAGCACATATATGGCGAAATTTAATGAAATTTGAAATAAAAAAGTTTCGGTAAATACCTACTCGTGAGACAGAGAGCCTATCTGCCTGTGTGTAAGAGATTGTTGCCGTAATAAGGTATTACCGGAAACCAAAAATATTCAGCTATACCGTGGAGCATAAGGGGAGGGACATAATATAATGGCGAAATTAAATAAATATTGAAACGAAGTATTTTATACACACCGAACATACTTGGTTTCAAATTTCATTTGATTTCAGCAAGATACTAGAGAGGGCTTAAAAGAACGATTCCGTGTATCAGATCGGAAACCTTATGTAATTTCTGCTCGAGTGGTACTTTTCGTTTTCGAGCCTGCAGCATGTTTTGGCATCATATGTTGCTTTCCTTTTCTTCTGGTTGTATGGTTGAAATCGTTGGCTCCCGCAAACGCAACTTTATGAACTGATTTTCTGTCTGGTGTTCTTCTGAAGAATTTGGATTTTCAGCGACACGATTTTTTTAATGAAGGGTTAGTGATCTGGCTAGTAACAGCCAAACATTTCGGTCGAAATTTACCCCAAAATAATGATTTTTGTTCACGCCAAGCGCGCAGCAACGAACGTCGCGACGTCAGACCGATGCATTCAGGCGATCAGTAACATGTTGCCGGAAACAAAGACTATTCAACTACTTCATGAGAAAACATAGGAGAGTGGCTTATGTCTTTCGAAATTAAATGAAATTTGAAACAAAACAGTTTCGAACTAAATACCTACTCGTGACAGCGAGCGAGAGAGAGCCTATCTGTCTGTGTGTGAGCGATTGGAACAACTTGTATATAATGTTGCTTGCTGGTATCAAGGTGTTCCAGGAAACGAAGAATATTGAGCTATATCCTGACCCTGAGATCAAAAGAGGAGGGGCATATATTGGTGAAATTAAATGAACTTTGTAACGAAGTATTACTCACCGAAACCGAACATACTTACTTCGTTTCAAATTTCATTTGATTACATCAAGGGAAGGGCTTGAAAGAGCGAATCTGTGTAGCAGATCGGAAACCTATTGGAATTTCTGCTCCCGTGGTACTTTTCGTTTTGGAGTCTGCAGCATGTTTTGGCATCACATGTTGCTTCCTATTTCTCCTGGTTGGCTGGTTGAAATCGTTGGTAAGCTCCCACGGACACAACTTTATTGATTTTCTGTTGCCGTGTAGTGTTTTTCTGAAGAATTTTAATTTTAGCGACACGATTTTTTTCAATGAAGGAGTGAGTGATATGGCTAGTATACAGCCAAACCTTTCGGTCGAAATTTACCCCAAATAATTAGTGCCCACAAAACACCAAGCGAGCAGCAAGGAGTCTGAACGACGTCAAATCGATGCAATAACATGTTGCCAAAATTAGATTTCGCGGAAACAAAGGCTAGTCAACTATTCTGTGAGAGTATATGAGAAGCGAAATAATATTGGAGTTGGGAAAATTAAATAAAATTTGAAACAAAGCATGTTTGGCGGATTGTGGATAGTGGATTACTCACTCTTGGGAGAGCCGATATAAAAGATAAAAAGGAATCACACATACGTAGTTATTTTCCTGCTCGTCTGGTTTCTTTTTGATTTCTTACAAGTCGAATGAAAGAAATTTAGGAGCTGTAGAAAAATTTCTTAAACGGTGGGAAAAAGATAAAGACATTTCCATGTGGTGATTTACTACAATTTGCAGCTAAATTTAATTGTGCGAAATTAGCAAAGCATTTAGTGGCTAATGGTTTTGATATTAATGATGGATTTCAATTTGCATTATGCTGCTCTCAGTAACATGCTGCCGAAAGATGAAATGAAGAATCTTCAACCATTCCGTGGGAGCATTAGAAGAGTACCTAACCTATCTATTTGCGAACAAAAAAATCAAATTTAAAACAAAGCGTTTTAAATTCGCTCGCTCTTTATTCAATTACTAAGAGCGAGGGAGATGCCTATGTTAAAATGAGAGCCAACAGAATTGTGTGTAGAAGATGGGAAGAAATTATACCTATCTCACCTGATGCCCTGATGGAGATTGTTGACACTTCACCCACCACCCTCTCGACGATGCCAATAGATTTATCTGTATGTTCCCATTGCTTATAATTGTGGCTTGGTACTTCCTGTCAAGAATTCGGTGGTACAGCTTTTTGTTTTTAATTTCTTCATAAAAACAGCTGTTGTTCTCCTTGCATAGAACACCCTGTAACAAAGAAACATGTAATTTTTTTTTATTGAAATTCGGATTTTCTAATTCAAACTTACCTGATGCAAATTGACGGAAAAATTCATTTCGTTCTCCACGGAACACGAGATAGGCGTAACAAGCCGTCTGCTGAACGACACGTCAATTCAAACAAAAGACAGAGATTAACTAAGTAAATTCATTAATCTCTGTTGATATACTCAGGATTACAAGTTCCATCTTAGTAACATGTTGGCGGAATTACATGAAATTTTAAACAAAGAATGGTTTGGCGTTTGGGTCGGCGTCAGAGCTCAGAGAGCTTCGGCCTCGGACTCTCGGTGGTCTCTCTTTTCAACAAATCGTTAAATATTCCGCGGACAGGAGAGTGGCCATGGGATCTAAAAGGAAATCAAATGCAAATTGAAACGAACGATGTTCGTTGATTGATTACACGTTCCATAACTTTACAGCTAGGTAACTGCCTATATAGAAATGATAGAATGAACATGTGTAGCATGTCGCCTGGTGAAAATCATTGACAAATTTAAACACCCCTCCGAACCCACACTAAAGAATCGATTTCTCTGTAGCTGCCTTCTATTTATTATGGTATACTGGTGCTTCTTTCAATAATTTGTAATTTGACATATGTTTGATATACAGATATCGCGAAAAAAATTTCCAGGTAGTTTTTCAGTTGTCAGCAATGTAGTACATCAGATTGCTGAATGGGAACAGTTTCCCGGGAAAATTTGTACGCGATAGATCTGATACAAGTGCTTCGCGACATCAATCTGACAGCCATTTCTCATTCGTACGTTGGCTAATTCAGTGGATGGTGGACGGAGACCGCCACCTCGACCTACCCCGATTAACTTGCCTTCATACAAATGTCATGAGCATGACTATCAGATTGACGTTGTAACAAATTACTCTATTGAGTTACCAACTAGGATCACAGATTCACCAGAAATCAATTCCATTTCTTAATCTTATATTCAGTTCAACGTTTCAATAAATAGAGAATTTTTATGCAATCAAAATGTATTTTAACAGACAAGAAAACGATTTTTTCAACAAAATACCCAGCGACCAGGAATTGCCGTAAGAAACTGGTCAACTGGTGCTGTCTAGACATCGACATCTGCTTTCAGTAACATGTTGACGGAAGTAAGTTTTATTTGAAACAAAGAAATGTCGGCATCGCACTCGCAGCTGTCAGATAGATCTTTCCTTCAAACCCGTGAGAGCATCAGGAAAATGGCATATATTTACATATACATATATATCTATTGGGAAATCAAGTAAAATTTGGTGCTTACCTACTCTTTCTTGTACTTGATGAACTCAGAGCAAGGGAAGAGCCAAAATTGGAAGAAGAGATCCATTATGTATGTGTGTAGATCATACATCTTTATTCCCCCTGCCAAGTGTCAATTCTTTTTGCCTGGTGACTTGGTGACAAACGTTCCTTGGCTACTTCTTCTGGTCGACTGGTGGATCGTGGATATCGTTGACAAATACACTTCGACCCCTTGAAAGTATCATACAAAACAATCTGTTTCTCTGAACCGCCTTTTGTTTTTTATGGTGCCCCGGTATTTTTTTTAATAAAATTTAGAAAATTGAAGAAAAAGTTTCAACTTCTCCGAAAAACAATTCGATTAAAACACTTGTTAACTGAACCTAGATCACTTTAGAAAAAAACTCCGATGAAAATTTAAGGCAAATTTTTTTTTTTCACAAAAAAAGAGGCGACCGTCTGAATAACGTCAAGTCGATACCAGCGACAGAGATTAACTAACTTCACTAATCTCTGTCGATTCGTTCACATCACATGATATTTACTTCTCATTCAAATATTTCTTTGCCACTCTCTGTGATCGCCTGGTTAGAATTAGAATCGTTGCTAAGCAAACACAAGCTCAAACCTCACTAATGGGGGTGGGTCTGGTGCACAAGTATTTAGACTTTCGGCGACCCTTTTTTTCTTCTTTTTGTGTATGTTTGAATCAATGTATGTTTACCAATGTAACCATAATAATGACAGCAGATTGTCAATAATATAAAATTTTTAAGCTTACAGCTATATAGTTGTTGGTAACATGTTGGCGGAATTAGATGAAATTTGAAACGAAGAATGGTCCGATGATGCTTGTGTATGAGAGCACAACGAAAGGAGCATTGGCACCAGTACAGAGACGGACTTGATGTTAAAGGCGGCTATGGAAATAAATTACATCTATGTAACTAAATGCAAACACTTACACCACACATAACGTCAAATGTTCATTTATAGTAATTTGATGTGCAAACATAACGAATAAAATATATGAGACGTCTAAAATCAGTTTTTCAAATCGTTTAATCATGCCATCACATCCTTTGAATGAATATACCCAACTTTGCTTAAAACTTTATGGGGATGATTCATATAAAATGACATTGGCTACGGCACGAATGCGATAAGTAACAGTTTTTAGTAAAGGAGTCGAAACAAGCAATTTTTATATAATAATTATATATAATATAATTTTATAATTTAATTTTTTAAAACTGTAAAATTATATTTAATTTGTTTTTTCTAAAGATCGTTGCTCTAATAAATTCTTTATCAAAAACTGAAAACTAGATGATTTTATGTCCTCTAGTTTTTGAGAAAAATGAAAATTACTAAAATTAATTCGGTGTATAAACAGTGAGATGCCTATGGGGGCCATGCTGCACCTCTGCAACCCCCTGCTTGGGCTCACTGATTTGGGATGGGTGCGAGGCTTTTTTTGAGTGTTCTTGAAAAATGTAATGCACTTGATTTGCTGTACTTTTTTTTACAAAGATGAACATTAATCCACTAAGTAAGATACCAAAAAAACAAAAATCTTACAAAAATAATTTTAGTAATCTTTAAATTTCTCAATAACTTGAAGACATAAACTACTTTGTGTTCGATTCACAATTGATATAAGCATTGAAGCATTTTGAAAAAAATTGGTCTAAGCTTTTTTTGTATCATAATTTTGAGTTTGCATGCGAATTTTTCAAGATATACTCTTTAGACAGTTTATCAACAACAAAAAAACAACAAGGGTACTCACGCAACGTCGTAACTTTACTACGTGCGAAAGATTGTAATTTTACGACGACGTTTCATGAACGACCCTAAAACTGTACCACTAAATAATGCGGTAACCCACTAAATCGGATCTCAATCTTTCCGTTTTACATAATTTTTTTTCAGTTTAGCGAATACCTACGTTTGATGTTTGGAAGTGACTGATTAAATGTCAAAGTAGCATTTCAAAAGTTTACAACGTTTACCATCTCAGTTTACACAACCAAAACCTGTGAGAAATGTCCGGTATTGTTGGAAAAGATGTTCCCTACAAATTTTGACATTTCATTAACACGTCACAATTTTACCACGTTAATATGAATACCCCGTTGCATGAATACCCCTTATGTTTTTCTATGGTCCAGAGTAGGGGAATGTAAAATAGGGGAATCAATATCAGACAGAATACTTAAGCCTTCAGCAACTGAAGACCTCAATATATACCTATCGATGCCAAAGACACGAGAATGTGAAGGAGTTAGGAGATGTTTTAGATTGCATTGTTTTACTGTAAAAATTTACTTTTTAATTAGCTCGATATTTTGATTATGTTGTCATATGGCTGCTTTATGACGTTGTTCACAGTTGTCAAACCTATAGCCGTATTTATTAGATTTTCTTAAAATGTGTCTTAAAGGTTGTTTGGTTAAGCATGCTTAAATATTGTTAAAATAGTCTCTAAGTAGCGTTGCTAATATTCGTTATAATGGATTTTTCATTGCTGCTTAACTAAATGATAATCGTTTCAAAAAATGTAATAACATTTCAAATATGGTACAAAAAGGTGAAATTCTATACAAATTTATGTCCTATGGTCGCTTTTTTCTACACTACTTTATGTTGGTTGACAACATGGGTTTGCTAAACAAATCAAATATAGGGCGAAGAAACTATGAAGCCCAGTAATAAAAGGAATATATCCGAAAAATAGGATTCTACCGACAAGGTATATTTACATTGAAAAATTGTGTTGAATGTGTAGATACTTCTTCAACAATTATTGGCAATAAAAACCAACACGTCAAAGTCTAAACGTGAAGCTTGGAAGGAGATTCAGTGTTCCTATGTTTTTGTCAATGAAGCATCTTGTGACCCCAATATTATATAGAAGCCAGCACTTGGAGATCAGATATGTGACCATCCCTATTTGATCCTTATAAGCTTTTGAATGTTGGGCTTAGAAAATACATACTTTCGCCGAAAATATTTGTTTTGAAGTTCTGTTGGGTTTATTTGTTGGTTTGGTTTGGTGTAAATGTTTGGTATCGTATTATTCTCTGTTTGTATTTATCACATTCACTACATTTTACTCATTGACAAAAGAAATACAGTTTGAGACAAATTTTTATTAATTTGCTTTCACTTTTCAACACAGAAACTCAAAATAAATATACATACAAAAAATATTTAGAATATTTAGATTTTTAAATGTCTCTTAACAACCTCAAAACGCGATCGATTGTGTTTCAATTCAGCGACAACTAAGCGACGTTGCTTAAATGTGAACTGACAATCAATTAGTATTGATACCGATTTTGCATTTATGTGATGCTTAGAGGTGTTTTAAGGCTAAACAAACTCTTAAATGTCTTCATAAATACAGCTGTTAATATTTAAAGTTAATTGTATTTCACTCCCATTGCCATTAAATTTCCCGATTGGATTGTTGGAGAAAAATTTGTGAAATGTTTCCCTCTATTATTTGTACGTTTGTGATACGTAATTTTCTCCTACAAATTTCCCCCGTATCAGAAGTTTGTTTATGATAGGAGAAAAATGAAAAGGAAAACATTCCCGCTGTCACAATAGGAGAGTAGAGAAATGTAAAATAAATCACTTGGAATTTGTATTCGTGATTGGGTTGAATTAGTTTTGGCCCAAATATTTTTAACGGAATTTTCAATTTTTGGCAATAACGAAAAATCCTTGCTATTCACGTAGACAACGATTTCCTTCAAATTCGGGAAAAAAGTTCTTACAATACACTACTACCAACATAAATTTGAATGGTTTTATAGTTATATTTTGGTAGAACTATGAGCTAGTCGTGCACCCACAACTTGTTTGCTTGTGGCCACAGGGTTTACTCGTTAAGATAAAAATGTAGCCAGACAGTAATGGCTGAACCGAAACACAATCACCGTTTAACGCGTTGCGTTGGCTGAAGCATTTAGCCCAACCATATGAAATCAATGTTACCTAAAGAGTATTTCAGGACAACGTCAGTGTCAAACTGTCAAATGACAAGCTGACATCATCTGTATGAAAACAAACTTTTGCACATAATAATTTTTCTTTTGCTCGTTGAAATTGCATTTATAATTACACTTTGCAATGATACTGGGAATGAATTCCACTTCTTTTATAATAATTTTATGATTTACCACACTCACTTTGTGTTTTTATAAGTTAAAAATTTTTGTTTTACAGTAAACAACTTACATTTTTATGTTTTCAAGGCAATAACCCCTAAAATAGCACTCCCGCCATTCGAAGAGACAACACACGTATGAAGGAGAAGTCTCGTGATAAATATAAAATTCTCATTGTTTTCCTCCAAAGAGAGACAACGCGCTTGTGAGGGAGATAGTTTCGTGAATAGCTCTATCACCAGAGAGTATAGACCTGCATAGAGTGCGCATCTTATACAACGTAAATTTTCTATGCGGGGTACTGATATTGATACATCAGTGTTCACATTGGGTGCATTCCTCATTTCAGTTTTACCAAGTTAACTTTGCCGGTGCACTACTCTCAATAGTCAAACGACGATTTAAGTCACTTGACATTTGAATGGAAATGACTGAAGGAACGAGTTGAAAATTTACACATGGGACTTCAGACATGAGTGAAACAGCTGATTTTTCATCGACCTGAAGATGTCATGAAGATGTTTCTGATTCCAGTAAAATTACCCGATAATATAGGTTTATTGAAGTTGTTTACTTCTCTGATAAAGAATTTTTATTCTGAATAGATGAAAGTAAATAGAAATCTATATATATGGAAAAATTAAATTGCAAAATAAGAGTTAAAATAGTTTGACATTTACATTTCAACTAAGTAAGATTTTGCGATATACGTTACCTCACCTCAATTTTCAGTTGTAAACTGAAATGCGGAACACGGCTAATGTAGCTTTGCCTGGCGTTGAGCTTCAACCTCAATGGTGTAAGGCGCCGTGTGTATTGTCCAACAAATTGTTGTTGTTTTCTGGGTTATTCTCTAAAGAGGGCTGTGGAGTACAATTTTTTTTCTAACCTTTTAATCATTTCCCCCATTTTTGTATCAGAAGTTGAAACCGATGAGCAAGTAAATACGTGTTTCAAAGCGTGCATAAAGTAGTTAGGACGTTGCTCCTCGCTCAACAAAGCGAAACTCCGAAGCGTGGTTGTGATTTTGCCATAATAACCAGAGACCTTTTCTGATCCCTGATAATAATGCCTAAGAAATTCCATGCAAACGCAGAAGTCCAAAAATTAAATTACTGAATGCACTCATTTCATCCGTCAGTGTACATCGCCAGTTTGAGATCGGGTAATAAACTTACCAAAATTGCAAATTGAATTTCATATTATGTGCGTTTATAAATGTAAGAAAGTTTATTTTAATTTTGGTTAGCAAGTGGTTAATTATATAGTGGAATACTTTTAGAGAAAATTCTATAATTAATTGTGTAACTAAATAACCAATAAAAAGTGTTTTTTTTTAGTGTTCGATCTTTTTAAAGCCGTTATTTACTGTTACGTTGGTGAGTCTTTGTTGTTTCCTTCTAAAATTGAACAGAAAAAAAAATGTTTGCATTTATGTATTTACTTTATATTCTCTCCGGTATTCAGTTTTTAACATTTACGATTCCCTACCATTCTTATAAATCTAACTAGACATTTGATGTTGGCGAGCATTGGTAAAAAGGAAGAAAAGAAGCTCCTTGCATTGGCCAATAGATTACTTCGCGAAAACTTCAATCAGCCAGCAATATCATTTGTATGACGGCAAAGTCATTGGCGGGGCCGGGAGTAGTTGCAAAAAGAATTATTCCCCGATCCCGCCAATGGATACAATTGGTATGGCTTTCAGATTGCCGTTGTTGCGAAGTGACCAATTTAGTCACGAAAAATCAAAGGGGAATTGTCAGAAAAAACAAGACAGAAATGTTTTATGTTTTCTCTTTTTTCGTATATCTTTCAATTTTCAGAGAATTCTCGTCGGGTTATAACATTTGAATTGTAATAGAATCCACCAGAACTTATAAAATACCAAAACAGCTGGTTTTTCATCGTATTGTTACGACAGTGTTTTTGATTGCAGTAAAAATAACCGATAAATAGGGTTTTTTTACTTTCCTGGTGAAAAAAAATATATAAAAGTTGGTAACAATCTATAAATGTGGGATAATTAAGTGTCAAAAACAAAGCTGACAAATTTTGACCTAACCTGACTAATAAGGTACGATTTCGCGTTCCAAATCAACTTTGTTATAGAACTCGGCCAATCTAATCCTTATATATTTCTGTCAAAAAAATACAAACTTGAAAATTTATATTTTTGTAATTTTGTGTAATTTTCTTAAAATGTGTCTCAGAGGTTGTTTAGTTAAGCATGTCTAAGCAACGTTGCTTAAATTCTTATCTATCATCGATTTCTCATTCCTGTTTAGATACACGAAATTTTTTCGAATATTGTAAAATTTGACCGAAAAGCGTTTTTACTGAAACGCCCCCAAAAAGTCGGAGTGACAAAAAACTGTGTTAGACGAAATATAGATATTATCATTGTCTAAATATCTTGCTCACAAACTTCTTCAAAATTCCTTACCATTTTGCCAAAAAGAACGATTTTCTCAAAGGTGTGGGTGGCAGTGGACGAATTTGTAAAATTTGTACACTTGCTCTGCTTTGTACTCTAGCTCAAAATTTAAATCCCAAAAATCGGTAACACACAGGCTGATGGACGCAAGGACGGACGGACAGACAGATATGGCTAGATCGACTCAGCTAGCGATTCAGAGACGATCCATATATCTAGCGAAATTATTTCTCTATGTTACAAACTTAATGTCAAAACTAATATCCCCCTCTGGGATAGGGTATAAATATTTAGATGGAAATTCTCTGATCTGTCAAAATTCATTAAAAAACGGTTCTAAGCAACCTCAGAACGCAGTCGATCGTTTTAAATTAAGCGATCTCTGTGAAAATCGATTATTGAAACCGATTTTGCATTTAAAATTTCTATATAAACACGGCTGCTGGAGTTTTCGGTTGACTTCCCCATTCTTATACTTGCGCTAATACAATTGAGAGGGAATAAGTAATTCAAATGAACGGGAACAATTCTAAAATCCGTATGTCTCTAAACAGAGCATTTACGTATATTAGTAATAATTATAGGAAAAACTGGACCCCGACTACTAGCTCGTTAAGCAAAAATACTCTTTTATAATCAGATGTCCCAGGGATAGGTAGGGATAGACTTTGCATATTGGTTAGCCTATAATTTCTGAAAAGGACATATCTTGTCAAATGCTGTTTTATCGGTGTTTTATATAGTTTCAAATTTAATGATTCCAAGTGACCCATTTATTTCATTTTGTTGTTTTTTTTAGCCGCGGGGTATTATTGATACGTCCGCGAATCCCTGCTTGAATCTATAGAACTACAGCTCATTCAAATAAAAAGATCGGTGAATACTCGAAATAATTAATATTATCAACTTTCGAAAAAGTCTCTGTGAATTAGACCGAACCCAAAAAAAGAAGACTCCCTCATGAAGTCAATTTGAAAAAGACACTACCCATGAAGTATTTCATGTTTCCTATGAATATCTTCCTCTTATTCTTATAAAAGTAACGGCGCTGGTTTGAATATTCCTCTTCAATTATAAAAAAAATTCTTCTAAAAATCCCAACAAAATGGAAAAAAAACACTGACTCTCAATATTTTTATATTACAAGATTCATTTTTATTCATCATTCTTTTCTTGTATATAATATATAATAATTTTTTGTTGATTTTTTTTGTAATTTTTCCCTTTTTTGTTTTTTTAATTTTTTTTTTGTTATTTTTTTGCAAATTTAAGAATTAATTTCAGAATGTTTTTTTTTGTGTGTTTAATTTTATTTCTTAAATCTAAACCGAGGGGAAGATATTTTTTGTTTGTTTGAGTAGGTTAGGGGGAAATTTAAATTTATATCGTTTTTGGATCTGGGTTCCCTTTTTTTGGGGGGGAGGAGGAGGAATGGTATTGTTTTTGATTGGGCTGGGGAAACAATTATTACAACAATAAAATTTTGAATTTTCATTTTCTTTAAATTGTGTAATATTTTTCTTTTATCATGACTTAGTTTTACTTATACATAATGTTATAAATGAATATGAATTTTGTTTATTTTTTATTTCCTTTAAAATGTAATCCTAAATTTGGTTTGTTAAAATACTTTGTTTTTAAGTAAATTTAATGTCTTTAAAAATTGTTGTTCATGATATTTTTTTTAATTTTTAATTTAATTGTTTGTTTTTTATGATTTGCTCCAAAAATGTCAATTTTTTGTTATTAGTTTTTGTGTTTTCTTGTTTCATTGAATTTTATGTTTTTTTCGACCATGACCTCTTTGTTTGAAATTTGATAAATTTGTTTATGAAATTTGCTTTTTTTTTCATTGCCGGTGTGTTGAATTTTGTTGTAGACTTAAAGTTATTTAATTTATATATTTTTTTTTGTTTGTTGTTGCTTACACAATATTACGCATTAAAAATTATAGATATTAGGGTGATTAAATTTATGTCTTAAGATGTTTTTTTTCCAGTTATTTGATTTGTTTCTTATTCTTAAATTTAAACTTTAGTAGAAAGAAATATGACAAGATGGAATCGGGTAATGTTTTTTTTTTTTTAATTCACAAGATGTTGGTGTTAGTGGTTTTGCGATATATGAAGACTGTTTTTTTTTTTTATTATGGGTTGAAATGATATAACAGAGATTGTCCAATAATAATATGCATTTCGAAACGTGCTCTAATTTAGTGTATTACCCAAATTATTGAATACAAACAAACAAGTGCAAACGTAAACCTTCGAAAAATCATCAGTTGACCGCGTCAAATAAATTCAAATGTTAAAAATATTGGAATTGGAAGTATTGAAATAAAAACTAACGAGTAAATAAACGTTTATTTAGTTATGATTAATTAATATAATTTAGAATATTTAAATTGCAAATGAATGCGAAAGAACCATAGAAATTACTGCAGATGCTGTGGCTTGAAATCTCAGTAGAAAGTGAGAATAATCGTAACGAATGCTCAACGAGTTAAATGTAAATTAAAGCGGAGGCCTTATCATAATCCATGGTTACCAGTTATATTCAGGAATGTGCCAATGAATCTATTTCTTTACGTCACAATTCTTGAGCAAAAACTGATTCGATATTAATTAGTTGAGTTTGTGAATTCACCTATTAAGTTTTGATAAGCAAACCACTAAAATGGAAACATTTGTTGTAATTTTTCTTTGTGAATTCGCCTTGGGGTGATATTCGTTAATAAGATCCTAAGAGTATTTACTAATATCAAAACGTTCCAAATACCTTCATTTTTACCTTTTTCGCCGTTGATTAAAAGCTATTAAGGCATGCTCTTAGGATCCTTTCAAAACGTTCGGAATACCTCCATTTTTACCCTTTTCACCTTTGATTAATAGCTATAAGGGCGGCTGGTTCTGGTGGATTACTAGCGGGTATAATAATGACCTCTGACTATAGAATTTGCGATACCGTCAAAACTGATACAGTTGTGTCGCACGATAGAACTTATACACAGTGAACACAATGAATTAGAGGACGCGCGACAGAAAGTTCACCTCATCTGAACATTCAAACATGTACCGGATTCTTAAAAGGAGTCACATCAATCTCACGAAAAAGGCTTTAGTGGTCTTCAGGTTCGAGACGACAAAGAAAACTGAATATTACTCAAATTGACTTAACGAAAACTGGACGAACATGAGTAAGATACTAGATCCGTTCGGGTACTTTTATGCAAAGAAAAATTAGAGAGAATTCCCTGACTACAACAAAAAGGACACTTTTGCAAAGAATAGTAAAAAAAAACTTTAAGTTTGTTAAGTGTTTTGTCTATAAAACCTTCAGCAATTATTTTTAGGAACTCAAATGTTATAATAAATCTAAAAAAATCTTCTGAGTATATTTGGAATAAAAGGAACATTTTTTTCCTGAGTTTCTGTCAAACTGCTGCGCTGTCATCCTTTGACAGTTTTCATTTTCTCTTCAGCCGGAGTTCTAAAAAAAAAAAAATTATGGCGCAACAGGCTCGTTAGTACCCGGGGCTTAGCTTTTTTCTCACAACCATTCATGTGTGCGTGTGTACTTCTTAGCACGATGGCGGGACCTTCTGTTTTATGCCGAATTCGAACGGCTATGTTGAGATAAGCTTTTCATGACAATTGATAGTACTCGGATGATTTGTCAGATCATCACGAGAGGAGGGCCAGTGAAAAATCATTTAGCTGTTGCTACAGCTGGGAATCGAACCCAGACCTTCTGCACGGCAGTTCATCGCACTAACTATCGCGCCACTGAACCCGTCTGCTTGAAGTACCCGGATGGAACTGTTATCATTTTTATCAACACTATCAGATCTGTGTCTTAGCGAGCTTAATACAAGCAGCATCTATTATGGTTGTACAATACAAATCACTTGTGTTCGCTTAGTAATGTCAGATAGTTACCTTACTTCAGTTATTGTTCAACTGTATAAAAAACGACTTAAAATAAACGAGTAGAATAAAATTAATAAACGAGCAAATAATAACGACCAAATTATGAACGCGTCTATTTAAAAACAAAATGTATGATACAAAGTTAATTTTGCATCAACCCATCCTGGTAGAAACCATTTTTTGTGAAATTTAACGCCTCATATGTTTCTCGTAAATAAAAACACCAACTTCTCGGAAATTAAAAAAAAATAACCTCCCTTGACCCCGCCTGCATTTATTCGACTTGTTGCCATTGAAAGATGATAAAATGTATGAACCAACGTTTGATTTTTGTTTTGTTTATATATCTTCACTGACAGCTGACATCTGTCATCTGTCCCTATCTATGGGTGTTTATTAGTTTTTTTTTTGAATTGCACAACAAAATTCTTGTAATAATCATTATTTCAATAAGGTTAAACAAAACGATTCAGCAAAAACATAAAGAACTAATATATAACTAACAAAATTCATTTTCTATTTGGTATTTTGATTATATTTGTTTTAAAAATTATATTTATATTTATTGTTCTATTGGTTTCTTGGTTTTACTTTCTTCTTCTATTTGTTAATATCATTGTATTTCTCTTGTCCCTTTCTTTGCTTTATATATATTTTGTTTGTTGTGGTTGTTGTTTCATTAGAAAAGTGAGATTTTAAAATATTCAATAATTATTTTGTTTGTATTACACTATTGTTTTTTTTTATTGACTATTGTTTTTTATTTACTTTTTATTTTGTATTTTTTTTTTTAAATATATAATTGTACTATTTTCTGGTTGTTGTTTACATAAGTTTTATTTTTTACTGAGAGCTGTACAGAATGAAATAGAAATTAAATTGTTTGTTAAAGTTTAAATTATATAAAAAAAAACAACATTTGATTGCACTTGTTAGAAAAATACATTTCTATTTATATAAGATTGTTGTTTAAGTTAGAGAATGCAAAAAAAAAAATCAAACCAAATGTTGTTGTGTAAATATTAAAAATTCTCACTTTTATTTTTCATTTATTTATTTTTATTTAGTTTTTGTTTTATAGTTAGCCAAAGAGGTTCCAGAAGAAGAAATTTGCTCAAAGAAACAAAATCTATTGTATTGTGAGTGAGATATGTGTAAATAAAAGCTTTGTCTTGTTATATTTTCATAATAAATTAATTAAATATTTAAAATAAGAAATATTTTCAATTATCATTTTTTTTTTTGGTTTCTTCAATATATTCCTTGTAGTTGGTTTCATCTATTGCAATAAACGTACACAGATATTCATATATATATATATATATAGTCCATCTCGCATCCAGATATATATATAAAGATATATAATTTAATAATATATTATATACAGAATATAAATATTTTTTTTTATTATTTGTTATGGTTTGCATTAAAAATAATTCAACAGTTTATTAAAAATTAATTTTCTTTGTTTTATTTCTCTGCTATTGTTTGGTATTTAAATCGGTTTTTTGTTTATTATTATTTTTTTTATTTAAGTTTCTTTTTTTTGTATATAAATAAATTCCTTACTATTGATTTGATCTATGTGTGTTTTTATTTCTTTTATAAAAAAAAGAATTGATTCTGTTTTATTTATTTTAATAATTATTAACATTTTGCTGTAACTTAAGGAGAGAAATTATAAAATATGGTTTTTATTTTACTTCAGTTTCGATTTCTATTTTGTTTAATTGTTGTATAAAAAAGATTTATTTTTATTATTTTAATTTTGGTTTTAGTTGTGTTTTTTTTTTGTTTATTTTTTGTGTAAATTTTGTAATTTACAGTTTTTTGCTATTTTTTTGTGGTTTGTTTTTTATTTTTATTTTCGGTAATCTGTTGCTTGTAAAAAAGAAACTGGTAAAGAGATTGAATAAAAAAACAATATTTAAAGTTATAGTTCTATGGCACATTGTTGCAAAGAGTTGAATGCAAAACTATTTTATTAGTTGATTTGAAAAGTTGTTTACTACTATTTTTCTTATCATTGTGGTGATTTATATATTTTAAGCATAACTTAAAGTTTAATTTTTTTTAAAACTAAACGGTGGATATAAATGATACAGTTGTTGAAGAAGAAATATTATTTTGATATCACATTCAACGATTTTTTTTTAAAGTGAAACTAGGAATGAAATATAAAAATTATATAAATATATTTTTCGTGTTCATATAAATTTATTTGAGGTTTTCTGCAAATGGGAATACGTTTAGGTTTATGTAAAACCTGTCTGCCAGCCTTTTTATTTGGTATGAAGATTCGATTTTCTTAAACATTTGCTGTTCTTAATTTGATTTGATTTAGAGCATTATTTATGTTGAACAATACACCCAATTCATTTTAATATATTCCTACCGAGGCGTAATGCGTCATTTTACTAAAAGCGTTTGGTGGCCCACATACCTTTTAATACGTGTAAGCGATATATAGCTAAGTTTTTCTTCATTTCTCTATCCTTTCCCTAACTAAGTGTACAAACACTTGTTTTCTCTTTTATTTTGTCCTGTCAGCATAAAATGAAGGTGAGCTTTCTTTGAGCGCGGAATTTAGTACCAATTGACTTTAAAGACATTTGGATTGCGTTTGATAAAAACGCCGCGTTTCGGTATATGGAAATTGTTTACCGAAATGACTCGCATGATGTTCGAATAAAATAAAACATTTCGTTTCATTTGGAATGTAGGTCATATAAGAAACATAATATTGGCCTGCAAAACTAAAGGTACTTCTTAGACATTTGGTATTCAGAAGAACATTGTAAAACATTTCTTTATAAAACCCTACCGGTACATGACGCTCTTTTCTCTATACGTTTGTATGCGGGAAGTTGAATTTAGAATAATGAACGGTAAGAACCGGAAAATTTCCAATACTTTTCTAATATTTTAGATTTTGTATATTATTGACATTCACTTCCAACCCCATTTACGAACGTCACCAATCTCTCTTTGAGATGGACAGCAATCACCGTTCAACTTTATTGGGTGCCTCTGTACGGCTAACGAATCGACAGATTGTACCCTTCGTTATCTGGAAACTGTTTCTAAAACTGCAATCAAGAAATGATCAATAGATAGGGAAATGTAGCAAGAAGATACCTTCTCGCATGGAGTCTAGTTCCGCTGATAGGATCGCTAAGCATTACCATTATAGGTCTACTGACTAGTTACTGCTCTGTTGGTTTACATGCGAAAGTATCAGTTTCGGAATGCAGTAATGGTTCATGACTGCGTTTTTGATTAAGCCATCATCCATTTGAAATCCTAAACCTTTGACAATATAAGCGATCAAGGTAGTTTTTTGAGTTTTGGTGCTCCTATGAGGCGTCGAACTAAAATTAGCCTGTGCGGCGCTCTTATGAGGCTTCGAACTCACATTGGCCTGTGTGGCCATAACTCACATAAGCCAAAAGCGATAAGCGACAAAGTTAGGTTTGAATGGATTGAAACTGAAAGGTGGTCACAATTAGCTTAATGTAGATCCGCTATGATGCGATTGTTGATAGTCACTCCCTTAATTAAGAGAAGCTATGACTTTCAATCTTCGACTTTATATCACAATGAAAAGAAGTGTTTTGAAATTAGATTCCATTTTGTGGTGTTCAGTTAAGCAACAAACAAGAGTCGTTAAGACATATCCTACTTTGTAAGAATTTGCTGATTTTGACCTTAATTTCCTTTCAAAATCTCAGTGATTTGACAAAAATCGAAGTGAGAAGTCTCCTACGTTTCATTAATATTTTAGATTGGTTTCCTCACAGGTTACGAGGAGAATGGACGACATCCATGTGGTATCAAGGTGATCAAAAAACAGGTCTGATTGTTCTATCGAATCGCTGGCACAGTGGCGTAGCGTGGGTTTGTGCCGCCCGGGGTAGACCTAATTTATACCGCCCCAAGTAATTTTTTTACACGCTAAAAAAAAACATTGTCTACGGTTTTAAACTGTTAGACTTACACATTTTATGTATGTCAATATACTTGGTAAAATTTCTCTTCAAAATGTTGCCAACTATTGTTCGTACTACTTTCTAGCAAGTGGAGCAAAAATGTTTCGACAAAAACAACGCTTGTCTCCTGCATATGCTTTAGGGTAAGGCATATGTGTTTCAGCCAAAAACGACCCCAAAAAGTGAGCGTGGGCAAAAATGTCCCATAGACGATGTTCAACTTTATCATTTTTTTAGCATCGACATTTTTTTTTCAAATTTTACAAAATTGTGCCGAAAACAATTTTTTACAAAATACGTCCACAAAAGGTGAGCGTGAAAAAAATAATTATATGGATGATATATAGATATTGGTCTAGTCTTAATGTTTTCTTCAGACATTTTTTCAAAATTTTTAACACTTTGACCAAAAATAACGTTTTCTTCCGCTTCGTCCTACAAAGTGTCTATGTACCAAATATCAACACTCCAGCTCGAAATGTAAGGCCCGAAAATTGGTGACATACAGACGGACGGACAGACAGACTAGGCTTAATCGACTCAGCCTGATTCTGAGTCGATTTTCTATGTCGAAATTATTTCTCTATCTTACAAACTTAATGTCAAAACTCATATATGCCAACGGGATAGGGTATAAGAAATGGGCGGTGCTTTAAACTGAATGGGGATGAAATTTAGAAAATTACAAATAACTTTCAAAATGATAATCCTTGTATATAGTGAAGGAGTTTTTCTGGGTTCGTGTGGTGTAGTTTGTATCCATTGGAACACACGGAATATAAAAATTGAATTCCGGGTTCCTGTACACTATGGTCAACGATAATCAATTTAAAAGTTACGGAACCCATGGTTGACATTTTTGATAAAATGTAGTTGTATACTATGGAGTTGCGTTATGTTTTGTGTCAAGAACCTTAGGAAGATCGTTTAAGAGCTACGAATTCATAGTAACGGGATAAATTTCTGATTTTGCCTATTGGCTGTCACTGCTAAAATTCCTGCTGGTAAAATACTGCTGTAGTCCGGGAGTCTGTTTGCTTTTGATAACCGAAGAGCTTCGAAGGAGAAGTAAGGCCCTATTCCAATATATTCATATCTCTAAATGGCTGTATGGGTTGACATGGAGTTAGGAAAAGGGGATTTGAAGTCTAGAAATTGTGTGTTGTATTTCTGTGGGGATTTTACTTTTAATAAGCTTTCTGAAGGTATTTTCATGGCCAGTCGGGCTGATTTAATCACTTAAGGGTGACCAAAAGAAGAATCAGTAGGTTGTAGCTGAATTTTGTGCTGTTGTTCTGAAGGCATTTTCATGGCCAGTCGGGCTGATCACGCATCACTTAAGGGTGACCAAAATATGAATCAGTAGGTTGTAGCTGAATTTCGTGCGATTGCAAAGGTTGAAAACAAGGAAAACCATAAGCGTATAATAGCATTGGATGCAGCATTTGTGTATTACTTTTCTGCCAGCAAGATACAATGTGGGCCTAAAGAGATCACCCTATTGGAAGATGTTCTTATTTTTGCAAATGGCCGCCAGTATCAAATCTGTTGTGGACTAAACAGATGAATACAATTGAACAAGCCATGGAGCGATATACTCCCCAAGAACGCGGAATAATCGTGTCTATTTTTTGCGTAACCATTCGTCTGTTGTGTTGGCGCAGCGCGAATTCCGTCGACGATTTCCCCTGCCGTCCGACACCGACTGCGGAAACACTGCGCCGTTTGGCCACCCAACCTTGAAGTGTATGGGACCACACGAGATGTTGCCAAGAGTGGTCGGCCCCGGAGCGCCCGTTGTGCCGAGAATATCGCCCTTGTTGCCGATGATGTCCATATGTCGCCGGACCAGACGCCGTGCTTGCAATTAGCCTTCAGCCGGTCGTCCCTAAGGCGAATTTTGGTTTAAGTCTTGCGCATGTTCCCGTACAAAGTCGAGTCCGTGCATCAGCTGCTACCAGTCGACCGCCAAACGCGTGTAGCCATCCTCAATCTCGAGGATTAAGTGGACGATTTTTCGACAAAAATCATAATGAGTGATGAGGCTCATTTTCACCTCAGCGATTACCTGAACAAGCTAAACTATCGCTTCTGGGGTACCGAAAATCCAGGCGTAATGCACGAGGAGTCTTACACCCGCACAAAGTTACTGCATGGTGCGCTGTTCACGCTGGAGGAGTCATCGGGCCATTTTTTTCGACAACGCCGCTGGTCAAACGACAACAGTGGATGGTGCGCGCTATAGGGCCATGTTAACCGAGTTTTTTCTTCCGCAATTGGACGAATTAAAACTGGAGGACATGTGGTTCCAACAAAACGGAGCAACGTCACACACTGCGTGAGCAACAACCGATAAAAATGATAAAAATGAGAGCCAAATAACATCGGATGACTTCTTTTGGCCCATCTTGTATAAACAAGTAGCGAATACAGATTCACATTCTGGTTTAGCCCTTC
The DNA here is from genome assembly GCA_949824845.1 of Rhingia rostrata. Lineage (NCBI taxonomy): Eukaryota > Metazoa > Arthropoda > Insecta > Diptera > Syrphidae > Rhingia > Rhingia rostrata. The sequence goes on along the minus strand of OX463757.1, from coordinate 85,405,016 downwards.
AGTCAAGTGCTCGTTCTTTTAAAAAAAAAATCAGGATGTAGGGAACAGAATATTATTTACTGTTTCCAGTCACACTGTGGCGATGCTCCTATAGTGCTAATGCATACAAAAAGGCTGCGTGACTATTTTTTGGATTGAAAGGATAATTGATGAGAACTATTGGTGGCATTAAAATTGCCATTCCGTAGAAGAGCTCGTACTATTATATTTTTATTCGAGTCGCTTCATTGAACAACAAACAAATAGGTAAATTAATTTAAAATAGGAACATCTCGTCTTTTGAAAAAAAAAGTCATATTTACACGAGATATTAACCGAAAAGTTTCTAAAAAAAAATCATAAAGCATAAAACGTAACATTTGTAAAAAGTTTAATAGAATAAAAACATTCTTCTCGTTAATTGTGGTTTAAAAACGTGTGTGTGGGTGTGTTTTTTTAGAATATTTATCCTATTGCAAACAATATATTTTGTTAATTAATTATTATCTATTGTTGATTTTATATATTTCTATTTCCTTTGTTCTATATATGCAATAACTATTTATATTTAAATTAAAATTAACAAACAAAAATTTACACTAAAATTAAAAAAAAAAACGTTTACGAATTGATTATATTTCCTATTTCACTTGTCTATTGTTTTGTTTCTATTGATTTCTATTGTTTTTTGTTTGCTTTTGATTGTTGATTGTATGTGTGGTGAAAAATTAAAAATATTTTCATTTTCTATTTTCTTTGTATTAATGTTTTTATTTTTTTTTTCATTTGTTACGGTACTATTTCAATATATATGGTTTTGTTTGTTTGCTTATTAAATAAATTTGTATATATAAAATAATTGCTTTATTATGTACACATAATATTCATTTGTTTGCATTTTGTTTTGTATTAATTATTACGAGGTAGCACAGATACTTGCTTATTTATAAGCTATTTATCTTTGTTTGTTTTTTTTTTGTTTCTCTTTTTTATTCAATTAATTATTTATAGTAGAAGATTTTTTTCTGTTTTCATTTATTGTTTTGTAAATTAAAAAATAGTTTTATCTGTTATTTAAATATTTTGCGTTTAACAAGGAACCATTTAAATAACAATTAGCGAAAAAGAAAAATAATTAAGATAACACATTTTGTTTAGTTTATCTGTTTTCCTTTTTTTTTTTAAAAACAACTTTTCATTTCAACTAGAAAATGTCGATTCAACGTCTCTTTTTATGGTTTGTTTCATTGAGGCTATTGTTAACAAAAATAATATATTTCGTTTCGGTATAATATATATTTGTTTATACATTTTGAATTTGTTGCTATTTTTTTATATTGTTTTGTGGAGTTTGCTTATTTCATTTAATTATCGTTTTCTTCTGTTTAATTGCAGTTGTGTTCATTTTTTATTCTGTTATAAATTACAATATACATATATAGATATATATTTTAAAAAATATTATTATACACATTTTTATATATTATTTACGCGTATGTTGATGTTTTGTTTTTAATTTAGATATCATTCTTTAAAATTAATAACTATTGCAATTTAATAGAATAATTAATACAATTTAATTAATATTTAAACAAAATTGTTTTACATTGTTTTATTTTTTTGCGTTTCTGTTTTTTTTTTATTTATTTAGTTGTAGGTATGTCTTATAAACTATTATCACTATTGCAGAATGCGGTTGTTTTGTTGTTGTTTGTAGGCATTTTTTTTTATTTTTTTTATTTTATGTGTGTATTGTAAGTGTGGATTTTTTTGTAATTTTCTTTTGCATTTTTTGGAATGATTGGAATGGTTGTTGAAAAAAAAGAAGAATAAAAACAAATTATGTGTCATTCAATATGCGATCAGTATATGTTCGATTTTTATAAATGTAATTCGGTTAAATTCAGTGAAGAAATAATTTCTGGATGCTTTATTCATAATGGCAAACTTTAATATCCAAAAATATAACGTAACGAGTGTTTAAAGTGAAAGTACATTCGGCTTCCATTTACGAATATTTATTGTTTTCAAAAATGAGGTTAGAAGCAGTATAGGGTTGGGAATTTTACACATACATTTTATTTTTAAATTCCAAATTAGATACGGCTAATATCGCAAAACTCAGAATCTGTAAGATCATATATTTTACTATTTTTGTTTGATCGAATGCAGAACTAACTAGTAAAACTCCATGAAGATGTTATCTCGCTATTGTTTTAGGCATTGGTCTAAATTTCTTTTAAGCTGCAATATAGTTGGGTAATCGTTAAGAACTTCATTTCTGACGTAGTAATCTTTTTTACTGGAATCACTATTGGTTATGTTTTAAAACAAAGCCTATCTTTGCTTTGACAGATTCTTAAATATGAACCATTTTTCGCAAATGACAGGTCCGTCAAAGCATTTTAACATTCAGCCATGCTGGCTGCCTGGGCATAGTGATATTCCAGGGAACTGTAAGTCTGATGAACTCGCAAGACATGGGACTAAATTACCAGTTGTACCCGTCACGGGTGTACTAGGTAATCCTATCGCTAAATGCAAAAGCTTACTATGCTTATAGCAAATCAAACCTCAAATTACGAAACAAATTTGACCAAAACTAGATTTGAAAAGATCAAAGGCACTGATTTCGCTCGATAGACCGTATATTAGCGACACCATAGGTGTCATCACGTGACACTGTTTAACAGCAAAGATTATAAAGGCATACAGATGACGCACTGCATACAAGAAAAATTGTTCTATGGCTGGTCGTACTGCCTAAGCCCGACATATATTTTGATCTCGTTTCTCATGTCTGCACGTGCACACCGCCCGCCCGTACCATTAAGCTGGTGAGCAAAAGTTTCTGTTTTGTGTTCTCAACGCATCATCTGTATGGCTTTATAATTTTTGTTAATAGGCAGACACGCAAAAAGGCTAGGCCTCTACTCAAATGACTTCTGTAGGAGCTGCATGGATGAATAGGAAGAAGAAACAATACTTCATCTCCTTTGTAACTGCCGGCCCTATCAAACGAAAGGAAGTTACATCTTAGAACTTACGGCTGAATTCCAAAACGTCAAAAAAATGCGCTTTGTGAATGCACACAGCTTTAATGACGCCATTTTATGAATGCTTTTCCATTGCTTTGAATATGTCGCATCACAAACATTCACGATCCTCCTTTTGTAATTGTTTGCGCAGTTGATGCTTTCACAATGCGTTTTAGAAAAATATGCTCCGCATCATTGTAATTGGCTTGCGTTTTTGAAGGCTTGATTAAGCTGTAATGAAGAAGTACTGCGTTTTAGAATTCAGCATGTTCTTTTCAAAATCTCAATGATTTGACAAAAACGGAAGTGAAAGACTCCTCCGTTTCATCAAAAGCTCAAAATGGTTTTCACACGGATAGTAAGAGAATGCAGAAGATGCACATGGATCTTCGTACTGCGTTTTCGAATTCAGCCTACTCTTTTCAGAATCTAAGTGATTTGACAAAAAACGGAAGGGAAAAGCCTCCTCCGCTTCATCAAGCTGAAAATGTTTTTACACGGATAGAAGGAGTGGTAGTGGTATCACAATGGACCAAAATGGTCAAAGTGTGCTGGCGAACGCTGGCAGCCACTCTAACCTAACCTTACCTAATGGGGAAATGGTCAATAGCATTCATTACTGTGAGATCATAAATTAAAGAAAACTCGAATATATGTGCCCTGCAGCACAGCAAACAAAACAATGGAGTTCTCGAAGCCAACATATTAAGAAAGAGTTACCTCGCTCCGAGGGGAAGCGAATTTGGCAACAAGATCATGCGATTTTACGCCACAAAATTTTTGTCTTTGGAGTTTTTTGACAAGAAAGTTCTATGTAAATAAAAATTAGACGCACCTTTGATTTAACTAAGTCGTAACTATTCCAAAATGTCATTACACACGAGCAAACCGTTTATCGGAGAATGTACTCCATATACCTCCATGTCCAAACATTTTGTCGAAATAAAAACATCAGAAATTTTCAAATATTTCATAGATATTGTGAAATTTTAAAATATTCGGTCTTAATGGAAAATTTTACCGAAAAACTGCATGGGTTGCTAGTTGTACTAGTAGTAGAACTTCCATTGCATGCAATATGTTCTCTGTCTGGTTCTTGCATCCTATTTTTTTTTTTATAATTTTGCCCCGCAAATAATTCATAGATTTTTGAAATTTTAAAATATTCGGTCTTAATGGAAAATTTTACCGAAAAAATGCAAAGGCTGCTAGTTGTACGAGTAGTAGAACTTCCATTGCATGCAGTTCTCTGTCTGGTTCTTGCATTCAATTTTTTTTATAATTTTGCCCCGCAAATAATTCATAGGTTTTTAAAATTTTAAAATACCCGGTCTTAATGGAAAATTTCACCGAAAAACTGATTGGGTTGCTAGTTGTACTAGTAGAAGATCTTCCATTGCATGCAATATGTTCTCTTGCTGGTTTTTGCATCCTATATTTATATAATTTTGCCTCTCAAAATCTGAAAAACAAAACATTGTATGCAAAATATTTCTTTCGGCTCATTAAATGAAGCTCTGATCAGTCTAATCTTTGAATTTATGTCTGTACTGCCAGACCTGCCTAAATATTTTCAAATACTGACCACATTAAGACGTGACACATATTGTTAAAAAAGAAAAAAACAAATTAAAGTTAACTATCCAAAAATTGCGAGAATTATACAATCAATAAATAAATGTTAGTGTGTTGGTTGAATGGAGTAGAACATGTTGAATTTGAATTAAATTGTTGTTTCTTAAATACGTTACTATTATTCATCATTAGACAGTGAATATAAAGGTTATTCCCTTTTGTTTTCAAGACGAAAAAACAAAAAAAGAACTAAAATCAAAAGTAATTTTGTTTTCTGACCAACTTTGATTACTTTCATTTCATTGACTGCCATTTTGTTTTAGTTCCAACAATTGGACGTACATTTCTTGTTTTTTTGGTTTCTTTCTGACAATATTATTACACTTAAATGCTAGACTCTTTAATTAGTAGTTAATATTAAAAAAAAAAAAGGTAATCCATATTGATTTTTCTTTTAATGTACTTTGTATAATATTTAGTTATACAAAAAGATGGGTCGATTCATTCTCTCGCTCTCTATGTTTTGTTTTACATTTTATTTTTATTTATTTTTTATATTTAAAAATGTTTCCTGCTGATCGTGTTTTATATCATTTGATATTTAAAAAGAAAATCAAAGAAAAATCATTTCTCGTAAAGAATATTTGTGTTTTCGAATTTTCTCCACACTCGGGTTGGTGTATTTAAATTTAATCACTAAATTTATTTTTTTTTTATTTCTTTTATCATTGCAATTACTTGTTTTGTTTGTTTTTATTTTCTTTTTTAATGTATTTGTACTCTTTGTTCATATCGGGCTATTTTTGTTGTTGTTGTGTGTGTATGTATTTTTTTCTCTTTTATATTTATAAAGATTTTAATTGTTTATTAATTATTTTATTCAATTTAACTATTTTGGTTTTTGTTCGTGGTTTTGTAATTTACATGGTGAAAAAAAAATGGAAATGAAAAAAATTGCTCTTCTTCTTGAAATAGAGTATAAAAATGGTTATAAGAGGCCGAAAAGTTTTGGTGAATTTTTGGATGTGTTATCTTCCGGTATTTTTAATTGTTTTAGTACAATTTTTTTCTGTTTTAAGTAACTCTTGGTAGTTTCTGGTTTATTTACTTTGCAGTTTGTTTAGCGTTTGTTTAATTGGAGAACTTTCGAATTTTTACTTTAATTTTTATTTAAACATTTTTGTGTTCTTTCTTTGAATTGATTATTTTTGGAGCCGAAAATTATCGATTTTTTTCATTTCAACGTTCTTTGTTGGTTAGTTTTTTGTATTTTTTAGTGGATACTTTACAAATCTACTTAAGTTTTATAAAATTTTAATTGCATAATTTGTTTTTTTTTTCATAATTTGTATGGTTTACTTTTTTTTTGTTGATGAGTTATATATCAAAAATGTTGTCCTGGTATTTACAATTTGTTTTAATTAAAACTAAACACATAAAATATATAAAAAAGTTAAAAACAAGACTAAAACAATTTGAAAAAAAAAATAGAACAAAAAACGGAGTTGAATTTATATTCTTGTTTGCTTAATGAAACAAAAAAAATCCTCTCATTCTTACGACGACGACTTAACCATATGTTTAGCTTTTTTTTCTATAAAAATTTTGATTAATTTTACTTATCATTGTTTTTTTTTCCTAACTTTAGATGCAAATTTTGTTTTAATTTTAATGTTTGCTTAAATTTTGTTATCACAGAGACTTTCAGTCTAAAATTGGCTTTTATTGGAAATGTGGGAATTCGCTAGACCGAAAAATAATCAACCAAAACAAATACAACTCAACGAAATTTGGAATTTAGAATTTTTCCTCAACTTACACAATAACTGGAACAAACAATAACAATAAACCGCATAAACTAACTAATCTCGAATATGATTTAAAAAAATTCTTTCTTTTTCCTAAACTCTTTCCTATGCCAAATATATAGTCTATACAATATACTAACCACCCCCAAGACAATTCCAATAAAAGCATTCGTTCCGAAATTGTATTTTTTCAACGATTAATAATTAATTTTATTTTTTTTCCCTTTAAATTTAGATTATTTGTCAAAAAATATTTTTTATTTTATTTTTTTTTAATTTAAATGTCCATTTCTCTTCTTTTTTTATAAAAAATTTTGACTAATTTTTAATTTTTATATCTCCAAAAACGAAAACAAATTTTCCTAAACATTATTCCTTCTTTTTGTCTCACATAAATTTCTCTTTCTTAATTTTTTTTTTTTTGATTTCCCCATAAAAATTTTGTTGCATTTACCTAGATTCGAACCTTTTTTTTTGTTGTTTGTCACTCACTCCATTTATAAAAAGAAAAAAAAATTTAACTGAAAATTAATGGAAATTAAATCGAATAAAATAAAACACAAAAAAAAAGGAACTTAAAATATTTTAGTTTTCTTTATTTAAAAATCTATACATTTTTTTTTTTTACAAAGAAATAATAAAAACAAATTATAATATTTATTGTGTTTTGTTTTTCTTTAAATAAAATATAAAAAAGAATAACATAAATGCGTAAAATTATAGAAAAAAAATATTTTATAATTGTTTGTTAGTATTGCTTAAAGTATAAATAAAAGGAAAAACAAAAAGTGTAAAAAATGTTACATTTGAGACATACTTAACTTTTATGTATATTTAGGTAAATCTTATAAAAAATATGTATAGGAGAGTAATTTTTGTATAAATACAAAATTATTATTTTTTTTTAATTTAGTAAGAATTTATTTTAAATTGTTTTTTGTTTTTATTATTCCAAATATCACGATTCGAATTTTGTTTTAAGTAAATCAAAATTGAGATATCTAAATTAAATTTTATTTTAAGTTATGTTATAAGGATGCGTATACGTTGTGATTTTCTGATTTGTTGTTTAAGGTTGGGGAAATAGTGAAACGGGGTTTAGTTTTTAGATGGCAAATACGTCTTTGTTTCAACATATGAAATACCTACAATATCTATCTACACTTTATGGCACCTGGATATGGACGATATTTGCATTTTGTTTGACGGCAAAAGAGTGGGTTTATTCTTTTATTGAGTTATTTTGTTTAGAGGTTGGGGTAGGCAGCTCAATTTTTTAATTTAACAGCCGTATTTGTAGAGCTTGGCGCCCAACATGAGACCATGTTTGTGATTAAAACCATTTGGTCCATTTACGTTTTTTCTGTTGATAAAGTTTTACTAAGCTTCCTTTAGTCGAGGTCTTAAATATCAATGATATGATAAAAAGTAAACCATTCTATACGTTTGACAAACTTTTTACCAGTTTAGGGTTAACTTCATTTCTTATTTCTCTGTTTATGAATTTAAATTCATCTGTTTAGTCCAAGAAAGTGTGTTTTTTTTTAGAGAGACATGATTTAGTTTTAAATTTGTAAAAAAAATATGTAAAAAAAATAATTTTACTGAGCTGACGTTAAAAAAAAACTATTGGAATACATATATTTAATAATGCTACCAATTAGTTGTTTCATTTTCATTTAAACAATTTTACTGGAATTGAATATAAAAAATAATATTTTCAGAAAATACATGTTCTCATTTATAATTCACTAAAATTTGAGTCTTTCTTACAAGTTACGCTTCCTTTCGGTCTAATAACGTGTCAAGGAGTGATTGTAAGCCACACGGTATGTGACATTAAAGGAATCATAAGCAAATCTCTTTCAAGAGTACAATGAGTGTATAGAAATAAATCTTCATCCAATAAAATTCCCCAAAAATGTGGATACTTGTTATACACGCAACCATCTATATAAATCATAAAGACGCCACTGAAACACGAGTTGTTAAACCAGCTTAATAGTCTAACATGGTCTCAGAGATAAAACCTTTTTTTAGTTAATTTTTGACAGTGCAACATTTTTTTTTAATTTTAAAAGTGGACTTGTCATCATGATTATGACATTTATGGCATGTTTTACGAAACCTAAAAAGTTCCTTAAAAAGGTGTTCAGCCAAGCTAAAAAGTTTTAAAAATCGAACTAACTTTTGACGGTACCAACATTTATAAATCTTGAAGAACAAGTTGTAACCATTCTTACCACCAAAATAGTCTGCATTAGCGAGGTATCCTTCGGAGCGGACAATTTTCCGCAACGCATACTTCATCAGAGTTTACAATTCCATTCGAGGTATTTGTTATCGGAAAAAATAACACCTCACAACAATTACTAAATTAATTCCGCGAAAAATTAGTGACGGGGGAAAATCAGAAGAAGAATTGCACTTAGCTGTTAAAATACGCACTTTAACGCGATTCGCTGGGATGAGTTAAAAAATGTAGGAGAAATGTTCCGAACGGCTTTTCGGTAGAATAACTCGAAGCTAAAATCTTCCGAATCCTACGGATATCTAGGGCTGAGTATATTTCGTAATATAAAATTGTAAGTTCTTAAGATATTCAGAATGCAATTTAGCAGGATATGGCAAAATTTTAGCCGCTGGGTTCTCCTAGTTCTCCTAGTCCACAACCGATCAAATTTTCACACTTCGGTAAATCCTGAAAAAACCCCAAGATGTCCAAATCGATACCCACCACCTATTCATCGATTTCAAAGCCGCATACAACATGACAGCATTTATAGAGACGAACTATACAGAGTCATATCTAGTTTTGGTATACCGCCCAAACTCGTCCGTTTGTGTAGGATGACGGTGGAGAATTCTCACTGATCAACAGGGTCGGAAACGACCTCATCGACACATTCGATACCAAAAAAGGATTTAGGCAAGGCGATGCGCTATAATGTGACTTCTTCAATTTGATTCTGGAGAGGATTGTGCAAAACTCACGAGCCAACACCAGAGGCACATATTAACAAAATCGGTACAACTACTGGCATTGGCCGACAATGTTGACATCATTGGTAGGACTCAACGTGATGTCATAGCCACGTTTGCTAGTATAGAGAAGGAAGCGGCAAAAATGAGTTAAGCAGTAAATGACGGCAAGACGAAGTATATGCTATCAACATAAAAGGACACACAACATCGACGAAGTGGACAGAGTGTCACCATTGACAGATATAACTATGAGGTAGTACGGTACTTTAGTCTATCTCGGCTCCGCTGACAACAACATCTCGCCAGAAAGCAAACGAAAAATTACTCTTGCCAACCGTTGTTTCTTCGGGCTAAGAAGGCAATTTAGTAGTAAAGCCCTCACTCGAACTACTAAGGACAGCCTATATAAGACCCTGATCATCCCAGCCCTGCTCTACGGCGCTGAAGCATGGACCGTCTTAAAAGCGGATGACGAAATCCTTGGTCAATTTGAGAGGAAAATTCTTCGATAAATCTTCGGTCCCGGGCTATGGAGACGAAGATTCAACCAAGAACTATACGGCTGTACAGCGACATGTCCCTTGTAAAAAAAAACTCTGCATTGGACGTTTAAGATGGCTAGGTCATGTAGAACGAACGGACACCAATAATTCGGCTCGCATTCTTCGATTCCCAGCCATACGTCTGACGCAGTAGAGGAAGACCTAGCCTTAAGTGGCGCTCACAAGTAGAAACCGACCTCAACCAACTTGGAGTGCGCAACTGAAGGCAGTTAGCTAAGGACCGGGCTAATTGAAGAGGCATGCTGGTTGAGGCCCAGGTTTATTCCGGACTGTAGCGCCACTTAAGTAAGTAAGTAAGTACTATGCCCCCCTATAGATGATTTTGAATGCTTAGTTTGTTTTCGAAGTTACAATCTGCGTCTTTACGACGATGTGTCCCTCATGTTAGTCGCCAACCTTGGTAAGATTTTTTTCACTTTTCTTTCTTCTCTGACAATGGACTTAAAATTAAATTTCAAATTAACTGCAAAAACAAAATCCAACAGACATAATTTTAATTCAAAAAAGGTCCTGCTGATCCTAGACAAAAACATACTGCTGACATCTCATCCCAACCCAACCTCTTATATCATGCTAAAGAAAATTAATCACATACCAATACCCACCAGCAGCCCAACAAATCAGTTGTCTCAAATGTCATTTCATGACCATGTCAATAATTATAAAGTTTTTTTTATATATAAAAGTACAACAAAAAATGACTAAATTTAAGCTGCGCTCTGTTTTATAAAAAAAATGAATCTTACAAATAATTAGAAACAAAAAATAATTAAAAATAAATTTCTATCGTTTACATAAATTAGGAGAATAATTAAAAAAATAATCATCATCACTAAAAACTAAATAATTATTCAAAAAAAAAACTGATTTCCTTTCAAAATAATTATTTATCTCATTAAAAAAAATCATAACTGTCTATTAAATGTAGAAATTAAATTTCCCTTACTAAAAAAAAAATTGTTAATCATATATATATATAGTTTTGTTTATAATACCATTGAAAGAACTTTACGTATACATATACAATGAAATATATGCGTTTTTTCTTCGCTTTCTAAAATTAATCGAAAATATTGCCGACCATAGTTTTGTTTTTCTCGTTTTTAAACACGCCTTGCAAAAATATTTTTCTTATCCTCAATTAAAAACAAAAAAAAATTAAATAAATTGTTTTTACGAAATTAAATTCAAGAGGAGGAATAAAAATTAAATTTAAATAATAAAAAATCAACATTGTATAATGCTAAGTTTAAAGTCCTTTCCTAAAAGACTGGCGTAAAACTATATCAAATATTTGTTTTGTTTTCTTTAAATTGTAATTTTTTTTTGTTTAAGATTAATATTTATATTTATATAATGTTTTCATATGTGTTTTTGTGTTTTTTTCTTTATATTACTTTTTTGTTTGATTTATACTTAACTTAGTATACAAGAGTCCTTATGTTTTCTGTTGTTTATATCATTAAACGTTTTTTTTTATTTGATTTTGGAATCCTTGCAAATGTGATTTGTTGTTGTTTTGTGTTTTCTTTAGTCGTCCTTCTTTTATTTCGTAGAAATTGTTCTGTTTTTGTGAGCTTTTCCCAAAGTGATTTATGTTTTATGTTTTTTTTTTGTTTTTCTCTTTCTGTTTTGTTTGGTTTGTCCTTTTGATGGTTTTTTTTTTTTTAGTATTCAGTTTCTAAAGATTTGGGTGGGTAACTAGGGTATAGGTGAATCCTTCTGGTGTATCATATACCGATCCGTTATCTTAGTATCATAGAGATCCGAATATTGAGTGAATGTGTGGGTGAATGGGAATCGCGTGCGATATCGTCGTAGATGGCGCAACTGAATGCGGCGGTAGATGCGATGTTGTCGATGTTGGTGGCGGTGCTAGAACATGTGTCCCACCACCATTGACACCGTTCGTTGTAGCGCCTTGAGGTAATGCTGAGGGCGGTAATGATATTGATAATGTGACGGTGTGAGCAGTTGCGGCAGCTGCTGCCGCTGCCGCTGAGATCGCTGCTGTGGGCACAGGAATAGATGCCGACTGGGGTTGAGGCGCTGGCAAATGCACGGATGCCGATTGCACAGACTGTGGTGGTGGCGCTGCCGGCGGTGGAGGTAGAGCAAGCGACACAGCGGGGGGATGTCACTGGGCCACAACGGTTGTTGTGTTATTCTGTTGCACTACACCGGGAGCGACAGAATTCGCGACGGTGACTACAGTGCCGTTGGCACCGTTTGCTCCATTTGGTGCAGCCGAATTGCCATTGTGTACCGTGTTAGGCTGCTGACCCGGTTGTTTCTGCTGCTGTTGGACAGGCTGCTGTTGTTGTTGAGGTTGGCCGGGTTGGCCTTGTTGTTGGGCGCCAAATGACTGATTGAACGGTGATCCGTAGCATTGTGGGAAGTAGAGCTCGTGTTTGACTACCGGTGCCATGCGTGGTATAATATTCGCTTTGTTGTCCATGTTTGTGAGGAATTGGGCGGCAGTTACTGCTACATTCTTGACTTCGTTCGCCATGTGATTGCCTTGACGACGGGATTTCGATGAGTGCGGGTTCATGTGGTTGTCGATGTGTTTCTTTACCTCTGCCTCGGTGGCGAACCGTCGACGGCAGTTTGGCATTGGACAGCAGAATGGTCGATCGCCCTAAAGAATTGAGAGAAAAACGATATTAAATGAGGAACGTTTTATATGACCAAAAGTTTGATGATGCAGCCTTGCGTTGACAAGAACGAGAGACCGCCCTAGTCATACATATTATTACAGATACAGCCCTCTATTTAAATGATAGCCTGATGTAGTTAAACCCTCCCTTAGAAATAATATCGCATTTTAAACATTACAACTACCTGGTGCGTCCTTGTATGCTGATCGAGTATCGCCTTTTGCCGGAAATCCTTGCCGCATTGTGCACACTTGTAAGGCTTCTCACCGGTGTGGATTCGAATGTGCTACAAATACAAAAAAATTAGAACTCTTGTTTGATTATAATTAAATTTGACCTTAATTACCTGATTCAAGATTGTCCTCTGTCGGAAGAATCGCGGACAATACAAACACCCGAACGGTTTCTCATTCGTGTGTATCCGCAAGTGTTGCGTCAAATGTGACTGCTGACGGAATCGTTTGCCGCACTCAGGGCATGGATACGGTCGGGACTCGATGTGTATACAACCATGTTGCAGGAGTGTAGTCTTCTGTTTGAATTCCTTGTCACAAATTGGACATCTCACGTAGAGTGGCATACCAACTGCACGACCATGTTGTATAACATCGGGCAGCATTTTTTGCCCTACATCGATGGTATGGCATGGGTTAGTTCAGAACTTTTGAGGGTAAACGCGATGACGAAATACTCACACTTACCTTTGCCATCTTTGAAGTACGACGGATAGTGCATGCCACCATTGCCATCGGGCGAGAAACATGCTCTCGACTCGGGTGTACCCTGTGAGCCATCATCGTTGTAACCAGTAATGTCATTCTTTGTATCAGTCTCATCACCGGGAAAGGGTACGTCTTGTGGCCACAGTGTTGGATGAGGTCCATTTTTGAAGATGAGATGCGGTGAGACGTCTAAAAACGTTTTGGAAATGAAAACAAAAAAAAAAATGCTTGTTAGTATACAATTGAGAAGGTTTGCTGGGGTTTTCTTTTTGTATATGAAAAGTGCGTTAAGGCAGCTCAGAGAAGTTAGTGATAGAGATGTGT